>CM034146.1:120998199-121684033 GCA_019776745.2 Taxus chinensis
AACCATAACCATCCATACCTACATATCTAGTTTCCATAATAACAATACATTGGAAATAAAACCAAGTGCATCATATATAAATATAATCATCCATCTATATATCGAAAGTCCATATATCAATGCACTAAATATACAAATATAAATATAACTATCTCAAAAATCTCATATACATATCACGTTGTTGGCACCCAGGCCGTAATATATATATAAAATCAAAATATAATGTCTCCATCTCTCTCAAATCATTTATGCGACTGGTCGGTACCCCTCTATTGCTCTCCCTAGTACCCTCACCCAGCTGTTGTCACCATGAGCTGGTAACCTCTCGCTCACCTTGCCAATGTGGCCAACGAATCTTTGAGCTGCTTGAACTATGAGTATGTGTGCTTTTCCTAGAAATTTCTACCTATTGTGCTCTATACTCACCATAGGTCACATACTGGATACCAGCCTCCATCAACCGGTCCTGATAATACCAAGCCTCTGACACGATATCTCTGTAACTAACCATGGATATCACTTGGGGCGGTGACATAGCTTTGAAACCTACCTATAGACCATGTGTCGGTACTAATGGTCACTATCCTACTATCTGTAACACATGACCCTGTCCCAGTGGCTGTGCATATATAACGAGACATTATCCCACTATTGGTGTCTATGTTTGTGCCTGCACTTGTGTCAACTGGCCATGTAAAGTGGCAACCTATGCATGTAGCATGACAATCTATGCCTACAGCCCGACAACCTGCCCCCCATCTCCTACCTATATCTATGCCTGGGGTAGTGCCAATTGTCCTTATAAAGTGGCAACCTGTGCGTGCAACCTTGCAACCTTCCCTCTATCTTATGCTAGTTGGCGCTATAATCCATTCACTTGTCCCTAGAGGGTGACCACCTAGGCCTGGGCTTGAGTAAGATATACTTGTAATGTAGTCACCTACCCCTGTAATGCATCCCTCTGCACTATGACTGTCGCTAAGTCTGGATGTCCTGCCCATGGTAGTGCTACCTATAACTAAGCTACCCACCACCGTCTATACCCATAAGTAGTGCCAACATCATCAATCCACTTAGCTGCAACCTACTCCTGCTACACTGCTAGCCATGTTGGATATGGTGGAGATAAAGGTCTCTCCACATCATCCCTATGATACTGTGGAAATGACAGAGGTACATCATACTAAATCCTAAACTGGTGTTAGAATCTGTCCACAGGAATCATCTCATGCTCCCTAGGTCGCCGTCCCTGTGTCCATCTGACCACAAGGTTCATTTTAAGAAGCCTCTAGTAAAATGGAGGTGGAAAATCCCCGACGAATATACCTGGAACCACTTTCACGTAAAGGAAAATTTTCCAATTTTTAAGAATGAAATCTTCACCTCATATTATTTGAGCGAGAGTGAGTGCCCTGAGGAAAAAAAATTATGCAGACGTAAAAAAATAGGTATTGTTCACTATTGACACATAGTTGTCACTTGCCAGCTAGTGTTGTACGGATATTATCACACGACATTAACTGTAAGAGTTTTTGACATGTGACAACAAATGCTCACTATCGGTTGAAAACAACCCTTACAGTCACATGTCAGCAAATTTTGTTGAAGTGTGAAAGTAAGGGTTGTTGTCGTGCGTCAGCAAAGTTTGTTGACGCACGATAACAAGGGTTACTGTTGCGCGTTAACAAACTTTGTTGACACGTGACATAAACACTTGTTGTCATGTGTCAACAAACCTTACTAACGCGTGACATAAACACTTATTATCGTGTGTCAAAAAACTTTGCTGACGCGCGATAACAACCCTTACTATCGCACATCAACAAAATTTGTTGTCGTGTGCCCAAGTCTTGAGAAACCCTAATTTTATCCTATAAATACCCCACCGCCAATCATTTTCACATTTTGTTATCTCGTTTTAGTGATTCCAACTAAAAAAGAGATAACCATAGGAAAATTATGGACATATCTCTTAAAAATTCCCTTTGAAAGAGATTTTTAGGTTTTCAGGTTTTCATGACATGAAAACATGTTTCTTGCATGTTTTATGCCTCATGTTCCCCAAAACCTGAAACCTGATTACCTTAGCAGTGTGTCAGGTTTTTAGAACTTTCAAGCATCAGAACATGCTTTATCCAATGCATGTTTTATGTCATTTGTTTCCTAAAACCCAAAACCTGAATTGAATCAAAACCTTTGTATCGGGTTTTCAGACGCTCCAAGCATGATGACATGTCATTAATGTCTAGTTGTCTGACAGTTGGCACACGTGTCAAATGAGGTGTAATTAATGCTAGGTTATTAGAAAGAGTCAGCTTTTCCACATCAATTGTTACCATTCGTTTTTGCTGCGTTGGATTTTTGTTGATGCTTCCTCTACCTCCAAACCCGATCGAGCTTCCTGATTGATTTCGCCAGCCATTTTTGATCATTTTTCAATCTAGTTGAAGGTATTCTTCACTTCTTTCTTTTTAGAAGCTTTTTGGGTTATTTGTGAAGTGTTTGCTTGGGGTTTTCATTTCTTTTCCTTCTTCTTTACTATTTTAGGGTTTTGGGGTTGTTTTCCTTGTTTCTTGTCTTTTTCCATGAAGGCTCTTATTTGAAATTTACCCCTAAGTTATTTACTTATTTTCCATGAGTTGTAACTTGTAGATTTCATAATGATTCTAAAAATTCCTAAGTGATCACGAGGTGGGAATTTTTCATGTTCTGACACGTCAGAAACCCGATATACTTGTTTTAGGTTTTACAGGGTGTTTAACATCTCACCCTTTCTGCCTTGTTTCAGGTTTTGCTAGGTGCTCGACATCCATAAAGATCCACAGTCTATCGGGTATTTCTACCTACTCGACATCCTCTAGTTTCCGCCATTGTGTCAGGGTTTCATACTTATCCGACACTTCCTCACTTCCGTAGTGTGTTGGGTTTTCATTGATGCTCAGCATGTCCTGACTTCCAACATACACTCCTTTGTGTCGAGTTTTCAAAGGTGGTTTGGAAGTTTCAAAATCCGAATAGTGTGGCGGGTCTGTGCACTTGTCCAACAAACTTTCAAGCCCGATTGTTCTTCCAGAAATCATCAAGGAATTTCTTCTTCGAGACTCCTCATGTCGGACCCCGGTTAGTCTAAGGATAAGTCAGGAAAGATGAATTATAAGTATCAGAAGATGGAGTCTTCTTCTTATGTAAGCTACAATTATGACATTCAGGACATAGAGCTCGGTAATATAGATATGGAGGACTTCTGGAAAAGAATTGAGGATTCTTCTCAGAATTATTGGATGAAGTCAATAGCTGGCAGTGGTCTCCCTCTCACAGCAGGATTTCCAATATCAGCTCAATGCCCTGAATTCATCTTGGCTTGTGCTTCCCACTATGACTCAGCCTCCTTCTTAGTAAGAAATCAAGTAGTAGAGTCTATAGTGAAATTGAAAGGAGGTTACTTTGATCAACTCCTAAGGTTGCATGACTTTGTGGAGTATGTTGATTTAGACCTTAAATCAACACAAAAGGCCTGGGACAAAGATCAAGAAGACTGCATCAAGCACGTAAACAAGAAGTTCTTGATCAAGGCTAAGCCAATTGTTTCTAGGTTTCCTAAGTCGGTCCCTATAAGTGATTTTATTCTTGAAGTCAGCGATATCATCACCCTGTTGAGTTGGTTATTTGGGCTCCTAAAGTCAAAGGAATTCCAAGGGTGGATGTACCAGTTTATGGTCGTCACAAAGAAGAATGACCAAGGGATTGATTGGGGTAGCCTAATAAGTGATGAGATAGATTCCCAAATGAAAAAAGTCTTGTCTACTGGTAAGTTCTATATGATGTCATACGCCACCTATGCAGTAGCAGGCATGAGGAACTACCCAGGGCTAGATGCAAAGGGAAATTGAGCAATGGAACACATATATTGGTACTTCCCTCAACTGGCAATAAAAGGGTCTGAAGACCAATATAGAAGAGTGAATGATGCCTTCTTCTACAAAAACATTTGAAGGTTGGATCCTGATTTGAGGAAGAGAAGGGTTTCTGATGAAGCATGGGCCAAAGTGTCAAAATGGGGTTGCATTTTCTTACAATTCAAGAAGTTTACTTATCTTCAGGTGGTAAGGTTCCATGGTAATCCTTTCCATTTTCCCAGGTTCCCAGGTGACAAACTGATCCTTATGGAGTTGGTCAGACAATTGTTGGATTTTCACAAATTCCAACAAAGCAGGCACAAAGCCGCCATCTCCTTCCCCATTTCCATTGGAAGGTATACATGTTCTACCATGGTTAAGGCCAAGAACATGGTGCATGAGCTTCAGGACAAATTGAAGAAACATATGAAGCTGAGGGATGGATTCGACATCCGAGGAGTTCACAAGTCATATGGAACCTTGTATCTGCATGTGCGTAAGGTGGAAGATATCTGGGTTGATCTTCAAGATGAAGTTGCTAAATGAAGAAAAGACAACAACAGAATGATGCTTGAAGAAATTCAGATGTTATGGCTGATATCCCTGAAGGCACCGTGGACAATGAAAGTGTTCTGGACACTAGGTACGAACAGTCAGATGGAGACCAACTCGGATTCCTAGCCATTGATTGGTCTGTTGCTGAAAAAGCTTCTATCACTGAAAGAGCTTCTCAGACTCTTATCCATACCAAGGCATGGCTCATTTCTTGGGGAATGAGTTA
Source organism: Taxus chinensis (assembly GCA_019776745.2). Taxonomy (NCBI): domain Eukaryota; kingdom Viridiplantae; phylum Streptophyta; class Pinopsida; order Cupressales; family Taxaceae; genus Taxus; species Taxus chinensis. The sequence goes on from CM034146.1 coordinate 121,002,877, forward strand.
TAAGGAAAAGAACTTTTCAAAAATAGCTACTTTAGAAGTGGGACCCTCCAAGGGAGAGAGGGAAGAGGATAAAAGCCCTACCAAGAGGTAGATAAAATTTAAGTTTGTCAGAAGGGGAGAAAAGTAAGGAGCCACATCATCTGCCACTCCTTCACAAATAGTTGAGGTACTAGATTCACCTCCTCCACCAGAACAAGGAAAACTCCCTTCAGAAGAAGAGGTAGGTCAACCTCTTATTTCTCCTTTTGATGATTGCTCATCGGAGGTAAGTCTTTCTCTTGCTTCTCAAGCTTTGACTTTAGAATCTTTACCTCCTCTCTCCCAATCTTCCTCATCTCATATTTCTACGCCACTCTCATCAGCCATGGCCAACATTTTCTCCAACCTCTCACCTCTCTCTGCTGGACCTAATATGGCCATAGAAATTCTTCCTCCTTCTGCACCTTCATTCCCTGAGTCTATTCCCACAGTCACCACACTTGGAGTCATCACTACTCCACAAGTAAACCTTCCTCCACATGCAAATGTAACCATAACACCTTCGATAGGGGAAAATTCTTCCACTGTACCTCAATGGTTAATTGATCATACCGCAAGGAAGAGGAAGGTGTTAGTTCCCCTACTAGCCTTCGACTTCAGTTCACTCAAGGCCTCTCCTGCCAAATCTTCCAAGAAACCCAAAACGGTTTCAAGGGTTTCAGTGGATGCCTCAAGGCATAAGTTTGTAGAGATTGTCACTCCCATGGCCAACAAAACCAAGGAGGATCTAACAGTTACTGATTATCAGATTACAAGGGTTGATCTGGGAAAGATAACAATAGAAGGAGCACAACAAGATGCACAGGATGCCATGAACGTGCTATGCCAGAAGCTGAGGGAAATGAAGGTGAGAAGAGATGAGCTAAAGGAGAAAGTTGAACAGTTAACGGAAGTATTGCTCAAGCTCTCAAAGCCCTCTCAGTCAACACCGTCATCTTCTACCCCTACTCCTATCAGGTTCGATTTCTCATCGGTACCTATGATTGAAAAGATCAACGAGAAGGGGAGAACAGTTGATGAATGGATTCAGAGGCTACTCCTACAAGGAAGAGAGGTCATTGATGACATAGTGGAGGTTTATAAATCCTTGGAGGAAATAAAGAAGGATGGTGACAAAATGGATGATGAATTTTCACAGGAAGTCGGGAACCTAGAGTTAACTTTTGATGCTCTCAATGCACTAAAACAGGTTCCATCCTAGATCTTAATGGAAGAAGGAATCATTCCACATGGGGATAAGCATTTCCAGCTAGCCAAAGCCATCAGATTCAGGATAAAGATTCTCAGTGAAGCTTGTAGCAAGTTGAGGGAATCTAGAGATTAGTTGGTTGATGCCACCAATGACATAGAAGAGGAGTTGTCCAGGATCTTCGCCAAGGTGTTGGATGAAATCTTGAATATTCTACCTGCTGACGATCTCTATAAACAAATTCAAGAATCAATTCAACATAAACCAGCATTCTGTCTTTGATCTGACAACCATTGATAAGTTCATAAGGATCAAGAGAATGTTTTGGAATCACTAAGGAAACTCAACAAGAGATTGAAGAAACTTCCTGGAAATGCAAGTGACACTCAGGAAACTTGTGAGGTTCTAAGTGATTATTCTAGTGCACTAGATGAAGCTAAGATGCAGGGCATAATCTGAAAGTTCCAAGAATTTTGTAACAAGCAGGATTCACTGGAGGAAGATAAGGACAACGAAGCAGAATAAGCATAATGTTTCATGTCATTTCTATCAAGAAATTGTCATGTCTTTTTCATTTTTGTTTCGTCACATAGGAAGCAATTTTTGACTTGTTCTCCTACGTGAGAGTCAAGAAAAATAGGACTCTCGTTAAATGACTATTTTCTAGGATTTATCCTATTTTCTCTCTACTCTCTCTATTATAAATAAGGGATGCTTATGCATTCCAAAAAGGAGATTTTTAGAATATCAAGAGCTATTGTGAAGAAGAAGAAAAACTTTGTATTTTCTTTTAATCATTGAGGAATAGAAACAGGTGTTATTTTGAAAAATTTGTGTTGGGGATTCATCTATCTTGAGAGATTGTTCTTACGTCCAAGATCTTAAGCTATTCTTTGTTTAGTGTTCTTGATTATTTTAATCATTTCAATTATTACACTCATTATCTAAAACTCGTATAAGTATTTCTTGATCTGTGTTTTCTTGAAAGAAAATACGTTCCTCTCATTCCCTTCCCACTATGTTTCATCTGTAATAGTTTCCTTTCTAATCCATTCCATTTCTAAAGCTGTAACATCTCCATCTCATGTTGATATGGATTTTGGGATTGTATCCCAACCCCAATGGTTAGAATAGTGTGGATATTGTATATATTATTTCTGATGTGTTTTAGATTAGTAATAAACAGGTTGCCTCACCTATCTTTGAGGAGGGATTTAATCCTGTGTACTGTGGTTGAACCTCATATTTTGGCCTGACAAAATATCCAACCAATAGTTTTTGGCGACTATGCTGGGGAATACAGATTGATAAGACTAAATCTTATCCTATTGGTGTCTGGCGACTCCGTATTTGCCTTATTTTTAGTAGATCCATTTTTCGGTTCAAGCTGGCCAGAAAAATCTTCACTTGGTCAAGCCGAGCCAGGGGTGAAACTGATCCATTCTTTGATCTGCTTCAACAACACAATTTCAGACTTTCCCCCAACAGTGTTGTATCTAGCTGAGCAAGAAGTTCTTCACCTATCTGAAGAACTCGGGTTCCTCAAGAACAAGAAGCTTCTGCAACCTGTCGTGCATTATTCTTGTCTGATACTCAGATTCCTATGTGCACTTCATTCAAAAGGATGGCAGCACAACCTGTGCCTTGGGGTGCGGCTATTGGTCCTCTTTCCCTAACTTTGCCATTGCATGATCTACCACATGGATCTCGTAAGAATATTCCTAAGTTCAATGGTGATGGGAAGTAGCACCCTGATGAACACATTTCTTCATTATTTGTCACATGCGGTGTCCTTGGGGTGGCTCATGAAGATGTCTCTATTTGACTTTTCATTGAAACATTGTAGGGTGTGGTAGCAGAATGGTTCTACCATCTTCCAAATGCATGCATTACCAACTGGGCTACCATGAGATCCGTATTTGAAGCAAGGTTCAAACCAGCTGAATATTCTCATGACTTGTTAGCAAACTTACACATATGAAGGAGTCTCATGAACCCATGCGGGACTTCATTGAAAAATTCAACAAACTGATTTGGAAGATTCTAGTCTAGCCATTCCCACTCTTGAAAATCAAAAGTGTTTCTTCATCAACACTCAGCCCCCTGATGTGAGCTTCTTATTAAGAAGGTCTGTTATCCCTGATTTCACCACTGCTCAAGCTACAACCACTAAAATAGAAGATGATCTCATTCTGGCTGGAAAGGTCAGAAGAGAGTCATCTAAGCCTAAAAATCAGAGTTCTTCTCAAAGTACTACTAACCCTATGATTCAGAAGATGGCCAATGACTTGATCACTTTGAAGAAATAAATGTCTCAACAAGTGACCAACATTCCTTATCGGGATATTCCTAGATGGAATTTCAACAATACCAATGGCACTCCCACAAGAGATAGGAATTAGTTGACTACTGCTCCAACAAGGCTGGCCATTGAAGCTCCTCCTGTCAATGCAACAGTGGAAATAGTTGAGGAAGATGAAGAACCAGAAGATCAAGATTCTCACGAAGCTTTTGAAGCTTCAGGATATGCTGATGAGTCTTTTGATGATTCAGCTGGTGACTCCAACATTGGGTACTTGGAATATGAGGAAGAACAATGTGAGCATGATGGTCAGTCATTTGCAGTCTTCACTCGAGCTCAATCTCAGAACCCCTAGAAATCTGGTTGAAGGCTCTAAGGAGAAGGGTAAAGAAGCTCCGTGGTTATGGCTAAAAGAGGCTCTCCTATCTCAGCGTAAACTGAAGAGGTGACAACTAAAAAGGTAACTTCTTCTTTTAAATCTCTTTCTCCTACCCCCAAGACCAGTACCTCGGCTCAGACTAGTGTAACCAGAACTGAGCCCACCATCATTCCTTCATATACCACTTTCGACATTATTGATCATGTAAAGAAAACTAAAATCCAAATGTCAGAAGCCGAGTACCTCCAGTCAAATCCTGAGCAATTTGAGAAACTTTCCAAATTCATTAGAAGCAAGGTTTTTATCCCTTCATCTTCAAAAGGCATGTTGCCTAATCCCACTCAACCTTTACCTAAGAATAATATGACCTATGTTTCTTCTTTGGGAAAAGATTGAACCTGTTTTATTTGTCCTTACTTATAAATGGGTTTAAACTCAGTAATTACATAATTGAATCAAGAGCCTCTGATAACGTGATGCCCATAAAATTATCCCATTCCCTTGGACTTAACTTGACTAAATCTTATGGGCAGTGTTACTCCATGGAAACCAATGAAGTCCCCTTGATTGGCCAAATCAAGGATGCACAGTTTGCATTTGTTGCATTCCCTGAAAAGAGAGTAAAAATGACTATCCTGGTTGCTGATATCCCAGCTGCTTATGGTATTCTCTTAGGAAGAGGTTTTTCAAAGATGTCGGAGGAGAAATCAATATGGACTAGACCAAAGCTAAAATTCTAGTGAATGGAGTTCCTCGTGTCCTCCACCCTGAAGCACAAGCAAAGTACCTGGTCACTAAATCAGATGACCCCAAAGCTCAAATTCTCTTCGAAGATGCAGGCTTGGGAAATTATTTCATGACATTGAGGTGCCTTCTGTAGAAGTCAAGGAAGAAGATCCTAATGCTATTTAGACCCTCAAGTTTGACGGGAGCTGTTCAACTACTGGATCAGGTGCTGGTGTGGTTCTTATATCTCCAGATTTTGAGATCTTTCCCTTCTCCTTCAAGCTGTAGTTTTACAATACTAATAACACGGCCAAATACGAAGCTTTGTTATTAGGATTAGAAATGGAAAGGAAAAAGGGAATTAAAATCTAAAGTGCAGGGAGATGTTGAGTTGATTGTGAATCAAGTAATGGGGATCTATCAGGTAGAAAATGATCGCCTAAGGCATTACAGGAACAAGGTGTGGGACAACATAGAATGCTTTGATGCTTTTTCCATTAAGGAAGTTTTGAGAGATTACAATGATAAAGCTGATTCTTTAGCCATGTCTGCATCTCTTCTCCTTCCTCACCCAAAGTTCAAATAGGACACAGTATACCATTGAGATTGTGTATCATCCAAGTGTTCCAGATAATTCAGCACATTGGCAAGTGTTCAATGATGATCAACAGGTATTGTCTTTTCTTGAGAAAGCTGATAATTTTAGCAAGCTTTATTTTGAAGGATCAGAATCAGATTTCCATGAGTTAGTCTCGAATTCATATCAAGAGATTGATGGTGAATTCATCCAACTCAAAGCTAATAAGATTCTAAAGGGATTAGTTTCTCTGGAAGGTCTATTTGACAAAGCATGACTATTTTATTCAGGATAAAAGGCAAGCTAAAGGTGCTTCCTCGTCAGAGGTAGATCAAGTTAATCTGGGCTCTTTTAACCAACCATGGATGGTAAACATTAGAAAATTATGTTCTCCTGAGGAGAAAGAAAGATTCACTTCACTCCTGAAGAGATATGTGGACATCTTGGCATGGTCCTACATGGATCTAAAGTCTTTCAAGCCCAAGGATGTGCAACATAGCATCCCCCTGAAACCTGATGTCAAACCTTACAGGAAGAATCAAAGGCATTATAACCCAAAGATCTCAGGGACTATCCTTGCAGAAATTCAAAAGATGTTAGATGCAAGGATTATCTTCCCAATCCATCATTCTACCTGGGTTGCTAACATCATCCCTGTCAGAAAGAAGAATGGTGAGATTTAGATTTGTGTTGACTTCCGGAACCTTAATCAGTCTTCATTGAAAGAAAATTACCCATTTCCTATCATGGATCAAGTATTACAGACTGTCACTAGATCAGAAATGTTATCCATGCTTGATGGATTTTCGGGGTATAATCAGGTCAAGGTAGCCACTGAGGATCAACATAAAACAACATTCACCACCCCATGGGGGACCTTTGCTTACAAGAGGATGCCTTTTGGTTTGATTAACACTGGAGCCACATTTCAAAGAGCTATGGACTTAGCTTTCAGATATTTGATGGGAAAAGTCATAGTTGTATATTTGGATGACTTGATGGTCTTCTCTAAGAAGCGAAGTGATCATTATGATCACCTAGAGCAGGTACTCTTAAGATGCAGGTGTCATGGGATTTCATTAAATCCTAAAAATTCCATGTTCATAGTAACAGAAGGTAAGTTTCTGGGTCATATCATGACTAAAGAAGGAACCAAGATCGACCTAGAGTGGGTGAAGGCCATCCAAAGCCTTACCCTACCTACAAGCAAAACTAGGGTGCATTCCTTTTTCGGAAAGGTCAATTTCCTAAGAAGATTTGTACCTGATTTTGCCGATAAAACCAAGGATATCCTTGGGATGATGAAAGGTAAAACTCCATTTTGATGGAGCACTAAAGGGAAGCTTGCTTTCAAAGAATTCAAAAGAGCAATTTCTCATGCTCCTATTCTGGTATGCCCAGACTTCAAGAAGGATTTCATCATGTACAACTACGCTTCCACACATACAATATCAGCCATCCTGATGCAGGAGAATGAATAAGGAATCAAAGCTCCCATTGATTTCATGAGATGCCCCCTAAAGGAACATGAATTGAAGATGTCACAAATTGAAAAGCATGCTTATGTAGTGGTGAGAGCAGTGAAGCATTCAGGTATTATGTGTTGAGTTCTCACACTCTCATTCTTGTTCCTGATACTACAGTTAAGTCCATTTTGACTCAACAAGAGTTGGGTAGTCAATGGGGTAACTGGATAGCCAAAGTCCAAGAATATGACTTGGACATCAGACCTACCAAGTTGGTATGAGGAAGAGGCCTATGCCAATTGATCACAGAAAATAATTCTGAGACAAAATGCAAAGAAACTAAAGGTACTTCTTCAGAATTTCCCATGGTGCTTTTTGTAAGCACAACCGATGAATGGTATGTAAATATCACTTTCTTTTTAACTTACAGTGAATGTCCCCTGCATTTAAGCCAAAAAGAAAAGAGGACAGTTAAATTAAGGTCCGCAAGATACATTCTATGGGATAATGGTATATACAAGAAGGGTATTGATGGTGTATTCCTACGTTGTGTTGATAAGTCTCAGCAGATAAGGTTGCTAGAATCCTTCCACAATCTAGCATGCGGAGGAAATTTCTCTTCCTCCATGATGGCTTACAAGATCTTACGGGCTAGGTACTATTGGCCTACTCTCTTTTGAGATTCAGCAAAATGGGTGTCTAAGTGTGAAGCTTGTCAACATATCGTTGGTCGTCCTAAGCTGGCAGCTCTCCCCTTGAAGCCTGTGATAATTGAAGAACCTTTTCGCTAATGGGGAATTGATTTCATTAGAGTAATGAATCCTACCTCAGTTCCGGTCATAATTATGTTCTCACTGCCACATACTATTTCACGAAGTGGGTGGAAGCCATGCAAATCAAACAGGTAACCTGTGAAGCTGTGTGCAACTTTCTCAAGGAGAATATAATTGTTAGATTCAACATACCTCACAATATTTTTGTTGAAAATGCTTCCAATTTCTCATCACATGAGTTGATAGAATTTTTCTATGGATTTGGGATCACATTGGCTCATTCATCCGATTATTACCCCCAAGGCAATGGTCAGGCTGAATCGAGCAACAAAAACCTGGTGACCATAATCAGAAAGTTGTTCGATGAGAATGAGAGGATGTGGCACAAAAAATTGTATGATGCATTATGGGTAGATCAGATTACTCCTAAGTGAGCTATTGGAATGTCCCCGTTCTAGGTTTTTTATGGAATTGATGCTGAGATTCCTATCTCTATAGAATTGCCAGCCTTACGATTGGCTAAAGCAATTGAGGATGAAACTTTTCAAAGTTCCATTGAGAAAAGGATAATGTACCTAGTCAGGCTAGAAGAAGAATGGAGCAAGGTGGTGGATATCATTGCAGATCATCAGAGAAAATTCAAAAAGATATTTGACAAAAAATCAAAGCAACATGATTTCCAGATTGGAGATCTAGTACTTCTCTGGGATAAGAGAAGGGACTTAGAAAGGGATGCATATTCAAGTTTGATTCTTTATGGAAAGGTCCTTTCAAAATCCATCAAGAATGGTGAAAATAGTTTCAGATCTATCATATCTTGATGGAGAGTCATTCCCTCTACCTTTTAGTGGCCAACATCTGAAGTTGTTCCATCAATAATGCAAGATGCTCTCTTTCACTGTATTATAATTTATTTTCTATTGTGATTTTACATTATTTATTTCTTTCTTTCTTTGTTTTTGGTTTTTCTTCTCCTTAACTTTTTAACCCAATGGATAAAGCTTTTTGATACATGATTCTCTTCCAAAAATTTTTTTTAGGAGATTGGTTAAAGTTAAGGTTGAAAGATACTTTCCCTTGAGAAATGGTATATACAAGCCTAGGGAGATGGAATGTATTCCTGCGTTGTGTTGATAAGTCATCAGAGAAAAGGTTCTAAAATATTTACAATGAATCTAGAAGTGCCCAGAGGAAATTTAGCTTCCTCCATCAACGACCTAAAACAGAATGGGCTGCAAAAAACTATTGGCCTACTCCTTTCAAAATTCAGCAGAATGGGTGTCTAAGTACTTCTTGTCAACATTTCAATACTGGTTGATCCTCTTCCTGGCAGTGGAACATACCCAAAGTTGTTCATGTGGGTAATGAAGATTATCCAGCTTCGACAATGTCCTTTTGCTTTCCTTTTCGTTACCCCAAAGTGTACGGAACACCGCTGACCTATGGTGACAGTCATTTGACATGTTGCTCACCACCACATACTATCCTCAATCGCCCAAGATGGCCATGTTGTAATCAAGCCACGCCTTCCCCAAATGGAAGTCTCAAACAGTCAGCCTTGATATCAGCTGTGTAACTTGCTTCAAAATTCCTCCTAAATATGAGATTTCTCTAGGAAAATTTTGTTTAGCCAAGTCTCTTAACCTCATTCCTTTGATAGTGATTTTCAATTTCTCAGGCATCCAACATTAGTTGAAGAATTGTTTCCATATGCACATCCCGGGGACTCACATGCTTATTTTAGAAGGTCATTACCCCCAATTTCTATTTATGTCAGGCCCCTTCTCCAGCAGCAAGATGTGACCATCAAGGTTAAGCTATTTGATGAGAATGAGTAACCGGTCATTTACAAATAATTGCGAGGATTCATTATGGGTAGAACAGATTACTCCTAATGAGCTATTGAGAATGCTTTCCCAAGCAGGGGGTGATTTTTGTATCGGGAATGGATGCTGCAGATTCCTATCTCTATACAATTTCCAATAGAGCCCGGCAGATTGGCTAAAACAATTGAGGATGAGGAACTTTTCCAGGTTATTAGAAAAGACATAATTTATGAAGCCATAAGCCTTTGGTGTAATGGGAACCGCCTGGTGGATGCTTCCTAGAACTCCAAAGCATGGAGTGTTCAAGAGATATTTGCAAGTAATGGGGAAAATCAAACCAACGCGGTTTCCTAGATTGAAGATTTAGTACTTCTCTGTTTAAGAACAGGGAACAAACCTAAAGGATGGATGGAAAGTTTCATTCTGTAGTGGAAAGGTCCTTTCATCATTAGGGCTGAATGGAATTGAGCTAACAATAGCCCTTGTCATATCGCACTCTTGACTGAGATCCTTCCACAAATCATCTACTTTTCAGCATCCTGTTGACCCTTGAAGTTAAAGATGCATTCGGTAGCCCTAAGATTCTCTTGCACTATATTCGGTCGCTATCAGCAGTAATTTATTTCCTGACCAGTGATATACTTTGTTTCATAATCTTTTTTTATCTTGCTCTTTTTACCTTTTTGTTTTTCTTAGAAAGTCTGAATCCTGTAGATCCTAGTTGTTATAAAGCTCATTTGATACATGATTTATCTTCCTAAAATTGATGATAACCATAGATTTTTCCCCAATCTCTTAAAAAGTAATTTTTGAAAGAGATTTTAAGGTGATTTTCATTGCACTGAAAAATGAGATAACCATGTTACATGTCTCATGTTTCTAGAAATCCCTTTAAAATTCCTGATTACTTTGAAGGAGTTCCTTTGTGTCTTTCAAGTTTTCATAAGAATCAAAAGCATGTTTCTTGCATGTTACATGTCTCATGATTTCCCCTAAAACTGGAATCCTAAATTCAATCAACCCCTTTGTGTCAGGTTTTTCAGAACTCTGTGCATGAAATTTTTTTCCCATGCTTTATGTTACTTATGTTCCATCCAAGCTGTCATTTGATTCCTGAAACCCGAAACCTGAATGAAGCCTTTATGTCAATTTTTCGGATTTCCAGAAGCATCTCAACATCTCATGCATCATGCTTCATGTTTTCCAAAACCCAAAACCCAAATTAAACCAAATCCTTTATATCAAGTTTTCAGATGCTTCAAGCATGATGACATGTCATTAATGTTCAGTTGGCACACGTGTCAAGTGAGGTGTAATTAATGCTAATTTATTATAAATAGTCAGATTTTCCATGTCATTTGTTACCATTGTTGTTCTTGTTGCGTTGGATTTTCGTTGATGCTTCCTCTTCCTCCAAACTAGATCAAGCTTCCTGATTGATTTTGCCAACCTTTTTTTTGATCATTTTCTCAAGCGAGTTGAAGGTATTATTCTCTTCTTTCTTTTTAGAAGTTTTTTGGGTTATTTGTGAAGTGTTTTACTTGGGGTTTTCATTCCATTTTCTTTCTTCATTACTATTTTAGGGTTTTGGGTATATTTTTCCTTGGTTCTTGTCTTTTTCATGAGGGCTCTTGTTTGAAATTCACCCCTAGGTTATTTACTTGTTTTGACATAAGTTATAACTTGTAGATTTCAAAATGATTCTACAAATTCCTAAGTGAAAATGAGGTGGGAATTTCTCATGTTCTGACATGTCAGAAACCCAATATATTGTTTTGGTTTTGTACATGGTGTTTACATCTTCACTCTTTTTGCCTTGTTTCAGGTTTTACCAAGTGCTCAACATCCATAAAGATCCACCAGTGTGTCAAGTATTTCTACCTGCTCGACATCCTCTAGTTTTGCCATTGTGTCAGGTTTTCATTGATTTGCCCTAAACTTCCTACACTTCCACCAGTGTGTGGGGTTTTCAATTCAATGCTCTAAACTCCACCATGTCTTGAGTTTCCGACATAAAATGGCCATTTTAACATACATTCTAGTCTGTAGGATTTCTGAAGGTGTTTTGCAAGTTTCAAAATCTGAACAGGTGTGGCAGGTCTTTGCACTTGTCCAACAAACTTTCAAGCTTGATTGCTCTTCCAGAAATCATCAAGGCATTTCTTCAAGACTCCTCATGTCAGACCCTGGCCAATCTAAGGATAAGTCAGGAAAGATGAGGTATAAATATCAGAACATGGAGTCTTCTTCTTACATAAGCTGCAATTATGACATTTAGGACACATAGCTTGTAATATAGATATGGAGAACTTATGGAAGAGAATTGAGGATTCTTCTCAGAATTTTTGGATGAAGTCGATAGCCAACAACGGTATCCCTCTTACAGCAATATTTCCAATATCAGCTCAATGCCCTAAATTCATCCTGGCTTGCGCTTCCCACTATAACTCAGCCTCCAGCTCAGTAAGAAATCAAGCAAGGAGAGTCTATAGTGAAATTGGAGAGAGGTTACTTTGATCAACTCCTAAGGTTGCCTAACTTTATGGAGTATGTTGATTTAGACCTTAAATTAGCACAAAAGGCCTAGGACAAAGATCAGGAAGATTGCATCAAGCATGTAAACAAGAATTTCTTGATCAAGGCTAAGCCAATTGTTTCTAGGTTTCACAAGTCGGTCCCTAGAAGTGATTTTATTCTTGAATTTAGCGATATCATCACCTTGTTAAGCTGGTTATTTGGGCTCCCAGAGTCCAAAGGAATTCCAAGGGTGGATATACCAGTTCATGGTCATCATAAAGAAGAATGACCAAGGCATTGATTGGGTTAGCCTAATAAGTGACAAGATAGAATCCCAAATGAAAACAGTCTTGTCTATTAGCAAGTTCTATATGATGTCATATGTCACCTATACAATAGCAGGCATGAGGAAGTACCCAGGGCTAGATACAAAGGGAAACCGAGCAACAGAAAACATATATCATTTCTTCCCTCAGCTAACAATAAAAGGGTCTGAAGACCAATATAGAAGAGTGAATGATGCCTTCTTCTATGAAAACATAGGTTGGATCCTGATCTAAGGAAGAGAAGGGTTTCTGATGAAGCATGGGCTGAAGTGTCAAAATGGGGTTGCATTTTCTTACAATTCAAGAAGTTTACTTATCTTTAGGTGGTAAGGTTCCATGGTAATCCTTTCCATTTTCCCAGGTTCCCAGGTGACAAACTGATCCTTATGGAGTTGGTCAGACAATTGTTGGATTTTCACAAATTCCAACAAAGCAGGCACAAAGCTGTCATCTCCTTCCCCATTTCCATTGGAAGGCATACATGTTCTATTATGGTTAAGGCCAAGAACATGGTGCATGATCTTAAGGAAAAATTGAAGAAACATATGAATCTCAGGGAGGGATTTGACATACGAGGAGTCCTCAAGTCATATGGAACCTTGTACCTGCATGTGCCCACTATGGAAGATATATGGGTTAATATTTGGGATGAAGTTTCCATCCGAAGAAAAGACAACAAAAAATTGACACTTGAATAAATTCAAATGTTAGATCTGGCTGACATCCCTGAAGGCACCGTGGAAAATGAAAGTGTTCTAGACACTAGGTATGAACATTCAGATGGAGACCAACTAGGATTCACAACCATTGACTGGTCTATTGTTGAAAAGGCTTCTATAGCTGAAAGAGCTGCTCAGACTCTTATCTATACCAAGGCATGGCTCATTTCTTGGGGAATGAGTTATAAGGAAAAGATATTTTCAAAAATAGCTACTTTAGAAGTGCAACCCTCCAAAGGAGAGAAGGAAACAGATAAAATCCCTACCAAAAGTAAAATAAATTTAAGTTTGTCAGAAGGGGAGAAAAGAAAGGTTTCCAATCATCTGCCACTCCTTCACAAATAGTTGAGGTACTGGATTTTCCTCCTCCATCAGAAAAAGGAAAACTCCCTTTAGAAGAAGAGGTAGGTCAACCTCTTGTTTCTCCTTTTGATGATTTCTTATTGGAGGTAAGTCTTTCTCTTGCTTCTCAAGCTTTGACTTTAGAATCTTTACCTCCTCTCTCCCAATCTTCCTCATCTCATATTTCTATGCCACTCTCATCAGCCATGGCTAACATTTTCTTCGACCTCTCACCTCTCTCTGCTGGACCTAAGATGGCCATAGAAATGCCTCCTCCTTCCACACCTTCATTCCCTGAGTCTATTCCCATAGTCACCACACTTGTAGTCATCACTACTCCACAAGTAAACCTTCCTCCACCTACAGATGTAACCATAACACCTCCGATAGCGGAAAATTCTTCCACTGTACCTCAATGGTTAATTGATCATACCCCAAGGAAGAGGAAGGTGGTAGTTCCCCTACCAGCCTTCGAATTTAGTTCACTCAAGGCCTCTCCTTACAAATATGCCAAGAAACCCAAAACGGTTTCAAGGGTTTTAGTGGATGCCTCAGGGCATAAGTTTGTAGAGATTGCCACTCCCGTGGCTGACAAAACCAAGGAGGATATAGCAGTTACTGATTATCAGATTATAAGGGTTGATCTGGGAAAGGTAACAACAGAAGGAGCACAATAAGATGCATAGGATGCCACAAACGTGCTATGCCAGAAGCCGAGGGAAATGAAGGTGAGCAGAGATGAGCTAAAGGATAAATTTTAACAGTTAACGAAAGTATTGCTCAAGCTCTCAAAGCCCTCTCAATCAACACCATCATCTTCTACCCCTACTCCTATCAGGTTCAATTTCTCATCGGTACCTATGATTAAAAAGATCAAGGAGAAGGGAAGAACGGTTGATGAATGGATTTAGAGGCTACTCCTATAAGGAAGAGAGGTCATTGATGACATAGTGGAGGTTTATAAATCCTTTGAGGAAATAAAGAAGGATGATGACAAAATGGATGATGAATTTTAATAGGAAGTCGGGAACCTTGAGTTAACTTTTGAGGCTCTCAATGCACTGAAATAGGTTCCATCCTGGATCTTAATGGAAGAAGGAATCATTCCACATGGGGATAAGCATTTCCAGCTAGCCAAAGCCATAAGATTCAGGATAAAGATTCTCAGTGAAGCTTGCAGCAAGTTGAGGGAATCTAGAAATCAGTTGGTTGATGCCACCAATGACATAGAAGAGGAGTTGTCCAATATCTTTTCCAAGGTGTTAGATGAAAGCTCGAATATTCTACCTGCTGACGATCTCTATAAAAAAATTCAAGAATCAATTCAGCATGAACCAACTTCCATATTCTATCTAACAACCATTGATAAGTTCATAAGGATCAAGAATGTTTTGGAATCACTAAGGAAACTCAACAAGAGATTGAAGAAACTTCTTGGCAATGCAAGTGACACTCAAAAAACTTGCGAGGTTCTATGTGATTATTCTAGTGCACCAGATGAAGCTAAGATGCAAGGCATAATCTGGAAGTTCCAAGAATTTCGTGACAAGCAGGCTTCGCTGGAGGAAGACAAGGACGACGAAGCAAAATAAGCATAATGTTTCATGTCATTTCTATCAAGAAATTTTCATGTCTTTTTCATTTTCATTTTGTCACATAGGAAGCAAATTTTGACTTGTTCTCTTGCGTGAGAGTCAAGCAAAATAGGACTCTCGTTAAATGACTATTTTCTAGGATTTATCTTATTTTCTCTCTGATCTCTCTATTATAAATAAGAGATGCTTATGCATTCCAAAAAGGATATTTTTAGAATATTAAGAGCTATTGCGAAGAAGAAGAAAAACTTTGTATTTTCTTTTAATCATCGAGGAATAGAAACAGGTGTTATTTTGCAAACTTTGTGTTGTGGGATTCATATATCTTGAGAGATTGTTCTTACGTCCAAGATCTTAAGCTATTATTTGTTTCATATTCTTGATTATTTTAATCATTTCAAATATTACACTCATTATCTAAAACTCGTATATGTATTTCTTGATCTGTGTTTGCTTGAAAGAAAATACGTTCCTCTCATTCCCTTCCTGCTCTATTTCGTCTGTAATAGTTTCCTTTCTAACCCATTCTATTTCTAAAGTTGTAACATCTCCATCTCGTGTTGATATGGATTTCAGGATTGTATCCCAACCCCAATGGTTAGAATAGTGTGGATATTTTATATATTGTTTCTAATGTGTTTTAGATTAGTAATAAACAGGCTGCCTCACCTGTCTTTGAGGAGGGATTTAATCCCATGTACTATGGTTGAACCTCATATTTTGGTCTGAAAAACTATCCAACCAACACGCTTACACTTCCCAGGTCCTATTGTATCTCCATTCTCCCAACACTTACTACTACAAGATTCATACGTCACTCCACTAGCAGCTACTCAAATCAAACTCAAGTACAATGGATACTACAAGTACAGCCCAAGCTCAAGACCAAGATCCAATGAAAAATTAGGTTAACGAGGCATTGGTTAACCCACAAGCCCTACCCAAGGGAAAGATATAATACAGGAACTTGTTGTGCCCCCACATTCAGACAATTTTGCAAATGAATACAGAATACAAGGATTTGCTAGATGCGTGTGATTTTTATGGGCTCGTTAAGATGCCCCAATTCAAGATTGATTATGACATTCTAAACTACCTTCTCTCTTTGTTCAATACATAAGACGATAATTTTACTATTACTGTGGATGATGGCCGTATATTCCAATTTAGTGTCTTTCTAGTTGATATCCATTAGTTGACAGGCCTTCCATTAAAAAATTCCCCCATAGTAACAATGAAAGCAACCCTCGTCGAAAATGATAAGAAGTACCTCGAATATAATTTCGGTTTCCATGTTGATTGTATGTGTAATCTGTTTTCAATTTTCATTTGAAAGTTTTTTATTTTGATACAATTCAAATTGATATTAATTCCAATGAATTTTTGTAGCTCATGTCAATAAATCAAGACAAGGTGTGGATATGCAAGGAATTACACACCACTTTATTGCTACCATGATTTATTTCTTTCAAGCCATAATTGTTTTGTAGGGTCGGAAAATGGATATACCAAACTGGGATATTGCATACATTCTTGCAACAATTGGAAATAATTTTTTTTATTGGTGCACCTTTTTATCCAATAAAATAAAATATGAAATTACAAATGCATTGTTTTCTAAAAAATTAGTTATTCAATCTAGAAACTATCTCCTTGACCTTTATTATGGGGATTTTTTAAATTTAAAAGACAAACCAATTCCTACTTGCATGAACGAGACAATGAATAATTTTTCAATTCAATTTCAATAACAATAGGTATATAGTTTATATTTTGACATTAGACATTAGTACTAACATTATGTACTTCTAAATCTGATTAAATATTGATCATATGCAAAGAATGTTTTTGGAGGCCCTTCTGCAAAAAAAAAGTGGCATCAAGAGGAAGAGGCCAACAACACGTTGAGGCGTCGATAGATTAACAATCTGAAATGGAAGTTCACTCATCGCAGAACCCCCAAGTGTTTGCATTATTTAAATGACAAAGACGTAATACCCTAACATTTACTATTTATAAATTACCATTTTCTATTTACAATTTACCATTTACCATATTGAATTGACATGCAATCGACTGTTGCTGCACTTGCAGGGACTTTGGACTATACGATTCCTTCTCAACCATCTTCACCAACTCACTCAGTTCAATCGCATGTAATTTTCGATTCTCAAGACCCTGCTCAGCAATCCCAGCCACACACAACTCAAACACAACCAATTACTACTCCAACATGGCCACCTCAAGTAAAAAGAAAAGTTACCCCTCAACAAGGTATGGTTTTATTGCTTTAGTACAAGTTTTGAATAGTTTTTCATATAATTTCATAGTTGTTGCATATTTAACAGTTTTTCATATGATTTAGTAATAATTTTGTTGATTTTTCTTGGACTTTTCATTACATTATAGTCCTTCGTTGTCTATACAAATAGTGGCACTACCACATCCTCCACCATTATGATTCAAAATGCCAACTAGAGGTTCAAGAAAAGAGAACATTGGTAAATGCATGCCAATTTGTCTGGCCTCTAGTAGGACACTAATTATTTCCTCCTTGTTTTGAATTCCAACCCTTTCTCTTGGTGGCTTGCCCAATGCAACCGATGTATCAATTTTAAATAATATAACTTTAGATGAAGATTACTTAGGCATTTATAACAATGACCCAACAAGATTTTTCAATACATGTGAGATGATTCAAGGCCAGCAGGTATATTTCTATTTCAACGTAATTTATTCAACTTTTTTTACATTTCACTTTCGATTTCAATATTTGAATATTGATTTATTTTATCACAAATAGGATCAGGCCACCCAAAGGAAAAAAGAGGTAGCATATGATGATCAACCCAAAAGCCCCCATACCTCTCCATTGGCATCATCTTCTTCAGATATAGAAGGTAAATAATTTCCATCATTTCCTTTAGAGAACTTGATTGGTTATGATTTTCAATCCCATGTATAAGAGTTTATTGTACCTCATATCAGTCAGCTCATAGAATGGGAGAGAAGGGAAAAAGTAATAATCAATGAGATAATAAGTCATTATGAAAATTATTGGCAAAGGGACAATTTATATGCTGCAATTCATAATCAACCTACAAAGATGGATGCCTTACTTACCCAAGCAAGAGGTGGGACTGTCATGTATAACAACAATTATAAAGACAATATTTTAGATAAAGCATTAAACAAATTGGAAAATATTAGTGCTGAAGCCCAGGCATATTTTAACAAATGGTCTAAGGACAAGGATCTGGTGGCAATTACAAATGCCGAAAGAGATAGAGCAGTCATAAGTATTATCACTTTGAAACAATATTTTTTGTTAATTTGAATTTTTTTTATTTTAGTAATATGTTTAATTGAGCTCATTTTTTTTTGCAATCGAAATATGAAAATTTGAAGAGTAAAGCAAAGTTGTTCCAAGTTAACTTGGAAACCATGAATAACAGTGTATCGTTAACAATGAAGATGAAAGAAAATATTATTTTAGTTAATAAAAAAACAATACACTAAAGCGGATAATTAAAGAGAATGGATTTGACCCTAAGATTTTGTTCAAAACAAAGGCAACTGCTAGTTTGGCATCCCATGGAGATGTGACAAAGGAAGAAAAAACAATATTAAAGAATCTAAAAAGTGTTGTGGAAGATCTGATTAGTTTTGGGATTATTCAAGCAAAGAGTACAGGAGGGAAAGCCATTGGGGAAAGGGGTACAAAAGATGCCAGTTTGTTTGGGGAAAAATTTCATGATTGAGGGTTGAAAAATTGAAAATTGAAATTTGAAAATTTGAAATGAAAACTTTACGTTTATATTTGAAGTATGAAACTTGAATGTGATGGCGTTTTCAAAATTTGAAATACTTTATATATTTAGATTTTATATTGTGTTTATGTTTGATATGAATGTGATGGCGTTATGATAATGGTTAATTATTTATTTTAAGAAAATTTGGAAATATGATAGAGACATCTTAATAGAGTTAAATCTTCTTCTCTCTACTTGTAAAATTCAAACCCTGTATCAGGTTTCTTCACATTTAAATTTTTCTGAATCTTCTCTCTACTTGTAATGATGACGACATTGGATGTGGATGATGAAATTAGAATAGAATGGATGATGATGAATTGTATGTGGACGTAGATTTATATGATAATGGATATTTGTTTTATCTTTTGGAATGTATATTATAGAGACATTTAAACCTTGTCAAAATCTTCTTCTCTCTACTTGTAATGATATGATGACATTAGAATGGATATAGATGATGATGAATGATTATAATGGATAATTATTTTTTAAGAAAATTTGGAATGTCGTATGACATAGACATCTTAATAGATTAAAATCTTCTTCTCTCTACTTGTAAACTTCAAACTCTGTATCAGATTTCTTCACATTTGAACCTTCTCAAAATCTTCTCTCTACTTGTAATAAATCAATGATATGATGACATTAGATGTGGATGATGACATCAAAATAGATATGGATGATGATGAATTGTGTGTGTAGATTTATCTTCAAGGATCATGGATGATGATAATGGATAGTTATTTTTAAGAAAATTTGGAATGTGGTACAATAGATACATTTAAACCTTCTTAAAATATTCTTCTCTCTACTTGTAATGATATGATGGCATTAGACTAGATATAGATGATGATGAATGATTATAATGGATTATTTTTTAAGAAAAATTAGAATGTGTTATGATAAACATCTTAATACGGTAAAATATTCTTCTCTCTACTTGTAAAATTTGAACTTTGTATTAGGTTTCTTGACATTCAAACCTTCTCAAAATATTCTTCTCTCTACTCAATGATATGATGACATTAGATGTGGATGATGACATCAAAATAGATATGGATGATGATGAATTGTGTGTGGACATAGATTTAGCTTCAAACATGATCATGGATGATGATAATGGATAATTGTTTTAAGAAAAATTGGAATGTGGTATGATAGAGACATTTAAACCTTCTCAAAATATTCTTCTCTCTACTTGTAATGATATGATGACATTAGAATGGATATAGATGATGATGAATGATTATAATGGATAATTATTTTAAGAAAAATTGGAATGTGTTAGGACAAACATCTTAATACAGTAAAATTTTCTTCTCTCTACTTGTAAAATTCAAACTCTGTATCAGGTTTCTTCGCATTTAAACCTTCTCAAAATATTCTTCTCTCTACTTGTAATGATATGATGACAATGATGGATGATGACATTAAAATGATATGGATGATGATGAATGTGGACGTAGATTTAGCTTCAAGCATGATCATGGATGATAATGGATGTTTTTTAAGAAAATTGAATTATAATAGAGATAAACCTTTTTTCTTCTACTTGTAATGATATGATGAAAAATGGATATAGATGATGATGAATGTATAATGGATAATTGTTTTAAGAAAAATTAGAATTTTTTAGGATAGACATATTAATACAATAAAATCTTCTTCTCTTTACTTGTAAAATTTGAACTCTGTATCAGGTTTCTTCACATTTAAACCTTCTCAAAATATTCTTCTCTCTACTTGTAATGAATCAATGATATGATGACATTAGATGTGGATGATGACATTAAAATAGATATGGATGATGATGAATTGTGTGTGGACGTAGATTTATCTTCAAGCACGATCATGGATGATGATAATGGATAATTATTTTAAGAAAATTTGGAATGTGGTACGACAAAGACATTTAAACCTTCTCAAAATCTTCTTCTCTCTACTTGTAATGATATGATGACATTAGAATGGATATAGATGATGATGAATGATTATAATGGATGATTGTTTTAAGAAAAATTGGAATGTGTTAGGACAAACATCTTAATATAGTAAAATCTTCTTCTCTCTACTTGTAAAATTTGAACTCTGTATCAAGTTTCTTTGCATTTAAACCTTCTCAAAATATTCTTCTCTCTACTTGTAATGAGTCAATGATATGATGACATTAGATGTGGATGATGACATTAAAATAGATATGAATGATGATGAATTTTGTGTGGACGTAGATTTAGGTTCAAGCACAATCATGGATGATGATAATGGATAATTGTTTTAAGAAAATTTGGAATGTGGCACGACAAAGACATTTAAACCTTCTCAAAATATTATTCTCTCTACTTGTAATGATATGATGACATTAGAATGGATATAGATGATGATGAATGATTATAATGGATAATTATTTTAAGAAAAATTGGAATGTGTTAGGACATACATCTTAATATAGTAAAATATTCTTCTCTCTACTTGTAAAATTTGAACTCGGTATCAGGTTTCTTCGCATTTAAACCTTCTCAAAATATTCTTCTCTCTACTTGTAATGAATCAATGATATGATAACATTAGATGTGGATGATGACATTAAAATAATATGATGGATGATGAATTATGTATATTTACCTCTTCTCTCTCTCTCTTCAAGAATCATGGATGATGATTCAATGGATAATTAGGTCATTTAAGAAAATTTAATGTGGTCATCAAAGACATTTAAACTTTCCCTCCTTCTCAAAATCTACTTGTAATGATGATGATGACATTATAATGGATATAGAATGATGTTTTATAATGGATAAAATAAAAAATTGGAATGTGTTAGGATGCGAGACATCTTAATTAAGTAAAATATTCTTCTCTCTACTTGTAAAATTCGAATTTTGTATCAAGTTTCTTCACATTTAAACCTTCTCAAAATATTCTTCTCTACTTGTAATGAATCAATGATATGATGAAATTATATGTGGATGATGACATTAAAATAGATATGGATGATGATGAATTGTGTGTGGACATAGATTTAGCTTCAAGCATGATCATGGATGATGATAATGGATAATTGTTTTAAGAAAATTTGGAATGTGTTATAACAGAGACATTTAAACCTTCTCAAAATATTCTTCTCTCTACTTGTAATGATATGATGAAATTAGAATGGATATAGATGATGATGAATGATTATAATGGATAATTGTTTTAAGAAAAATTGGAATGTGTTAGGAAAGACATCTTAATACTGCACACTCTTCTTCTCTCTACTTGTAAAATTTGAACTCTGTATCAAGTTTCTTCGCATTTAAACCTTCTCAAAATATTCTTCTCTCTACTTGTAATGAATCAATGATATGATGACATTAGATGTGGATGATGACATTAAAATAGATATGGATGATGATGAATTGTGTGTGGATGTAGATTTAGCTTCAAGCATGATCATGGATGATGATAATGGATAATTGTTTTAAGAAAATTTGGAATGTGTGATTTTTACATGTAATTTGATATTCATCCCACAAAGTTCAAACACTTCATCAAAGAATTTTGCAAATACAAAAATAAATTAAACATAATTGTAAAAACTCAAGCAATGTCATATGATAGGGTTTAGGATACCTCTTGTCTTTTAGATGGCTGTGATAAAGCATATAGAAGGAAAATGAGAAATCATCCTTTGTAGCATGCTAGATGACCTTCAATTCAAGAAAAATCAACACAAAAAATGGATTAGTATATAGATGGGTGAGTTGCCTGACATTGTCAGTCCCAAGAAGTGAGAGCTTCCTCAGATGGATGTCAACCCACATTTTCAAGAAAAAAATATGAAATAATGATTGAGTGGATTAAGGAAGAAACAAAAAGATTAAAGAAAATGAAAATGATAACCTGTACATGTCTAGAAAGTGCAAGTATGGAAGTCTGGAAGAGTATAACAGTGGAAGAATATGCAGATCTGAACTCTGAAGGCATTGCAAATTAGTATTCGATAAATGCATGTAACATATTTTTAAAATAGAAAGATTAAAAAAAATGCAAATGAGAACCTGTGCATGTCTAGACAGTGGAAGTCTGGAAGAGTATAACAGTGGAAGAATATGCAGATTTAAACTATGAAGGCCTTGCAAATTAGTATTCGACAAATGCATGTAACAAACAAATTTTTAAAATAGAAATTGGTATTTTGAAAAATCCAAAATAGTAATTATATATATATGTAAATATATATACTTGTAAACATCTTTAATGATAACAAGAGCTGAAACAAAATATGTTAAAAATCCTCCTCAGTCAATATTTGCATCTATAGAGTTACAATTGTGTTCACTATTACATCTAACTACAAACTATTATATTTGAATATGTTAATATGAAATTGAATAAATAAACATAGTTAAAATGTAAGGTGACAAAAATAAAAGTAAGGTCAAGGAGATACCTATTTAAAGCTGAAACAATCCATTATCAATAACTTCTTCAAAGTTGATGTTCTCTTCTATAGAGTGTGACGACACACCAATTCCAGTTTCATCGTTGGAAACAGTTGTACCTGTAGCTATTTAATTTACACCTCTTGTATTGGAAAGGGAATTCCAATGTGTAATTTATCTGTCAAAAGGAAAGGTTTCCAAGGAGTAGTGAGAAACATAACACCTCATGCAACTTTCCATATTTTTATCTAACCTATTTCTCAGTTTTGATTTTATAAATGATAAAGCAATGAAAACCCTTTCATCCTCCACAGACCCCAAAATCATTGTTTGGTATAACTCATATAATCTGAAATATTCACTGATGTCTTCTTGTAAGATATACTTTGATAGATTCCTCACCAGAGCCTTGTAATAACACCACTCTCAGAAGGTTCGTCTAACTTTTTATATTGGTTCCTCATTGTTGTTGCAAAATTTGTTGATTGAGACTTTAATAAATCAACATTCAATATACCTTTGATTTCCATACCCTTGACCTATGAAGTCTTTGTGAAATGTTCCATTATTGTACCCATGGATTTATGGAAATGCTTTCTTACAAAGTCTGCATGAGCACCTTCAATATTCCAAAAATTAGGATTCATCACACCCATTGCTTCAAGAATTTTATCTTTGGAGAAACGTTCTCTAATTTATGATGATAAGGATTCTGAAATTTTTCTAAGCTTTATTCTTGTTTCAACTGTAACAGAATCAAAGAGATTACGTGTCACAGGAACTTCTTCTCTTTCCAATCCTGTAATAGCTTGATGTTTTTGTAAAATGTGTAGTGGTATGTCCCTCCCATTAACATTGATGCAGAGGTGATCATGGATATTAAATCTCAAATAGTTACTGGGATTCTTAAGATCTAATAAATCTTTCCAATTCTTGAAAATAGGTGTATCAAAACTATCTTGGGAAGTGTACAAGATATCAAGATTTTGACATACCATTTTTCTCATCCGTATAAAATCCACAATATAGATTAATCTCCCATGTGCATGCTTCATCAGTGTATTGATCTCCTGCAACATTGGAAGAATACCAACCAATGTAAGAAATGTCTCCAAATTAGTTAAATGGAACAAAAAGTCCCTCACCCTGTCAACTTCATGATGATATTTGTGCATGAAACCAACCAATGAAGGATACTCCTCACAAACTCTGCATGCAGGTTCATACAAAGAAATCCATCTCGTCTCAACATCCTTCAAAATTTTTTTTCCATCTGTAATTCCAATTACGAATTTTTGGAACTCAAGAAATCACTTTGGGCTGCTTGCCATATAGGCATGAAGTTCTCTTATAAGGTCTTCTACTTTAGCAACATTTTCGTAGTTGCTTACCATTTTATACACTAAATTCATTATGTGAGCCATACAGTGAATTGATAGCATATAAGGGGCCACTGTTGTTTGCAATCTAACACACAACCCTATTTGGTGACCCTGCATGACTGATGCACCATCTACTCCAATGCATACCAACTTCATAGAAATTTCATAATCAGTCATTCTAGCAATATCTTTCAAATGAGAAACAACTATTTTATGTAGGTTTTCGGCATTACAGTTTTCAACCATTTTCATAACACCCAGCAGATTAGGTGTCCTCATATGATTTTCTAAAGTATAAACACGGATACATACCAATGCAATGTTGTCGATTGCTATGTTTTCACTTCATCAATTGAAAGAGAGATAAACTTTCTTTTTTTACATTCTCTTTCAAAAATTCCTTCTCTATCATTGAAAGGCATTTTTCCATTTCCCATGCACTACTGTCAGACCAATGAGACTGAGAATTGTTGTGCATTCCATTATATTGATACAAAATTTGAAATCAAGGAAATCAAGGAAATTGATCTTCCTTTCTTAAGTATGTGAAATAAAGTAGAGAACTGTATGAGTTTTGCATGCAGATTTGATTGATTCATCTTACCAATTTGTGATGTGATCGTTCCTCCCTTTTCCACAAGATGTCTATGTTTTTTCTGCTCTACTTCATACTCTGATGCATATTTAACATGCATGCATTCTTTTTCAGTTTTCCACCTGTGTGTTTTGATTTTCTAACCATCCTCCCCTGTTACAGTCAAATATTGTTTTCCACAGTGTTTTTCTATAGTGTCCAGCTTCAGTTGCATTTTTGTTCTTTCCCAATTTCCACGTACATATTATACACGTACATTCAGATGGGATATCTTTTGAATTAACTACTTGTAAAGGTTTGATAAATGGAAATTTAGCAGCCCAATCAAACTTGTATGTCCTCCCAAGTGTCCACATATTTTTGTTTGTTTTCAATGTTTTACTTTTATGAGTAGAATTTTGAGCATTACCACAATCACCTACTTTCCTCTTTCATGAACCATAATTTCATTTGATTTTTGAGTTCCATTTTTCTAAGTATTTGTATGTGTGATATCTTGATGCACTCCTGCTTGCACCTCAACAGGAATATCTTCAAGCTCGGGCATCCCAACAGGTATATCTTCAAGATCTGGCATGGTATCATCATAGGTGTCATTTGGTTGATACTATGTAGAATGTATGTCCACCTCAATATGACCTTCAACACAGTCTGTACTCTGATTCATTCTAGTGGTGGATGTGTGGGTGTTGGTGTTTGCAGTATCTTTAACAATAGATTTTCCAAAATACTTCAACATGTACTTATGAGATTTCTTAGTTAATTTTTTGTGTCTTCTCATTCTGAGCGTTTTCACCTTCCATTTTTCTAAACCACTAAGTTGAAATTCTATCATGCGTTAGAAGCTCTAAGAACGTCAAAAACAAGAGTATCATGCATCAACGGTAACCCTTCGTGCGTCAACAAATATCCTTGTTTCTCATTCAAGAAGGTCTGTGTCGTGCGCCAAAAAGACAACTGTAATGTGTCAACAAGATAACTATCACGTGTCAACAATAGTTATGTTGTGTGTCAACAACATAACCCTTATCACACGTTAGTTGAGTCTCCTTGTTGTACGTCTAAAGAAAACTATTGTCGCATGTCAGCAAATACAATAAGTCATGCCACAAAAAATATTGTTGTCAGACTTCAGAGAAAAACTCTATCATGTGTCAACAGAAGCCTTGTTGAGCATCAAAAACCAAACACTTTTTTTGCATCATTTATATCTCCTTGTCATCTGTCCATAGAAAAACCTTTTTTGTGCTTTAGAAAATACAATAGTTCACGTGTCAATAAATATCATTGTCACACATCAAGAAAAAGTACTGTCATGCAGTCAACAAAGTATAATTTTCAACAGAAGGTGCAGACGTCAACAACCAAACTCTTATCATGCGTCAGTTGTATCTCCTTGTCACCCATCCACAGAAAAACCTTTTATCACATCGTCAACAAATAACACATTGCCTAGCTGTAAACTAATAAATAGTAAAAAAATCTACACCGTGCACTGGTGCTTAGAGTATGTAAGTTCACAGTATTTGATATGCTGGTAGCTCAACTAGTAGTAAGGTACTGGTGGTAGTATACTACCCAACGAATCACCTAGGTTTTTATAGGAGATGATTTCAAATGTAGGCGAAGCTGACCCCTAGAAAAAAATATACTATAAATTTTAGGCAAACAGGACACTGACTTGCTCCAAAAAATTCACCTTTTCAAATTTTCCTAAAATGAAATTTTTTCCATATTATGAATATTCGCCACTAAAATTATCCCTGGTTTTTCTATTAGTTGAAAAGATTTTTTTGGCTTCTATTGATACAAATCCTTTTCAAACCCTTAAGACACATCGCGACAGTCCTCCTTAAAAAGTTGTAACCAATTTTAATGGTGCATTTAAAAGATATTCAAGTTTTATCCTACAAAGCCTAACTTCACACAGTGTAGACCTGAGAATGAAGAAAATGTTATAAAATGCTTCCAATCCCCTTTCAAGCCATCAATTTTGTACTAAATTTTTTCCCTAACTTGGTTGTCACGAATAAATTTCCAATGGTTATTGGAATCACATACAAGCCTCCCCTTGCTCACATCCCCCTACTGCCCTACCTGTAGATGATAGTATATACAACCCTCTAAAGTGTCATTTCCTATATAACATGAACAAAAGCCTCCTTATACAATGATGGCATCATCAAACTCAACCCTTTGTTCTAATTAACAATGGAATAAACAAGGACTCATGCATGAAACTGTACCCAAATCCCATGAACATACACATACATACCTATATATTACACACACACACACAGGAGACACATGATGTAGCTGATTGTAGACATCTTGTCGCATGTCTGATACATACATATATATCAGTATTTGCATTGATACAAACACCATAGACAGTCCTAAAAAGGCTAGATCGAGACGATCTGAGTAGACATGAGGTTTCTAGGAAGGTATATGGGGCACCTACGTGGGTTCCTTGGTCTACAATTATCATATGGCATCGTGGTTGTTTGTAAAATGCTCAAAATGTGATGTATGCCACATAAGAGTTGATAAAATGACCGTCTAAACTCTTGCCTTTCTGTCACACTAGATTCGCTAGGCTACGCCGAGTGTGATGAAATACTGACAAGATGACAGACACATGACCTGCAAAAAATAAGGAAGTATCAAAACCTTAAAAATACATAGATGTAAAAGGAATGGGTTGAACTGACCTCATCCACCAAACCAGTGGTCTTATCACTTAGAGTTTTCACTACATTACAGACCTGGATGTATTTCTGGTGTGTGTGTGTGTGTGTGTGCGCGCGCGCGTGCGTGCATGTGTTCGTAAAATGTCATGCCCTAAAGGTGCTCTTGTGTACAAAGATTCACACTATTGTCTAAGTAGTGAGAAATAATATAATATAGATAATGTAATAGCATGTTTGCATGAAATATAAATAAGAATCATCTCCCCATGTAAATATGGTGGGAGATATGTACTTGATGTAGATCTCCTTTAACCTTGATGTGTGGCACTAAATGTGGATGTAATTGATGCAACTGGATGTAAATTCTAGATGGATTAATAGTATTGTGTAATGTTAGGAACCTCATTATGGGTGAAGGTAATCGATTTATGAACGTGTATGTTGGTTGAAAAACTTGCTCGATGAATACTTCATGATTAACCCTGACATGGCTGACTGGGGATTTAATATGCCCATATGAATAGGAAAATGTGTGCTCAAGTAATTGTTATTTGATCCCAAGTGAAGGCAAGTGGCAAACATTAGAGAGGGGAACTCTAAAAGAGTGTCCTAACTAGGGTACGTTGAGTATAACCCTATTACATGGTTCCTGGGCACCCCGGTTTAGGCAATAAGATTATTTATGGGACATTTCCTCTTGAAATAATGTGACCATAGCTTGAGGTATTAAATACGTGGGAATGATCAAAATAAAAGATAAAAATAAGATGGAAAAAAGGTCACCCACCTAACTATAGTTTACTGATTTTTTCACATTGAGAACCCTTATAACTTTAGTAGTATAAGACTGGGCTAAAGTTATATGCACATGTACAAATACATGAGTATATGTGTCTACAATTTTCCCCCACTTTATGTTTGGTGACATGGATCACTTGGTATCCATAAAGCAGATAGAAATGCGTACCTGATATCCATGTAGAGTACTAGATAGACATATGTACTGATGGACAAGACTCACATACGTGGAACTTTGTGTTAAAATAAAATGTGGAGGAGCGTGGATGTTTAAAGATGACAAAATGTGTGAATACCACATAAGTGATGAGAGTAAAAACTCTAGGGCGGATACTCTTCACTTTGCTGGCTAGTTGTTGAATGGTGTGTAGTGATACCTACATGGTTAGTAAAGGAAAGTGTCTATACATACGGTATACATTTTCATCGTACATACATGTTTATATACATGTTGCCCCCATATATGTGACTATGTATATGTTTCTCATACGAGTATGGACATGTACAGGAGACAAATGTATCAAGTATATGTCTCAAATATATGTACCTGTAAAAATGTTATCTTAAAATATGCATAGTGTTATAGAAATGTGTCATATAGTACACTAAATGTAAAACGCACATAAGAAGGATAAGTGTAAATTGCAACATGTGCACTCTAATCACTTTGTTGGTTAGTCAATGAAAGTGGTGTAGAAGTATATACATGTACACATACACATACACCATTTTTGGTTACACATACACATACACATATGTGATTACATATGTATGTGTATACATGCATATGGAAATGTTGTTTGTCGCTCCAATCTTTAACCATTTCTGCTGAAATGTGTGAATCGATGATCATCTGGTACCTATCCTAGGTGTTTTCATTGGTGATCAATCACCACTTGATGAATTAGTGTAGAGATTAGAACACCCACTGTAACCTCCAGGGTCCTATAATGATCTCCACATAAATGTTGAAGGACACAATGTCTTGTAGATGTGTACTTGATGATACTGTGAGATTCAGTGAGGATTGCTTGCTCTTGAAAGCTTATTTAGGTGCCTAGGTGATGTTGCATGGAGGTAGAAACTTCTTGGATGCTTGAGAAGAATTTTGGAATGATGTATAACATGTTTTTAGAGTTCTTGGGCACTCATAGCAGGTGCATGATGCAAATACATGTGTTTAGCTATGCTACAGGTGCTAATTTGGAATAAGTATGGTAGCTAGGAGGTGTGAGAATGTGTTTTTGAGCTATATGAGATCATGAAAGCATGAATTCAGGTATATAATGGTATATGAGTTATGTTTGGGTCATTTAAAGTGGGTTTATGATGAGTTATTGCATTCTTTCAGCCGATCTTAGCTTTTATAGTGAGAAACATGCATGTAAGCAAAGGCGAGTCTTAATGATTAGAGAGATTGAGGTATGTTATTGATATTTTGATGATTTTAAATGTTATTGTGATGTGTCATTGTTATTTTAGAAAAAATTTAGGTTTATATGATTTGAATTTTGCAAGATACGA
Organism: Taxus chinensis; assembly: GCA_019776745.2. NCBI lineage: Eukaryota > Viridiplantae > Streptophyta > Pinopsida > Cupressales > Taxaceae > Taxus > Taxus chinensis. The sequence goes on from CM034146.1 coordinate 121,032,884, forward strand.
TAGCTTATGTGAGACAGGGTCAAGAACAAGTGAAAATCCAGCTCGAATTTGAACTTCGGATGCTCATTACATGAATTGTGTGATTTGCATGGGACATTTTTGATTTCAAGAATGTTTATATGGTGAGTCTATAAGGTTTCAAAAAAATAATCAAGTCAGTTGATCCTCAGGTTTTTATGAACAAATGTTAAGAAGGTAAAGTGGTCTAAAACCCTAGTTAAACCCTACCTATAAGAAGGGTAGAAGGAGAAGCATCCATAGTCACGTGTAGAGTCTTGTATCTATGATCACACTAAAAAAAGTGCATGAATGCACATGTGTGTACATGAATATATTACAATTACTATAGAACAAATCAATCTGAGGTCATGGTGATGAGTGGGCCCCGCTCAAACTGGTCAATTTCTAAAGAAGAAGGTTTTGGGACAAGGTGGTCTAAAGGATTAACATGTTAAATTGATGGTGCATGATGTATGTGAGCTAATATTTATGTAAAATAATGTTTTAGGACATGTTCATGCAGGTACATGGTCATTTGAGGTCCATTCAGGTTGACTGGTCAAAGGGCAGTTTTGAGGTCTCAAAAAGTAGTCCTTAGTAAAATGGCCATAACAAGAGCTACATGTAGAGTTTGAAGATTATTAAAGTTGTATTGGAAATATAATTAAGAGATATTTCTAGTTATATAATTTTTTATTCTTTATGAGGACATTTGATATGGTTTCTAGGTCATTCTTTGGACATGAATATTTTTTCCAGTGCAGGACATGATGTGTTTTGGTGCAAGTTTGGAGTTGTTTGAAGCATGCAATGGATTGGGTGATGATTTATATCACATGGAATGTTAATAGGGATTAATTATGAATTAAATGAATCCATTTTTATGTCTTGAATTTTTTTATAAATGTTTTTATGAGCTAACCGTTTAAAATAATTTTTTTGGCAAGTTGAAGACAAAATTAAATGTGGTTTGAGCATGTGGTTGATTAAAGAATTATAACTTGCTTAGAAGCGTTCTAAAGGTTATGTAATTTACATAAAGTGGTTACATGGCATGTTTTGGACATTTTGAAGTGATTTGGTAGCCTAATGAAGTTTCCAGGGTGCTGAAAGGTGTATGAAACAACTGTTTTGAGATTTGCAAAGAGTACTAGACCCATTAAATGAAATAATATGATTGGTTTATCAAATGTAAGACAATTTATGGATGTAAAATGATATTTTAATCATATGTAAATGGTTATGGGTCATGAATATGTATTGATTTGATGTAAGTGCATTTTTATCTGTGTGCCCATGGGGTTTTGAGCCATTTTTAGCACATGTAATGAAGTTTTTAGTTAGGCCGATCTAATTGGGTCACCTGTGACTATTTTATTTCAAATTTGGGATGTTTCCTTGGTGTATGGGTCGAGAAAACGGATGGAAAATGATTTTTCTTGAGTTTTAAATCATGATAATCTTATAAAAGCATGTTTTTGGGTGCTTTTACAAGCTAGTTGTGTGTGTGAAAGGTATGTGACCTAGGTGAGAGATATTTTCAAGTTTTGGAGCAGGAGTTGAGGTTTAAAGTTTTTTTCATGTTGAGGAAGATCATAAAGGATGTATGTAATTTTTTGAATATTTGAGAAGTGATTGAAGATCATGTTTTGTGAAGATTGGTCACCTAGGGTTTGATTGAAGAAATGTGAGCTGAATTAGATATCTCCATAAGTTATGGCAGAATCACATCAGAGATAAGATTTTAATAAGGTGGTTGAGTGGGTTCTTGATCATCTTAGGGGTTTGTATCCTCCTTGTGGAGTTGGTGCTTCAAAAAATTAGTGGTTAGTGCTCTTTGTAGCATTGGTGCTCTAGTAAACTAGGGGTTGGTGCTTCTTGTGGGGTTGGTGCCTCAATAAATTTAGAAACATATCAATATAAGATTGTGTTTCAATGGATTTATTCCCCTTAAGGGTTTCCCACTTATATCTTGTGTTCATGTGTTGATTCTATGTTTTATGGTTGCTTGTATCTTTGATATTTTGTATGTTTTTGGTGTGCACAAATTAAGTATTGGTTAAGTGGATTTGTGGTTGAATGGTTACGAGATTTTGAATATTTAGATGTGAAACATAATTTTAAATAGTTTAAGAACTGATTCACCCCTCCCTCTCAGTCCATTATGCTTCTAACAACTGGTATTAGAGCAGGCCCTTCTGGAGAAGCTTGACAGCTTGAAGGAGATATTTTGAAGCATAAATGGGTGGTAAGAAGATGAATTATTAGAAAGGAAAGAACTCCAAAAATGACTGTTGTTCTACTTCAAGTGAATGCAAGATTTTTTATAAAATTTTTCTAAAGTTTATTCTCCCCTAGGAGTTGTAACTTGTGAATTTGGAGAAGGATTTAGTGATTCAGATTGTGAAGAGTCACCTTGGGAAATAGTAAAAAGGGAACTTAATCATGCTATGTATGAGAATGAAAAGCTCACACATCATATTGATGAAATTAAGAGAAAACATGAAGACCTGATTAAGCTCCTTGAAGGCAAGTTGAAGAATGAGAGTAAAGAACATGATGAGATCACAAGGCATATTGAGGAACAATTAGAGAGAGTTGCAACCAACCTTGAATCCAAGGAAGATGCTCATGAGAATAGTCATGTTATTCAAATTTTGGAGTCAAAAATGGAGTTTTTTGAAACTCTAAAGGTCAAAGAGGAAGAATGTACTTAGCTAAAATCACAGTTTCCTTTGCTTAATGATATACTCAAAGCTAAAGAGGATGAGTGCATCGAGTATGAAATTGACATGAAGTCTTTACATTCAAGACTTGATCTAGTTTCAAGAAAACTATTTTTTTTGAGAAAAGTGCAAATGACCTAGATAATATTCTTAGTCAACAAAGATCAACAAGTGATAAGGCTAGTTTGGGATTCAATGAGGATCTCAAGGACAAGGAATTGAAGTAAGAAGACATGGTTTCAAGCAAGGAATATGGTGAACTAAGTACCAAGGAAGAAAATAAGGTGACTCATACCAAGGACAATGAGAATAACAAGCCTATTAGACAACATAATTCATCAAGGTATGAAAGATCATTCAATGGCTATTGTTTCTCATGTCATGTTTTTGGTCATAGAGCTAGAGATTGCAAGAAAAGGTATCCTAGGAATGGTGTAGGATCCTTTCATGGTGAATGTAATTCATGTTGTGAGTATGGTCATAAAGCCAAGGATTGTGGATGGAATCTAGGAGTGTTTGAGCCAAGAAAAATTAAGAGGATGTTCATAAAGAAATATGATCCTAAAGATACTCACTCATGGGAAAACAATAGAAGTGAATATGATAATATTGTTGTATGCTACATTACAATAAAGTAGGACATGTTGTTAGGTTTTTCTTGAATGATCCACCTAGACATATATTGATAGTTTCAAGAGGAAGAATATAATAGTCTTGGAGCAACAATTTACACAACAAAATGTTCTTCTTTATTAATCTATTGCAGTAATTTTAAAATATGTCAAGGGCTATTATATAGCCATAGATATTACAAACTATCTTCCTAATTAATATGAAATACAAACAAATGAATAGTTAACAATGATACAAATATAACCAAACTCTACGAATATATTATTGTTGAAACAATATATTATACTATATAACAATATTTAACCGTATAACCATATTAACCATACGATAAACTCACCACACCGTAATTCAGATTTACTCTATGGTAAATATGTGATAACATATACTCATTGAATGGAGCACTATGAATTCCTAACATTCCCCCCTTAGTTGAATATGGGAGAAAAAAAATCACACTTCTTCTGCAACTTTCCGCCCTTGCGTGCTCATGATCTTGGCTCTCCGATGGTTTTGAAAAGGATAACCAATAACCTCAGATGAACCCTTGTTCATCTGATATGGACCTCTTTTCATCAAATAAAGATCCATGTCCAAGGTATGAACCTCTCTTCATCCTCTTCAAGTATCATGATGTTGCCTTTTCCTTGTGCTTTCATCTTTCCACTATATTTTGATATAAGGAAAGTACATAGGAATTTGCTCACTTTATTACAACATGAACGTACTGAAAATTGAATATGAACAATGACAAGCACACTACAACTGCAAGAAAAATACACACCACAACTTCGTGTGGCCCCGTTGTTGATTGACCTCCATCCTCATGTACCTCTGTCCTCCATTAACATGCTACTAGCTCAACTGGATTTGACTTGGACGCTCAACAGTTTCCACATTGTCATTATTCTTTTTTTTCCTCCCCAAAACGTGAAATATTTTATTTTTCAGACATTGGGTAATACCGAAAACGCATCTGTGAAGCAATTTTTTTTATTTTTAGGACTTTTACAATGACTCGACTATCTAATTTGACAAAAAATTGATAGTAACACACTTACAAGGAATTTTTGACTCTAATAGACAAACATTTTTTTTATAATTTTTTTTGGACACTTTAACTCAGAATCACAATAAATTTAACAATAACATTAGGCAACGACCATATTAAATGACTCATTTAATAGCCTAAATTGACATTAAATTATTAGATGACATAATACATAAATTGACTCTTTTGACAAATTAGCACGATAATAGTTAACAACTTAACACTTGATTTTGACAAGATAATTTGACTATTTGCTTTGACATAGACCGACTATTTAATATTTATGAAGCTAAAACCTAGGAACAAGATCAACAAATTATAATGAAGGATTACAAACCAAATATGGACACATAAATGACTTCATTATTTTTATTCTTTACTCCACATAAACCAAATCAACCTGGGAATTGTAGTTAACATGCACGAGGAAGCTTCTAAAGATGCACAAGTACATGCATTTCAGAGTAACTATTTACAATCTGGTTTGCACACAATAATGAATAACCATTTGTATGAATAACCCACTCACCGCGTATTACATGCCACGCATCTCGATTAAGGAAAGTTCCAGTTCCATTCATTTGATAGCTACAAAATTATTTGTATTGAGGATGTGAGCCACATGTGAAGTATTCAAGCGAAGAAGACCAACGAAGTAAGATCAGAACAATAAACTTTGCAATGCATGCATCTTTTGGAGGCAAGCTCGTGACAAGCAGAAAAGAGGGAGAATATTTTGATGCTCAGACAACCAAGTGAAACAAGACCAATGCTTCGTGAATGTAAATTAGTAATCACAACTCAATGTAGAAAAATAATACTCAGATCCAACGTCATTATAATTCAACAATTTCCAATAAAAAAACTGTAAAAATTGATTGAATCGCTGAATGGATTACCAAGTATTATCAACACAGATTCCTAATCAGGTCATAGTCAATATCAATTCGATGCACAAATTTTCCACATAGGTTATCAACCAGTAGACTTGAAGCCAAAGTTATTAAGAATGACATGTAATGCCAAAATTAAAATTGTACAACTTAGATCTTATCATCACTAGATTAACATACATGTTCTGAATACTTTCATATCTGAGTGTGATGAAACAGTACACACAGAACAACATGATAATGTAGATCCAAAAACTTAGGAAAGTACTAATATGACTGTCAAAGAGAGGCACGTGGGATGAGCATTATTAAATCTGAGACATCATGCACCTAGAAAACTATAAATCTTTATCCAACAACACAAACAAATATGTAGATGCACAAATGTAGACCTCACATTCTGAATCCCATGCTCTGATACCAAATATTGGAGCAAAAATTTACACAGCAAAATGTTCTTCATTATTAACCTGTTGCGGTAATTTTACAATATGTTGAGGGCTATTACATAGCCATAGATATAACAAACCAACTTCCTAATTAATAGGTAGTACAAACAAATGATCTGTTAATAGTGATACATGTATAACCAAACTCTACAAATATATTGTTGTTGAAACCATATTTAACAATATTTAACCGTATAACCATATTAACCATATGGTAAAATCACCACACTGTAATTCAGATTTACTCTATGGTAAATATGTGATAACATATAGTTATTGAATGGAGCACTATGAATTCCTAACAAACAGTGTGCTAAATTTTTAACAGAGTTGGTTATGTTGCAAGGAACTACTATCAAGGTTACTCAAGCCAAAACAAGGGTTTTCAAGGTCCTAGAGAGAAAGGAAGTGGAGTTCAAAGACCTAGAATGTATGACAGTGGCCAAGGAAGAATGTGGGAACCTATAAGAGACCTTGGTGTCTCATCATGAACTAGTAATAATGGATTTAAATGTAAAGCATAGGGTTTAGATAAAAGAAAAGCTGATGATGAAGTTCTTCAAGTACCTAAGGGTGTTTGGGACCTCTTCAAGACCTTCTTTTAGGTCATTATGGTTCATATATGCCTTCACTATGCTTCTTGAGGGTATATCAATGCATATGAAGCATTCATGTGAGGGGGGAGTAATCTAAGTCAATCTGATTCTCCTCCATAAGGTCAAGGTATGTTCTTTTGTTCATACTTTTGTTCATGGTCTTGTTGGTTCATGATGATTGGTTCATGTGTAAAAGGTCATGTTCTCAGTATTTTGGTCATTGAATGTGCAAGTATGATGTCCTTAAGGGTTGTGCTTGCATCTTCATGGTGTATAGATGGTCTGATTTGAATGTGTATGTTCATGAGTCACTTTGATATGTCATATGAAGTGTGTAGGTAAGTCCTTAGGAACTCATGTGAATAGTGTACTCTACAAGGCTCTGTGTGCAAATGTAGTGCATAATGATGTGTAATGTTTGTGGTTATGTTAAGAGCATCATGGGTCTTTTTTTATCTCTTATTGGTGTCTTATGGTATTTTCATGTGTTTTGTGTCAAAGGGTATTGTATAATATCTATTGTGGTATTCCTTAGTGTACTTAATAGCTATGAAGGTTGTCACTAAAGTAGTGAAAGGACATCTTGAGTCATTGAGTATTTCAATTTCCTTAAAGGTATTGTGTTGCCATTTCAAGTTGTCTAGTGCATTGAGTCTCATTATCTAAAATGTCTATCAAATCATTATCTCATGAGTTCCTAAGAGTGTAAATAGGTCACTCTGAAAAAATGTTCTTGGAGATAGCTCTTGAGTTCCATTATAGAGTGATCAAGTGGTAACTTGATCAATACAATGCTAAAAGGAGGACTTTGGGCAAGGTGTGTTCATATTAGGTGTACACTAGACAAAAGGTTCTAAGGTAGTTTCAAGTATGTAAAATTCCCTACAAGAGTTCCATGTATCAGGTGATATTCATGTTCTTAAGTGTTTAACAAATAATATGAAAGTGATGTTTATAAAGTTTTGTGGTCATAAGAGCAAAATTTGTCCAATTTTCTACTTTTCTACCCTGACTAGGTTATCAAAGTACAAAGTTAATGGTACAAATGTATCGAATAGGTACTTTTGGAGGACTCTAAAGATGGAAGTTAGAAGTCTAAATTGTTTGAACAAATGCATCTAGACAATGGAATAAACATTATGGTTTACAAGTGTACTTGAACTCATGAAGAATGTGTAATTTCTTGAAATGGATGTCTCATGACAATGTTGATACATTTGGCTATAATGCTCACAAAAGTGTTGCTATAGGCTAGGATAGTGTGTAAAGTACTTTCAGGATAGGGGAATTCCATAGTTCCATCCTTGAGTGGTATCTTTGTACATTCTTGCATCTGAAAAAATTGACTCTTGACAAAAGAGGAAAGTAAATTGTTTCTTAGGTGCACATAGGTGTGTATGGTCCTACTAAAGTTAGGGGCTAAAAGGATGGATGTGTATTCTAAATGTTTATATGGAGGTTATTAAAGCACAAAGTATATGTATTTTACAAGCTCATTACTATGTTATTGGTGAACCCATTTGTCTTATCTTAGTCAGTTAGGATTGTCAAAGACTGAAAAAGGTGTTTTCATGCCATGAAGTCCATGGAGTAAGAGTGCTTACACTGATTTTGATGCTCTTAGGTTACTTGATGCAGTGGTATTATGTCTAGGGGGAGATATGATTTACCAAGTTTCAAGGGGGCCTTTGTATAAAAAAAGAAATAGGTATGGACGTGTCAAAGATGCCTATGAATAATTTTATATGTTGTTAGAAGATGAAGACCTAATTTTTATAAGATGCTTGAAGTTTAAATGTTGCTAAGAACTACACAATATAGAAGCAGTATGTTTAGGCCTAGACATGGTGGAGACTTAGTAAGTAAAATGCTACGATGGTATGATGCTTTGATATGGTGAATTTTAGCATTTCTGGCATGATTTTAGTATGTATGGCTCATATTATAGTGTGATACAATGTTTCAATGAAGGGGATGTGACATGGTTTCAAGGAAAAATGAGTTTTGATTTTTACAATGCTTAGAAGGAGTATAATGATATGTTAGCCCTAAAAAGGTATGATTATGCTTTATTTTTGATTTTTTGATGATGTTTAGATGTTTTATATGCTTATCCCAAGGGGAGCATGGTGTTTGCATGCCTAAAAAGTAGGCAAAATCAGATTTTGAGGTAAATTTCAAGGTTTTGAGCTAAATTGAGATCTTTGGTTGATGTTTCTAACCAAATGTTGATGCTATGAAGTTGAGGTAGGTGAAGGATATACTGCTATAGGTATTCCTTTGTCATTAAGTTTAAAAAGCTACTAGAATTTTAGGGTGTTTTCCATCAAATGTTGAGATCTTTGGTTGATGTTTCTAACCAAATGTTGATGCTATGAAGTTCAAGTAGGTGAAGGATATATTATTATAGGTATTCCCTTGTCATTAATTTAAAAAGGGGGATAAGTTCAGGGTGTGATATACTGCTATAGGTATTCCTTTGAGATTATAGTGTGATACAGTGTTTCGATGAAGGGAAAAACATGGGTCAAGGATAAATAGCTTGTTTTTACATGCTTATAAGGAATATAGTGATGTGTTAGCACTAAAAAGGTATGATTATTCTTGATTCTTGATTTGTTGATGATGTTCATATGTTTTATATGCTTATCCTAGGGGGAGCATGGTGCTTCCATGCCTAAAAAGAAGGAAATATCAGATTTTGAGGTAAATTTCAAGGTTTTGAGCTAAGTTGAGATATTTGGTTGATGTTTCTAACCAAATGTTGATTATATTAAATTGAGGTAGGTGAAGGCTATATTGTTAGTACAATATTCCTTTGTCATTAATTTGAAAAGGGGGATAAGTTCAGGTTGTTTTCCATCAATGAAAAAGGGGGAGAGTGCTGGCATGTGGTCATATTAGGTTTTTTCATTGATGCAAAAATAGATTATTGAGAAAGTATATGTTGGATCAGGGTAATTTTTTGATATATATGATGCTAACATGATGATTTAGATGTGTCTATGTTGGTACAGTGAGCCTCAGTAAGGATTATTTTCTCTTCTAAGCCTATTCAAGTGCCTAGGTGATGTATCATGACACTATGAGCTTCTTGGATGATTGAGAATCATGTTGACATGATGGATAACATGTTTGGAGAGTTTTTGGGCACTCATCATAGGTGCATGATGCAGTTACATGTATTTGGCTATGTTTCATTCGCTTATTTGGAGTAAACATGGTATCTAGGAGGTGTAAGACTATGGTTTGGAGCCCTATGAGCTCATGGAATCCTTCATTCAGGTATATCATGATGTATCATGTATTTTTGGGTCATGTACAATGATTATATGATGAGTTATAACACTCTTTCAGTTGACCCTAGCTTCTACGGTGAGAACCCTTAAGGTGAAGCTATGAAAAAGAGATAGGATGGAGAGTTTGAGTTATGGAATTGAAATTCAGATGATTGGAGATGTTACTGTGATTTTTCATGGTTATTTGAGAAAAAAATTAGGTTGTTAGGATGTAAATTTTGTAATATATGATAGTTTATGTGAGGCAGGGTCAAGAATAAGTGAAAAACTAGCTTGAATTTGATCTTCTGATGCTCACCTTGAAATTTTTAATTTGCATTGGACCTTGTGGGTTTCAGATATGTTTATATGGTTAATTTATAATGTTTTAGAAAACTAATCACGTCATTTGATTTTCATTTTTTATGAATGAATGTTAAGAAGATAAAATGGTCTAAAACCCTAGTTAAACCCTAGCTAGGAGTAGTCTATAGAAAGAGAGGTATAGTGACCCAGTTTTTATTATTTCATAAAAATTTATGATTTTATGATGTATAGGACTCTCTTACATTTACAGAAATGTATGGTAGTGGTCATGGTGATGAGTGGGCCCCATTTAAACAGGTTAGTATTTGAAGAATAAGGTTTTGGGACAAGGTTTTCTAAAGGAGTAACATGCTAAATTGATGTTGCATGATTTATGTGAGATAATATTGACTTAAATGGAGGTTTTAGGACATGTTCATGTAGGCACATAGCCATTTGAGGTCCATTTAGGTTGATTGGTCAAAGGGAAATTTTTAGGTCTCAAAAAGAAGTGCTCAGTAAAATGGCCATAACAGGAGCTACATGTAGATTTTAGATGATTCAAGTTGTATTGGAAAGAGGATTCAGATATATTTATAGTGATATAATGTTTTATTCTTTATGAGGACATTTGATATGGTTTCTAGGTCATTCTTTGGACATGAATATTTTTGCTAGTGTAGGAGAGGATGTGTTTTGGTTCAAGTTTGGAGTTGTTTGAAGCATATGATGGATTGGGTGATGATTTCTATCACTTGGAATGTGAATAGGGATAAATTACTCATTCAATGAATCCATTTGGATGTCTTTAATGTTTGTATAAATGTTTTTATGAGCTAACCTTTTAAAAAAGAGTTTTTGGGAGGTTGATTTGTTAAAGACAAAAGTAATTGTGGTTTGAGAAGATGGTTGATTAAAGACTTATAACTTACTTAGAAGTGTTATAAAGGTTATGTTGTTTCCATAAAGTTGTTACATGGAATGGTTTGGACATGATGAAGTGATTTTGTGGCCTAATGAAGTTTCTAGAGTACTGAAGGGTGTAAGAAACAACTGTTTTGAGATTTGAAAAGAGTACTGGACCCATTAAATGAAATAGTTTGATGGGTTGATAAAATTTACGACCATGTATGGATGTAAAATGATATTTTAATCATATGTAAAGGGTTATGGGTCATGCATATTTATTGATTTGATGTAAGGGAATTTTTATCTTTGTGCCCATGGGGTTTTGAGCCATTTTTGGCATTGTAATGAGGTTTTTAGTCAAACCGACCTACTTGGGTCACTTGTGACTATTGTAATTAGAATTTGGAATGTTTTCTTTATGTATGGATCGATCCAAAGAATGGAAAATGATTTTTCTTGAGTTTGAAATCATGAGAAGATTATAAAAGCATGTTTTTGGGTACTTTTGCAAGCTAGTTGTGTGTGTGCAAGGTATGTGACCTAGGTGAGAGATATTTTCAGGTGTTGGAGCATGAATTGAGGTTTAATAAAGTGTGTTGTAGGTTGAGGAAGATAGAAAAGGATGTATGAAAACGTTTAAAGATTTGAGAAGTGATTGAAGAGCATGTTTTGTGAAGATTGGTCACCTAGGGTTTGATTGAAGAAGTGCGAGTTGAATTAGAGATCTCCATCAGTTGTGGAAGAAACATATCAGATATAAGATCATTATAAGGTAGTTGAGTGTGTGATTGATCATCTTGGGGGGTTGTAACCTCCTTTTGGAGTTTGTGTTTCAAAAAAATAGGGGTTGGTGCTTCAAAAAATTAGGGGTTGGTGCTCCTTGTAGGGTTTATGGTTGTGTAATATTCACTTTATTATTTGTTGTGTGTAATATTAGAAAAAAATTTGATTTGGTTTTCTACCCTTTTAGGGTTTCCCACTTACATCTTGTGTCTTTTGTTGATTTTCTTGCTCGTGGTTTATAACATGTGTTGTATTTGATTGTGTGCACACATTAAGTATTGGTTAAGTGTATTTGTGCTTGAATGGTTATGAGATTTTGAATATTCAAATCTAAATCATAATTTGAAATAGTGTAAGGACTGATTCATCCCACCTCTTAGTCCATTGTGCTTCTAACACATATGTATATGTCTCACATACTTGGACCTTTGTATTATCATATGGTAGTGTTGAGTGTCATATACACACTGTGTGTATACCACATAAGAGAGATAAAAAATTGTCTATACTCTTGACTTTGTTGGCTAGTCAATGAATGTGTTGTGATACCTACTCAAATACGTACCTATCCATACGTATACATATACATGTACATATATGTACATATACATATATATCTATATGATTGCATATGTATGTTTATACATGCATATGCACATGCAAAGTTTTTTCGTTTAAAGTTTTTGTTGCTTGTTTAATTGATAGAATGGGACAATGAAAATTGAAGTGACACATTAAATTCTTGACACCTTCTCCTGTCCTTTCCTCCTCTGATTTCTCTGCCTTCTTATGGATCGTATCAGCCTTGGGATTGGCCTCGGGAATTGACATGATTTGCTGATAAGATGGTGACTGGGTTGTGCTGACTAGATGCCATGGAGGAGGATGTGGGTCCCACAGAGGGGTGATGCATGTATGACATTGTCTATACATCTCATGGTGTTTTTATAAGGGTCATGTGATCCTGTCGATAGGATAGACGACTCCCATACACGTACATATATATATATATATCTATATTTTTATATCCATGTTTATACATGTATATGCATATCCATATCCATATACATATGTATATGTATATGTATATGTCTCACATACCTGGACCTTCATGTTATCTTATCATATGGTAGTGTTATGTGTCATATACACACTGTGTTTATAACACATAAGAGAGATAAAAATCTGTCTATACTCTTTACGTTGTTGGCTAGTCAATGAATGTGTTGTGATACCTACTGAATACATACATCTAACTATAAATACATATACATATACATGCACATACATGTATATGTACATATATATCTATGTGATTGCATATGTATGTTTATACATGCATATGCATATCCATATACATATATATGTACAAGTACGTATGAGTATACATATACATATGTAAATGTATATGTCTCACATACATGGATCTTTGTATTATGATATGGTAGTGTTCTTTGTGGTATACACACTGTGTGTATACCATATAAGAGAGATAAAAACTGTCTATACTCTTGACTTTGCTGGCTAGTCAATGAATGTGTTGTGATACCTACTTGAATACATACACATATCTATATATACATATACATATAAATATACATGTACATACATGTACACACACACACACACACACACACACACACACACACACACACACACACACACACACACACACACACACACATGTAATTACATATGTAAGTGTGACATTAGTTTCTTGAATGGATTTAGTTTTATCAACAATATACCTCAATTGGAGTAGAGAAAAGAATTATTTGGTTGTTATGTATCTATTTTTTAAATCAATATAACTTTGCTTTGAGTTAGGATCCTCTTGGCTTTGTAAGATTCCTCCAACTTGAGTTTTTGCCTCCAACGAGTAAATTTTTTTGTAGAGAGATGCTTAAAGGCAAGCTATCTACACCATGTGGAATCCATTTGGATTTATAATATGATTATTCATGGTCCATCTTCTTATAAGTGCTAGCTTTTTTCACATATAACCTGAGAAATGTTGATGCAGAGCAATATATATATATATATATATATCATCATGCATATAACTGACTTTTGAGAGATTGCAAAACAAGAACTTGACTTCAAGCTCTACCAAGAGGATCAAAAACAACTGACAAAGGCTTAAATTTTTCTATCACTGTAAAATAATATCCTAGAAGGATTCATTCATGCTAAATTATCTATTTACCTTTCTTAGCATTCTTATGCATTCCCATTTGTCTGTCAAACTCACCTAATCTTCTTCACAGTTCTCTATATACCCACCTTGTACTCTCTTGGTCAACTCCTTACTATCTTATTGTCTCAAAGGTATAACTTAGGTTATTAAACTCTTATCTACTTCTCAAGTCCTATCCCTTGTTATAACACTCACAACATTATCAGGTTCAATGAAGAAATGCATTCAAAACTTCAAACATTCCACCCTACTCTTCCTTTCATAAAACTGCCCCACTAGTCCTTAAGACAAGGTTGCTTGCTCCAATCATGCAATTAGAGTTCCAAGGATACCAAAAAGGCCTAACCACATTTATTAGTTTGATTTTGTCTATACCAACATGCTCCCAAACTTTCAGGGTTTGACTCAACATAAAATTCTTATTAACTCACTTTTTGTATTCTTGCACTTAAATCCTCAAGTAGGTCAAGGACAACATTATATTTCAAATATCTTCTCTTCCTCTCAGGACTAAGGATTAAACTTGACATTTTTGGCCACCCATTATGGAGATATATGTTTCAATAAATTTTCAGGTGTTGACTCTCACTTTGAAGGGTACTTGCTTTGTAAAATGACCCCTCTTATTAGCCTTATGACTGTGTTTACCTACTCATTCCTAGAATCTAAAAAAAATACATAAAACTACCCCTTGGTTTCTCAAATTTATTTCCCAATATCCTACTTAGGCATATCACCACCATATATTAAGAGTTTCAGAGCTAATGAAGTTGATTTAGTGCCTTAAAAGACAAACCCTAACACAGATCCTCACAAACCCTCATAGTGAACCCAAGAAGGGTATTTTTGGCATAACTCTCTTCAATTATCAATTCAAACTTTAGAAATTAAAAAATATATTTATTTGCACTCATTCTATGCCATTTTCTTACCAGTGGTATTTGGAGAAGCACGTGGACCTCCTTTTTCTCAGTATTCTGCCATTTTTTTGTAGGCACACTTAATTTGTAATCCTAGTCTAGCCTTGCCTTAGCTCTTAATTTATATATCCTTCATCCTTGAGGGTGTAACATTATCTACAACTAGGTTCCAATGCATGCACACACCTTATAACATTTTTGGGCTATTTACTGAGAACACACAAAACTACAGTACAAAGATGATCATTAAACAACTTATCATAGAACATCATGAGTAAGAATCCTTCTATTGCATGAAGTAGATGTTCCTTTTCCTCTTAGCATGAGGTTTGAGGTCTCCAAATACCTTATTAAGTCTCACAAAAACACATTGTGTGATGTTTCCACAATATTTTCGTAGTCCTATTAAATGCTTTTTTATGTTATCATCAGAACAAGGGTTAGAAGCTTTCATATCCACTAGAAATACACACAAACAATGAGTCATGAACACTCCCATAGATGGATCATACATGCATTAAGGAGTGGTGTCATCATTCACATTTTCAAACTTAAAAAATGCTCCAAAAATCAGAGTTGCATACCCACATCAATCTCTATATTCATATTTCTCAGGTTTCATACAAAAGTTATGCTTTTCCTTGCTCCTTCTTCCTCCTAGTATGAGGAATGAGTTCCTAAATCTAGTAACTCCCCTATATTTGAGATTCTACCTACTTTCATGTACTAACCACCATCAATGTATCTAACCTTAGAATCTCATTATGACTGACCTCTCTCTAGTGACTCTTCAACTTCTCACAATGAGGCTTATAACTGCCCCTTACACATTATTCCAAATAGCTTAATGATGCCTCACACACAAGATTCATTATTTTCCCTCAGCTAGAAAATTTAAAACTTTAGTAGACTCATGACACCTAAGAGACTCTAACAACACCTAATAACACATGAATCACCCATTTCAAGACCATGCACCAATTTCATATATTTATTTTTTCATATGTTCCTTTTTGAATGGAAAAACCAAAATAAGAACAATTCAAATTTCCTAACTCTATGCCTTAGGCTATCCTAGCGACAGGATCACATGACCAACATCTATATCAGATGATCCTCATGAATATGCATCACACTTTTTCAAACAATCGCCTGCTAGCATGGCACAATACCGCCCAGAGCAAAATGTCGCCACTAGAATATTTCAATGGGAAAGGGACCTGAAAGGGAACGTTCTTGATTTTGCTGGCTAGTCAATGAATGTGATGTGACTCCTACTCGAATACATACACAAACCTATACACATGTATACATATACACGTACATACATATATATTTATATTTTTATATGTATGTTTATACATGCATATGCATATCCATATGTGTGTGTGTGTGTGTCTAACATACCTAGACCTTCGTGTTATCTTATCATATGGTAGTGTTATGTGTATATACACACTGTGTGTATACCACAGAGGAGTGATAAAAATTGTCCATACTCTTCACTTTGCTAGCTAGTCAATGTATGTGTTGTGATACCTACTCGAATACATACACATACGTATACATATACTTGTACATATACATATATCCATATATATCTGTGTAATTGTATATGTATGTTTATACATGCATAGGCATGTCCATATACATATATATATGTACATGTATGTATAAGTATACATATACATATGTATATGTATATGTCTCACATACATGGACCTTTGTATTATCATATGGTAGTGTTGTTTGTGGTATACACACTGTGTGTAGACCACAAAAGAGAGATAAAAACTATCTATACTCTTGAATTTGTTGGCTATTCAATGAATCTGATGTGATACCTACTCGAATACATACACATACCTATCAATACGTATACATATACATGTACATACATGTACACTCAACCTTCCTTTACTTGGCTGGTTTGATTTAAACATGATTATAGCTGTGATAATTGTTTTTTGATGGAATATACCATGTGGCATTACAATGACAACAACAGGTAATCATTGCATCTTATCCCCACTTTATTCAACCATCACGTGACTTTGAAAATAATTAACATGTGAACCTATTCTTATTTGATATCTTTGTTAAGGTGATTGATGGTGGCATTTCTGAAATCAAGAATTAGTCTTATCTTTATGAATTCAATGCAAAGATAGCAAACAAGAAAGAATCTTGATATACCTTGATGGAGTTCACAATCTCAATTCTCATTCTATATGTTTTCCTATTCCTTATAACTTTGATATGATGCAAGATCGACTTTCCTTATCATCGTATCTAGAATAGTTATACATTGAGCTTGTCTAGATCATATTTATAACCTTTCTTTGATATATTTTTTTCTTCCACAACATTTAGGGCAATAGGGACCATATTTATCCCCCCCTCCCTTATTTCTTACCTATATGTTTTTCTTCCACAACTTCTGGGGAAATAGGGATCAAATTTATCCCCCCCCTCCCTCCCTTATTTCTTCCATATAAGTTTTTCTTACAAAAATTATGGGGCGATAGGGATCATATTTCCCCCCTCCCTTATTTCTTCCCTATATGTTTTTATTCCATAACTTCTTGAGCAATATGGATCATATTTATCCCCCCTCCCTCCCTTATTTCTTTCCTATATGTTTTTATTCAATAACTTCTGGGGCAATAGGGATCATATTTATCCCCCTTCCCCCTCCCTTATTTATTCCCTAAATCCTTTTTTACATAACTTCTGGGGAAATAGGGATCATATTTACCCCCATTCCTCCCTCCATTATTTCTTCCCTATATGTTTTTATTCCACAAATTCTAGGGCAATAGGGATCATATTTATCCCCCCTCCATCCAATATTATTCCATATATGTTTATCTTCCACAACATCTAGGGAAATATTGATCATATTTATCCCCCTCTCCCACCCTCAAATATTATTCCCTATAATTTTTTCTTCCACAACATATGGGGCAATAACAATCATATTTATCCCCCCTCCCTCCATTATTTCTTACCTATATGTTTTTAGTCCACTACTTTTGGGGCAATAGGGATCATATTTATCCCCCCTCCCTTATTTCTTCCCTATATGTTTTTATTATACAACATTTGGGGTAGTAGGGATCATAGTTATCCCTCCTCCCTCCCTTATTTCTTCCCTGTATGTTTTTATTCCACAACTTCTGGGGTAATAGGGATCATATTTATCCCCCCTCCCCCCTCACTTATTTCTTCCCTATATGTTTTTATTCCACAACTTATAGGGAAATAGGGATCATATTTATCCCCCCTTATGTTAGATTTAGCAAGGAAATGAGATCTACAGATCATAGGCCTGTCATTAAAGGTCAAAGATTATACATTATGATGTACAATCGATTTAGACTAAGCTATAACTTGAGCTAGAGAGTGATTAAGATAGCTTAAAGAAAAAATAATGAAAATGAGCTAAAAGAAAATACAAGAACAAGAATAGTCGCACATTACACCAGATATAAGTGGAGAAACCTGAAGGAAAAAATCCACTATAAAAGCACTGTCTTTTATTATGAATATGATACAATTTTTTACCCAACACTTCCACTTCTCTCCTTAGCTATTTCACACTTTTTACAGAGCTATGTCTCTTGTTTTTGTTCAATAGCTAAAACAACTAGTTAACCAACATGTCCTACACACAAATTGTTGTAGTCTTTAATACAATCCTGCATAGCTGTTGTAGACAGTCAGATAGTCAATCCCAAGAGGGATCACCCAATAAATTGGGTGGATGAATCGGTCAGACTACTTCACTCTTTGAGTGTGAAAGACTTCACACATTAAAGTTTGATCATAAAAATTGTAATCATGTTGGGGAATGCCCAAGTGGCTAATCCCACTTGAAATAATTACCCCAACACCCCCCCCCCCTTAATGTTAAGCAGGAGAAGATAATCAGACATGCCAAGTTTCAGACCCATGAATCAACATCAGTGATTCAAGATTAGCATGTCAATGAGGGAAATCCACAAGTCTTCCCAAAGAAATATTCATAAGACCAATGATTTACAATATGAAGACTTACAATAAACTATGGAGCCAAAGAAATACCCATGACTAAAACTTCACTGAGATTTACAAGTAACTTCATATAGAGTGGCACATTTACTTAGTACAAAATTGAGGAAGTATTGGAAGTTCACAATGTTACAACCATGTGTAACCAATCCCTAAAGGATCACTTTACTACATACAAAGTAGGTGGTCATGATCCACTCTTTTATAATGAGCCATCAAGAGGTGGCATTGTCATATAAACTCCCCCTCAAGGGAAACTCTGATAGGCTCAACTAGGCACAAATCTTGCAAAACTTCACAACATGCAATGATTTAGTGAAGATATCTACAACTTGATTTCTGATGTTGAACTAGATTCTTTATCAAGAACAATTTGGCCTTTACATAGAGGAGGAATACTCCCTTTAGCTTCTATGTGTATCACTACCAGCATCCTCTTTAACCACATGGATCTTTACTGCTTCAAGTGACAGTGCTTGCATCAAAACTTGAACACAAATCCAACTACATATCCAACACAACATCAATAAATATCATAATAGAAATCATACATATTTTCACTTTTAACCAAGTATAAAGGTTTAACATTAGTTGTATAATAACTAACATATCACTATGATTTAAAAATTTAAAAATATGTTTTATCAACAAAGATATATATCTTGTTCCAAGCCTTTCATACAAAGATAAGAAGACAATCATACATGCCAAGTTTTAGACCCATGAATCAACATTAGTGATTTAGGCTTAGCATGCAAATGAGGGAAATCTACAGATGTTCCCAAACAAAGATTCATAAGACAAGTGCTTTACAATATGAAGAATTACAATAGACTATGGAGCCAAAGGCATACCCATGAATAAATCTTCACTGGGATTTACAAGTAACTTCATGTAGAGTGACACATTTACTTATTACAAAATGGAGGAAGTATTGAAAGTTTACAATGTTACAACCATGTGTAACCAATCCCTAAAGGATCACTTTGTTACATACAAAGTGGGTGGTTATGATCCAATATTTTATAATAAGTCATCAAGAGGTGGAATTGTCATACACACTCCCCCTCAAGGGAAAATCTGATAGGCTCAACAAGGCACAAAGCTTGCAAAACTTCACATCATACAATGGTTTAGTGAAGATATCTACAAATTTATTTTTGATGTTGAATTGGATTCTTTATCAAGAGAAATCTGGCCTTTACATAGAGGAGAAATACTTCATTTAGCTTCTATGTGTATCATTACCAACAACATCTTTAACCTTTTATTCTGAATATGATACAATTTTTTACCCAGCACTTCCACTTCGCTCCTTAGCTATTTCACACTTCTTGTAGAGCTATGTCTATTGTTTTTAATCAATAGCTAAAACAATTAGTTAACCAACATATCCTACATACAACTTGCAGTCTTTAATACAAGCTTGCATAGCCGTTGTAGATAGTCAGATAGTCAATCCCAAGAGGGATCACCCAATAAATTGGGTGGGTGAATCAGTCTGGCCGCTTCACTCTTTGAGTGTGAAAGACTTCACATGTTAAATTTTGATCAGACAAATTGTAATCATGTAGGGGCGTGCCCAAGTGGCTAATCCCACTTGACATTATCACCCCAACACCTCCCTTCCTCCATATACGTTTTTATTCCACAACTTCTAGGGAAATATGGATCATATTTATCCTTCCCTCCCTTATTTCTTCCCTATATTTTTTTATTCCCTATAATTGTGTGTGTGTTTATGCACACATTTTTATTTCCATGTTTATACATGCATATGCATATGCATATACATATATATATGTACATGTATGTACAAGTAGACATATGCATATGTCTATGTATGAAGACCGCCAAGATGTTCTAGTCCCTAAGCATATCCCAAGGCAAATAACGGAAAAAGAAAGGATGGAAAAAGGTGGTGAGCATTTAAGATGCATCACTTTGGTTTTCGTTGCCCCATTTCATTGATTAAATAACAAAAAATTTAAGCGCCAAAACTCTGCAACTATATTTTTATGAAGGCCGATTGTAGAAGAATTCCCGAAGCGCAATCCATTCATCATCCTGTCCATGAGTCATGCCAATTCCTGAGGCTAATCTCAAGGTAGATGCGATCAATACGAAGACAAAGAAATTAGAGGAGGAAAGGATGTGAGAAGGTGGAGAGCATTTAATGCATTGCTATGGTTTTTATTTCCCCTTTCTGCCATTTAAACAAGCAACAAAAAACTTTAAGCTCCAAAAATGGGAATGCTACAACTATATTTGCAGAAGGTTGATTGCGGGAGAATTGACAAGAATTGGTGAGAAGGTCCATTGCATGATAATTGGAGATAAGCCTTAGATCTTAAAAAATATTCAGGTGAATGAAACTACTCGAGGCTATGCGTTTTTCATATTTTAAAATTGTTCACAGATAGACATTTTTAAATTTTTCTTTTATATATATTTGTGAAGTATTTTAGAGGAAAACATGTACTTATAGTATCAATAGCAATACTTATATATGGTATTGTATATTTTCAAATACGCACAGTGTGTATACCACATAAGAGAGATAAAAACCTACCTATACAATTGTCTTGGTTGGCTAGTCAATGAATGTGCTGAAATAGAAATTGAGGAGATTAATAATAGGATATACTAGATTTATAGATGTCTATTTTTTAGTGCATGTTCATGCTTTGTAAATCTAAAATAGCAGCAAGTAAATCCAAAATAGAAGAAAGTAAACCAACAAGGAAATCAAAATTAGTAAAGGAATCAAACCTTAACTGCAATACAAATACTAACAATGAATTTTTTTATAATAAATAGAGGAACAATAGGTTCACATGTTAAGTATTTTCAAAGTCACATGATGGTTAAATAAAGTGGGCACAATATGCAATTATTACCTTTTGTTCTCATTGTGATGCCACATGACACATTCAAACAATTTTTTTTATGAAAACTATAATCATGTTTAAATCAAAATAGCCAAGATAAGAGTATAGCCAACGTATTCATTGGCTAGCCAACCAAGACAAGAATATATACACTAGCCACAATCACAACCCATTCATTTACTTGCGATCAAATACATGATCATTCATTATTGTCTTATGTGGTATACACATAATGTCTATATAAAAAACATCAGTATCATATGATAATACAAATGTCTAGGTATGTGATACCATTACATATACATATGTATATGTATACTTGTATATATATGTACATATATGTTTGTATATGGATATGCATATATATACACATACATATACAAATGCATATATATGTGTATGTATATGTATATGTATACATATGTGTATGTAAGTGTATGAATATGTAGGTGTCAAAGCCCATTAGAAGACACAATGGGTGATGCATGTATGGAATATTATGGTGTATCTTATGGGGGTCATGTGATCCTATTGCTAGGATAGTTGGCTCCTTCCCAACGTGCCACCTCACCCCAAATTGGGTCCCTTTCCCATTGATAAATTCTGATAGCGATATTTTGATATGGGCGGTATCGTTCCATGTTGGTAGGTGATTTTTTGGAAAAGTGTGATGTATATGCATGGTGTATATGCATGGGGTTCATGCAATATGGATGCGAGTCATGCGATCCTATCGCCAAGATAGCCTAAGGCCTGTTTGTGACACCTACATATTCATACACATATATACACATACGTATACATTTATATATACATACATGTACATATATATATGCATTTATATATGTATGTGTATACATATGCATGTCCATATATATGTACATGTGTGTACAAATATACATATACATATGTATATGCATATGGATATATGACCGCATGCAATAGACCATAAGATTCCATAAAAGATGTCATACATGCAATGCCCATGCGTGGGACCCAGTTCCGCTTTAGTGGTATCTAGTCAGCACAACCCAGTCACATAAGGTGTATACCAAATAATTTCACTCATAGTATCATAATAATTTATTTGCATTGTTTGTCACATACACACAAAAATAACAACTTGTGTATACCACAAAATTTCACTACTAGTATCCTATTACGGTGTTTGCATCATTTGTCACATAAATTATAATCACAACATGTGTTACAACTCAATCATTTACTTGACATCCATGACATGATCATATGACCCCCATATGATACACCATAAAATTCCGTACATGCATCATCTATTTCTATCTTCTGTGGTATACACATAACGTCTATATAACAAAATACACTCCCATATAATAATACAAATGTCCAGGTATGCGAGACCATTACATATGCATATGTATATGTATACTCATACATACTTGTTCATATTATCCATGTATCTTCTTGTTTTATTCTAACTAATTTTCTACCTATCATTCCAATTCTCCCCCATTCCTTTGCTTCTTACACTTCAAGCACGTGATCCTCCTCTTTTTCTCAATTATAACAATGGCCAACCAGGCTCAGTTTGAATACATTTCATCACTATAAGTTTTTTCATCCATAACATATAGGGCAATAGGGATCATATTTATCCCCCCTCCATCCAATATTATTCCCTATATGTTTATCTTCCACAACATATGGGGAAATATTGATCATATTTATCCCCCCCTCCCTCCCTCCAATATTATTCCCTATAATTTTTTCTTCCACAACATATGGGGCAATAACGATCATATTTATCCCCCCCTCCCTCCCTTATTTCTTACCTATATGTTTTTATTCCACAACTTTTGGGGCAATAGGGATCATATTTATCCCCGCTCCCTCCCTCCCTTATTTCTTCCCTATATGTTTTTATTCTACAAAATTTGGGGCAGTCGGGATCATATTTACCCCCCTCCCTCCCTTATTTCTTCCCTATATGTTTTTATTCCACAACTTCTGGGGCAATAGGGATCATATTTATCCCCCCTCCCTCCCTTATTTCTTCCCTATATGTTTTTATTCCACAAATTTTGGAGCAATATGGATCAAATTTGTCCCCCACCCTCTATCCCTCCCATATTTCTTCCCTATATGTTTTTATTCCAGAACTTCTGGGCCAATAAGGATCATATTTATCCCCCCTCTCTCACTCCCTTTTTTCTTCCCTATATGTTTTTACTCCACAACTTCTGGGGTACTAGGGATCATATTTATCCCCCCTCCCTCCCTCCCTTATTTATTCCCTATATGCTTTTATTCCACAACTTCTAGGGAAATAGGGATTATATTTATCCTCCCCCTCCCTTAATTGTTATATATATATATATATATATATATATATATATATATATATATAGATATATATATATATATATATACACATATGTATATATATATATACATATATATACATATGTATATATATATACATATATATATACATATGTATATATATATACATATGTATATATATAGAGAGGAACCATATGTACACACACAGATGCACACATATACACACATACACACACACACACATAGGTATACACTATATAGGGCCTATATATATATATGGGTATATGACATATATAGTGTATACATCAGTGTATAGTTTAGATACATGTGTGTGTGTGTGTGTGTGTCTGTGTATATATATCAGGGATACACTGATTATACCATGTAATGTGTCCCTCCAAACATAAATATTTAGAATTTTCATTTGGCGAATCTGTCAAAATTATCTTTTACATGAATGGAGAATATCTAAACATCACGACATCACTATTAAATGCTACCAGAAAGTATATTTTTTATATGCTACCAGTCGGTAGTATATTTTTATGCTACTGAAAGACAACATATAGTTATGTTTTTGCTCGGTAGTATAACGTCAAGTAGTATAAAAATGTTGTCAGCCAGTAGTATTTTTTATGCCAAAAAAAAACGTGTTGTCTGTTTTTGCTTACGATATATGTTTGTCGGTCGGTAAAGCATAAAAATGGTTGCCATTTGGACCGACTAAATATATTCATGGAGTGTCTAATACCTCGAAAAATATTATATGTTCATCATTTAGGAATGGCAGATTGACCCCTAAAATTAACTTGTACCTAGAAAATTTTGGAAAAATGGTCCTAACTTGTACCCTAAAAATTCACAAATTTCAAATTTCAAAAATTGGAATATTCGTGAATTAACGAATATTCACCACTAAAATTTTCCCTACATGATATGCTTGTTGTGAATCAAATTAAGGGTTTATTAAATCTTTTTGTTCTTAGAGTTCAAGTGCTAAATTTTTTATCTCGCTTTGTGAAATGTTCATATGTACATGTAAAATTTAATAGAGGTAGGTTGGATATATGTCAAGTTTCTAGGGCCACTATAAACGAAGAAGTGGTAGCATTGTTAGAACTTGCCATGGAGGACATTATAATATGATATATGTACACACTATATTTCCTTTTTGTGTTATGTATAATTATGTTTTTCATTATTTAATGGCTTAATACGTAATATCTGTGACACATTTGTGGAATGGTTTAAATATCTTTTTAATTGTAGGAAAAATGTGGCCCGTCAGAAAAATATTACGTCTGTTATCGCAAAATACTTAGACCTTGCAGAAAGCATACTCTTATATGACGTGTACTCTTATAAAAATACATTTACGCACTCTACCTATCCATATTGTTATTGTTAAGTTGAATAATTATTATTTGTGATTTTTTATTTAGCCAGTCTTGTAGTAGGATTTGCCAATGATACATTTTACGTAGACATTGTGTCTTCATTGCAAGTAAGAATATAAGAGTTTCAATTACCTTTTCCATTGTTACAATTGAAAAATAAATAATTGCATTATATTTTATGTCAAAGATGGATTGTTTAAGTAATTAACGCAATCTTATTTCAAGAACCTATGTTTGGGCCTTCGATCAAAAGATCAAAATCACGAAGGATGAAATTATACCTTTAGATATATTCTTTGGTACGTGTGTGTACTTTATCTACTAATTGTTATAACATTGTTTAAAATTTTGTTGGAATTTACTAGTGATTTGGATAACTTGCATACACATTATGGCCCTAAGTTATCTATTGAAGAATTGCACACACTCAAAATCATTTGGCACATTCCCTTGGTCACATTTTTCATGCGTGCCCCTTTCCTTCCTCCTTCCACTTCCCCTCACGCCCTCCTTCCATACATTCACCTTCTTTTGAGTCAGTCTCCTTCCACCCCGCGTGCCTGAGTCTTTAACCCTTTGCGAGCTGCACCCATTACTTTGTAATAGTTACACCTTAACCATACATTCTCTGCTCACTGGTTTGATTCATCTCCCCACGCGCATCGCACACGCTCCCTTCATGCTTTCCTCTATTTTCTCCATGTGCCCTTCTGTACCAGATCATCTTTTGACATGCTTAAGTGTGCAATGTGTGACCAGTCAGGGCACGCCAATAGGGAACTGAATCCTTGCAACAAATGAATGATTAACACGTGGCAGAAATGAAAAATAGTTGTACATTTGGCCACCATCTCAGCCAATCAGTGTGTGCCACATGTCTTGTATATGCCGACGACTCTGACATCTTCTGACAGCTATATCATCAGCTACAGAGCTCAGATCAGAGTGTGCCTAGACTTGTCAGAAAGATGCTGACATTAGCAACAGTGCTAGAAATTCAAATTTCAAATTCTGGCAGATCTGGTAGGTGAGAATTGGGAAAAAGTCTCTCTGAACATTGATGAGTAGATTTGATTGCTCCAACCACCCAATTTAGTATGATCCGCCCTCTTTTGTCTTCAACACGTCAAATAGGCATGGGGAAGCATATTTCACAGATTTCCAATCAGATTTATAGACATTGAATGCTTCTTGTTGGTGGTTGTGTTTCAAATTCAGGTTTTCCCTCCTTTTCCTTTCTTCCTCCATGGATTCATCTATAAATGTAAGAGCAAGGCTCATTTGTTATGTTGGATACTCTGGATCCTTACGCATGTTGCTAAGGACTCCATATTTTATGTATTCTGAGTTGTAGACCTCCATGTTTGGCTCTTGCATGTGGATATCAGCCTCCTTATCATTGTAACAGTTCTGTGCATTTTTGGAAGTAATGGAAGCATCGTTTTGTGACTATTCTCTATCCTAGCGTGTTTGCATTCCTTCTTCTTGCCTTTTCTCTTGCATTGTGTATTGTTGTGCTACTTCAGGTCCCCTACAGTTCCATGTTTGGTTGTGTTCCATAAGGACGATTTGGTGAATGCATGTTTTGCTGTGCTACTCATGCCTAGCCTCCTCTCACACATTCCCTGTCATTCTTGCTCAGAATAGATAGTGTTCATCCCTCTTTTCTGGTGCTATCACCTTTTAGTGTAGTTTACTTCATGTTATCCTTCTTTCCCTGGTCCCTTGGCATTCTTAGCTTAGTTTCCCTTTTCAGCACTAGGAGTAGCAGTAGCAGTAGAGATAGATAGAGGAACCGGCCTTCTCCAGAGATCCGTCCCAAGCTCGCAAGGTCCCACAACTTGGGGATGGTTCCATTGTGGTCTCAGAAACCTTGGTCCCTTTTCAGAGATCTGAGACGTGGGTGCACATTTGAGCAACCAACAGTTTCTGGCATGCCCAGTGGGACCAGCATTGAAAGCTCAAATTTCATATCTCTAAGTTCTAGTGTGTGGACTTAGTGTTTCAGCCTTTGAAGAGGCTCCTTTCAAACACATCTGGCGACTCCTAATATTTTAAAATCTCTATTTCAGCAGTCCTAAGTGCCTTTCATGAGCAAAGTGAACACAAGAAGAAGTGCAGCAGCTGAAGACTCTTTTGAGTACCTCCAGCTATCCCTAAGAAAATTTTGTTCCAGAAAGCTCACACGTGCATCTCTATCTCCATCACATTGTGCCCATTCAACTCCTCCTGCAAAATAGACAACCTGTGTGCCCTACAATGGCGCATCAACCACCTCCTCCATTAAGAATTTTTGTGAACTTTGATGGAGGGAGCCCCTTACTCCTGGCCATACAACATGATATGCCCAATGGCATGCTCAAAATTATTCCTTACTTTACTGGTGAGAATCAAGTTACCCCTCAGGAGCACATCCAAGATGTAGAAAATGTGTGTTCATTCTATCTGATCACACATAATGATGTAGCAGTCAGGTTGCTTGTAGCCTCTTTCAAAGGTAAAGCACTTCAATGGTACCGAGGCTTGAGACTTGGATCTATCACCACTTGGGATGAGCTGGGAACAACTCTATGTAGTTATTTTGAAGACAAGTCAGATCACCTATCTTTGGTGGAGCAACTGACAACAACAAGGAGAGTGCAAAATAAGTAGATGACTAATTTCAACATCATATTTCAAAAGAATTGGAACATAATTCCTCTTGTGGTAAGACCTATAGCCCAACATGCTTTCCTTTATTATCTGAAGGTGCTCAACAATTGATATTTCAGTTATGATCTAATCTATCGGGGGTAGGACTCTACCAACTTATTATAACATTACAGTAAGGGAAAAAAATAGTCTCATTCAAGCAGGAAAGTTGGCTCCTAGACCGCCCATGCCCTTTTTCCTAGAGATGTCACAAGCCCCTAAGCCTTCTGTGGCCCCTATTCCTACTCCTGCGTAAAGTGCGCAACTATTTGCCTCAACATCCTATTCTCCATCACAACAAAAGGAAGATGAAGAATTGAAGGCCTTGATCAGAAATTTATCAAACAAGGTCATATCATTAGAAAGGTAGCAAGCGCAAGCATATAGAGGCATTTCCAATCAGGCACATGGCCAAGGAAATCAGCCTTGGTAGAATCAATACGGAAATCAAAGATACGCACCCAACCAACAGAATGATAGGTGACAGCCTAATGCACATCTGCCTTTGCAAGTTGTTTCTCCCTTGCGCCTTCTCTCCCAGTACCCAGCGTGAGTTGAGTGCTCGTCCCAGTTTAGAACAACTTGGCACAAGAATCAGAGTGGTGCTTCCTTGACAAAATGCCTCATAGTCAGTACCATTTTGCTAATGTTACGCATGCCCAAGCCTTCATGATCCAGAATGCTTCATCCTATGAGCCCTCAACAAGCACCCATGAAGCAGATAATCCAGAAGGACCAGAAGTTCCTTCGGAAACCAATTTGATGTTATTTGGTGCCGAGGACTTTTGTGAAATCAACCAAGCTATAGAAGATACAAATAGACCACACACCCAAGTTGCAGACAACACAATATATAAGAAAAGAATATTGGAGTCTGGTGCGCGGGTCACAGTCCTAACAGTGAAAGAAGAGCTTCAGAAGAAAAAAGAATCAGACAAGACCTCTTGTAGCAAAAATGTTCAAACCCCTATGCAGGAGGTCCCACGTAAAACTCCTTCTGAAGCAGCGCATGCCCATCCTTTGGTGGGCCAAGCCTTTGTTCCAGCTAAAATTTAGGCTTCTGCGCTTGAACACTCAAGAAGGGATGTCGTTCCCCAAATTCAAAAGGTGGGGGGGCTTCCGTTTAGAATTGTTGACTAGATGAAGAAAACAAACATAAACGTCACAATGTGGGATGCCCTGACCATTCCATCTCAGCGGGATCTGCTGCATGAAGCTCTGGCACAACTTCTGCACGCTGACCCGGTTATGCAGAAGCCACGCGCTTCTATCAAAATCTGCCAAGAAGAGGAGAAACAAGTAAGAAAAATTGCTAAAACCCCACCCTTCTATATGTCCTTGATTATAGGCAAACACCTAGTGCATAACTGCTTAGTTGACTCAGGTGCTAGTACTTTTGTTATGCCTAAGAAGATAGTTGATGTCTTAGGTCTGAAATATAGCCCTTTGTCTAAAGGAGTCCTACAACTTGATGGCTCAGTTGTAACTACCTTGGGATTCATCAAGGATCTTGAGTTAACCCTCCATGCATGTCCAAGCCTGACAATTACTCAAGATGTGTCAATTATTGACCTACCTCCTTTGTTTTCCCTATGTCTATCAAGAGAATTTACTACTAAAGTGGGTGGTTACTTGTCTTCTGATTGGTCTCATATGTTACTCAAGACAAGGTATGGTACCCGGTTTACCATACAAGTTGAGCCTATATTTTCTTATCATGTAGAGCCATATGTCCCATCCCCTCTCCAAGCCAATTGTCTTATCCAAGAAGAACAAGTTTCAGTTCCTGAAGAGCAGTCTCTTCCACCCTCTATTCCAGACCTAGTACTTGATGAATGGGTAGAGAGGCATCACAAATTTGATCCCTATGCTGAAGAACTGGAAGCCTATGAGACTGGGCTTGGTACTTATTGCATTCTAGAAGAAGACGCTACGCTTTGGTGCGTGCTCATAGGAGACAAAGTTCAAATTGGTCTATGGAAGTTATACTTTGATGGATCCAGAAGCAGAAATGGCACAGGAGTAGGAGTGGTTCTCATTTCCCCTAAGGATGAGAAATTCTTCTTCACGCATAGGCTGCAAGTTTTCATGTTCTAACAATGTGGCAGGATATGAAGTGTTGGTGCATGGCTTGCTTATTGCTGAAAAGAAGAAAATTAAAGCACTGTAGATCTTTGGGGACACATAATTGGTCATCCACTAGGTCACCAAAAAATTCTAGAAAAAGAATAAGCTTCTTAAATCTTATAAACATAGAGTTTGGGACCTACTTGAGAGCTTTGATGCCCTTAATCTGTAGGTAGTCCCACACAGAATGAACAAAGAGGCTGACCAAATGGCCTCGCTCGGTTCACATTTTTCTCCTGCTAAAGAATTTGTCAAAGGGAACACTCAACACATTAAGATGGTAATCAGACCATCCATTCTAGATAATAACACTAGCTGGAAAGTGTTCTAAAGTGACGCATAGATCATCCAGTTTATCTAGAATGAAGCTGAATTTTCATCAAGTATGCAAGCTGATTTGCATGACAGCTATGGTGACCAAGTAATACAGTTAAAGAAAAATAAGTTGCCTAAAGGGCTGGTCACCTTAGAGAAAATGTTCAGCCCTGATGATGAGTTCAAGGGTGAAGAAAGATACATGCGCACCATGCAAGAGGATTACTCCATTACTATTGTGCATGGAAAGGAGCTGCTGCTCAGCAGGACTTGTGCACATGAAGAAAAATAGGCCTTCATCTCTCTCTACCAAAAATACAGTGACATTTTCTCATGGGAGTATGAAGACCTCAAAGGTTTTGATCCAAGTGTTTCTCAACACTCCATTGACCTTGATCCTAGCATAAAGCCCGTCAGACAGAAACATCAGCCAGTCAATCCAAGGATAGAGCCCCTCATGAGAAAGGAACTATCAAAACTCATTGAGGCAAAAATTATCTTTCCTATCAAATACTCTACCTGGGTCACAAATCTTGTTCCAGTATGTAAGAAGAATGGTGAAATCAGACTTTGTGTTGATTTCAGAGATTTGAATAAGGCATCTCTAAAGGATCACTATCCTTTGCCTTCAATGGAGTAGATTCTATAGACTGTAGCTGGCATGCAAAGGTTCTCCATGCTAGATGGGTATTCAGGTTTCAATCAGATCCTGGTCAAGGAAGAGGATCAATTCAAAACAACATTTACAACCAAGTGGGGAACATATGCATATCAGAAAATGCCCTTTGGTTTGTCAAATGTGGGCGCAATGTTTCAATGAGCCATGGATATTGCCTTCAAAGGTTACATCAATGAGTTCATCTTGGTTTATCTTGATGATATAACTGGCCTCTCAAAGTAGAGCGTGGATCACATGGTGCACCTGGAAAAAGGTCTTTGAGAGATGCAGAGAATTTGGGGTGTCTCTTAACCCCAAGAAGTGCAATTTTGTGGTGGCTCAGGGAAGGCTCTTGGGCCATGTGGTTTCAAAGGATGGCATCGCGATTGATCCTGAGCACGTTTCAGCCATCCTAGCCCTTTCCTTGCAGGCGTAGAAAAATCCTTACAGTCCTTCCTTGGCAAGATTAACTTTGTTAGGCATTTTATCCCTAACTTTGTAGGACTAGTTCGGCCCATCATCCTTATGCTCAGGAAGGACATAGCCTTCAAATGGATAGCAAAAGGAAGAGAAAGCTTCAACAAGATCAAGAAGGAAATTGCTTGTGTGCCAACACTCATCAATCCAGATTACTCAAAGGATTTCATCCTTTATGCTTATGGTGTTAATGCAAGCATTGTTGCTGTCCTAACACAGGAAAATGAACAAGGACTGGAACAGCCAGTGGCATTCTTCAGCCAGATGCTGAAGGATTATGAGTTGAAATATAGTCACATGGAGAAGCAGGTCTTCACCATCATGCACACACTCAAGAAATTCAAGAGCATGCTTGCCAAAAATCATATCAAGGTGTTAGTCTCTCACTCATCTGTCAGAGACTTCATCATGGGAGAAGAAATCAGTGAGAAGAGAGCATGATGGGTGACCAAAATCATGGAATATGATGTGACTATTAAGGCCACAAAGATGGTAAGAGGTAGCGCACTCTGCAAGTAGATTGTTGAGGATGCACAGAGTGAACCTGAGGCTTCATTATTTCTAGATGAAGACCTCCCGCACATAGAACATGAACAAAATATAGACCCTAACGTGCGTGACTAGATGAAGGACATGATCACATTCCTTTCTGAGGGTGCATACCCTCCTGGTTTGAATAAAGCAAAGAGAAGGCATCTCAGGTTACAATCTATTCCTTATGTTTTGATTGATGGACTTCTCTTCAAAAGAAATCTAGATGGTGTGCTGTTAAGATGTATCAACGGTGCACAGACCAAACAAGTGTTATTAGAATTTCACGATGGATTCTCTGGCGGACACTTCTCAGCAAAAACTACAACAATGAAGATCATAATGGTAGATATCTTTTGGCCTACCCTATTTGCAGATGCACATAGGTGGGTCACAAAATGCAAGGAATGCACTTTCTTTGCAGGAAAGAAAATATTGGTAACGCTTCCCCTCTAACCAATCCAAGCGGATCAGCCTTTTGCGCAATGGGGTCTCGACTTCATAGGCATGATCAATCCACCTTCAAGCGCTGGACACAAATGGGTGCTGACAGCTACAGATTACTTCACCAGATGGACAGAAGCTATCACGCTTAAGGAATCAACTGAGGCAGTCATCCTTGACTTTCTTGAAGGTTTAGTCACAAGGTTTGGCATTCCTCAAACCATTATCTCTGATAATGCAAAGGCCTTCCTTGGTGCTAAAATCACTGATTGGGCTCTAAGTTTGGGCATTTACCTGAAAACCTCTTCCAACTATTACCCTCAGGGAAACGGTCTGGCAGAATCAACAAACAAGAACCTGATCAGAATCATGAAGTGCACAATGAACACCAGCCAAAGATAGTGGCATACAAAGGTCTTGCGCATGCTCTGGGTAGATAGAATCATAGTAAAAAAGGCAATAGGAACTTCACCTTACAAGCTTGTCTATGGCAAGGAGGCTATCCTTCCTTTGACACTAGAACTAAATTCATTAGCACTTGCCCAACAGCTGGAATTTGAGGGCACGGATCAAAGAGAAATCAGGATGGCAGAGCTGGTTCATCTTGAAGAACTCAGAAACTCTACCATGATCAAGCTAGAACAACATCAGCAAGCAACAAAGAAATGGTTTGACAGAAAGGCTAGGCCTCAAGCTTTCAAAGTTGGAGACTTGGTTCTAAAATGGGATGCTGATAGAGCTAAACCAGGGTGCCATTCAAAGTTTGATGCACTTTGGAGTGGCCCATACATCATCAAGTCCTGCAAAGAAGCTAACTCTTTCAAGTTAACTCATCCAGATGGAAGCGCGCTGCAAATCCCAGTAAATGGGATCTATCTCAAACCCTTCCATTAGGTTTGCTACATCATATTGTATATATTAAAGTAGTTTCAATTCCTCCAAGTGTGCTCTGTGCACATTGTTTATTTGTACATAGTTCTTTCCTCTCACGTGCTTCCTGTGCACGCTCTTTTGTTGCTTCCAGTGTGCAGAGCTTCTCTCAGCAGTTGTGAGATTCAGGACAAAGTGCAGAAATGATACTCAAAGTGACAAACAAGGGCATTTTCATGATTGAACAAGCAGACTCCATGCCCAATGGATGCTTCAGGCTACTGGTCTCTTGCATCTAGTAGGCAGATGACCCCGAAAGTCACCAAAACTGTTATCCAAATAACTCCCCTAGTGATTTGGATAACTTGCATACACATTCTGGCCCTAAGTTATCTATTGAAGAATCGTGCACGCTCAAAATCATTTGGCACATTCCCTTGGTCACAGTTTTCCTGCACACCCCTTTCCTTCCTCCTTCCACTTCCCCTTCTGCGCGTTCACCTTCTTCCTTCCACCTTCAACCTTCCAAGTCGTACCCCTGCACTTACTAAGTCTTTGACCCTTTACGCGCCGCACCCATTACTTTGTAATAGTTGCGCCTTAACCATACGTTCTCTGCTCACCAGTTTGATTCATCTCCCCACGCATGTCGCACGTGCTCCCTCCGCGCTTTCCTCTATTTTCTCCATTAGCCCTTCTGTGCCAGATCATCTTTTGACATGCTTAAATGTGAAACGCACGACTAGTCAGGGTGCGCCAATAGGGCACCGAATCCTTGCAACAAATGAATGATTAACACGTGGCAGAAATGAAAAATAGTTGTACATTTGGCCACCATCTCAGCCAATCGGCACGTGCCACGTGTCTTGTATACGCTGACAACTCTGACATCTTTTGACAGCTATATCATCAGCTACAGAGCTCATATCGTGTGTGCCTGGACTTGTCAGAAAGTTGCTGACATCAGCAACAGTGCCAAAAATTCAAAATTCAAATTCTGGTGGATCTGGTAGGTGAGAATTGGGAAAACATCTCTTTGAACATTGATGAGCAGATCTAATTGCTCCAACCACCCAATTTAGTATGATCCTCCATCTTTTGTCTTCAACACGTCAAACAGGCATGGGGAAGTGTATTTCATAGATTTCCAAGTGGATTTATAGACATTGAATGCTTCTTGTTGGTGGTTGTGTTTCAAATTCAGGTTTTCCCTCCTTTTCCTTTCTTCCTCCATGGATTCATCTATAAATGTAAGAGCAAGGCTCATTTGTTATGTTGGATACTCTGGATCCTTATGCATGTTGCTAAGGACTCCATATTTTCTGTATTCTGAGTTGCAGACCTCCATGTTTGGCTCTTGCATGTGGATATCGGCCTCCTTATCATTGTAACAGTTTTGTGCATTTTTTGGAAGTAATGGAAGCATCATTTTGTGACTATTCTCTCTCTTAGTGTTTTTACATTTCTTTCCCTTTCCTTTTCTCTTGCATTGTGTATTGTTGTCCTACTTCAGGTCCCCTACAGTTCCATGTTTGGTTGTGTTCCATAAGGATGATTCGGTGAATGTGTGTTTTTCTGTGCTACTCATGCCTAGCCTCCTCTCACACATTCCCTGTCATTCTTGCTCAGAACAGATAGTGTTCATCCCTCTTTTCTGGTGCTATCACCTTTTAGTGTAGTTTACTTCATGTTATCCTTCTTTCCCTGGTCCCTTGGCATTCTTAGCTTAGTTTCCCCTTTTCAGCACTAGGAGTAGCAGTAGTAGTAGAGATAGATAGAGGAATCGGCCTTCTCCAGAGATCCATCCCAAGCTTGCAAGGTCCCACAACTTGGGGATGGTTCCATTATGGTCTTAGACACCTCGGTCCCTTTTTAGAGATTCGAGATGTGGGTGCATGTTTGAGAAACCAATAGGCTCCTCTTCACTATAGGAGGGAGGATTTTGGGGACCACATACTTTATTATTACGAGTACCCCAGTTGCGACAATTTTTTTATGAATTACGAAGGCTAAATCTCCACATGACAGATACACATTCCATCTCTCATGTTCCCCTTGAGAGGAAAGGGAGAAATTTTACTAGAAAGTATCCTTGGTGTGCCTTCAAAAAGTTGAAGCAATACATGGATCAGAGAGAGGGAAACATTAAGGGTGTGCTACGTACGTGCTCTATATTGCAGAGGCAACATGTGATACAACGCATATGCAAGAGGGATGACAATGCATCATTCAATAAGCTTATAAAATGCTCTAAGAAAGAGGTTGATGATGTCATGAGGGTTTATGATTCGGATATTGTGAGGAGTAAGAGGAGGGAAGACATATTGACTTTGAGAGAAAAGAAGGAAAACATGGTAATTTTATTGAGTAATGGTTTCATTTCACTTGTTTCTCATTTTCAATACAAAACTATTATCTATTTCATATAATTGATATGTCATTGTCTTCATAGGGCGAGGAGGGTGATTTGGATGCAAAAGTGGAGGGGTTCATTCATGAAATATCTAGTGGAGGTGATTGCAAGGTAAGTTAGTCATTTTATATTTAGTTTGTTAGTTAAACCCTTGTTCATGAATCATTTAATAAAATTTGTATTGATATAATATGTATGTGGGAGGATGACATGCCACTACTGCATCTATATGAAAAATGTTTTAAAATATTAGCAATGAAGCCAACCAACAGAAAGAAAGCAAACGTAAATACAAGCGAACACAAAATCTTTAAATTGTAATTTGTAGTTTTTTTTATAAAACCATTGTAATAAAAGTTGTTATTTTGTAAGTTGGTTCATCGTAAAGGGGTGATGCAACGACACCTTTTCAACTGATCGTAGATTTGGCAGTGTAAGAAATGGAGGACATGGTAAGTCATGGACCTTATTTGAAATGTAAATTTCAAGCTATCATTTTCCACTCTAAATGTTAAAAATATAAATTTGTATTGTAATAAGGAATTTTGGAACTTGTTACATTTCTAATTTAAGTACTTGCTTTAAGTGAATAAGTACTTGTTTGATTTCTAAATATTTACTGAATTGATGTGAAATTATTTCTATCTCTATGCATCTATTTGATAGATAATTATGACTTAAAGGTGTGTCGGTGTTAATCGTTCCTGATATAACACTAAAATGTATGGATAAATATGTATAATAGTCATTTAAATATGCACAAGCTAGCAGTTTATATGTAGCCTTCATCCTAACGAGTTAGATTACAATTTCAGTTATATTCATAGTTATTGAATACGGTCAAATGTTTATGATTTTATGTTTTTTCCCTATTTTTCCATGTGGACCGTATAAAATGATGAAATTTCTATCGTTAAGATTTTTTTTTGAAAGTCTAGAAATAAAGAATTTGAAATAATTTTTGTTATTTATTATTAATCCACACCATAATATTTATGTTTTTTTAATTATTTATGTTGTTTATAATTTAAGTTGTTTATTATTTATGTAGTTTATTATTAATCCACACCATAATATGTCTAAATGAGTTTTTTACAATATTTTAAATCCCATAGTATTTAGAGGGTAATCTGCTCATTTTAGAAGTATTTACATGGAAACCAACTTTAAACTTTACAATTCATTCAAAAGACAAATTTTGACTATTTTATCTTCATCTTGGTTTCCTACTCTAGTTCACGAGCTTCTTCTAACATGTAAAAATCCTGATTCTAGCCTTCATAATCTTATCCAATGCATACACTCTGTTCCTACTTCTCATTTAGTGTTAATCCAACCTTAAAGTGAGTCAAACCATTCAAGAGTATGACATAGCTTACCCAATGCAAATTTTTTCCTTTCTTGGTTTGTTGAGCAACTATCTACTGTCATGGTCATGGTTAGAACTAATTTTCTTTACACAACACAACTTTATTGCACTTTCTAATTCCCTTTAAGGATTTAATTAGGTACCCTAGGTTTCAAATCTTGGATCCTTTATTTGACCTTGTAATCACTTGAGACTCTTCTCTTTATCTTCTTGCTTTACTAACCCTACTAGACCATATCTTCACCCATATCTCCCAATATTTGAGGTTTCTCATTCCAATTTCAACACCTTTAGACACCCATTTCAATGTATTAACAACATGTAAAGTCTTAGGATTGAATACCAGATACAATGCCTAGTTCATTATTAATAGGGTCTTTTCAAATAGGTTAATTAGGCTTTGCCTAGGTTTCCTAGACTCTTTCAAGAGTTTTATGGTTTTACACTAATTTAGTCTTAGAAACTCCTTTTATAATTCATTTCAAACTTTTCCAAACCCATCTCAAGGGTCAATGGATTCTCTATCATTCCCTTTGTTAGATTTTAAAGTTTTTCTCCTTAGAGCATCCGAAGAGTTAACTTTCTAATCACATCTTCCTTCCAACCTCAAAACTGTGCTTTAAAACTGTCATCCAGTGACTTAGTTGCTTGAACATTTTCATCTTGTGACTTGGTTTGAGTGCATTCATGACCTTCCATTATTTTTTAAAACTTGTTGACTACAAAGACCATCAAATTTATGACTAGTTCCCTTTCTCAGAGTTCATTTCCTACTGAAACCTTTTACTCATGCATTAGTCAGTTAAAAATATGTGTGTCTCTATTTACAAGAGAAATACTGGTTTGTAATTAACTTACTCTGTCAAGGAATCCATGTATTTATTATAGCTCTTTAAAATTCAATTTGGTGTCGAGCTTGTTAATATTATTTTTAAACATCTACAAATTCTTGTTTTTCTAAACCCTTGAGGTAGGGTATCCTTGGACTGAGAGAATTTTATGGTTTTATTTCTTTTGTTATAATATTTGACCCCTCTTAGTGACTTTAAAACTCATATAAATTCCTTTCAACCATTCCTACACACTTCTCATACAATGAAGTTTACCCAAAAACTTGATTTTGATTGTTTAACAAACATCAAAGAGAATTGTGCACACTGTTACACTTGTATTGAGATTCTCAAACTTCTTTCACTAGTTACACTGAGCTAGGGAAGTAGTTAGATCATTTACACCTTCAAAAAAAATCACACAATTGCTTTAAAACCCTTTAACATTCTTACTTACTTCACAGTCATACCTTAATCTCACAATGAATCCAATTACAATGTTCAATTTTTCATGACATTCCATCATTCTATAACCTCTTTCTAACACTCCCAAAGCCTCCAAAGATTTCCTATTCCTAAGATAATATTCAAAGGATAATCAAACATGAGAATCATTCTCAAGTACTTCAATATTCAATATATGTTACTGAAAATGCAATCTTATACACACTTTCTATACAAGAAGCTCTCTTTTTGAATAAAAACATGAAATTACAAGGCTTCATTAGCCATGCGGCTCTGGCACAGAGTCCACCTCCTCTTCCCAAAATCTATATTTTCTTTTTCTCCGAATACATTCTCCAACATTATACAAATGAGAGGAAAATTTGGTAGTTAAGGCTTCCCATAAGTAACCCCACTAGGTCAAGCTAACTCAAGATGAGTTATAAGATTGATTAGAATGAGAAAATCATGAAAAAGTTGGTAAATATGTCATAAAACTCTCATTACAACATACATGGCTCTTATACTAACATCTTTAACACTATAGCACCCTAATATTAAATTCAAGTATTTAAATTACAAAAATGGAGGGAAAATCCCTTATTTAAACTCAAGGAGTCCAAAACGTATAAAACTAACTATGATCACTCTAGATGGACTCTAGACACCTTAACATCCCAAAGAAAACCAAAATTTATTTTATTTACATGATGTTCCTACATCATACATTAAATAATTTATCGTACAAAACCACACATAGGGTTCACTGTTACACCCAGTCTTACAAGCCAAAATTTCTTCAATTCTTGGAGCCTCAGTTACTAGTCCTTACAATTGTCATTCCCCTTTAGTTACCACAAATTTTTGACCTTTCAACTTACTATTTAGTCACTTGGAATACTATTCTTGCTTTGACTTTACAAGGTACATATGACCAAGAGCTTAAACTCTTTACAACCTATGGACTCCTTTAGAAAGAACATTACAAACACTACTACTTTTAAGAGTGATTTTTTTAAATACGATATGTTTGTTATAACAAAGATCTATGTTCATTTCATTGGCTCCAAGAATCTCCGAAGACCAATGGGAGAGAGGAGAATGAGCATATCAACATGCATGTCGGTTTCTAGGTATGCAATTAAATATCAGTTGGTAACGTTTTTCACATATCCATGAACATTTTATTATGATATATTTTGCTACTTAATGCAGTTAATTTAATGCGCAATGGCTGCAAGAATTTGTCAATGGCCACAAGAGAGAAGGGGAGGAGCATATTCCATTACATGAGAATTTACAGGTAACCTTTACGCGAAGTGAAATCAATATTCTATATTGTAAAATCATTTTATTATATAAATAGTGTTAAAAGTAGGAATAAAGCTAAACTATACAAATTTATTTTTGTTTGGACTAACTACCAGTATTCTTTCAAAAGACTAAAATATTCCTATAATCCAGGCCTCATCCACTCCTGCTACATTCATAACAGTTCCCGCTATGGTGCAATCTATTGGTGATGAGGTGGATGTCTGGATGGATGGACGAGTGGTGGGCCATGAAAAATTGCACAATGTTAGTGTTGATGCAATATGCCACAGGAAGAAGGTTCCATCAGATTGTGTAGTTGTTAATATCCTCAATGTCATCGATAGTGATTGCATTCTACTATTTCCTAACACTTTGACGGACATGCTGGCAGATTTTGTCAACAGATTTACCATTTTTCCACTTTTTGATGTGCATCGTAGCCAACCACCTCAGGTAATAGCTTGTTTGGAAGTGTTTTACATTCATTTTTGGCTTTGCAACATTCTTAATATATATTTATTATAGTAACACAAATTGTTTAAATTTTGCAGGATGATGCGATACCTGCAAAAAAATCAAGGCAGGAACCAATTACAGGAGTGACACCCAACTCGATACATAAGAATCCAAAAAGAAAGAAAGTATATTTTGAAAGAATTACCTCCGTTGCGTGCTCTAGAATACTGAGGAAAAACTGATTTCATATAATTAACCTAATTATTTCATAAGATTAACATTAATATAATGACAAAGTTTTATAGTTATAATTGTGGATTGTTTTAATATATTGACATTGACATCGACATCGACATCGACAGTGACATCGACATCGACATCAACATCGATATCGACACCAACATTGACATCGACACTGACATCAACACCGACATTGACATCTACACCAACACCGACACCGACACCGACATCGACATTGACATCGACATCGACATCGACATCGACATCGACACCGACATCGACACCGACACCGACACCGACACCGACACTAACACCGAAACCGACACCGACACCGACACCGACATCGACATCAACATTCACATTCACATTCACATTCACATTCACATTCACATGTGTTTTAATTGTGTATTTGTAGGATTTAATCATACTTATAGTTTTCATAATTTTTTTTGTTTGAATGTGCCATGTGGCATCACAATGTGTTGATTATTCAAGATTATAGGTGTCACAATTGTTTTTTATTTTAATGTGCCATGTGGCATCACAATGTGTTAATTCTTCATGATTATAGCTATCACATTTGTTTTTTGTTTGAATGTGCCATGTGGCATCACAATGGGTTAATTATTCATGATTATACATGTCACAAATGTTGTTTGTTTGAATGTGACACGTGACATCACAATGAGTTAATTATTCATGATTATAGCTGCCATAATTATTTTTTGTTTGTATGTGCCATGTGGCATCACAATGACAACCATAGGTAATCATTTCATATCCTCCCCACTTTATTAAAGCATCATGTGATTTGTAAAATACTTAACATGTGAACCGAAAAAATCCTCTATTTATTACAATAGTCTAACATTGTTTTTTATTTGTATCACAGGTAAGCTTTAGATCCATTTTCTCCCTTCCATCCATATATAAACTTGTGTTTGTCCTTGGTTCCCTGCCTTTATTTGCTTTTGGAGAAGAAGCTTGACAAACAAGGTTTTCATATCCTCTTGAATATCCTTAGGTTGAGCAATTTAGCTTGTGTGGTATTTAAAAGAAAAAAACATCTAGAAACATATTCATCATCCTCAATATTTTGGCGGTTGAAGTCTTGAAGCATAAGTTTCCAAAAAAGTTATCTCAACTTCTCCTATGGTTTCTCATACGTTTTTTTGTAGTTCTCAGATGGTAAGAAGTTATTTTTCCTTTTTTTTGGGATGGTTTAGGGCCCGACTCCTCCTCTTAATGTTATTGATGCTAAATGTTTAAAAAAAATAGAGAACCATACATAAGATTTGATAAATGTTTTTTTAAAATACACAACCACA
Organism: Taxus chinensis; assembly: GCA_019776745.2. Taxonomy (NCBI): domain Eukaryota; kingdom Viridiplantae; phylum Streptophyta; class Pinopsida; order Cupressales; family Taxaceae; genus Taxus; species Taxus chinensis. The sequence continues at coordinate 121,074,792 of CM034146.1, forward strand.
TCCTCCTTGACCAATCTTGTAACTAAAATTTTTGGTTGCTGTCAGCATCTCGTTGGGAGTAAATGCATGAGATCTTGATGAATTTGGAACCAAAATGGTAGAATGGTTTGCAATTCAAAGATTGACAATATTATAAAGGATTTTAAGGTGTCTTGCATGGATGAGCATATATATGGCATGATACTGATAAATTTAACCTAAAAGACCATCTCATAGTATGAGGGCATCAAAATGCCATGCTTTGTGTCTCCACTAATTATTTCGGAAAATTAAAAAAGCTAAAACAATTCCGCATTATTTTTAACTTATGGGATTCCTATGTGGTCAATGGGAGAACCCCTTGATTATTTTTATTGTGTGATGTTGTGGTGATAGTCATCAATTCTACCTGTTCACTTTCTGTATTGGGATTTTCCATAAGTGATTAATTTGCGCTTCTCTCTTCACCATGTAAAGTTTTTCATATTTTTACGAGTTCATTTATCAAATCTACAAGTTAATGTGACATTTTGAATTTAATTATGACATTCCATTCTCTGCGTCCTTATGTATCCTTCGTTTGGAATTTCATTTTCTTTCTACCAGATGTGTTTTCTAGCTATGTGTAATGCCGTCCATGCTACTATATCTTTTCTAAAACCATTGATTATTTTATTCTCGGTCTTCATTGATTATATCATTTTTCTTCATCATGATACAAATTTATGTGTTGTTATATCAAACACATCCTCAAAATTGTCTCTCCAAGTGTATACCACCCATCATAATTTATGTATTCATTTGGAGGCCAATATGCTCAGGAATTATGGAAATTGAGACATATATCACCCTTTAAATCACCTTCCAATTCTTCAATGATGGTTTTTAGGCAAAACATGTAAGAATATTATATTTTGAGTCATGTAGTCTAAAGTTAAATTGCCATTTTATGTCATGTTTAAGTGGTAAGTTTTGTTATTACATGTTAAGTGTTATATTTGAGATGTTATTTGAAGAGTATTTGTATAGTACTTTTCTAGAGTCTAAATCCATAAGTTAAAAATAATGGATTTTTCACATTGGTTCCTATCTATTTAATGGGAGAACCCCTTGATTGTTGCAAGTGATAATTTGGAGCAATGATTGTAATGGAGTAATGGAATTTACTTGAATATGATTATCAATGGTTACTATGATGGCTAAATTGTAATGGATTGGTCCTTTCTCAAAGTCTACAGACAGTGCCAAAATACATATTTCCCCACTGTAGACTCTCCTAGCCCCCACACAACATGTCTAAAAACATATAATTTAAAGGTATGGTGAGTAACACTTACAATTTTATGAAATTAGAGCATAAAAAATTAAAGGTATTATGAGTAACATTGATAAGTCTATGTTATCAATGTCTATGTTGATGAAATTAGAGCATCGAAAATTGAGAAAATTCTATGCTCTAATTATCATGGTACATAACCTTGAACCAAAAATAAGGAAATGTGGAAATATGTTGTAAGTTCGACTTATGACTATTTTATTATCATGGTATAATGAGGAATTAAAACTGTTTTATTATGTGATTGATTGAGCAATATCATTGTTTCTAGATTCACATCGTTAACCATGATGGTTCAGTCTAAAGTGCTTGGTATCGAGAAGAAACCTATACATTTCTAAGATCCATTGGAAAATGCTGAAAATTTTGAGAGTGAATTGGTTGCATCCAAGAGGATAAGGGACGAATTGCATTCTTCTATCTTTGGAGGTAAATAATGTAACAAATTGTTTACTTTAATATTTTGTTTACATTGATTTTTTATAATGTAAATACTGTAACATAATGTTTTCACATAGATTCGCTCACCCCAGAGGAGTCCTTATAGAAAATGTATGAGGAGATGGCAGAAGTTGACAAAAAACATATAAAGGTTTTGGAAGAGAAACTTACATTTTATGAAAAAGAGAACAAACAACTTCGAGAAGAAAGAAAATTTGTAAGGATGAAGCTCATAGATCTGCGTGAGTCGAAGGCCAATATAGAAATGGACTTGATTCAACTACAGATTGCACATAAAAGCTTGGAAACAATGAGTGCAGAAAGGTTGAAAATGTCATAAGTTACCTTGGAAAAGGTTTAAGAGATGGTGATCATTCACGACCGGGAACACAAACACTTGAAAGAACTGCTCAAAAGCACGTTGGGTTTTCCCAATCAATGTAATGATAAAAGAAATTAATTTTTTTTCATAGACACATGTTTGTAATTTTTTTTATTGTTATAATTTGTAAACATCAAAATTTATTTGTTTTGTAAATTATATATTCTATTTGTTGTGTAAATTATTTGTTTATTTGTGTATAGATAGTTTTTATCTCTATTATGTGGTATACGCACATTGTGTATACCACAAACACAAGTACCATATGATAATAAAAAGGTCAAGGTATGTGAGACAAATACAGGTATATGTAAATAATTAACGAATGATCACTCATTAATAAATGAAAGGGGGTTATAGTATGACTTTTTCAATTTATAATTAAATTTAGCACAATGGATTTGGGTCATCTATAGTTAGTACCACAATTAAATATGGACTATATAAAATTTTGTAACAACGTGGGGAATGTGGTGTTTATGTTGGGCCTACTTATATCTTCTAGGATTCATCATGTTTATCATGTGTCATGTTTGATGAAAGTAATTGAGAAACATGTTCATGTGCAATGAATATCCTTGAGATGGATGAAGAGAGATACATTGTCCTCAAACTTGAGGTAGTCTTTTACATATGAATGTACATAATCCACAAGTGTATTATCATTTGTTTTGTAGTTCAAAATAAACATATGTCACATTAATATAATAACTTGAGACGACAAACACTATGAGAGTATGCTTACATATGTTTATAAATTATGAGTTTATTTCATTTCCATTACAATTCCTTCTACCATGTCGATACAAGTACTCTATGATGACAATTTATTAGATAAAAATAAAAGGAAAATTATGAGTGAGGATTATATACGAGAAATATGTTATACTCATTTCTATTACCCGATTTTAATATTTCCATTTTGAACACCTTTTTTATCACCCTTGAGGTTAATTTTCCCCTTAGACTTCTTCCTTGCTTATACTCTCTAACATACATCTACACTCTTTCTGCACTCTTTTCTTCTTTTAACAAGGTCTTTTATTATTCCCACTCACCTATCTCTCTATCTAACAAATCTAATCTACTTCCTCCATCCTTTTTCTTTCTTATCTCCTCTAGGCATTAACTTCCCACTTCCTCTTATCTCTTCCTAGACTCTTCCTTCTCATTGTAATAGTACAATTAAATTTATGACAAGGAATTTGACATATTAATACTCCCATACTTTTCAATACCTTCAACACATCCTAACAAACACCCTACCTTGTTTGATCATTCCTTGTCTCTCCTAGTTACTTCTAAGATGGTTTATTGTATGGTTTTAGAAAGTAGTGACACATTTTGCTCAAGATCGTGCTATATATAACAATTACCATTCTTCCTGCATTGATGATGCCACAAATTGATCTAAGTATTTAAGACTTTAATTCATGTTAACAAATGTACTTCCCAACTTTTTTTACCTTCTTCCACCTTCAAGGTTTAGTTTCTAGGACTATTGTCATATAAAATTTTTCTTGACAGAGTGGATATTTAGGACTAGATCTTCTCTTCATCTTCTAACTACCTGGTGGTCTGTCCTTGACAAGGGTTTTTAATGACTCATAATCAAAGGAACTTATCTCTCTAACCTTATTAATGACTCTACAATTATTCTTTCTATAAACCAATCATCTTATACTGAAGATGCTTCATTCTAAGGTTCCAAAACTATGCAATAACATTGCCTAGGACTGTGCATGAAAGAATTTAGTCTACTAGACTCCTCAACTATCTTGATTTTACTCTTTTCCCTTGAATATGTTTTAGCTACTTGTATCATAATAAAGAGAGGTTCTTGTCAAGTTTTAAACAAAATTCTTGGTCTTAAACCCTTAGGTCAGGATATCTCAACACTGTATGAACTGTACATGGTGATTTTTTATTATTATTGGCAAATAGTTTTAAAGGGACTATACCCTGTTACATAAAGGTTCAAAAGCCAGATAATCCAGTGAAAGCATACAAAAATGATCAACATACACATATTACAATAAATCCCAATTGTAGTCAAAAGGAAACTACACAAAGGAGACAAAACTGTAAAAAAATAATGAAAAACAACAACTAAGCAACAACTAAACAACAACTAGGCAATCACACAAAAGATTACTTCTTTGATGCTTTGTCAATCTTGGCCCTCACTAACTGCAGTGACTTGAAGAGAGCTAATGAAGTGATTTGAGAGGGATCAATTTTATCTAGCTGAGAAAAAACCTTGTCACGCTATGATTCCTCCTCCCAAATAGTAGCAGGAATATCACTAAGCATGCAAACACTCTTAACATACTACTCCATGAAATTATAGATATCCTTGAGGTTAGAAATGTTGCAATCATGCATATCCTTTGAATTCCCCAATCTATTATCGAGAGAGTTCAATTTTTTTGTATATTTCATTGACTTGACCTTCACCAAGTTCAAAATCTTCATCTAATTTCATTTTACCCTTTTGCTTTGACAACTGTTCAATGTATCTTTTTAAAAATTTCTATCTCCTTTTCCATGTTATCAATTCTTTGCTGAAGGTCCTCCTTCTCTTCCTAAGTAGATCCAGTAGGCCCTGTGCTGCTAATGTGAAGGATATTTTGGGTAGTTTCAATGTCCTTATTACTATGAAGAACTCTTCTGGAGGGAAACGGGTGATTACCAGGATAGGATGGGTTCTTGGACCAAATTTTCTGTGCTAAAAAGGAATGGTAGTGGGGTTAATGGCAGGGTCGGGATTGTTAGGGGTGGACGAAATAACATGGGTTGAAGGAATGACAGGGTGATGGGTGAGACAATGGTGGTGAAGGATGAAAATGATGCCCTGATGGAGAGGATTAACTCATACATGGTTTTGAAACTATAAAATGGAGAGTTCCATAGAATTGAGGATGTAGCACGAGGAAAACATACATGTAGGTTCCTACGGAAATAATTCAAAAAAGCCAAATGATTAATGGGGACCGTAATATACCTTCCTTCAAGTGTGATAAACCGGACCATCATCTTGGAAATCTCATCAAAGGGTGTTGGGATGGATTTTACCTTAATGACCACAGTGACAAACTTGAGCTCTTCACCCGCTTCAAGAAATTTTCTAGCCTCTGTGTTCTTGTCGATTCTTTTGTTGAAGAATCTAGTACCATCCAAGCTAAGACCGATTACATCTGTAATAAGTTCCTTTGTGATTTGAAAGTCATGACCTCCATATTTCATCATCCTCTTCTTCCATTTAGTGGAAAAATTCAGGGAAATTTTTTTTATCATGTCCTTGAATCCTCTCCATGAGGTTAGAAACCCCTCCCAGTTGGAGAAAATTCCATAAATCTATATTATCCTTCCATGCAGGGTCATAGGTGGGTTTGATTTGACAAGGAGCTCCACCCATTGTATCAATGTTGCGATTGAGTTACTTGTGTCAATTGAAAATGATGATCTTTTCTTCCCCAAACTGCTTCTTAACCGCCCCTTTACAAACCAGAAAGTGTGTGAGAGCAGATGGCAATAGATGGTTGTACTATTCTTTCGTGGGAGAGTTATCATTCCCAAAAATATGGAGGGAATCTCATTTAAGATTTTGAGTAGCAAGTATACTTTCATACTTTTCATTGATGATGGAATTTTGTACCATGGTAGGGAGATTATCATCATTAAACTAAGTGGTTAAATTGTTGCCAACTCCATGATTAGATAATGTATGCGCAACTCTATTACCTTCCCTATAGGTATGAAATTTTTTGCAATTAGTGAAGGTTTGACAAATGCTTATAGATTCATGAATAAAATATTGTATTATATGGCTAGGGGGGTGAGTTTGATTTAAATGAATGATGACATTCATTGAATCCCCTTCAATATTAATGTTCAGAATATTACATTCCTTAGCAAGTGTTATACCCCATAGTGCTGATAAAGCTTCGACGTAATGATTTGTTTGATGACCCATTATACCAGTAAAAGAAGTAATTAAACAACCTCTGTGATCTCTTATTATTCCTCCTCCTGCAGCTGCTCCTGGGTTGCCCTTGGAGGCTCCATCTAAGTTAAGTTTGTACCATCAATTAGGAGGAGTGATACAATGAACTAATGACCTGTCAATACTTGGTTGTCCTTGTCTCTGAAGACTTCCAATGTCAGTTTTCCATGCAGAAAGAATAACTTCTTCATTTTTAGGACATTTCTTGTTTTTAAGAGGTCTGAATCTCTTAATATTATCTTTGACACTAGTGACAATATCTTGAAAAAACTTTTTACAAACCTATCTGCTATCCCTGAATATGATCCCATTCCTAGTTTTCTAAAGTCTCCATATAGCATGAGGCAGGATCAACTTCCAAATTCTTTGAACTATGCAGTGCTTATAAGGTGGATCCCATTGTTCCTAGGTTTGCAGGAGACTATTTGGTAGATTCCAACACATATTAAAGCTTGAGAAGATGAGACTCAAAAGCTTTGAAGTAAAGTCACAATGTAACATCACGTGTTTAATATCCTCAGCCTCCCTTTTACGCATGCAACACATATTTGGCATGATAAACCCCCCTTTTTATTAAATTATCATTAGTAAGAATATTTTCTTTTAGAGAAAGAAAAAAGAAGAAGTTAACTTTAAACATTGAAGGATTTCTTGATAACCATTATGACTCCACAAATTACTTATAACTTCTTCATGCCTCTACTTCAAGCTAGCATTCATATCAAATACCTATACACATGAATCCTTCTTGGAATTGCTAATGAAATCTCATAGTTTTCAATGTGATTTGAAATTTTAACTCAACTCATACACATTTAATTAGGGATTACACAAATTTTTCATTAACACAAATTGTATTTGTGTTCATAAATTAACCTTTAACCTTTGTAGCATACCATTTCCACAATCTCTTAGTTCCCTATTTCGTTATTTGACTATCCTCCATTAACCTGGGTACAACTTAGAGAACATTTAAGATTCTTTGACCACTATACAATCCTTTTATCGCCTGAAATCACATTCATGAGTTAATTCACATATGAGACATTCATTTATTCTTACATTCAATTCATATCATGAGAATAAACCATTAATTACAGTTCTTAAGCCTAGGTGGTTGTAATAGGGTAATAAATGAGTTAGAAAGGGTCGTGATACTTTTTCACACTCTTTATATGTTCACAAGGACTTAAATAAGGTTGTAAGTCACGTTGGTAGACCTTCCTAGCTGAGTTAGTGATTAACAACCCTAACTACCTTACCAATCTTTCATGCTTTTAAGAGTGTATTTGAATGAAAAAAGGGAGCATATATGTGTAAAAAGAGGGGAAGAAGTGTAATATTTGTTTTGGATAGCCCTGTTGGCTCAGGGAAGCTGTGTATGTGCATGAATAATCAAATGGAAGCTTCTTCATCTTGTATAAGTTGTGTAAGATTGAGTGTTTGACATTTGGAGTATAATATGTGTAAAAGTTTACAGTATATATTTCCATTGTGGTAAAGTATGCTATTTTACCTTACTATTTCCTCATATGAAAAATAAGGATTTTGGTTAACATATTATACAAGTTAAAGAAGAGAGTGAGATGTCAAAACATTACATTGATGAATATGCGAAGGGTGAAGAATTATTTGTAGCTAGGACAATATTGAAGGATTGAAAAATGGGTAAGATTTGTAGAAAGAGAGGAAAAATACTTTCCACACAAGATGTAATACTAATGAAATTTTTTATATAGTGGTAGTTGATAACAGAAGTAAAAACAATTTGGTGTATATGGATATGGTGTGAAACCAAGGATTAGAGTGCATAACACATTTAGATCTTTATGAGGTTACATGGTTGTTGCAAGGACATGTAGGTGTTATGAAAGAACAATGTGAAGTAGAGATGAAGATTTTAATACTCAAAAACAAAGTTTAATGTGACATTTTAAAGATGGGTTTATGACATGTATCTTTAGGATTCCTTCGAAATTCAACTTATAGATGGAATATGATGTAAGATAAAATATGTTTCGAGTGAATATAAGAATGTATTCATATTCTAAAACTTCCAAAGGGTGAAGATAAGGAATTCATCAAATTCATATGGTTACACATGTGGAAGATAAAATCATACAAAAACAAGAAGAAAGACCATGCACGAAGGCATAGAAAAAGTGCTACAAAAAGAATGATATAAAGTGCACATAATGAAATGAAGTATAAAAGTTAAGAGAAAAACAAGAATTACTTTAACTAATCCTATAATTGTAAACATATTTTAAAATCTAAAGAAGAGAGTGATATGTCAAAACATCACATAGATGAAGATGACAATGGTGAAGTAATTATTGCAGCTAGGACACTATTGAATGATTGAAAAAAGGGTAAGAGTTGTATAAAGAGAGGCAACATAGTTTTGACACAAGTTGCGATATCAAGGGAAAGAAATTCATAGCAGTAGATGATAGCAGAAGTAAAAACAAATTGGTGTATATAGAGATATTATGAAAGTGAGGTTTGGATTTCAAGACACATATAGATCCTTATGATGTTGCATGATTGTTGCAAGGATATGTTGGTGTTTTGTAAGAAAAATGTAAAGTAGAGATGAAGATTGTAATATTTAGAAATACGATTTAATTTGACATTTTACATATGGATTTATACCATGTATATTTGCATTTAGAGGATCAATAATTCTTCTAGAATGGTTACAATGTTTGCAAACCTGACAATTTATCACCTATAAGGGATTTATCAATAACATGCCTTATTAAAAGGCATCACATTTCGTAAGACAATCACCTTTCAATAAATTTCTCCCCTTCTCGTCTTATCTGGTTATTTCTCAAGAGTATAACTTTTGACCTATGTCTCATTGTAGAACTACTCCCCTATTTCTACATTCAAACACATGCTAGGAAACTCTCAACACTAATTCAGAATCACATAAACTCCCTTACTCAGTTTAATCCACCCTTCTTTCCTCTCCTTACCCTTATCCTTATACTAGCACCTTATGGGGATTCAACCATCATTATATTCTGCACTTCATTGTTCCTTGTTAGTCACTTCAAAGGATATTATATTCACTATTAAATAACGTCATAAGAATTGCTCACCTCAATGTTGCGCGTCCTTGCCTTAAACAACCCTCCTTATTCCTTAAGACAATGGATCCTTGCACCATGTATGGTTTTAGAATCCTAAAGCTACCCAGAGGTTTTACATACTTCTTTGGAATCCTCTTATGTTCCTTGAAGTGTGCTCAAAACCCCAAGCCTCAACTCACAATACCTTTCTTGTAATCACTCATTTCCTCTTTATGGCCTACAAGGACTAACTAGCCCTGTCTACACTTACTGTCAGCATTATATCAGTTCATGGGGAATTTTAAGGGATAAACAACACATCTTCTAGTATATTAGCACCCATTAATCTATTTATCCTTCCCTAGAAGTTTTCCTATCCAAATCACATTTCAAAGTATATTTCCTTTGCAAATTAGCTTCTCAAACTAGGTTTACAAGACTGCATATAGTCACCTAAGGGGACTGGTAAGGATATCTACCCCTGACACTAGTGGAATACCAAATTTCTTGTTGAATAAGCTTTAATACCATGTCATAATTATTTGTAAAAATTTTTAGGGCTTAATTCCATGTATAGGTATTTTTAGCTCTTGTTCCCTTATCAAACCCTAACTGGGTGCACAGTCAGCCCGAGAGGCTTGTTTTTTTCATAACTCTCTCTATAACTGGACTTAAAGATTCAAACTTACACTGGAGGTTGAGTTCAGTATTAGGAAAGTAATTTTATCACCATTGAGAGCGGAGGCATCAAAAAACCTGAGCTTTACTAGTTTCCTTCTCCACACTGCCTTGAGGATCACACAAGTCACTGTATAGGTAAATAAGTTCTTATATTTGATTGTTAACCTTGCATGCAAGGAATTTTTAGTCACACCTCACATAATGGAAACACAATGTATTAGAAATCGACCCTTTTTGATATCTTCCTAAATAACTAGTCACTCCTTGTTGTCTACTCAAAATTCCCCTCTCTAACAAGAACAAATTTTGAAAATTTTGAGTCTTAAGTGCTTTTTTCTGAGGTACCCAGGTCGTGAAGTCGAAAGAATCTAAGTTTTGGGCCATTTTGTAAGTATTTCGGGTCTGTCGGAACTTTCTGTCCCACCTGTCCCAAGTACGAAAGTGCAAGTTGTTCCCCGATCGGCCGAAATCCCCGAAAGTGTCCCATTCTCGGGCCCGTCGGAACTTTTTGTCCCAAGTGTCCCAAAACTTTTGTGCGAGCTTCCTCTATTTCGGCCGAAGCTTCCTAGTCGCGTACTCTGGAATTTTCTGTTCCAAAAGTCCCAAGTCCAAATGGGCCTGCTGTCCCAATTTCGGCCGAAATGCCTGAACCGCGTACCTCGCGCATTTTCGTCCCAATTGTTCCAAAAGCTTTTGTGCATTCTCTCTCCATTTCGCCCGAGCCGCGTGTTTCGCGCATTAGCGTCTCACCTGTTCCAAGCGTACCAAGTGTCATTCACACTTAGCTTTTCCCGCTCATTCCGAATATGACGCTCTTTCAAATTGGTGGTGGTGTATTCAATGCGCATTAAATTCGTTCCGCTCCTCAAACGGCTATATAACCAAGCATACCACCTTCGCATTTTTCACATTGCTTTCTTGCTATCATTTGCTCAAACCCTTGCAACCGAGTTCCCTTTGCAAATTCCTTCCAGAGTCTGGGTCGCAGCTCCGAATCTATCAATATGAAGATCAAGTTTCAGGGACAGGAGCAAATTTCTCCACTTGAGTCTGCCGTTAGCAATATCGGAGACAGTGAAGCTCGTCATCTCGACTTCGGCGATTTTTGGTCAAGAATGACAGATGCAAACCCTACGCCGATGGCACAGATGATTAATGATAGCGGTTTGGCTTTCGCCGGAGGTTTCCCTATCTCAGTGCAGTGTGCTGATACGGTACTTTCATGCGGAGCTCACTTCGACCCCGACTCGAGCGAATTGACAAATGTACACGGGGAGCTCATTGCCAAGCTAGACGCTGCCGCCATTGGAGCTGCTCTGAGGATTCCGGAGATGGACAATGCCGTAGTCGTCTCTCGTGATCAAGCACAGGCCATGTTCGACCAAGACAGTGATAAATATAAAGCTCGAGTGGCGAGGTCTTGGTTGAAGAACCCTAGGAAAGGAGCTTCTCGTCTGACCAAAACCCTCTTCCGGGCGGATTTCAATGAAGAATTTTCAGATTTTATAATCCTGCTGGCTCGGGTTATGGGTTTGCCCTCAACCAATGAGTTTCATTTTTGGATGTGCCCGCTCATCAGCATGGTGTGCGAGGGAACGCAAAACATCAATTGGGCAGAAATCATAAGCATGAATTTGGCCGAGCAATTATCCAATGTGCAACAAACAAAGAAGTTCTTCATGACTTCGTATCTGATGTATACCCTAGCAGCGTCACGGCAATGGTTTGGCTTTTCCTACATTGATGCGCACAAAGACGATCCAGTGTACGCCTATTGCCCGCAGTTCACCCTAGAGACCAGCAATCGGAATTTCAGAAGGGTCAATGATGCCTTCACCATGTACGTGGTCAGATTGCTCGAAGGTGACACTGCTAGGAGGTTTTCAGACGAAGCTATGAACCTGATATCACAATATGGAGCCTATTTCATTCAGTTCAGGAAATTCTCTTATATCAGGCTTGCTGGCTATGAGAACACTCCTCTGCGGCTTCCCATGTTCTGCAACGACAAAATGGCCTTGATCGAGATATGCAGGCAACTGGACAAGTTGCACAGAACTTGCAGAGACAAGAAGATTTCTGGCTTACATTTTCCCATCTCTCTGGGAAACTACACATGCAAAACGGCCCTGGATGCTCAGAACGTAGAAAGAGCCCTGGTCCCTATCATTGTTCATTTCTTCAAGCCAAGAACCTGTTTTGACTTGAAGAAGTTCATTGAAAGGAACATCAAGATAGTCTATCATCACAGGGCAGATACAGAAGACTACTGGGCCGACTGTGCAGATGATTTTGAAGCCAGAAGAAGGCATTGTGGCAGGTTCTCCCTGCAATTGATCCAAGAACTCAGTCTGTACCAAGTTCCTGAAGGTCTCCAGGATGACAATTCTGAGCTATATTCGTATGAATACGAAAATGTGATTAAGCACACCCCTCTGGAGGACCTGGATTGGAACAGAAAAGAAAGAGATGATCTGGCTGAGATTATTGCCCCAGTCTTGATCAGAACTAGGGTCTGGATCAGTAAGAAGATCCGAGAATTCAAGAGGCACTTAGGAGAATCCAGCTCCAAAGATGATTCGACACCCATAAGGGAAGCATCAGTTCCAGAATCTGGGACACCAGTGAAAACCCCTCCTGCCTCAATAGCTCAGGGACTTGTAGGATCTACTCCTTCTCCATCTACCCAGGTATACAAGAAGAAACTCAAAGAGGTAAAGAAGGAGCCTGCAGAGGATGAACCTCCAAGAAAACAGGCAGAGTTGCCTATGGGGCCAGAGAACATCATCGTTCTCAGTGAAAGTGAAGACAGTGAGGTGCCAATTCCTGCAAGTGTTCCTGAAAATCCAGCAGATAAAGATAAAGAAGTCCAGAGCACCGAACTTCCAGGTACTACTGATTCTTCTGCCGCCATTACCTCCAGTGTTCTGCCTACATCTCAGCTTGAGTCAACAGCTGCACAGACCTTGAGTGTCATGAGCTCCCTGTCTCTTGGTCCCCTTACTTCTCCTGCAGATTCTTCTTCCTCTTTTGCTTGGGTGCAACCTCTGGTTGATAAAAGGAAGAGAAAATCCTCCTTTCAAAGCTTGGGACCAAATTTTGATGCTGTAGCAGCCTTGTTGGGCACCACTCCTTCTCGTGCCAAGAAAGCCAGAACTACTTCCAGGATTGTGTCGGATGCTCGAGGTCAGCAATTCCTGGAGATTGCTAAGCCCACAGTAGACAAATCGGAATCAGAGTTGCTGACATCCGACTTGGAACTTTCAAGGATCCCTATGGGAGAGTCTACTCCTGAAGGTGAGATTCATAACCTCCAGGAAACAGTCACCAGAGTCATTGGAAGGGTAGAGAAAGGGCAGCAGACGATTGAACAGCTGGAAGAACAAGCCCAAGTTCTCACGAGTTTTATCAAGTCACTCTTGTCTAAGGACAAAGTTTTAGACCCCACTCCCTTGACTGCTCTACCCCCTCCTGTAATTCTAAGCCAAGATGAAGTGCAAGAAATTAAAGATATGCACAAGTATTCTGTCTATGGTAGAGCTATCGAAGCCATGGTGGATGACATGCTTGTTGCCGGGCTAAACTTCATCGACGAAGCTTTTAAGCTACATGGAAAGGTAGACAAGTTACAACATAAACTATCCTCTACCATTGAGGTTATGAATAAGGAACTTAAACTTTGGGGCAGTTGCATTGTAGACCTTCGCCTCATGGGACAGACAGATGAGAACATCTTACTGGCGAATAAGATTTTCGATGATGCCGAAGATAATCTATCAAAATCCTGAGTCTACAGTGTAGAGTGGAAAATCAGAGTCCTGGAAGAAGCTGTAGGAGAAATGAAGAATAGCTGGCAAAAGGGAGAAGCTTTCAAGACGCTAGCAGCTGCTGCTTTCAAAGATATGCATTGTCATCTTCAGGATGAAAACTCTGGCATTCCCTCATCCTTGCAAGAAATCAAAGCTCAGTTCAGAGCTTTTGTCAAAAATAATCTTTTCAAGGAAGACTCCATCTCTAAAGACAAAATAAAAGAAATTTGTTCTCTCCAGTCTGCCATTGAAGAAGCAAACAAAGACTATCATACTCACGTCGAGTTTGATAAAGAGATGGAGAAATGCCTGGGATTTTGGACTCAGTCTGCAACTAACACATCAGTCCCTCGTGGCAGAGATATAGCTGAGTCATTGAAGAAGTTCAGGTAGCGGATTCTGAAGACAGTAGGTCCCTCCCAGTAGCCGGCCACCTGTCTCCTTCTCTCTCCTTCCCTCTTCTTTCCTTTCTTTTCGTATTCGTTGTAATTAGTTAAGGTATTGCAACCGGCAATACTTAACTATTCTTTATTTAAAAGAAACGGTTACAAGTCGTAACCGACTTGTAAGCTATATAATGGCCTTTCCACGCCATTTTTAAAGGGAGGAAGAACTTGGCATACTCTCGAAATTGTAAATAGATCTTGAACATATCAATACAAAAGGGCTTTTCTTTTCATTCTCTATCTGAATCTTTGTATCTCTGTGTTTTCCTTTAGTATTGTGAAGATTATTTTGTACCTAATTCGTTAGTCTTGCTGATTGCTTTTGCAAATACAGTGATCTTGCACGACCAAGAAAGAACTTTGTGTCTTTGATTAATGAATCTGAAGAAGGTCGTTGAAGAACTTTGTGTCTTTAATCTTATTCAGTTAATGCAAATAATCTTGTTCCAAATTCCCCGCAACTTCGCACTCGTAAAGAATTATTCTGTTATCTATAATTCCAAACGTTTGCTATTCTGCTTATCTTCGTACCCTCTTTCCTCAGCCCGTTTGTAACTGATGATCTTTGTGGAAAACATTTTCGTGGTATCCAAGTTCAACCATAAAATGACCCTCTGTATATTTGTAAATAAGCTCGTGTCTCAATAAGGGAACCTCTCCCATTAAAGAGGAGGGACTTCTTGTCCCCTAACTGTTGCTCTTCTAAAAAGTCCTATTTGAAAACCAACACTCCTCCAAACAACAAACTCGATGTTACAATCTTCTTAACCACAGGTCTCCTATTCATTCTAACAAGCAAGAAATTTTTCATGTAATACATCTTCCAAATCCAAAAATAATGACTATCCATACCCTCCTCCATGTGTCACCACAAATTAAATCCTAAAAATACTTTTATAAGAGTAATCATAGTCATAACATATATCACAATTTTCATGGCTATAGTTGTTCAACATGCATTACATAGTACAAAGGTCTTGCTTCTAGCTTTAGTGTAAAACTTTAACATCATGAATGGACAACTCACCTACATGAATCACCCAAAAATGCATCAACATACCTTCTCATAGCTTTATTAAGCACTGAAAAATCATAGTTTGATCAAAACCTCACAGTTTCTCCTAACATACACTAATCCACACACACAATGATGTTTCACACAAACCTTGCTGCAATGCCCTTCATAGATAATATTTTAGATTTCTATCAAACACACATTATTTTTCTATTTTCATTCAAAAAGCACATTCACACAGTCACAAATGCATACACAAAACAATGTTATTTTCCTCCCTTGAAGTTTTGTCCCGATTTCTATTCGAATGTGAATGACTACAATAGTTGAATATGTATACATATACTCAAAAATTTGAGAGTCATATACATTAAATTCAGAGATAAAATTGCCCCTATACAATGGGGTTAACAGTAACGATGTTACAAATTTTGATATTAAGATCAAATGTATTCAATATGTGGGACCAAATAAATCATAGATTTAATGTAATGACAACAATGCTTTATTCAAAGCTTTAAGAATTCTGCACACCCCTCCATTATATAAGATGCAAAAACAAAATAGATACCACCATTATTAGATACAAGATCACAAAATATACCCATAATACAATAAAATCAAAATGTGTAAAACTCAAAACACACATAAAACAACATTTAACATTATTTGCCTTAAACACAATGAAGCACCATGAAACATTATTTGTCCTAATCACACTAAAACCAGACTGTGTAAACTACCAAATAGTAAAAAACAATAATAAACATTATTGTTCATAAATATAGAAATACCTTCAAGATGCATTCGATGTTCCATAAGAGAGCCGATGACATGGAACTTGAATTTCGGTCAAGGGGGTTGTCCATGTGATTAGCGTTTTTTTTTTAAGTGTTTTGAATTCCAATGAATACATCTTATAATATCATAACAATCATACTCACCCAAACTCTCTGTTATAGCCTCATACCATTCTCTGATTGCTGTATCAGACCGTTTACATGTTTGCTTGAGTAGTTTCCTTCCACGAGTTGTGTCAAGAAATGTATATTCCTCATAATCTTGAGCATCATTGTTTAAATCCTCCACCATGACCTCTTTTTGCTTCCTCTTTTGAGGTTTCCTACTTACACTAAACCATGGATGCAAACGGGTGGTAGAAGTGTCGTTTGCACTACAATATGGAATGAACTCAAATGGAAATGGACCAGAGTCATGTACATAATTATGAAATTGTTGCACACAGTCTTCAAAAGATTTTTTTTTTTCATCACTATCTGGCACCACATCCAGTAATGATTTCAAAAACTCCTTAGATATGTTGAGAACTTGTAATGCATTCCCATGGTTTCTAACATGTTTCTCAGGATGTATTGTGTTTCCTGCTGAATTCTATCGTCACCCTCAACTGTCACAAAAAATAAAATTGATTTAGTAATTGTAAAATTCTTGATATAACAAACATTATTTATTCATAATAAAATATATATTGTCAATGACAATGCGTGGCTGCTCTGATATAAATTATTTAGGAACATTGCATTCAACTGCTTCTGCAACGTGAACAACATGGTCATTTACAATGACAAAAATAATTTTAGAAGATGCAGAATGAATTGTTTTAAGGATAAAAATGATACAAAATAGTTGAAATAAAAACAAAAACATACACCCTCACCACTAAAATTTGGATCCCTAGTAGATGCACTACCCTCATGTGTCCTCTCAAGTTGCAACACCTTCAAAACATATTTGTGGGTGTTTCCTTTGGTATCCTAGGGACAATCACAAACATTAAAATTCGGGCCGAATATCCGAACGAAATACCATCAGTCCCTAGATTTTTGAATTATAACCATGTAATACCCATGAATGATATGGTTTGCACAACAGTCAATGTCTGGTATTTCTCTGGCCCTCTCTCAAAAATTCCTTTTCCTTATTGTAATTTTTCAAGAAACCTAATACTTGCAACTTCCTCTTATTTTTGTTCTATGGTTCAACTCGATACACTAATGTGTACAACAACCAATCCATTCTCCTTGTGAATTTATTTATTCGATCGCATACGTATTAGGTATTCAAGAAATAATGGTAAGATTCTATGGATGCATTCGTATCCTGATTGGCATGGGTGAAGTTTTGGAAATTATTTGACCACATAACTACATGTGAAAATAATTAAACCATTAGAAATGACTTAAAATTTTTTAACTCTACAAACAACTCCAAATATAATCATATGCAATTAACACTTACCAATACGCCCGTCTTACAACCACATCTTTATGAAATACTCCATAAAGATAGTCTCCTCCTTGAACTCCTCCATGAATTCATCAATGAGCAAAAGGGTCATGTGTTCATTTTCGCTAATGGCACACATGATGTCACCTAGTCTTTGAAACATAACCGTCCCCATGTACTTCTTTGTATATCTGTAAATAAAATTATCACATGACAATTAGTAATGTAGAACAACAAAAAAGTAACCCAAGCCTATAAACATTTTATTACAAAAATGAAGAATAACAAACCTGTAAATATTCTTTAGCCAAGAATTGTGAACATGTCATATGCATAATAAGACACGACAACCGAATACAACCCTGAGACACAAATAATGTTGTTAGGGATGTAAATTGTGTGTATTAAATTTACAGAAAAAAATATTAGTATATTTATACCTTATACCTTCTATTTTGGAAGCCACGTCATATGTAATGAATGTATTGACATGCCAATCCATCCTTTTCCTTTTCCCCCTCATGTAGAATTCAGTAAGCCATGTATATATGCCATCTACTTTATTACGGAACAAAAATTCCCATGCAACAGGAACCCAAGCCTCTTACTCATCAAAAACAAGAAGCGTGTATAATTGGTATTGAGGAAAATGTGTACACGAAAATATTGTCAGTATGAGAATGTCTTAAACAAATATATCCAAATATCAATTATGTATGGAAATGAGATAACAATGTCCTTACCCCATATTTATTAGTTGAGAACATGGAATCCATTGCAATGATGGAGTTTTTGGAATGAAAAATAATCATTTAAAGCATCCACGATGTTTAAAGGTTCATAATGAAAGGCATGTCAGTCCCACATGACCTCTGATAATAAAAAATGTATCCCTTTCTACGACATGCCACAAGTTGATACTATTTTTTTCGTGTTGGTGCTTTTGGGATCTAATGCTCATCACCCTCCTCTATGTGTTCAACACATATTTCCTAGTTAATCACTCATCCCTTTTGTTGACAATTCTCGCCAACTCTGGATCCGTGTAGTTCCTTTCAATAATGGTGTCAACAGATATACCAACAAGCAAAATAGATTCAATGTATTGCTTACATTCAACTGATAAATTAGGAGAAAAACAAATTCTTGGATCCAAGCATGTGTCCTTTACACCATGGAAAAACTCACCATTCTTATCACAATGATACATATCATTGTATATGATATATGCCACATCTAATTACCAAACATAACCCTCACATTGAAATGACACTAGCATCTACATTTTTTTCTGAAACCTCCTAATTCTTTCACTAGTAAGTGGTTTGTTCCTATTGTTCTCATGGCCATAAACACACCAGTAGTTGAAACAAAAGGAAATACATACTGATATTAGGTATGGAATATGAAAAACATGGAACTAACATATGTGAACACTATTCCTAAGGAAGACCAAACGTAAAGTTAACATAAACAAACCTGCAATACATAACGGTAACTTGTGGTGTTGTGCCTTCCTTCGTAAGAGTGTATATTATTTTCTACTTCCATATGAATGTCATCTCAGAGATATCGAGAAGGCCTTCCCATTTAATAAAGGCATCGATAAGTGCTAGAGGGATTTCCGCACAAATATCCTTATGATCATTATCTTCCCCAATCAGTGTCCATTTAAAATCGTCTTGAGAAAAATGTGGTTTCCCATTTCCCAGGTCCTGAACATCTAGGAAAAGCAATTGAGCATACTTTTTCATTCGCAGCATCCTAAAAAAAAATGAAAACAACTATTTATAATTAGTACGCATGGCATTTAACATATCAGTATATGAAATGACATACATAATATGTTAATTTTGTAAACATAAAGCATCGTAATATGACACAAGTCATGAGAAATGATCTAAACAAGTATTATATGGTATACATAGACTATCATTTTGGCGTGTATGTGACAAATGATGCAAACACTATAACATTATACTAATAGTGACATTCTATGGTATACACAAGATTTCATTTTTTAGTGTATGTGACAAGAGACACAAACACTGTAGTATGATACTAGTACTAAAATTTTGCGGTATACATAGGTTATCAAATTTTCATGCATGTGACAAATGATGGAAAAAATGTAATAGGATAATGGTAGTCAAAATTTGTGGTATACACAAGCTATCACATTTGTGTGTATGTAACAAACAACACAAACACCGTAATAGGATACTGGTAGTCAAAACATGAGGTATACAAAGGTTGTCAGGTTTGTGCGTATGTGACAAATGACGCAAAAAAAAATTAGATTCCGTGGTGGTTTGGAGGTATTTGTAGGATCATTAAGGTAAAATCTTCATGTTATTTCCATGCATGTTAAAATGAGCCAAGAGTTAGGGACTGTGACTAGGGTTTAAAGGTAGAACAAACACTTACAACTTTGAACATGGAAACAAAGACAAAAATGGGTGTTTAAAAACATTTCCCTTCTACCTTGAACCCTTCTGATGAAGAAGATAAGCTTGATAGTAGGATTAGATAGGCTAGAAGGGCATTGCAAGCAAGAAAGAAAAATCAAGCAGTGGGGTCCTAAGTTTTTGCATGCACTTTAGGGAAGATGAATTGAGTCTAATGAAGCTTATAAGAGTTTTTGGGTAGCTACAAGAGTCTCCATGCATGACTGTACTAAGGAATATTATTTCAAGGGGATGAGAGGACAATTTTGACAAATAAAAGGATTTATGTGTTTTTGGTTGTTTTAAATTCATTTTGTGATCAATCTAACTATTTTTTGAGGTGTGTGAGTAGGGGAATTGAGATAAGAAGCATTGAAAGGTAAAAGTACATATTGAGCAAGAACTAGTACAAGAGACTGATGCATTGGCATCTTCCTTGTTGGCTCTAAGAAAATGCAATTCCAAGGTTGATAAGGTCAATTTGATCATATGTGGTCATGAGAGAGGGATTTTAGAGTGAGATGTTTGAAATTTCGAATTGGCACATTCCCTCCAAAATATGTAATCCCATTATAAGGGCATTTCCAAGAATGTTAGGTTTTTAATAAGGTGAGAGAGTGTGTTATTAGGTGCGTATAGGTTGTGTGTTGAGTCTTTGTATGTTTGTACATCATTCGGATGCTTGAAATAATGCCAAAATGACATTTATACATCTAGAAGGAAAGGGAATCTCAAAAGTCAATTACATTGCTAGGTTAGGTACATGTAGGTATGTGAGTTTGAGTATAAGAGGGTAGGAGTAAGTTAGGAAGATAACTCCTTATGAAGGAGGAAGTAATAGAGAGAGGAGCTCAGTGAATTTGTAAGAAAAAAAATCATATATGTATCTAAGTTCATTGGCACGCTACTCTGCCCCTCCCATCTGTGTGTATGTTCATGAATCCTTGTTTGTATTTACTCTAAGTGAATATGATAGCACCAATCCCCTATTCTGATGTTGGCATGATAAGGGCACTTGTTGAGGTTGTGAGAAGACTGTGAAACCATAACCAATGTGTTTTTGTGGAACTTAATAAGGTGGGTTGGATACATCAAGTTTGTGTTAGAGTTAAGGTAAGATCCATTACATGCAATAGGAGTGTTATGATTTATGTTGTTATATGAAAAGTTGTCAAATTATCAACTGTGTACTGTAACTACATTTTTCTGAGTTAATGCATTGTCTAGTGGACGATTCCTTACTGGGTGATTGGGTGTATGATTTATCTCATAAAAGTGAGAGGAAAGTCTTCTTGGAAGGAGGAGAAGGCACAAACTAATCCCTGAAGGAAAACTCTTGACTATGTTGAATAACTAAACTCAGATTTGAACATGTGAGAAGGTAAAACCCTTGTGACTAATGCATATTTCTCATTGTCATCACTTTCTGGTAAAACCCTTTTGATTTGTGCATATTTCTCATTGTCATCACTTTTTGGTAAGTAAGTGAAAATTGATTTTTGTTAATGAGTAAGCTATTACAGGGGTGAAGTGATGGTGCAGAGAGCATATGAGATAGAGTAAACCATAACCTTGAGGTGGTAAGGGTCCTTTGGTTGATAGTAACTCAGATTTGCAAGTTTCTTAACCATTTTAGACTAGTTGGTGATCCTCTTTTGTAGAGTAAGGTTGAAAATTTTAAATGAACCATATTGATGATTAACTATATGATTATTTGTAAACTACTATGCATCAGAGACCAAGAGAAATTTGAAGAGTGGTGAGTATTGATGATTTCTTCTTGAAGAGTGATGTCTTAGGGAGTTGAAAGGACCATGTATAAGAATGATAAGATAGGGTAAGCTGAAGATGATGCCATTCTAAGTGATATTATCAGTATTTGTAAGTTATTTTCGATTTTGTGCTACTGGAAAGATCCTCAAGTTGTAGATATAGGTTGATGTTGTTATTCATGAACCATCTTGATAGTTAATTATATGATTGTTTTATTTTATCTACATCAATGTGCATCACTTTAAGGACTTTAAAAATGTAAATTTCCACCATTGTCATCTTAGGAGATCATGAAAGAATGTTTGGGCTCAACCTAGAATGTTAGGTGGTCTCGAGATATTGTAAAGGAGACGAATCCAATAAAATTCAGTTATTGATCCACAAAGGAGATATATAAAATAAGGAATTTGAGTTATATAGGAGTTATTTGTGGAAAAAGAGTGAAAAGAGGAATTTGTGAGTGTCGGAGGAAGGATGAATATTTGGAGGGAATCTGGGAGCATCAAAACATTGCAGTCAACCGTAAAATGATGTAATTTCAAGATCGAAGCAAGAAATCACCCATGAGAGCAATATGCATGCAATAAGGGAAAAATGGCTCAAATCCCATACTCTATTCCATTCCATTGCTTAAGATGAAAGGTGTACATATAGTAGTGGGGTGTGTAACTCCCCCAAAAATGTAGCTGTCAAGAGGTTGGAGTTACATTCCTGGAATAACCGGTCAAATGTAACTCCTATGACACTCTATGACACGTGTAAGGCCATAATGACACCCTAGGAAACCTAAGCATGGTGAATCACCTATGTGGAGGATTCCCAAGTACTTAAGATATGTACATGGTAAATATCCTACACCAACACCCCCCTGAAGCATAGCTTAGGTGAACACATAGATGAAAACAATGAGAAGTGGGTCCTGGCAACAAGCATGATGAGGTACCCACGTACAAGAAACTCTCAAAAAGTGGAGTAAAAGGAGAAAACCTAGTGGGAAAAGCTCCCCCCCAAAAGAGAGATAATTCCAATCTCTAATCTAAGAAAGATGTGAAGGATGGGTCCTAGCCATAGATGAGCCTGTAAAGGTACCCATGTATAAAGAGGCACTCTCTTAGAAAGAAGAAGAGGGAGATGAGAGGAATGCAGAAGATGTCATGGATGGATCTAAACTTTGCAGCTCCATGAGGTCTCCCAGAAGAATGTCGATGACGATATCCTCTGCGTCTAGACTGAAGAAGAGCCACCCACACTGAATTATGTGCATGTCCTTAAGAAGGACAGAAATGATGTGCTAGAAGTCTACCCACTCCGCGAAGGAAACCAAAGGTAGCAACGCGAAGAACTCTGAGTTTGGTCCACGAAAGTATGACATAGGTATAGGAAGAGAGTGCAAAGAAACCAAAGGTAATGTCACGAGTGTATAATTGTCAGAGTATGAAGGGTGAACACCTGTAGAAAGGATGTCCAACTAATGTGAAGGAAACAAAACATCCCCCACAACAGAAAATCCATCCACAAACAAGGGTGGCTCAATGAAGGTCTCTGGAAAAGTGGAAGTGGTAAGAGTCCTAGAAGGGGCAATCCCAATAATGGAGATGATGAACTCCTCTAAAATACATGTAGATGGATGAGGAACCTGTATTACATCACAAGTTTACTCTACGAAAAGATGACTAAGGTCAGGCAGATACTCGTCCCAATGAAGGGGATCAACAAACAGAAGAGTGATGTCAGATAGGTATGAATCATCTAATGAAGGTAAAGGAGTGGAAGAAGCCTCACAAACTAAAGGTGGAAAAGAGGCAGGTGTGATGGCTGTATGAGACTGAGTAGGAGACTGCTTGATATCTGATGAGATGTGGGATGTGTCAACACTCTCTGGAATAGTGAGAGGAGGAGAAGAGTCCTTTGTAGTAATCTCGACATAAAAATGAGTGCACAATCCTTGTCATAAGAAGGAGAACCAAGCACGTCTATTTTAGTGGAACTTTCATCACACAAAGAACAAGAGGAGACAAGTGGATTAGCAACAACAACAATGGCGGCAATATGCAAAGGGTCTCCATAGAGGGACTGAAGAATGCTTCAGACACGGTGGGGTGGATCTGAGTCTACCACAGGAAACCAAAGAGATGAGGATATATGTATCATTAAGTGACCACAAACATGGTCTCAAGTGTTGAGAAATTCATTAAGATGACAATGATTAGTGGATGCAAGAAGGAACTGGCCCAAGCAAGAAGTGTGAAAGACCCTCGTAGGCGAAGTAATGTTCCATAGAAGTACACCAAACTGAATAGTTCCCTCTCCCAAGAAGAAGTGGCAGAGGCTGTAAGGTGATCCTATGATGCTAAAGTCTAGAAAGAGAACCCTCCATGATGCGGAATCAAAAGTGCAAGGTGCACAAATGCAAGACGTTAGACTTAGCCGATAATGCGTCTGCGTGTGAAAACCCAAGAGTACTAGTGAACCCCCCTAGAATGTAGCACTTTATAAAGTAGTGTGTTTACAAAACTAATAATCCCATCATGTAATGTGTGAAAAATCATGCAACTTTGACTAAAGAAGCACTCAAAACCGAGCAGCGAGTCAAAAGTTATAGCAAAAATAAAATTCCCGCAACTGATGGAAAATGCCAATAAGCTTTGCAAACTGATTAAAAAAGTGCCCGAAATAGGTGCAAAAGGGGTTGTGCGGGTACTCGTTGGAAATGACATCAAATTTTAGGAAGGGTTTGTTTTGCTTGCGAGGGGGGATTAGCCTCCTGCCAACCCAGACCTTGCCCTCCGTCTTCAACACATGAATGAAGGGCATTAAATACAAGAAAAATAGGCCCTAAATTATTACAATGCCATAAAAGGAATGTTTTTGCCTTAAAAAATTAAAAAAGGATTGTTTTAACCACCGAACAATTCTAAAAGGGAATGAAAGTGCTAAGACCAAGCTGTTTGATGGCTCTCCATGGCGAGTTGGCTGAGGGGAAGCACGAGCCATTCGAGCCAATGTTGAGTTGGTGCTAAGTGTAGATGCAACAAAAGCTAGCTGAGGGCAGGATTCCCATGAAGTAGTCAAAGGTGTTGGGCCACGTGTGTAGGTTTGTAACCATGACACAAGATAATGAGCCTGCAGAGATGTAACCGTTCACTGTAGAGCCAAACCAGTAGGGATTCAATGCCACGTTGAGGAGAGCTTGGGGCCACGTGCTGGGTGAAACCGTTCATGAAAGATTTTAGTTGTAGTGCTACGTTGAAATGACTGGGTGAATGGAGTGAGAACGATGGTTCCAACGGAATGTAACCTGCGAGCATAAGACTGGAATGCAAGTGCACTTGGGGTAGAGTCAACCATGTGGGAACCCAACAACCGGTGGTAGAAGTAAGCTCGGTGAAGGGATGCAGAGGTAGGTGCTAAACGACGAGCTGTGTAGTGAAGCCATGAACCAGGCCAAGACTTGGGATGCACACATTCGATCTTGGAAGAAACCTAGGTTCAAACCAAGACATCATTTAAGGAACTCCAACCAGGCACGAGCAGTGATAGGGAACAACCGGAAGTCCCGAAACAAAGCACGACAATGATCCATGAGTAAAGAAATGCAAAGAACCATGAGTTAGAGAAAGAACGAGTAGTATAAAATGTGGAGGGGTCAATGAGCTCCAACGATGCAAGGGCTAATGGAAGGCCTAGCCAAGGTAGATTTTGAGAATGCAACTAGGTGAAGAATGCATAGATCGAGCGACAAAAGGGTTGTGTTAGGCAAAGCCATGAGTCGAAGACTCCAAGTGAAAAAATGACCAAACACGAATGCCAAATGTAGACCGATCCATAAATAGGCAGAAGAGGGAGTCAATGCACGAGTTGGTGAATGCAACGACTGAGCAATAAAGTCAAGGCAGTATAGAAGCAATCACGAGCTCAACAACTGATAGTGCAAATCGATCAAATACCCTTTAAAAAATGCAAGTAGAGCACATGCAAGGAGGAGAGCTTGCACAAGAAACTACGAGGTGGAGAGTAGTAAGCAACCAAGGTGAGCAACATGATTCTGATCCCCGATCTCTGATACCATGTCGGAGGAATGACGAAGATCTGGAGGGAATCTGTGAGCATCAAAACATTGCACTCAACCATAAAATGATGTAGCTTCAATATCGAAGCAAGAAATCACCCATGAGAGCAATGTGCACGCATTAAGGGAGAAATGGATCAAATCCCATACTCTATTCCATTCCATTACTTAAGATGAAAGGTGTACATCTAGTATTGGGGTGTGTAACTACCCCACAAATGTAGCCGTCAAGAGGTGGGAGTTACATTCCCAGAATAACCGGTCAAATGTAACTCCTATGACGTGTGTAAGGCCATAATGACACCCTAGGACACCTAAGCATGGTGAATCACCTATGTGGAGGAATCCCATGTACTTAAGATATGTGCATGGTAAATATCCTACACCAACAGTGAGGAAGGTAGAGAGAGTGAGGAAGAAAGGATCCTCGAGACCGAGGAGGGGAAACTAATAAGAGTGTGAGTTTTGTATAAATAATGCCATTTTGTATGAAATTGCAGTTGAATAAGTTAAGGAAGGATCAATTTTTGAATGTGAATTTCAATGATTTAAGAGGAGTTTGGACAACATATAAGCCATTATGGGCTTGGAATGATCCTCGGTTGTATCTAAAGGTGAAGTTATTGTATGAACCCTTCATTATTGGATGAATGTATGAATGAATCTATTTTTCTCTGCATCACTAAGCTCTTCTCATTGTCCTAGGATGATTTAAAGATGTGAAAATGCCTCATTGAGAGAGCATGGACATATGAAAGGTCATAAACGTCAGTTACGAGACAAGCGTAAGTTACATGAGAAAGGAAAATTTGAAAATATGGGAAAACATGGACTTAGAAGACATTCCTCGAGTCAAGTGTGAAATGTCATAGAGTTGTGGACTGAACTTAGAAACTTGAATCGAAAATTAATGAAAGATATACCAAAAGTTTTCTTCTTGGGCTAGACTCGAACCCAGCTAGGGTTTTATGAGAAATTATGTACTAAAAATTCCTAAACAAGGACTCTTGCCTTAAAATTTAGAAGTAATATCCATGAAATGGTCCTTCAACAAAATAAAAAAGAAATATGAGATTTCAATGGTCAAATTTCTAAATAATGCCAATAGTCTTCATCAAGGACAATGACACAATTACAAGCCTAGTGAAAAAGGCATGTTGACAAAGGATGTGGGGCCTAGGAGAGGAGTTAGATCATGAAACTTTAGGGATAAATAGAAATCCTTAATGGTTTCCCAAATTTGCATATATTATCCTTGACAAATTCATACAAATTAATTTAGGAAGGGAAAAGGACTATCCTAAGCCTGAGTCAAGTCTAGTAGGCCTAGAGTGGTCCTAGGAAGAGAAAAGTGTGATATGGAGAACAAGAAGAGGAGTAAGGTTTTGAAGTTTTGGACAAACCATGGGGATGATAAATGGTCTTGGAAGGATTTAATAGATTTTTATGGGTAGCTATAAACATCTCTAACTATGGAGCATGCAAGAATGATTGACTTAAGGGCATCTAGTAGGAAATTTTGACAAGAAGTGAAGTTTGGATTTTTTGAGTAATTTGAGTCAAGGTTAAGGTTGGTTGAGGTTATGTGATGGGGTTCTACACATTCAAAGGAGATATTAAAGGTAAGAAGAAAGAAGTTGGTTGTTGAATCTAGAAAGCTAGTGAAGGGAATTGAAGGAGTAGTTTGGTCAAAAGGGTAAGAGTGATTGCTTCTTTGACTTCGATTCATTAGGATGAATGCATGGTATTGTAAACTACTATCAATTTTGGTGCGTATGTGAAAAACGATGCAAAAAATGCAATAGGATATTGGTAGTCAAAATATGTGGTAGACACAGGTTGTCGTGTTTGTGTGTATGTGAAAAACGACGCAATAAGATATTGGTAGTCAAAATATGTGGTATACATAGGATGTCATGTTTGCGTGTATGTGAAAAATGATGCAAACATCCCAATAGGATACTGGTAGTCAAAATATGTAGTAGACACAGGCTGTCATGATCGTGCATATGTGACAAACAATACAAACACAGTAATAGGATTATGGTAGTCAAAATTTGTGGTATACACAAGCTGTCATGTTTGAATTAGGTTGGTTGATTAAGGATGGTGATGGGATTTGGGTTGATATTTTTTGATTAAGGATGGTTGATTATGATTATGTTTGATTGATTAAAAATTTAAGTTGATATGATGGTTAAGGGTGCTCACAAGCAAATAACCAACATGCAATACACAACCTAACTAGTCAAACAAGATTATAATCAAGCTATTGTCTACTTTCAATACCACACATTGAGGTGGTGCCACTCTTATCTCACCACTTATGTGCCAATTTTGGGTTGGATAGTGAGTGATCTTGGGAAGTGTGGACTCTGTGCATAATAGTTTGATATGCAACCAAAAGGTTTCCTAAACTAGGATATATGAGCTCACTAGGGGAGTACCCAATATACCTTGCGGTACATGAGGCCCAAGTATGTGTTGTCAGGATGTTGTCTTAGGTCTAGGTTTTAGGACATGGAAGCCCCTCATTTCACGCTGCTCTTAAAACAAGAAAGCACTTAGCCAATAACAATAGCTACCCAAGAATTTATATACCCCGCTGGAACATGGGGTGTGTCTATGTGCGTGGAGGTGAATTCCATTGTCACGAGAATCCTAGGACTATGGAAATTTTGTGATTTCCACTTCCACATCACGTTACCCCTATAAAACAAAAAGGGGAAGGCTAGTTGTTTTTTATCCTCAAGATCGTCCTAAGACACAAGAGGAGAGCATACATGGTTTCACCTTCGGGATAAACAAACAACGATGCAAAATAAAAATAAACAAGATGATGCAAGACGATAAAATTAAACGATAAAGATGTTGTGATTGGGTCTTCAAGAGGAGGCACTGTAAAAAATTCTTAGTAATTTGATTTATAAACCCAAATGTCTTGGACTAATCATCCTACAAAATAAAAGGTTAGAGGTTTTAGACTGTTTTTATCTTCGTTAAGCGTAGGAAGCTGAACACAAATTGTTCATAGTTTGGAGTGAGAATAATATAACTCAATGTCTAGTTAAAATGAAAATATTTAGAAAAATTAAAACCATGAATAAAGTATCCTATAAACTGTTAAATTAATGATTTCATTGCTTAGGATACTAGGACGCAAACACTATAATAGGATACTTGTAGTCAAAATATGTGTTATACATAGGCTAGCACGTTTGCGCATATGTGACAAAATGATGCATGATTATCATTGAAAAGCTACAAAAAGGACAATTTCCCTTGTTGTGAGATCAAATTGAGTGAGTTGGGAGGTCTAGGTTGAGTCCTAAAATTTGAATTTTCAAATTCAAACATTTCCCTCCATTTTTGTGTCTAAGTGTCTTAAGGGTGAAAATACAAGGTTATGACTTGTCAAGGTATTGTAAGGTTGTTTCATAGATTAGATGTGTGTGTGGGGTGTCATAGGACTAGTAGTTGACACAATAGTAATTATATGTGTAAAAATGTGGTAAAAACTACCTATTTTGGCTAGTAAAAAGCATAATGAGCTATCATGAGTTCTAAAAGGAAGTTACAAGGAAATATACATCACTTGTCATAAGAGAGTTTGAATATATGGTGGTTTAGGAGTTAGTTTTGATCCTCATTCCTCGGGAAGGAGGAACTGAGAAGATAAATGGAGGAGGGATTTTATATGTTGAACTATGGATTATGAACGAAACTTTGTTTACAGTGTATTTGTTGATCTCTTTCTTGTGCATATATGAGTTTTCTTGTCAACATGGTTAAGGTAAGGTGATCCTATAATGAGAATGTAGTGTGGTTTGATTTCATACAAGTGTTTGGAGAATGAGTAGGGGGATACCCTGAGCTTGACTTGTAAATAGACTTGCGTGAGGTTGTTAACTCTGTGAATATGTGCATTTGTGTCATGATAAGATTCCTTCATAGAATGTAACTTGAAATGAAGGTTCTTAATTTTAAGCATGTGAGGTGTTACTGGATACTATGGTTTTACATGATTTGGGAATATTCTAGGTGCTTGAGACCATGTAACTTGTTGCTTCGTTGACTGGGGGATTATCTAAGACTGTGAGTTAGATTCAGAGGACTATGGAGCTATGCAAAGGTACTGGACATGATAATGTGGAGAGGTTACTCATGAGACTATTGGTAAAGAGAACACAAACCCAAGTAAGTAAAGAAATTGTCTTGTTCTTTGATAAGTTCATTTGTTTGACTGTAACTGTGGGTTGGCGAACTAACCAAAACTTACTCTTGTGGACCACATGAAATGATGTACATGGCCATAGAAATCGAGTTAGGTGCTTGTGAAATCTATGTCTAAGGTAGATAAGAAGATCACATAATCCAAGGAGGCTTATACCAATAGGTTGGAGACCAAGGATTTGGAGTACCTTGCTTTTATCATGTGCATCTGAGCAACAATCCAAAGAAGTTGCTTGGTTGGACTAAACCCTCAAGAAGGCTAGTTAAAGAAATAAGAGGTATGGTGAGTAACATTGATAATTTCATCAACTTAGTTCATCTTGATATTTACATTGGGGGTGCATAAAGTTGTCACAAGATAGCCTGGTATTAGGGGAGTGATTTATAGCCTGAAAGCTCAAAAATTACACATTTAACTAATATAGATTATTAGAACAAGACATCCAAAAAAAGGTGAATTGATCAAATGAATGTTATTGACTGTTGATAACATATGTTTTGAATGAAATGTTGATGATATTTGCATGAAAAATGACGCAAATAGTGCAATAGGATATTGGTAGTCAAAATATGTGGTATACAAAGGTTGTCACATTTACACGTATGTGAAAAATAATGAAAAAATCACAATAGGATACTGGTAGTCAAAATATGTGGTATACACAGGTTGTCATGTTTGTGCGTATGTCAAAAATGATGCAAACCGTGTAATAGGATACTGGTAGTCAAAATATGTGGTATACACAGGCTGTCGCAATTGCGCATATGTGAAAAATGACACAAACATCACAATAGGATACTGGTCATCAAAACGGTATACACAGGTTGTCATGTTTGTGCATATGTGGAAAATGGTGCAAACAACAAATAGGATACTGGTAGTCAAAATATGTAGCATACATAGCTTGCCGCATTTGCGCTTATGTGACAAATGACACAAATAATGGAATATGATACTAGTATTCAAAATATGTGGTATACACAAGCTGTCACGTTTGTGCGTATGTGACAAATGACACAAACAACACAATAGGATGGAAACCCCTTGTGTGCATGTTTTGAAATCTTGACGTCATGGATTTGAAATCCGAAATTTTTTTCTCACACAAAAAAGTTTATATAAATATATATTCTCTCTATCTTTCTTTGTCAGCATCGCCACACTTTGAATTGCATTGGATTTCACATGCACTGTATATCGCAAAATCATATAAACTCTATATGTCCCACTAAAAAATTAGAAGAACGAATGAGGAAAAGGAGGAGATAAATAATATCATTGACGTGGAAAAAAAATAGTAAGCTAATACACAACCATATGCATTTGTATTTTTAAAAACTTGCAAAATAATATATAGTAGATTTGTTACATTAAACTTCACATGGAAATGTTGAGGATTTTATGAGATTTATGTTGTAATTTCAAAATCAGGGCTTTATAAAAAAATTTGGGGAGAAAAAAGTAAACAAGGAATAACTTATCAGGTTGAATTTCATCGAAGAGGTGAAATTTCACAACTTGTTATGTTGAATTTCATTAGAAATTTAAGTGAGATTACGAGTTACAACCTATAGTTCCTAGAATTAAGATTTTGTGAGAAGCTTCAAATTTGTGCCATTATAAGGACAAAGAAGATGTAGTTGTCAGATCAAATTTCATTTTGAATCTTGGAGGATGACGTGCAATATAAATGCAAGGTAAATCGTTGAGCTTTCCACTCATAGTATGATTTTAAATAGCAGTCATTCTATATAACAGGTAGTTTTATGATGGAAATAAAGGAGGTCATCGAGGAAATTATCGTAGCTTCATCTTCTGGGATGGGAGGTTTTATGGATAAGACATTTATGCTGCAGGGTTGTATGGAGAAGAACATGGCCCGAGGTGGAGAAAACAATGCGAAGAAGCCGAGGGGAGCTGAGTAAGAATCAGTGTTAGTGGAGCGGAGGGGAGAGCATGCAACCGTATGGCATTCAAGCATTTGACAGTTTGAAAAAGTTAAGGCCAGGTCCTTATAGAGCCTATATTTTGAGGTAGGGAGTTATGACTGGCGCTATAGGGGGCTACGACTTCAGGATGCAATAATACATCCAACATGGCCGGTGTCAAAACCAAACAATTTCCCTCCCCTTTATATTATTTGGAGTACAACTTCAACGTAATTGTAATGCTTCAACATTCAAAAAAATAAAAATTAAAAATGATGATTTACTCACACCTAAAACTTGTTAGGCATGCATAGGTGTATGACAAATTTAACCAAGTGACAATTCAGGGGCAACCACATGGTCGTCGACTTGTTTTAAAATGTTTATATGGTAATCCCTGTTGTCATCACTGACTACTTTATCGTTATGCTAATATTGAGAAGTCTATCCGCCCTATTTATTGCAACAATATCCCAATTCAATAGGAAACTTAGGGGGACTGGATCTCCCCAATTAAATAATAGGCCTCACCAATTTATTGACAATGATACGGTGGATTCAAAACTAAGACAACTTACAAATGTAATTTTGTTAGAAATGAATATAAATTGATAATAAAAATTAAAATGTAGAATTACGAGAATTTTAAAACAACAATCACTCACAGTGTCCAACAATACTAATGGTAATACTAATGAACAATCCAAAATTGATAGTACTCTAAACTAAGACTGGCTTCAAAGAGAAATTATTGATCATGATAAAATAACATGGGCAATGATGACAAGTATCGAATGTGAGGCAAAATTACCAGAGCTGAAAATATGGACCGATCATAAACAAATCATAGTAATAATGATGTTGAAATTCACAATGATAACTAAACACGTGTAGAGGGAAAAGAGGAAAATCATGTAGTTGGGAAGATTGTAAATGCAAGATTGCTAAAAAAAAATGTAAGACTGCGAAGTGAGGAAGGATGGTTACAAGGATTGCTAAGAATCAATGTTAGGTTGTGACAAGGATTTCATATGAGGACAGCTAAGTATCAATGTAAGGCTCTGGTGAGGATTTCATATATGGGTTGCTTAGAACAAAAAAAATCCATAACACAGTGACGTTTAATAAGCAAGACCCCCTCCCAATAAAACACAATTATAACTCTACATTTTTCCTTAAAATTAAACAATTCTAAGTCTAACATAATAAAATGTAAATGTAATGAATATTTTTAAGGTCATTACCAAGTGAGATGCGAAATTGACTTCGGAGACCCCCTTGAAAACCAACAAGAAGATTTTTTCCCATTTATCACAAATATTACTTTCCATTTACCATAAATATCACTTTCCCTGTACCTTAAATATCACTCTTGGATTTCAACCTCGTGACCAAAGAATAACCCAAATCTTACCAAATCCATCTGTACCTCAGTCAGATTGGGCATTTAAATTGGATAAAATACTGCATCTAAGTTAATTATATAGGGTGAGACACCTTAGGTGTTAAAATTAAATAAAATCCAACATATAACTTTGGGCATCTAACAAAGAAATGTTTTCCACTAAAATTGAAAATACAAAAGAAAAATAATGTTAATCAGACACAAGCTTTCAAAGATAATAGAGGACGAGAGAAATTATATCAATAGTGGTTTCCAACTTCATATTATTTGCAGCTATCTATACAGGGTGAATGGACTTCAATATGTAATCCACGATTGACCATCCCAAACATTGTATAAATAAAAAAGTATTCCTTCCTCACATGGAAGTCTCCAAGAAATAGCAACCCCCTTCGAGAACCTAATTCGATGTATCTACTAAAAAATGGCCTTTCCCCGCTGTGTATCGTTAGTGATATGTTCCTTTGCTAGGCCCTCGCATCATGACATGTTCAAAACTTCAAGAATAATTTTCATTACCTACAGCACTATCTTCCTCTCAGTTCATGGGATACTCAAAAAACAGGGTATACAATGAAACAGAGATTAAAAAAAATGCAAAACATCGTTGCCATCACTTCCCTTCAATTCTTTTAGCATTTCCATCAGAATTGTTTCTAGGTGGACACTACAGAAACCTCTATATTAAAAAAATGTAACAACAGTTTAATTTGCACCCTTCTTTTACTGACATGTGTCAGAATCGAGCACGCTTCACATAACATGTCCATACTTTTTTTGTTATCTCTTCTTTTCTCTGTTTTGTCAGACTTGTGACTTCGTGTGGACCATTTTTCAACGTCAGATTTCAATGCATACGCAATAGCTAAATCTTTATCATTCATTTTTCAGAAGTGTGTTAGTGTTGGTTAGCCTTCATCTAATAATAATCTGAGTGTAAAACACGCCTTCGGAATAAATATAAAAAAATTATTAATTGAGACTTTTTGGCATGCCCATAGATGACATCTATGGTGATGTAACTAATGACATGGATGCGTTTCCTAGAAATATGGAAATGTTAAAAGTTTTGATATCTCTATCTGTAATCTTGAAGAAAATATTTCAATTTTTATTATTGGTCAATCCAAATGTTAGCAAAATTTTATATTTTGAATAATTTTATAATGAAACCGACAGAAGTAGGCGATATATTTGACAAAATGTCAAATGTAGAAATGAGGAATTAAAGTTCAGCGATTTTTATTGTATCGTCAATAATCATAGACTTAGAAGCACTAAGGCCTTAATAGAAAAATTTAATTACCTTGGTTTTGGCTGCGAGACTAGGGTTCTGCATGCTGAGAACAACGAGTTCATTTGCAGTGAGAGATCTATTGCCATTAACGCATTTATTCGGCCTCTTTTCTAGAGCCTAGCCGCTTGGCGGGCTTTAAATATGACTTCGCTCGACTCTAGTCTAGTTATTTCAACTGTGACGGAGAGCGGCGATTTTGCGAACAATGGCTCCGGGGAAACGCCCTCGCAAGTTCGTGCCGAAAGTATTCCACGAGGTAATGACACTTCCCCTGATATTGTTTTAACGCTTTCAGAATTTGATTCCACCTATAAATGGCTAGAACAATTCTGTTTAATAGGGTATTTTGTTGGAAGGACTCCCTCTGAAAGTATGCTTAAATCATGGGTCCAAACTGCTTGGACTGTGCATGGTATTAAACTGGATTCCATCCAGAACCTAACCTGTGGTTTTTTTTGCCTTCGATTTGCTGATCCTAGTCATGCTTCCCTTATCTTGCATAAGCAGCAAACCTGGTATGTAAGAAGCTCCCTGCTGGTTTTGTCACCCTGGACCAGAGACTTTGTTGTCTCTGACCAGATGGCTCTTAAGGTCCCCGTTTGGGTTGAGTTCCCAGGGCTTCCTATGCCTTGTTGGCATTTTTTAGAGCATATTGCTACCACTCTTGGTCGTGTTATATACACTGATCCTACTAGGTTCTTTGCAGCTCATCCGCAAAAGAGGGTTTGCATAGAACTGGATCTTTCAAAGGACCTGAAAGAGTCTATTGCCATTCAGGTTGGTGATGTGTCTTTTGCTCAGAAGGTGGTATACATCAATCTTCCGAATACTTGCTTTCACTGTCAATCTTCTGAGCATAAAATTTGGGACTGTCCCTTGTTGGCCGCTCACCGCGCCGCTTCAAAGCCTATGGGTGATCCTCGCCCTCAACCTGAAGAGGAGGGCTGACACACAGTGGGTGGCCGTAAAACCAACAAGAACAAGGCCACTCATGTTGGGCCTTTGCAACATGGTTCAGCTATTCAAGCCGGAAAGGTTCCTCCAAATGCTTCCAGCTCAGCTGCAAAGCAACCTTTGGATACCAAGTTGCCTCTAGCTCATACGAAGGTATTGGCTGGCAGTATGGTTGGTTCTTCAAGCAAATTGGCACCTTTGGCCTCAAACACTCAGCCTGCTCTTTTGCAGCATGAGGGTGGTCTTCAACCGTTACTCGTTTCTAACAAAGTGGTTTCTCCACGAAAGTAGGCAGTTCGGCGTTCTTGCAGCCCTCCTCATGAGTGTGAGGAAGGGGAGTATAGCCCTAATAGCCGGCGGGCTACTCAACTGTCTGATTTTTTTTTTCAGTTAACTAGCAACAGTTTTTACAGAACAGTTTTGGGGCCCTTGATGGTTTGAGTGAGCTAGACTCAGAAATGCATCTGGACAATGTTTCCTCATGAATTGCTACTCATGGAATGTTCGGGGTCTCACAGACTCCACTCGCAAATACATAGTGCGAGATTTTAGGAAAAGCTTCCCGGATATGGATATTCTGTGTTTACAGGAAATCAAAGTTTCAGGTTTTTTACTTGATTCTGTCGCCAAGACTATTTGGCCTGATGGTTTAGCTATCTCTAGCAACCATGCTACTGGCAGAGGTGGAATGATCACATTTATTTCTCCGAAATGGCGGCCGCATTACGTCAATCATGGATGTGACCCTGACAACCGTATTCTCTGGGTGCTATTCAATATTGAAAATATCTCCTTTGGGATTATCAATGTTTATGCGCCTAATGATGCGTCAGAAAGGATGGCGCTTTGGCGGTGGGTGGCTGACGACCTTCCAAATGTGCACTGGCTAATCAATGGGGATTTTAATATGGTGGAGCAACCCAATGATAAATTGGGCCTTTTACCCATGAGGTGGTCAGCTGGCGAAAGGGAGGCTTGGTTTTACATGCGTAATAAATTTGGGTTTTATGACCCTAATTATTCGTGCCACACCAACACGCTGCCATGGTACACTTGGTCTAATCTTAGAAACGGCCAAGATCGGGTTTTTAAAAGGCTGGATCGTGCCATGATCTCCTTACAACCTTTCTTTAAATTTTCCAGCTGTTATTCTCTTCCGGTGGAAGCATTTCCGGCCGTTGTCCTTTCCGACCGCATTCAGATCCGGTTCTGTATTGAATGGAATTTTCAATTGCCAAAGATTAAAAAGACATAGTTTTATTTAAATACTGCTTTACTGCATCATGACCCCACTTTGCCGCACATCTGCCAAATTTGAAACCTTGCACCACGCCCTCTTGGTAAGGTGGGTTGGATAAGTTGGTGGAAGGACACTATAATTCGGCTCACTAAATTCCTTCGGATGTATGGTGTCCAGCTCGCTAAATTCCGGTGGCGGGCTTATTCCACCACCTCCGTCGAGTTGAGCCGCTCGATGGTGGCACTCGAACAGGCTCCTTTCAATGTGGCTTTGCAACTCTAAGTTGCTAAATTGCGGCAAAAAATCCGCATTGCTGATGATTACACAGCTCGGGGTGCCCAGATCAAAGCTCGGCTGTACTAGCTTAAAACTGGAGATCGTAACACCAAAGAGTTTTACTAGCGGCTCAAAGCCAAGCATATGAACCGACAAATTTCTGCTATTTTTGATGCTGGTGTTTAGATTACAGACACTCCTCAGATGGTCCAAGCCTTTGTTAGGCACTATGTTCAGGTTTTCAAAGCGCAGGAGGAGTCTCCTGAGTGAAAAGCCATGCTCGCTGAATGCCTCTCGGTAGTTCCTTGCAAACTTTCACCGGCACACAGAGTTGTCTGTGACAGATTGCTTACTCTAGAGGACTTATATGAAGCTGTTTCCCTCATGGCCAATGATAAAGCTCCTAGAATGGATGGTTTTCCTTGCGAGTTTTATAAAGCCCTTTGGGACATGGTTGGCCAGGATCTGCTGCAAGTCTACCTCGAGGCTCTCCACTCAGGGTCCCTCGGTGCCCTTATTAATCGGGGTCACATAAATTTCATCCCTAAAGTAGGAGACCCGGAGCTCATCTGCAATTGGCGGCCGATTACCTTGCTCAATGTCTCATACAAGATCATAGCTAAGGCTTTAGCTCTTCGGCTTCGGCCCATCTTGCCCGTTATCGTCAGTCCTGAGTAGACTGGTTTCATACAGAGCAGGTACATTCTGGATAATATTTTGGCTATCTGGGAAGGTATGGAGTGGGCAAGAACCTCTAAACAACCAACCATGTTTGTCAAAATTGACTTTGAAAAAGCTTATGACAGGATTGAATGGCATTTCATTCTGGCAATGCTTGAAGCGCTGGGCTTCGGTTCGGTTTTCATCGCCTCTGTCAAAATGCTTTTTGTAGATGCCACTGCCTCTCTATCTGTAAATGGTCATACTTCTGAGCAGTTTGGGATTTTCCACTCTATTAGGCAAGGTTGTCCTTTAGCACCTGCTCTTTATGTGCTAGCCGTTGAAGGTTTTGGGTTTCTCCTTGCCCATGCTCGGATCAAGGGCTTGTGAGAGGAATTCAACTCCCTTCCCTGACTCCCCTTCAACTTGTCAATGGGCATTTTGCAGATGACTCCTTCCTCACACTCCTGGAGGAAGAAACAAATATCAACAATGCCATGCAATGTTTGGACACGTATTGTTTAGCTTCAGGTTCCAGTATCCAATGGAGAAAGACCCAGTGCTTCAGAAAATCTTTTCTCCCCAAGCTTGGTTGGCTTAATCGTTATGATTGGAAATACATCCAGCATGGAGAAATTTTTAAATTTTTGGGTATCCCCTTTGCTTTTGATGCTGCTCCCAGTCAACTTTGGCAGTATGTTATTGACAGGGTCTCTTGCAAGTTGGAGTATTGGATTACTAAACCCCTTTCGCTGGCAGGAAAATTTCAGATTTGCTCCAAGATATTGGCTGCCACGCATGTTTATTATTCTTCGTGTTGGGTGCCGGCTAAAGCCTCTTACAAGAAATTGGAAAAACTTCTCAGAGATTTCCTTTGGGCTAGCTCAGAGCTTGGCAAAGGCTTTCACAGAGTTGCCTGGGAATATTGTTGCCTCCCTAGGGATTCTAGCGGTCTTGGTCTGACTGACATTGGCCGCCAGGGGACTGCGCTGGCAGCCAAGTGGATCATTCGGGCCTGCACTGGCAACGAAGCTTGGAAAGTGTTGATTCGCAACTGTATTTGTCAAGGCTCCCCTCAAGGGTGCAAAACTTGGCAAGGGCTAGATTTTCAAGATCTACTCATTCTCAAAGCCCCGGTTAAGATTGTGGGCACCTTTGTTGTCAAAAGCATATGGAAAGCTTGGGAATTGCTCAAACCCTTTTTAATCTGGGAAGGGGATGGTTTCCGAAATGGGCTTTCCATTAATGACCACAACATCTGGTGGTCTCCTCTCATCAATTTTCATGATGTGCCACTTGCCAAGTGCCCTGGGTTCATGCTCTTAAGTTATATCATCGAGGCTTGCGCACTCTTAAAGACATCTTTTGCAGGCAGTCCAGACTGCTTCTCACTTGGCCTCAAGCTAAAGCCAAGTTTCGGCTTGCTTCGACTGACAGAGAGTCTTATCAGGAAGTTCTTGATTCCATTCCTACTGAGATGCTTCACAAAGTTGGTGTTGTCTCTCTCAGGCCTTGGTGGAAGGATTGGAAATGGTTTCCAAATACCCCTTTCTTAAATTACTCCCCAGGAAAAGGTTATGCTCTGCTCACCCCCAGGCTGCCAATGGTGGCCTTGCTTAACTCCAGATGGTCCATCAATTCTGGATGGTCCTCCTGGGAAGCTAGATTTCATACAGTTTGGAAAGCCATCCTTTAGCCCAAGCTAGTCTGTTTTGCTTGGTGTCTGCTTTTTCAAGGCCTCGCTCTTGGGCGGAGATTAGCTCATTATGGGATTGCTCCTCTGATTTGCCCTTTTTGTGGGCATATTGAGATGCTCATACATCTATTCTGGTACTGCCCAAAAGCTCAAGCTATTTGGGCCTGGATCCACGATTTCTTTTGGCCGTTTAGACCAGCTCCATTTCTTTGGCAACATGCTTTGCTAGGGGATTCTATTTCCATTCCCCATGCTTTTGCACAAGTGTGGCATACTTTCAGAGTGGAGATCCTTTTTTATATGGAAAGAACGCAATTTTGTTGTTTTTGCTAATTCCGTAGTTTCTTGCATTCTTTCACATTATGATAAGGCCATACTTATCTTGAATGTGTTCTTACAAATCCAGGACCAGGCCCGCAAGGTGGAGCTGGAAGTGTGGCACCTTCAGACCCTTCTGGATCATTGGGCCAACGCTCCTTGCACTGTGGCACGGGAACCCCCTACCTCCCCTTCTGGGAGTGTTCGTTCGAGAGGACGCCGTGGCCGAGGCCGGTCGGTTGACCGTGCTCATCGTCATCACTCTTTTAGGTGGCAACCCGAGCATCAACGGAGCCCTGTCAACCACGGTGGTTGGGGGTCCCCGCATCGTTCCGCACAGCACAGTGGCTGGGGCTCCCGCCACCACTCCCCGCCTCCTGTGCAGTGGGATGGGTGGGATTCTGGCAAAGTCCCCCAGTTGGCTCTTGCCATTTCTCCTAATCAGTAGGACGACAAAGACGAAGAAGTTGCTTCAGGCTGGCCGCCCCTTCCAGATGGCAACGATCTTCCTGGTAGTAACCTGGAGGATAAAGGGCCTCCACCGCCACCCCCTGCCTCTATGTTTGCTGCGTCATCCTAGTTTGTTTTCCTTTTGTTTTCTGGCATTATTGCTATGTTTTTGGTTGCCCCTTGGGCCTGATACATTAGTCTCCTAGCCGTCGGCTAGTTTGATCGTGGGGTGTGCCCTTTATCACCCATATTTTTTGTGGATAGATTGTAATATTTTATTAAGTAATATATACTATTTCATAAAAAAAACTTAAGGAATGGGGGACGTAGCAAAAACCCTACTGGATTTAACTCTTTATCAGATGGAGATAATAACCTCTTATTACAAAAACTTATTACACTCTTTCCTTGAACGTATACACAAAAAGTGAAAACAGAGAGACAACTTTATATGGCCGAGATTGGATATGGATTTCAGTTTGTATTAATCTCCCTTTAAAGAGAAAAGGCTGGAATTTGAAAACATAGTTACCGTTATATTTTCATCACCACGATGAGGAAGATGTAGTTGAGAGGTCTTGGAAAAGAGAATAATCTGAATGAATGATGTGGAAGAATGACTGACATTTGATCAAATCTTTGGAGAGCGAGTGGAGCAAATTATTTGGGTATATGATCTGACATTCTCATTCTCATCTAAAAAAATTGAAATTTGAGCTCTCTATTTTCCACCCAAACCGATTCATACCCATCCCACTCAAAAATCCCTTGTTCATCAGATTGATTCCACATTGGTTTATACTTCCGCTTTGTGTTACGTCGCAGGGTCTGAGCTCCTCGAAGTAGAAAACTTGGACGACTACGTGAAGAGGAAGGCATTGTTTTTTGGCGGCGTGCATACATACATCTGCCAGCAGCTTTTGGCAGTCCATCAGTATGAATCTGACCTTGAGGCACATATAAATGGCTCTGTACAGCCCGCTGTCTAATAAACAACCTTTCTCGCTGACTGCTTCTGCTAAGAGTATGAATTTTTAGACCATCAGGCTCTAGTCCGGTGCAATCTCTGGGAGATAACTGTCCACGGGTGTCTCAGATGATTCTTCTTGGTGGTGGAATGCTTTCCCTTCGATACGGTGTGACAAAAGGAGAGAGAGCATGTTCACGTGGACACTAGTCCACCCTCAGATTTCAACGTATGCATGATCCCTAAATCTGTGCCATTGATTCTATGGAATGTGTCAGTGTCGGCTAACCTCAACCCACTAACAATATGACAGTGAATGCCTTTGGCGTAATGATAATCTGCTATGATTTATGCGCATCTACTGACAGAACTTGAGCGAGATATTTGATAATTAATTTCTGATCTACAAATAAACCCTGAATTAGAATAACTATGTTTTATGCTGTTTTGTTTTTAATAAGTATTGCAATAATTGCAATTGATTAGCTAGGCACATCTTCAATAATTTTCATGGATTTTCTTTATGAAAACAAGTTATCCTAAAAACCTGTTTTCCTAATCTTGGCATTTTCAATAAGATAATTTTTTTAGTCTTGCATCTTATAATACTCAATAAAAAAAGAAAGTTTACATATTGATGTCACTTTTGAGAGAGATCATCTCCCTACAAAGACCTGAATAGATTACATAGACGAACATTTTATTTTAAAAATTTAAATCTAGCCAAATGATGGAATAACATACATTTTAGTCATGTTTCTGATAAGTGGGCCCAAGTATATTTTATCCTCTGCGGAAGATTCCAACCATGTAAGGAATGTTGAAAAATTCAGTTCCGCCTCTCCTATGCTGCTATGTAAATCTTTAGAGCTTAAATTTAATTAGCAAAAAGTTTAACTATGGAAAAAGCATTCTACTTGTTTGAAAATGATGTTTGTTTACTATTGTTGAGACTTTAAAGGACCATTTTTGACTTTTATTCAACTTATGGGTGCGATATTGGTTAGGCCTTATGATGGAAGCGTACCCATCGTTAAAATTCTTGTCGTACACGCTTATACCATCTCCTCTGTTGCACACTCTTATACCATCTGCTAATTTGAAAATGATGTTTGTTTACTGATCTTTTGAGGAGACTTAAAATTACCATTTTAGACTTTTATTCAACCCATAAGTGTGATGTTGGTTAAGACTTGTGTTGAGAGTGCACCCATTGCTTAAATTCCTGTTGTATGCTCTTGTACCATTTCTTATATGACTGTAGTAATATTTAAAAATGATATTATATGCCCCTTAGTTCTGCATGTTTTTTACCATTGTTCTCCTCTTATTCCAGCACTTAGCTTGACCTTTGTGTCGAGCTATTTTCCAGTAAGGTAAAATAGCTCATGCAAGACTGCCCATGGTTAAATTTTGTTTGGATTATTTATTTCACTTGGTATAAGATGGATTCATGTCAAGTGTGTTGATTAAATTATTGTTGTGTATATCCGTTGGATAAGAGCAGCATAATTTCAAAATACGTGGTAAAAGCATGCTTTTAGATGGACCAGTCAATGTTTTTTTTTAGAATTTCAATTTTCTTCCACATTAGAATCATTTCAAAGTCTGCATGGTAATGCATGCTATAGGAAGTAGACACGATTGTTTATGTTGTATGCGCACTTCAATGCTCCATTTCTCGTTCAACGTTCAACTAGTTTTTGTTTGTTTATGGGGATACGCCAACAACATCCCGATACTGAGAGTTGGTTCTTATCAAATACATTTGCCTCTAAATAGGTGAGAAGGTGGCTGATTGAATCAACGCTTCCCAAGTTTGGAAAATTTGGATTAGTTATGTCTGGGAAGTCTGCCAAGGACCAAATCTTATACTTCTTAAGTTTAAATTGTATTCCTTGATATAGAGTTGTGCCTTTTGGGAAAGATTTCACTATTTAGTTAAAATAATGGAGCTATCCTTAAACATATCTACCCGGACATGTGTTAGTGCATAAATGATTGAATTTGTTTTCCAACTCTTCAATTTATGGGAAATGTTTTGATGCCTTACGCATATGGTTTTTTATTCCGTAATACTCTTACTAAAGTGGTAAATGCATGGCTTCAAAATTTATAACCATCAAAAGATATTGTAGATTTCATGTCTGGAATCATATTGTAATAGAAATTAATGGTTAAAATTTTTAACCTAAAAAACAACTATGGTGTAACGTAAGGAATGAATTGTAATTTAATGAAACATTACCAATTATGTTAACTATAGTCAAGTTTATATGGAAATGTTTAATCAATTATCCATACTGACTATAAAGATTAATACATAATGTTAAGATGTAGATATTATATTTAACATTACTCAAAAAAATTGAAATGGATTTTTTTTTTAACAAGAATAAGGAATAAACAACTAACATCCCACAATTGCAATTAATTGAGGTTTAATGGAAATGATTTTTTGTTAAAGATGAGTGTGTTGGATGAGATCATAAGAATTATCTTTACTCTTGGTTAGGACTTCTCGCTTTTCTATTAATGTTATTGAGTTATCAACCAAATATGGCAAGAAATGCCTTTGAAGACAATTAAAACTACAAGTCTAAATTTAATTTCTTAATCCATTTGAAGGGCAATTTTACTACATTTGAAACTCCTCTAAAGAATGGTTATAACTCTATTAAATATGTTACAAATAGCCATAATCTCCATAATCTTATCAGACTTACAAGATTTATTTGGGACAAGGATAGGGGCAATCTCTTGTTTAACTTTGCTATTTAGACAAGGGTGTTTCGATTAAT
Organism: Taxus chinensis; assembly: GCA_019776745.2. Classification (NCBI taxonomy): domain Eukaryota; kingdom Viridiplantae; phylum Streptophyta; class Pinopsida; order Cupressales; family Taxaceae; genus Taxus; species Taxus chinensis. Next base: position 121,118,729 of record CM034146.1, read on the forward strand.
TTAATAGAAGTTACTACTATATTAGAGTTGTAGTTGACTCAAAATTCTCCCTTGGTAAGAATAACATAATCAAGTGTACATATTATCTACATTTGTATTCCTTATTTTATGTGGCGGGGAGAAATTATACCAAACCTATTTTAGTATTATCGCCTTCACTATAGATGAGAATAACAATTGTATTGAAAAATAGTAACACTTTCTTAAAGTTTGAAGTAACTTAAGCCTAGATTCATGTTACATGGGATTTAATGCTTAATGAATTTGAGAAACCCAAATGATTACTATCATTAAATTGATTATTGTGATTTTCTTATTCCTCAAGGTTTTCAAGTTTTTCATGTCCTTAATGAGAAACATAGATGGGTTGAACGATAACATGATTAACGTCACATCTTAATTTTCATTTGGTTTCTACAATGTTACCTAGTCATAGCTTTTAGCATTTTCAACTTCAATAAAATTCATAAGCTTATTGTCAAATATTTATAAGTTTATTTCTATACTATTTCATTCAAATTATGCAACAGATTTGAATGCATTAGTAATATATAGAAAACTCTTCTAAGTATTACTCTCTACTTTTTGTTTACGGTCATCTTGGTTGATATTTGTATACCTTTATCTAAAACTAGATACTTATTTTAAGTTGTCAATAAGCTCATATCAATCATAACATAAATGGTTTCTTGTTACAAATCCCCCTCACTAGATACATAATCCATTGTGACCAACATGATGATTAAAATAGAGTTGGGTCATAAAGACAATAGAAAGGCGGATATAAGAGTTTTAGAAATGTATAGAAATGTAATAGAAAGTCTTAATGCTTGTTGGAAAAATATTTTGTATAGGGAAAATCGTGCTTTTAGCAACAGTGAGGCAGGAAAGTCTCTCCTCTACTATGATAGGAGGTTCCATTTCATAAAAACATAACAAAATATCAAAATTGAAAATTTACAATATTTACACTAAGCTAACTTGGGGGTTTTGTATTGAACTTGGAAGAAAGAAATAAAAATGTGTAGGGAGAGTGGGGGAGAGAGATACACATACAAATAAGAAAATAGATGGTATCCATGCTTAGGAAAATAAATCATTAGAAAATTACATTTCAACACTTGAATTTTGCAATGCATGTAAAGGAACATAGGAAGACAAACATTTGACATAACAAAAATATTATGACCAAAGAAATTCAAAGACTCAAAGTCCAACAAATCTCTTTGTATTTCTTAATACAGATGAACAAGAAGTTTCATTACATTTCTCTCTAGCAAAATTTTGGATGCCAAAAAGTACTTTCTAGCAACTAAATCTTATATATATAATGTGATCTAAGGTAACTAATTCTTAGGTTACCTTTCACATTCTTTACATTTATAATTATATTTACAAAAGTAACCTAGAAAACACAAAAATAGGAATCCCCCTTACGGTATAAGCTATTTTCAAAAAGTAACTTAAAATTAGAACATTTCACTTTGTACTTGAAAGGCTCTTGACAATGCCTTCGTTCGTTTCTTTAGCCTTCCTTATCTTGAAACTTGGACTTTGTTGCGCATATTATGATCTTTTGGTCCGAAATGATGGTGTTGTAGCAAAATATTCACGTGTTCTCATTTGTTTCATAGTGATTATCACTTTTTGGAAATTGAACTCATTATTCATCTCCTTGAGTGCTACATAAATCATACTTGAACTATCCATTGTCGCCATATCAACACCATTGGTCCTGAAAAGTTCATCTTTGATCACTTTTTTGAATCTTTCTTTGAGCTTTACCACTGAAAAATTGTTGGGACCATAAGGCTTGAAGAAATGACATTTTAATGAACTCAATCTCAAATACATTTTGGTAGACCCGGTCTTCATCTATTTTTTTCATATCTTAGAGCTCCTATAGAACTTTCTTATGCACACTGATATTCCATTAAATGCTTATAATCCAACCAAAAGATTTATTATCTTATTTTTTTGTTAAAATCCCATCCACAACCAACAAAATTACCATAGTGAGGCTCATCTCTTCATTGTTGGGTGTCAAGGCGTCTTACCTAGCAATCTTGACCTTGATGCAAAACATTGCTTTTCAAGGACACTTCTTAAGTTTTAATTTCATTACATGCTTTCATTAACTCATCAATGTGTTTCAAATCATTAAGCAATAGTCTCTCCACCAAGGTCTTGAGCGTCTTTCCAAATTTATTGAGTTTTCCAAGTTTTGCAATGATAAATTGATTGAGTTTGGGGACCGGTATGGTGGCGAGAGTTGGTGTCATTGATGTCTCAACAAGAGTGCACAAATAATTGAGAAAGGATATCAATAGGTGATTTTTCTTCGGAGCTATTCAAGTATATGTTCATTTCTAGTTATACAATCGACTAATCCAGTAGTGGCTTATTATATCTTTGAACATCCCCCCTGTCATGGATTCACAAATAAAAATCCTTTAGGACTTGTCCTACAATGACATATCTCCTTTGTTTTGATCCCCTTTAGGTTTGGCTATTTCAAGAAATCAAGCATCAAAAGGCTTAGTGATTGTTCTCTATTGTTCTTGCCTTTTTAGGAGTTAGGACTTTGAGAAGATTTGAGAATATGCCAAAATTTGGCTAAGAGATTTTCACCACTTTGTTTTTCCTCGCTACTACGAACTTGACCCATTCAAAGGGTTTGTCAATGATCTCACTGGTCATTTGCACCTATGATCTTAAAGAAGTTCCAACTGAGGGAGTTGGCTAACTTCGAAGGTGAATTAGTAGGTAAAGGAGGCCTCTTTAGATGAGGAGATCAAGATGGAGTGCAGGAAGGAGGTAATTCATACATCCACATCAAGTATTGAACTTGAGATTCTCCTTGATTACAAGCCATGAATTAATGAGTAGTGTTGTCAATAAGCACATTGGTCCCCATATGATCAGGTGAGAGTGGTGTCTCAATGGCAATTGGGTTTGCTTGTATGTATCTAAACCCCTTTTGATTGACGATTTAATTTTGATTCTTGATACACATATTTTTCAATAGCTCATCCTTTTTGCGATCTGTATCATCCTTACTTACTCTTATTGTTGAAAGTGAATCATTTCCAGAGATATGAGCACTTGAAGTCCTTGGGGGTGCATGAAGCTAATGATTTATGAATCTTGGGAGTGTTAGGCCCTATGATACCTCAGACACATGTGAACTCAGATACCTTTTGGTTGAACAACTTCATTGAACCTTTGACCACAACTTTGTTTCATTCAACAATGTGAGAGGATTCAAGGATAGACCAAACCATAGGAGGGAGAGGCTATGACATCACCATTTTGAAATACATTGACTCCATTGAATCAGTTCCATCATTGATCATTCCGTCATGTACCTGTTGGTGAGAGTTTGTTATACCCACATGCATAAACGAGAAAGTTTTACGTTCCTTACTTGTTTTAGAGCCTAGAGGGGGTTGAATCAATGCACGAGTTACAGTTTTATAGATAACCAAGTGGTGGAATAGCAGGTGTGTAGCTTGTTAACTTTCAACTATTCTCTCTCCACTCACAATTTCTTGTCTTTTGTTGATAGTATTTCCTCAAAAGGATAGTTTTGATGTTGATAGGGCTCACCTAAAAAAGTTATAAAAAGGGGAAAGTACGGTAGGGTAAAAAACAAAATTGTTTGGAAACACTAAAGGTTTGTTATCTCAATGCTACCATTGTAGGATTTACTAAAGATACCTATATCAACTTAATCCTAGTTTAGCACAAGCTTAATATGACAAGGGAAAGAAGTCTGTGGATTGATTATGTAAACACATGTTAGAAAACTCTTATTACTTCCCAGTTTCCTATTAAGGTATGTTATCACACATCCATCTACAAAAAACTTTGAAACAATAACAATTCAAGTTAATAATTGAACTTGTTACACAATTTAATCTAATGGTACTAAAGATCATGAAACACCATATAGCCAATCAAATACACAACGAGTTATAAAATTATCCAATTGCACTTGCACATTAACACTACTAATCAAGATGAAACTAATTGGACTTATGATTATGCAAGTAGATACTACACACTTACAAATTTCATGATAAAGCAAACCATACAATGATTAGTCAAAATAACTGATCTAAGAAATTTACCAAATAATTGAGCAATCAATATGTGAAAAAAACTTGTTGAAAAATCCTTAGAATTTCCAAGCACTTTCTTCATAAAAATCTTCCTTAGAGGGTATACAATTGATGTATTTATACAAAATTTCAACCACATGTGCCCCCAAAAATAACCAACTTTTAAAATAGAAGTGATTGTTCATGAGTGGCTAATAAAAACAAAAGACAAAGCTTTCATGCAAGAAAGCTTGTACTACCTATTTCTAAGGTTGAATTATTTTACAATAATAGATCCTAGAAATAGAAAAGTAATTGCTTGTCCAAGATTTACTTGGAGATTCAACTTGAGGTTGCTCGAGTTGACGAAACTCGACTATGTTAAAGCTCTGCTACACATGTTTTGAATTCATTCTCTATATACACTAGGTCCAAAATTGGAGGCCTTATCAAAGTAAGAACTTCTTGGAGTAATGCTTGGACCCTGTTATAAATATGCTTAACCAATTCATTTAAAAGTGTATCTTTCTCCACCTTGCCTTCGGCTGAAGTGACCAATGCCATGATAGTGGACGTCTATCCTGCTGCATCAGCATGTGCAAAGTTGGAAGCTAGAGTGGAGATGAAAGTTTGTAATTGTTTCTCAAAGAAAGGATTTAAAATCAACCTTTCATTTTTTAGGTGTACTGAAGTGATATGAGCTTTGGGTAATAGCTCAATAGCCTTTTTTGTTGTGCTTTGTAATTCGTTCATCAAACCCTCCATTGAAGCCATCTAGTCAGTCAATTATTTTAGAATCTATCCCATGTAGATATTGCTTGCATTTTAATCTTGGATTTTCACATGAATCACATTTGGCATAGATTCTTGTTTATCACAACCAACAACTTATCCACCATTGAGCTCATCCTTGTCATTTGTTTGTGCTGTATTTGGACCGAGAGCATTCCCCGTTATGTCATACCTTTGTGATTTTGTATGGTTGTCAAGAGCTCATACAAAGTCCTTAAAGCCATTTGTATATTGGGCAAGGTGCTCTTAGGTATAGTCAACATGTTTTGGGCCTTGAGGACATCCAATCTATCTTGCGTCCTCCTGATCAGATCAATTGTCAATTGGTGAGTGACATCAATGACAAATTGAGGATCAATATCCATGATCTCTTCTCTTGTGTGGGCCTTCTTGGAAATTCTCAATATATCCTCTTTTGTCTCCATGTACACTAGGGTTGTCCCGTGGGCAATTTTTCTCTTTATTACCCTCTTCAGGGTGCTTGTAGGGGCATTGTACTTCAGGGAAACCTTAGGATCCCCAACTTATGTCATGGGAAAAGCCATTGTCTGTTGTCTAGTAAGAGGAGTCCATGTACTCTATGGAGTAATTTGTGCAACTATAGTCATAGAAGGAAGAGCAGAGGAGGATTCCACCACTTGTGGAAAAATTTATGGTGTCCCTAACAATGCAAATTGAGGTTGAACATGTTCTAGATGAGCCAAGAGTTGACTCATGAAACTCCAAGTAACCATGGGAGTTGAGAAAGAAGAAATGTGAACGAAAGAAGGAATTGGAAGAAGTGGCATAGACATGCACTTGGTAGAAAGTTTAAGAAACATAAGGAGTGATGGGAGAAAATAATGGTGGATTAAGAAGCCAAATTGATGATGGGAAAATTGGAGGAAGAACTAGGAAAGAAGGAGAAGGTTGCATTAGTACCTTCAATTTTTCCTTGGAAGGTCTTCTTACCATAGTGCCAGACGAAGTTGGAACTGAAGACGATATAATAGGAAAAGGAGTGGAGACAATGGTTGCAAGACATGCAACTTTTACTTCTGATATTGTTGTAGTGGATACAATTGGCTGAGAAGGAGCCACTATGGTGATTTGAGGGGATAATGAAGAAGGGGAATTGTGATTAGTTGAGGAATAGTAAAAGGCATTGAAGATAAAAGAGAAGAAGGTGAAGCAATAGAAGTGATTGTAGAAGAAAGAGGAAGGGAAAAAGGAAGAAGTGAGACAACTGAAGAGGTGAATACATAAGAAGTAGGCAGGGGTATGGAAACTTGTGTCAAAATGGAAGCAAGTAGAGAAGGGGAAACAATAAGAGTGGTTGAAATAGAGGAGGAAAGAGGAAGTTGGAATTTAGTGGGATCTAATGTCCTATGATCCCCTCCTGCCTGATCATTATCATCATCAGAAGAAGAATAAAGGACAATACTAGTAGTAGAAAGGATGGAGGAAAAGGGGATAAAAGAAGATGCATGAGTTGTAGAAGTAACTAATGTTGAATAAATATAAGAACAGGAAACAACTATAGTTTCCATATTACTTACTAGAGGATAACTAAAACATGGCTAGTTGTTTGGATGCTTGAAGCTCTTATGAGTTGTGCACTTGGAAATGCTCCAAGATGGGAAGGACCAACATTTCCTTTGTGTGTAGGAGGTACTTCCGCAAGAGGTTTCTTGAGTTGTTGGGGTCCTCATCTGAGTATTCTTCTTCTTATGGCTCCATTTTTTGTCCCGGTCTAAGCTCAATCCCACCAACTCTAGCAGGCTACCAAATTGGTGCATAAGTGACCGTGAAATTCCTCATGTTGATGGCCATAACTTGGCCATCGATATCATCTTTATAAAGCAAGTCATCCTTATGTATTTTATGCCTATAGTTGAAGTTATGCATGCCTGAGGTGTTCTTGCAAAACTGTGTCACTCCCCCTATTGGATCAAAGATTATTGAAGTATGATATTCTAAATGGAATGATGGCCTGTGTGCTACCACTCTCTTGTCCTGTTGCCAATCATTCAAGGTTATGGAACCAACTGGGATGGGAAGAGGAGGACAGGTAAACTTTTGCTTCTTATGATCCTTTGACACATGACTAATGCCACAAACAAACTGATATGTAATCTCTTGCTCAAATAGTTTTTAGGTACAAACTTAGGTAGTGTGAATGGGATGGTGAGGATTCCCTCTATTCCGATTATAGTACAATCTGGATAACACTAGAAAGCTACCCAAAGACTCAATGTATTGGTTATCCTTTAACTGACTCTAGGCATTGAAGTATCATAAACAACATTAAAGATAATTGGGTAGTAGTGATTACAAACTACCTCAATGCTTTTCTTGTAGTTATGCATGTGTAGGTTGGTGAAGACCTTGGGAACTATATGTTGGTGCTGGGTCAAAGCACATAAGTGTGTCCCACTTTTTTGCATTTTTTGTACCTATAAACACATGAATTTTTGACATCACTGAAATTGTAGAGGAAATTTCCAAAAAACTACATACAATTGGAAAATGTTGTAAACCAATGAAATGTTGCAGTTTGAATGTATAATGTAAGTGGATTTGTTTTTGAAAAAAAAAATATTTTTGGTTTTTTTAGTTATTTATTTCAAATGTTGTTTCTTATTTTATAGTAGAGCTACATTGTGCCAACATCATGTAATGTAGACAATATATATATTTTTTCTACGAAATTTTAGATATATATTTTGGACTTAATTATCTAGTAAATGGATATTTTTTGGGATTTTTTAGATATATATTTAATTTTTTTTGTTTTTTAAAATATTATTTTGTAATTATTTTTTTAGTGAATATATTATTCGATTTAGATATGTATAGATGCTATGGTGTTATATCTCTTTATTTATTTCAAAATTGATTTTTTTTCATAAGCATAATGATAATATTAAAATTTAGTAAAATATTTTTTTTTCATTTTTTTGGAAACGATTTACTGTTTTTCATAGTGTCTCAATGGGACATACAAATTTTCCTAAAATACCATTATTAGTTTAGAAATAATTTTAAAAAATAGAAAAACCCATTTTAAAATTTATATTTTTGGAAAGATCGTAAAAAATGAATTTATGTGTAATTTTTCATAATTTAATTCACTATTTAGACCTAAACACATGGCATATGAAGTGACATCTTATGGCCTATAATTGCCCTCCAAATGGATTAAGGGAAAAACATGGCACATAGGTGCCACCTAGGCTCCACATAAGGGGGTTTGCCCAAAGGGAGTTCGTTGGAACCCTCCTTAAGCCTAATACTATCGATTTGCTCTCTGAAACATATGGAAGGTAAAATATGCCCAAGGGGGTTTGCCCAAAACCCCTTTGGGTGAAGGGGCTTTGGGAGAAGGGGGGTTTAGGAGAACCCCTTTTTTCAATGACATGACACATTGATAAAAGGGGATTCGTGCGAATGGGGTGTTCACCCTCACATCCCTCACATTATTGATGTGAAATTTCATGGTTCACGTTTTTGGTCCACTAAGTGGGACACACTATTTTGGATTTACCTTGCTGAGGTGTCCAACTAGGGACTCCCTGAAATTGCTGAACTGCACAAGCTGTATCCAACAAGTAGGACATCATATATAAAATTCTCCCTTTCTTCTTCACATCTACAAGGCTATTGTGTAGGTTATAAAATAAAGCCGCAACTAAAGCAGGAATCTTTTCATCATCGATGATAATTGCTAGCAAGGGTACCCGAGCCTAATTAACAAAAACAATGTTTGGAGCTCTGAATAATCTATTCATCAAGGCCATTAAAACTCTAACCCCTTGCCTAAAATACCCGATAGTCATCTTGTATGTGGATATTTTACACTTGAAGTGGGTTTTGTCTTCTGCTCAATATTTAAGCACCTCTATGACCTTATTCTTTTGTCCTCATTTTTCCCTTGTCTCTTGGTTGAATTTAATATTTGCTTGAGACAAATCAAAATAACTAGAAATGACATCCTCAATAATATTACCAATTATATTACCTACTTTTGGTGTTAGGATCCCACTTATGTAACTCGCCTCAGCACCTACTATGACCCATAGTAAATCAACGCATGACATCTCCTCTGGTTTGCCTACTAGAATATGCAGCGTAGTCTATCGAATAATGACTAAGTTTGCCATACAATGTGCTTTATATTGGTCTATTTCATAATTATCTATTAGTTTGGCCTCTTCAACCTCCATTTTTCAGAGTTGTATAATGGTTTGCTCCAATAAAATGTTTGTCAAAAATTGTGTCACCAAAGAGATGGTTCGAGAAAAATCTATGTAGATGATTCTCCATTGATAATAGCTTAAGCAACACTTGAACAACTATAATTACTCAAAACTCTTAATCTCCAAGATAGTAATACTCTGTTTGTTCTCATAATTGCTTGATTTTGAACTCCAAATGCTTTGTAATAGCTTGAATGTAAGGTGCTTGACTATGAAATCCTTTCACCCTATCTGAATCTTACTAATTTGTGCTAAAATGGCAGTATACTATTGCAATATTCAAGTCTGTTAGATCATTTATGCTTTTTAAGATTGAATTTGAGTGACTTATGTCTTTACAACTGATGTGGCTTTAATTAGCCATTTTTCATGATTTTCCAACATTCCTATAGATTTTTCTAGTCTTTTCATCTTCAAATCCTGATGTTACAATGTGGTGATCTATAATAGTTTCCTTGTAAGAATAGTGTTAGAATGCGAAGGATGAGCCAATAAGAAAGCTTTGCATATGTACGACTTTCGGGTCTCTCTGAGCTATTTAGATTTTATCTGTCAATTATGATGAAGTGCGAAGTGCGAGGCAATGAGAATGTTGCACATTGCCTCAAATATTGAAATGTCAGTCCTTGGGTAAACCTTGTCAGTCTTTGTCAATTGCGAGCCAATGGGATGACTCCATGTCGCCTTGGATATCACATTGCCAATCTTTAGATAGACTTTTCCAGTCATTATCAGTCATGAACCAATAAAAAAGCTCCACACTGCTCCCTAATTCATAATGTTAGTCCCTGCTAATCTCTAGCAAATATGTTAGAGTGTGAAGTGCGATCCAATGAGAATGCTCCACCTCACCCTCATATATCACAATGTCAATCTACGAAAGATGTAATGCCTTGAAGGATGCAACAGTATGAAATGTGTATAAACATGCAACATCCACATAGTGTTATCCCTTTGCATAAGTCAGAACCTATAAGATCTCCTAAGTGCTTATCCAAACAATTTGTGAACAAATGAGAAAAATCCACATTATATCAGAAATGCCAAAGCTTGTCATAGATGTAAGATTATCCATTAAGGTATGTAACCAACGAATAAACAATCACCATGTCGCTTCGAAAATACCAGTTTGTCAAAAATACACGAATAAATATTGATGATTTGATTAACACTGGTGACAGTCCACAGAACATCATAAACCAAAAATGCCTATCTCTTTTACAAACTAAAAGCTTGCAAATTCACACTTAAAACCATAGTTCTGTTAAAGCATTGTTTGTCCAAAAAGCATAATTTTAACAAAACAATGTGAAAAAGTTGCATCCAAGTAACACAATTATTCATAACAAGATAAAATGGTTGTTAAATCTATTGTAAAATATTCAAGAGGGCCCCATAATTTTAAATAAAGCATGGGGAGGTGTTGTTCACAACACTACACACACCTTCATGATTGCCCTCATTTGCTTTAGGCTCATTCAAGCATAATATATTCTATACACCTCTTAGCCATATGTGCAATCATCCTAATAATCCTAAATGGTAGGGACATGGGCATTTGTAGATCCGACGTGAGTTCATGAATCGTTTGCTATCAAATGAGTTTCTTTTGGTATATGAGGTCATTTTGAAGTTTGCCATGTCTACGCCAACCCTTTGCATTTGTCAAGGTCTGAAAGGTATAATGGTTGAGTTTATAGGGATTTGAACTACAACCTTTTTTATTTGATTTCATAACTTGTGAACTACAATTAATTACCTACATAGTTCAATTAGTAACACCTTATCCAGAATGTACCTTGGGAGCTTGTATGGTGAGCTATCGAAATATCCTACACTGACATTGGAAACATAGGGAAATTGAATGAAGTAGCTATGATATTGAGTGATTGACTTTACACCCTCTATGGAAATTCATGAGGCATAACCATCATGAAATGTTCACAACATGAGCATGGTGAAAACATTGTTCACCCTCATTTCTCTCCTCAAGGGTGAGTTAAGGATAATAATTGTAGATTCTTGTTGTAGCTCCATATTTCCCTACCATGGTGAGTCCCATGAAAGTCTTGAGATTGGTAATGGACTGCATCAAGTAGGAATTCATGTAAAATGTGATAGTGGTCTCCAATCAATTAGTTGCTTATGTAGCACATCATTGATCAAGATTTCCCAATCAATGAAATCCTTTCCCTTGCTCATCCAGTATGGATGAACACAAATATCTAATGGTGGAACTTACTAGTCAATTTTTTCCCTACCAACTTGTTTAACAAAGTAATGACATATGAGATGTCACTACTAAAGTTAGATTAATGCACATTCTTAGGAAATTTGGACTTGTCAGTCTTCTTTTATTTCATAATTTCTTGTTGATGTTCTAGAGACAAAAGTATCTATGATCCTCCTACCAGGCCTGGGCACTAGAGAGAGTCATGTATTGATATGACTCAATATGTAAATTACTTATTTTTGTCCCCAATAAAAATCCACCTAGGTGGGACATTAGTGCCCACTGTTCCTGTCTGATATGGGAACTTCTGTCCTTATGATGTTTTTGGCCAAAGTTTGATTCTGAACCTTTTTTTAGCTCCTATTTGAATTTTTTTTGGTTATATATCATTTTGTGTCTAGTTTATTGATTACTGAGAGGGTGAAATAATCACTTGAGATTGGCCCACTCATTTAGGGTGTATGAGATGAATCAATGTGAGTGTGGCCCAAATGAGGGAACCTAAAGATGATGTGCACATTTGAAGAACTATTGTAGGGGGAATATGGAATGTGCATGGTGACAACCATTGCACATGAAAAATAATGGGGTGAAGGCTATAAAAAAGTGTTAGTGAAAAACAAGCATGAGATAATGTAATATAAACTAGTCAAACACACAATAACACAACTAAAGAATAACGTAGTAGTTGGTGAAAAACATGGGACACCACTCAGGATGTCATAAGACACTCAAGGCCTTAAAGGCCATACAAGAAAATGTGCAATCAATCATAGGGCATAACCCACAAATAATGGAAAACAAGGCACAAACATAGAAGACAAGACACAAGAAAAACATATAACCATGGTTTGAAGTGATCCTGTAACAAAAATGCTACACATGAAGCACATGTTAGCATGTTAGAATAATGGATAGTATGTCACAATGTATGTAGGTGAATGAAATATAAATTAAAGGAGTATATATTGCAATGATAACACATGCATGCGGAAAGATAGAGAAGGTATAAGCCCCTAACATACTCAGTGGGACGAGTAGAGAACAATATCAAACATCACGTGTTGTGTGATAACCTATAGATAACCTGCATTCACCTCAAAGTACCATGTGAACATGCATGTGTATATGTAAAAGGATAAAACATACTATGAATAAAGCTAACAACAACATGGAATAGTATAAGAAAGCAAAGAGACATCAAACAAGGATCTAAGCTCATGTTTTTGTATTTTTAAAAATATCTGAATGTTTTTGTATTATTAGAATGTGAAATTCTATTATTAGGGAAGAGAAGCAATGTTTCCCCCCGATGTATGTGTGTAAGGTAAGGTTAATGTAGGTAAGTGCACCCCCAACAATCAAGTTTGAACCTAGAACAAGAGTGCGCCATCGGGTAACGAGGGTAATACAAGAGTTACCATAGAAGAATGTGAACATAGTGAGGAGAGAACCCTATAAAGTCCAAGATTCCGATTGCATTAGTAGTAAGTGTATTGAAATTAACAATAAGAGTGTGTCCATTAGGATAAACTAAAATAGTTTTAATATTGGTAAGCAATAGCTGCAATTTGGGAAGATAGGAAGTATTAAAGCTTAATGGAATAGCCCATATGAATATAGAAGAAACTATGGACATAAATGTGGAAAGAGGGGGATTGATTTCCCCCCATTGATGAAACAAGATGAGGTGTAAGCTTAACATATGAGTTATGGATAGAAGTTGGGAAAGTGAGAGCATCGATAATCATTATCAAATCAACACACCTTTTTTTACTCGCAGTGGGGAATTTGTAACAAGTGATGTAAAATTGGATTCAATAAGCATAGGGTCATCAGAATTACATCGAGAATTGTTCCAAGTAAAAAATTCAAAATCCATGGTCATGGTGACATTGTGAAGGGGGATATGAGTGTCTCCCAACACCTTAGGTATCGTAGATGTAGTAACCAACATAGGAGACAAAGCTCCAGATATAGGTAAGTGTGCAACAATATGCATTAGGGATTGAGTATCACGTGGAAGAGGGTGAGACATAGTGGGAGGAGTATCATTGGTGCCAATAGAAATTTCATCATGTAAATCAATAGCACTATATTCCATCATAAGAGGAGAATGATGCATAATGTAAGTGGTGTCTTCATGATCATGTATGAGAGGGATATCACAAAGATTAACAACATGAGATGTGGAATCTATTGTAGCATTATCCATGGAAGAAGGTGTTGCAAGGGCCTTGTGTACTATGGAATGGGTAGAATGGATTATATGCATAGTATGTAACCAAGCATGACCTAGAAGGATACTATAATTGTGATTATTAGGCATAACGTGACATAAAACATTAAGAGTGCAAGGTCCTATAGTAATGGGTAGAGTTATTTCTCCCAACACTTTCTTAGGTGTATTATCGAAACCATGAATACATAGATTAGAGGGAGTTAAATAAGAAGTGGAAAGCCCTATTTTATGGAGAAAAGAGATGTAATATATATTAATACCATATACATTATCAAATAAACATGCTTAACAAGAACATTATGAATATGAACGTCAATATGCAACGGGGAGCATTGTCAATAATTGTTTGGGAATGACCAATAGACTAAAGAGATTGTGTGCTAGATGAAGATGCATGGGAGCTATGATAGCTAGGAGATATAAGCAAGATAAATAGATTTTGATAATGATCCATGAGATTCTGCATGATGCATGAAATATATTAAAATCTACGACCAAAGAAAGAAACCCTAATGTTACTAGGTTTAGGGCTACGATGAAGTAAACAAAATGAGGGATCCTATGACAATGTAGGGTTCGATCAATAAGAGGATTCACCAAATTATTTGATTGGAATCAAATCTTAATCATATGACTGAGCTAAATCAGATAATATTAGAAATATATAAGATAAACCATTCAATGTCAAACAAGTACAAGCGGCAAGAGGATAATAGTGACTTAGTTAATAACTCATTGTCTGGACTGGGTCTGAAATGGAAATATGATGGAACAAGCTCAATTTGGATTGTGCATGCTTCATTTGAACAATAATAATCTATAGGTATGTTATAAAGAAGATCCCAAAAGGGGATGGAGCTGTCTCGAGCACTAGTGTCTGAACCAGGCATTAGTGTCCTAATAGTGAGTGTGGATATGTATCTTTTAGGGTCTAATAATCTCACCTTCCCTTTGCTCTATGTTAAATCCACTTTGTTATAAGGTTTTATTGTCACACATGTATCTGCAAAACAAACCTTAGCTATTTGCACAAAACTTAAGCACACATTAGACTAAATAAAATATGCATATGTTTGAGTTAGACTAACCTCGTTGGTCACCTCAATGTGATTATCACCGAGCATTGCACTATATTTCATACTCATTTTTGTTCTGGTGTGTGTGTGTGTGTGTGTGTGTGTGTGTGTGTGTGTGTGTGTGTGTGTGTGTGTGTGTGTGTGTGATAGAATCATGTCCACGGAAGCCAGTCTTCCCTTCTGCTAGTTGCATCAAGATAACATGCTATAACTACTTTTCCCCCAAGGTCATATATGTGATGGAATTCAAAAATTTTCCTTCCGATGTAGTGAATAATGCGACCCAAATACAATCCTTAAGTATTCCTTTTTCCCAAGTAAAAGATAAAAAAGTGATATCCCAATTTCTTAATTGTCCTATTACCCCTTTGAATAGTTAGTAAGTCATGTAGATATGATTAATTTGCTTGAATTTCATCATTAACAACCCTAAAATCCGACCCAAAGTGATTATGAGTAGTGAAAAACTCACTAGAATTGAAAGATAAACAAATACAAAGCAACATACCTTTCTCTAAGATTTTTCCTTGCAAACCTCAAGTACGATTGCTTGAAGTATTTGAACTTGATGAATCTTGTAGTTTGTTAGATTGTGGATCCTCTTGAACTGTTCTCCAAATGTAGAATTGAAAATGCTATGAGAAGATAGACATGAGGATGTAGATAGAAATTTTCATAGAAGTTGGTTGTAATTACACAAAGCTTCCAGGGATGATTTATAAAGGATTGACCTACTTTTTATAGCTGAGAGTGATGACATGAATATTGGATCAAGGTTTGAATGGGTTACAGGTTCATAATTGTGATTTACTGAAATAGCAAGAGGATTTGGTGTATGCAGTTGTAGCTTTGTAGGGGCAATGAATGTTTAGATTTTGTGCGGAAATATGGTTGTATGATAGCTTTGCTACCCCCACCATTATAGGGTTATAGAAGTGGAGTGGAGTAGAGTGTGAGTAGATAAATAGGATTATTTAAATAACTAATTTAATTAGTTATAAATTGTGAGAGGATAATTAACCATTTATTTAAATGAATGTTTAGGTAAATTAGCTAAAGGGTGTGGGAGTATAGCTAAAGTGTAATCAGAGTTAATTTGATTAATTCTAAAAGTGATGTAAAGGTAATATAATTAATTTGATTAATTCTAAAGGAAAATGATAGGTTTAATTGAATCAAATATAAAAGGGATAAATAATCAAAGCATGAATTAATTAACTAAATTAACTAATTCTAAAGGGGATGTGAATAACTAGGAATACACATGCATTTTTAGGGTGTCTACATTTTTCTCTCTTTAAAGTGTTATTACGAAGTAATAACATTTTAAGGATAGGAGACACATGCATACTAGTGAGTGGAAGGCGGTGAAGCATTTGGATGCCCCAACGAGTAGGATGGTAAGGTAATTCCCCCTCAAGTGGGTGGGTAACACAACAAAGTGGTGGATAACCACTTGATAGGAAGAAAATGAATGCTCTTGTAGCATGAGTGTCATTTAGAGAAATCTTATTTTGTTGTTGCATAATAGAGTTATCACCATGATTATGAAAGAATCAAGATGTTTAGCCTGTTATGTGCGTAAAAAAAACACACATACAAAAAATAAAAGATTAAAAAGAAAACAAATCCAATATACAGTGTAAAAGTATGCACCATGACTATAAAGAGGCCAAGATTAAAACAAAATACATGTAATTGGTCCAAAAAGTAAAATCAGCAATACAACACAAATTTGAAAAAAAGACAATTGGTTATGACCCTAATACTTGCGACAATGATGATTAAGTAGATGCAAATGCACTTAAGAGATATCTTAGAAACTTAAGGGGATAGGATCAGACTGAAGAACAAAGTAATCTTAGATACTCCTAATGACACTCTTGTTGTATTTGCATTGAAAATTGATCTGAGAGTTTAAAAGGATCATTCATCGCAAGTATTAAACTTATGAAATGCAAAGGAGAACGAGATTTGGAATTTCCCTAGGTGAAGTTATATCGCGAAGGAAAAAATAATTGATTGGATTGGCCCCAAGCAGAGTTATTAACATGCAAAGGGAAGATGATGTAACATGATAGTTATAAGATTGGAATGATCATTAGGGTAGTAGTTAAAATTTTGATTTTATCAAGTTTGTGTTGTAATGCTGAAATATTCTCATGTGTTTGCGATTTTTTAATGATTTTGTGAATATTTGAGTTTTTTTGGATTTTAATATTTTTGGGATTTTTGGATTTTTTTGCTAAGGTTACCCGGGGAGAAGGCCCTAGCCCTTTGTGGCATCACCAGCCAACATTGGTCGTGGAACCATATAAGGATGGAAGTTTAAGCTCTCGGCTAGCCCATTGATTAAACCACGTTATCGTGGTGCCCCATCACTGGGGTATCCAAACCGTCGGTAGTAGGCCGCCTTAACACAAAACTGAGATTTGAACCTTGAACCTCCAAATTACTAGGAGACCTGAGAACCATTACACCATTACCCGTTGGATGATTTTTGAATTTTTTTTGATTATATGAATGTTTTTGAGATTTTTTGGAAATATTTGAATGTTTTGGAGTTTTTGAAACATATTTGAATGTTTTTGGTGTTTTAGAAGCATATTTGAATTCTTTTGGTGTTTTTGGCCAATGAAGAAGGAAAATGTGCTCCCAAATTATAGCAAGCATGGTACAAGTGAACAAGTCTAACAGAATCAAGGGACGAAACAAAAAGAAAGAGGGTGAATAAGAGTAGAGAAGAATGGAATTTAAAACCTAACTAGGAAAACATGCGACACAAAGTAGGATGGAAAGATACAAAAATGGGACAAGGTGAAAAGGCGAAGCGAACGATTGTGTTGATACGCCCCCAACACCAGGGATACTCTTAAGGGATTAAGAATAGAAATTTTTTAGATGAACTGCATTCATAAGATCCTTAATATTTTTGCCATCCTGTTTAGATAACTTATAGGCTCCAAATCTGAATTTCACAGTCACAATATATGGTCTTAACCAATTAGGTTTGAACTTGCTCTACTTCTCACATTTTTTGTAGTATTTTTCTAATTTTCCTTAAGCAAAAGGTTGCCAATATCAAACTATCTAGGTTTGATATATTTGTTTTAACTACGACGAATTTGATTATGATATACCTTTAGATGGTCCAAGGCAAAAATTCTTTTCTCATTCAAGAGGTCTAATTCCGTAAGGCGTGCTTGTTGGTAATCCTCTTCATGCACCAGGTGTTGTAATGATATGCAGAGGGAAAGGAGCTCAAATTCAATGGGTAATACAGATTCAGAGCCGTATACTAGGGAGTGGCTCTAGTTAGAGTGTGGGATGAGGTGCAATAGTATTAGAGGGTAGGATACGGTTGCGTGTGCCAATTACGACCATGCTTATCAAAAATCTTCTCTAATATTGATTTAATCATTTTATTGGATGCTTCAAAATGGTTGTGGATAATATGGGATTGCCTACCGTAGGCAGATATGGATTTTTTTAGCGAGTATTTTGACATTCTTGTTTTTGAAGGATGTCCCATTGTATGTAATAAGAGACATAAGGATGCCAATGGGGCAGATGATGTGGTTAAATATGACCTTAGTAATATTTGACCCAGTGATGTAAGTGAGAGGCATGACCTCTATCCACTTGGTAAAATATTTAGTGGCGGTGACTATAAAGGTGTGGCCATCATAAGATGTGGGTTTAATTTTCCAAATAAGTCAAGCCCCCATCTGGAAAAAGGCCATAGTGAAGTGATAAGATGAAGGGATTGTGAGGGTGCATGAATTACATTATTGTGCCATTGACATGCCTGAAACTTCTTGACAAAGTTGTATGCATCAGACTCCATAGTGGACCAATAGTAACCCATGCAGAAGATCTTCTTAGCCAAGACCATTCCGCTTGTATGTGCACCGCAAATACCCAAATGCACTTTAACTAGTTTTTGATTCACTTATTCCTGATTGAGACATATTAAGAGAGTCCAATAATATCCTCTTTGATAAAGGGTATAGAAAAGGATAGTGTAGAGCAAAGCACATTGTGCTAAGACTCTTTTATTGGTTGAATTCATGTTGGCAAGATAGGATTTTTCTTGGATAAAAGTGCAAACATCGTGATACCTTATGTTTTCAGGACCAAAAATTTCACACACCACGGTGGACTCCGAAAAATCATATGTGGGCACTAAAACATGTTCCACGTGAAACTTGTTGTGTGTTTTATTTTTATCAAGCACAAGAAGAGATGTGATAGTCACCATGACATCCATTGCTATATTCTACGTGCGAGGAACTTGTTCAAATTTTATAAGGCAACAATATCTTTTAAGGCTGTCGACCATGCATTTGTATGGAGCATGATTATCATCTGATACTTGATATTCTCTATTCACCTATTTTATGATTAGGAGGGAGTTTGCAAAAACTGTCATCTCTTAAAGCCACCAAGATATAACAAAGCCTAGACTTGCTATTAGAGCTTCATATTCTACAATGTTATTGGTGCATGGAAAAACAATGAGATAATATTTGGATATAAGATCGCCATCTGGTGTATATAATATTATACCAACTCCTAATCCATGCATGTTTCAAGAGCCATCAAAGAATAAGGTCCACGAGGGAGCCACATCAATATACAACAAATATTCATCGGGGAACTCAAAGTGAAGGGGTCAAGAACCTGACAGTGGTGTTGCGGCCAATTGATCTACCAGAGCTTGCCCTTTTATGGCCTTTTGAGAGATGAATTGAATTTTTGACTTAGTTAGGAGCACAATCTAACCAGACATCCTTCCTATTATGACAAGTCTTGATATAAGATATTTTAGAGGATATACTTTGGAATTAATGTTTTTGGTATGATTGAGCAGATAATGTCACAATTATTGAAAAGTGAACACTACTACCAAACAAATTTTTTTGACCTGGGAGTATTTGAGCTCATGGGCTATAAGATTTTTGCTTAAGTAGTAGACCGTTTTCTCTTGTCTTTTATCGTTGTACTATATAAGAAATGACTCGATGACATGTTCTTTTGTAGATATATACAACAAAATTAGCTTATCTTGGATATGATACATCAATATTGGTGGTGTTGATAGGTAATCTTTCTTCTTAGCGAAAGAATGTTGGCATTCTTGCATCCATTTGAACTGGACATCCTTTTTAAGTAGTTGGTTGAAATGGTGATACTTATCTGCTAGTTGATATATGATGCGCTTGATAAACTAAATTCTCCCATATAATCCTTGCAACTGATGAAAGTTTTGTGGTGGAGTAATTTTCATTATTGCCTTGACTTTGGCAGGGTCAACTTAAATTCCCCTTCGGTTAAAAAATAATAAGTGTGTCCCACTTTGTGGCCAAAAATATTTTAAAATCTGACTAGATAAATCTTTAAAAGTAATTTTAAAACTTAATTTTTTTAGATAAATCACGGATGCCCTACACCATGGTATATTTAAGCTCTTAAAAAACATGTTTGGTCATTTTATATGTTTTTGGCAAAGTTTTGGTTGTTGGACACATTTTTCTGAAAGTATAAAAACTAAAAAAAAGTGGGACACATTTATATGCTTTGACCCCTCCGTGAGACGATAAATCCTAGGAGTTTCCCTGAAGTTACACTAAAGACACATTTCTTTGGATTAAGACAAACCTTATATTCTCTTAACCTTTCAAATATACGCCACAAGATATTTGGATGATATATTCTGGTTTTAGACTCTATGAGAATATCATCAACATATTCCTCTGTGATGTCATGATGGAGGTTGTGGAAAATGACTGTCATTACTCTCTGGTAAGTTGTTCCTACTTTCTTGAGGCCTAAGGGCATGGAATTATTAAAAAAAGATCCCCATGATGTTGTGAATGTTGTATTATGTTGATATTCCTCAACAATGTGGATCTGGTTGTAGCTTGAAAATCTGTCTATTAAGGATAACATTTCATGACCTGTTGTAGAATAGATAATCATGTCAATGTTGGGAAGGGGAAAGTAATCCTTAGGAAATGCTTTGTTGATATCCCAAAAATTGATGCAAATTCGGATGCCAGGTGTCTTCTTAGAAACATGTACCATGTTTGAGGTCCATTTAGAGTAGTCTATAGACCTTATAAAGCCAACTTATAACAACTTTTGAAGTTCTGCTTTGACTAACAATGCAACCTGAGGATGCATTTGCCATATTTTTTGGTTAATAGGCTTTGCATCCGAGAAAACCACCAGATTGTGCACAACTAGATAAGGATCCAAACTTGACATATCCCTTTAGGACCATGCAAAGACATCTTAAAATTCAATAAGTGTTCTGAAGGCACATATTTTTTATTCTAATAAGCTTGCTTCGAGCTTTAACCTTTTGGGATTATCATCCATTCCAATATTGATTGTGATAGTATGTTCTACCAACATTTTAGATGTATCGGTGTCTTGGAATGATGTTGTAGGCTTGTGTAGGTAATCTGATTTATCTGGAACAAAGTCTCCTCTCTCTAGCACCTGAAAAATGTTTTCACTAGGAGATGCGTCCTTTTCTTTTTTCTTTTTTCTTTTTTTCTTTTTTCATTTTTTACTTCTCATTCAATGCCTCAAAAAGGTTTTCACCATGTGAGATCATATTATTCTTTTTTCCATTGTTATTTTATTTTTGACTTTTGGTGGATTAGAGCACTCAAATTCCTCGCCAAAGTAAGTAGTAGTGTCGAGGTTTATATCAAATCCCTTCTTGTGGTATGATAAGGGAATAAGGTCCCGATTCCCAAGGAATTATTGGATGGCATCATGATTCTAAAAGAGGTCCACGGAGATGTGACATTGTTGGTCTTGATTTATGAGACATGGGTAAACAATATCAAGGGTGCGAATGGATAGGTTTTTAAGGGTGGGTGGTTTTAGCCAGGTTTTTGAAGAGGCTATGTGTGGAACGAGTCTCAAATTTAGAGCCAGTGTCCTCCTCACTAGTCATTACATCGAATATTATAAGATTTTTTTCAAAAGTTTCATAACCTAAACCATGAAGGTATATATTTTCTTCATACATTATTGGTTCAAGGAAACCTTGTGTTTACGAGCCGAGTCCTTTATCTTTCCAATTCATGTTCTTCATCATTTTTTGGTATTTGAAACAGTCTATTGATTCATAAAATTCAACCATCTGATATTCATATGACCAAGAGCCATTTGAACCCTAAACATATTCATCCTCTAAGAGTCCATATCATCTCCAAGGATTTTTACCAAGGTGATAAACCAGAACTTCTTTCAAGTGGGGGGAATTGGGTTATCCATAACTGCATGGGGACAATGGAAGCTCACAAATGTGGAAATAATTTTCAAGGGTGTATTCATCGAGACCTTGATGGGAAAAATTGGGCTCAGTTGGTGAATAGGATGTAGATGGTTGGGTGCTAGATGTAGATGCTTGGGATCAAAACAATTTGTCGGGATTAATGCATTTTTAAGCTACCGGGATAACACGAGGCTCGACAGATATGTCCATAGAAGGAAAATAGTTAGCATGATTATATCTAGCCTCCAAAAGTTTGCAGTACTCAAAAGGTTTATAATCAACAAGCAAGGTAAAATATTTACCATCATGTGGGAATTTAATGCACTGATGAAAAGTAAAGGGTATGACTTGCATCACATGTATCTATGGTTGACCTAAGAGGAAATTGTATGAGGTATTGACATCAACAACGTGGAAAATAGTTTTAAGCATTTGCGGGCCCACTTGTATAAGCAAGGTGATCGTTCTAGAGGATTTCCATTCACTATTATCATAACCACGAATGGTTATAATGTTAGCTCCTAGACTAGCCTCTGTGTGACTAAGACATCTCAACATTTTCATGGAATAAATGTTTAATGCTGGTCCATTATCAATTATAACTATTTTAACCTTATGGTTGGTAATATATGATTTGATATACAAAGAATTATAATTCTACAGATTTGGATTTAGCAGGTCTTGAGGATTGAATGAAAATATGGGACTGGTTGGTGAAAGACTAATAATTAAGGCTTGAAATTACTGAACGTTAAGATTCTTAGGAACACATGCCTCATGGAGAGTATGAGTGAGAATCTCTTGAAATTTAGGTGATGCTTTCAACAAATCCATGAGGGAGATATGGGCAGGTGTTTCCTCTAACTATTTTAATAAGTCATATGGACCAAAAGTGGAAGATTTGGCACTAGATGTCAGTTTTGGGTTACTTGGAAATGTGGGATTTACTGCTTGAGGCTCAGTAGATGAACTGGATGGTTGGTTTATTGCGGGCACCAAAACTTTCTTCTATCGTGTGGCCACTGCATAATTATGAGTTTGGAATTTTATAGTGGCAATGGTAGGAGGCATTTCTTTAACAAATGAAATTATTGAGTTGAAATCAATGTTGTTTGAAGACTGGCCTTGTTTAATAGCTTTGTTTTTTTTACCATGCTTGGGGAATGGGTCAAAAAACACTTTTAGATTATCATTGGGTGTTTTATTTGGTATTGGGTCTTTGAGCGCTATATCTTTGTTATCAATAAGGTTCTAGATGTAATGACAAAGTCAAACACATATATCTATTTGATGACCATCAATGCGATGAAAATCACAATATGTTTTGGATTTATACCAAGAAGGCTTAGGTCCCCCTTCAATAAAGGGAGTTGTGATAGGGTATGTGACCATATTGGCACTTGATAATTGGTGTAAGACACTTGAAAGAGTTTCTCCCAAAGGTGTGATTTTTTTTCATTTTTTTCATTAGGGGGATTCTCTCTACTTGGAATAATGATGAGTTGTTTCGATTTGTTTTGTTTTGGTTGACTATTTTGTACGTTGTGCACATTGTAATTATTGGTGAAACCATCATTAACAACATTATAATTTCTATTGATATGTTTAGGTTTATCTTGATGTCTATTGTTATTGTTGTTATTATTGTACATGTTATCTTTGGAATGAGGCTTGATTAAGTCTTTGACAATGAGGGCCTTTTGAATTTGGGTACCTTTCTCAATAAATTCCTCAAAACTATTGAGATAGTGCATTTGCATGTAGAAGGATAACTCATTGTTGAGGTTCAACATGAAGATACTAACTAATTGTTTCTATGGAATGGAACCTGGGAATCGACTTGCAATTCCTCTCCATCATTGCAATTACTGTGCAAATATTTCATTGGTTTGTTGTTTCAAGTTACACAAATACATCATGGTGATATCAGAGTCTAGGTTGAAATAAAGGTGTTAGAAAAAATTCACCGAGAGATTTGTGAAAGTAGTTATTGATCCCTTTGGAAGGTGTAAGGACTAATCAAAAGCTTTTCCTTCTAGACTTCTAGGAAAGAGACACAATAGAAGGATATCATTGTATGCCACTTCTTGGCATGCCATGAAGAATTCCTTAATATGCTCTAGTGAATCATTCTGCCCTTGTATTTTTCAAATTTTGGCATCTCAAAAGATCTTGAGAAAGGTATGCATTCCTTATCAAAAGGGTAAGGACACAAATCAAAATTGAATTAGTTTGTGGGATTGTTGCATGCCCAAAATTTTTCATCATTTTTCTTCTTGAGAAAATGGTGGATTAGTTTTCAGATATTGTATTTTGAGAATGGTTTTCTCTTTAAGTATAGTTTTATAATGTTACGTTTCTTCTTTGATTCTTGATCATTGGTGTCGTTAGCGACTTTATAAGATATGAAAGACAATTGTTTTTCCATTGTATTGATTTGATTGAGCAAGGCTTGATTTGGCTTAGGGGCTGAAGCACTAGATTTTCCTTTATCATCAACATTTTTTTTACTTGGTTCGACGCCATCATGGTTATTTTTTTAGGTTGAGTATTATCTTTGGATTTGGGTTAACCGCGTAAGGTTTTCAAAATGTCATTGTCAAATTCTACAGGCAATTTTTCTCCCATTGGGAGGAGACAAAGCAAAAATTGGTCTTTATTTTTCCACAAAAACATATTCAACTTGTGTTTGTTCTTTGAAAGAGATGTTATTTTGTTGGTCTTCAAGTTGATCTTCGTCCTCATCTTCGGAACTAAAATGGAAAATATTTCTGTTATTTCTTCCTGTGGGACTATAATCTTGGTGTATTGTTCCCACCATTTTTAAAAGAGGGGAGGAATGAGGAAAGGTGTGATTGATTACTCAACCCTTAGAAAAGTGAATGCTAAGATGGAATATATTTAGCAATGAAATTTGATATTATCTATTCTTAGCAATGTGAATGTTAAGATAATAGAGGGTAAAAAGGTTAATTGATTGACCCTTAACTAAGTAAATGTTAAAATGGAAGAGACTTGAGATTAAAGTTACTCGAATCTTAACAGGGTGCTAGTTAAGATGGAAGAGATTTAGCGAAGAAGATTAAGATAACTCAACCCTTAGCAATGTGAATGCTAATATGGAAGATAGGTTTGATTGATTGAATGTAGTTGACCTCTAGCAAAGTGAATGCTAGAATGGAGGATTTGAAAATGAAATTTGATTTCTTGACCCTTAAAAATGTGAATGCTAAGATGGAAGAGGATGGGAAATGTGATTGATGTCCTCGACTCTTAACAAAGTGAATGTTAAGATAGATGAGAATTAGCGATGAAAGGGAAGTAATCAAATATCAACAATGTGAATGTTGAAATAAGAGGTGTAGAAATGATGATGCCTAAAATTTAACAAAGAAAATGTTAAATTTTGATACAAAAGATGTGTGAGTGATTAGAGTTAAAAAATTTCTATGTTAAACTAAAAGACGTAAGAGAATGATATAATGATAAGATCTTGATAAATTATAAGATCTTAATGACACTTTGATTGTGATAAAGTAGATATTACGATTTCAAGACTTAGGTTGTGAATGAAGGTGCTCAAGTGAGGACGTTGGTATCTACAAATCAAGGCTTAAATTTGATGGGAAGAAGTTTCTTAAACCTTGAGGAAGGAATCCAAAGATTTAAGACTAAGTAAGATAAAACGAATTCAAGATGAAAAAATCCAAATGAGGCATATTTTGGAGGTTTCAAAAAGGAGATGGTGAAAATTCCAAATGAAGGATATTTGGAAGATTCAAAAAGAGATGGTGAAAAATCAAAATGAAGGAATTTGGCAATTTCGAAAAGAGGTGATGAAAAATCCAAATGAAGGAATTTGACAATTTTGAAAAGAGGTGATGAAAAAATCCAAATAATGGATATTTGGATGGTTTCAAAAAGGAGATGGTGAAAAATTCAAATGAAGGATGTTTGGATGACTTGAAAATAGATAATGAAAAATCCAAATGAATTATATTTTGATGATTCAAAAATAGACGATGAAAATGGAGAGTGTACACTATGAATGTGGAACACAAACTCACTAATATGTAACAAAAAAAATTAAATATGATGTTTATGGAAGGAGGGCCTCTAACTTAAATTGGCTTTGTTAAGGTGTGGCTTCCTAGAATAAATTTATCTCACTAAATGTCAACACACTACCTAAGTGAGCGCAATACTATTTCTACTTGTCGGCTTTACTTTAACCCCCTTGATACAATAAGACAAATTTTACTCCACTCAAAGGATCAAACCAAGGCCACCACTATGTATATCTTTGACTCTAATCTCTTACAAAAGGCACACTAGTTAGTTGGGTGGTGGTTTCGTTTCGTCATTCAATTCACTCAAGGCACTGATTACTCTGGGGTTCCTATGATACTCCTCACAATAATTTTTTGGTCCTTGGCCATGCACTTCCCACAATTAGAGTGGATCAGGGAATAATCCTGTCTCTGAAAATTTAACTAAAAAAGTTTTATAAAAAAATGTAATAAAAAGGGTGATAAATGGGTTTTCTTGAATTGATGAGCAAGACAACCTACAGTTAGTAGTTTTAAGAACAATCCTTGTAAAGATGGTCCTAAAAATATTTTGTTCTAGAAGTTTTCCCTGAGGTAGAGAAAAGAAAACAATGAAAAACAAAATTATGTTTATGATTCTCAAGATCACTTATAGAAATGTGAGAGAAGAACATACATGTGAAGTTATTATGTTTAGAAAAAATGGAAGCTAATAATAAAATAAGCACTTAAATTAATTAACTATAACAAACCTGCAAGAAATGAGTTAGAAATAGCCCTAAAACAAAGGTTAGAAGAAAAATAACTTACTAGAAAATACAGAAAATTAAAAAAACCCGCGAGGACACGCTAGCGTGTGCACTTGAGTACGCTAGCATTAACATGTGACACTAGCACGTACATAGGAACGTAAGCGCATACAATAGAAAAAAACATGTGCAATGAAACACAAATGTGTGTAGTAAAAATTTCTTTGCAACACTAGTGCATGGATGAGCATGCTAGTGCACACACAGAGACAGAAACATGTGCACAATGATGGTAGTACATGCACATGCATGCTAGTGCAAATCTTGTGAAAATATAGCATAGGGAATATGGAAATGATAAAAAATTAGCAAAAACGGCCAAAAACCTAGTTTTTTGGTTTTTCTACTTCTTTGTTGCACCTGAAAGCTTGAAAATTGAACAACAATGTTAGAATCACACAAAGAAAACACATGACTGATTAGAATACCAAAATGTAAACTAAAAATTATTAATGAAGTGTGGGGGTTCTACCAGGCGTGCTAGAATGTGAGCAGTGAAAAACTCAGTAGAATTGAAAGATAAACAAATACAAATCAATATACCTTTCTCTAAGCTTTTCCTTACAAACATCAAGTAAGATTGCTTGAAGTATTTAAACTTGTTGAATCTTGTAGTTTGTTGGATTGTGGATCCTCTTGAATTGTTCTCCAAATGTATAATTGCAAATGCTACTAGAAGATATACATGAGGATACAAATGACAATTTTGGCAGAAGTTAGCTACAATTACACAAATCTTCCAGAGATGATTTACAAATGATTGGCCTGATTTTTATAGTTGAGGGCGAGGCCATGAATATTGGATCAATCTTTGAATAGGTTACAGGTTCATAATTGTAATTTCTTGAAATAACAAGATGATTTGGTTTGTGTAGTTGCAGCTTTGCAGGGGCAATGAATGTTTGGATTTTGTGCAGGAAGATGGTTGTACGTGTAACTTTGCTGCCCCCGCCATTATAGGGTTCTAGAAGTTGAGTGGAGTGGAGTGTGAGTATATAAATAGGAATATTTAAATAACCAATTTAATTAGTATAATTAAATTGTGAGAAGATAATTAAACATTTTTAAAAATAAATTAGCTAAAGGGTGTGGGACTATAGCTAAAGTGTAATTAGAATTAATTTAATTAATTATTTTAAGGGATGTAAAGGTAATATAATTGATTTGATTAATTATAAAGGAAAATGATAGATTTAATTGAATTAAATATAAAAGGGATAAATATTCAAAGCATGCATTAATTAATTCTAAAAGGGATGTGAATAACTAGAAATAAGCATGTATTTTTAGGGTGTTTACCATGAAAAATATAAGTTTAAGAAAAGATAACAATTAACGTGGGATTTTAAACATAAGAAAACAATGTAAAGAGACATAAGCACCCAAAGGGGACAGTAGCACATGGTCGCTCATGTATGTCCCTACTGGGTGCTAATGTATGAAGATATTCGAAGATAAAATGGGAATTACTGAGTTGGGTAACACATTATGTGATGTCTAAAAGTAACTTAAGGATAATTCTTAAAAAGTAGAGGACAAAAACATGAAAAGATAAAGTAATGTCAATGCAAATCAAAACAAGTGTTGTCAATGTCTAGTTTTATTTCTTAGGAGTCATGCATATCATGACATACTAGAGGCTTGATGCAATAATACTAAGTGCATAATTTCATGTCTATAGTGGGAGCGATGTAGTTTTAGGAGTGGAATGGCTTAAACAGTTGGGAAGAGTGATTTTCAAATTTCAAGGCTTATTCATGGTTTTCATTATGAACAAAAAAAGTATGAAATTAATGGGATGTAGTCCCAAATTAGTATTTCTCATAGGATGGAGAAATTACTTAATAAGGGATCGTATGGCATAATGACACAACTAAATTTCTTAGAAGCACATGTTGTAGAAAACCATGCTCACTTAAATCTTCATGATATTTTTCTACATCATCAAATGGTCTTTAGGGAACCAAAGATCGTACCTCCAATATGAGATCATGACCGTACAGTTGAATTGATTCTAGAAAGTATTCCTCTTAATTTATATTTCACCATTATCCCTATAAAAAATGTTTAAAATGAAAAAAAATGTCAAGGAAATAGTTGACTCAGGCATTATTGGTCATAATAAAAAGTATATTCATCTCCAATGATTATGACTAGAAAAAAGGAGGAATTAGATAGAAGGTTCCCATAATATAAGAACCTCAACAAGATCACTCTCAAAGGGAAACATAAAATTATAGTAAAGGATGGGAATGTATGTAAGAATACATTTCAAATACACAAGGGTCAATATGAATTATTGCTCATCCCATTTAGTCGAATGAGGGTCACTATAAAAGTAATTAGTACCAAGCTCCTAGTTTGGTCAAATTTACCTAAGGTGGATGAAGAAGGAAATTTCGTTACAGAACCTGATAAATTCATCAAGAGAAGATTGAGAAACTAAGAAATCGAACGATTCCAAAATTTTGCATCACATAGAATCATCTACTAGTTGAAGATGTGACATGGGAAGATAAAGAGTTTTTACTACAATGTCTTGAGTTGCTAAGTGTTGAGGGAAACACTTTTTTGAAGGGTAAGGGCATGTTATAGCCCTATCATTATACATTCATATAATTACTAGTATCTTGTAGTGTAGTGAATAACCTTAACCTTTCATTTATTAGTTAATATATATAGTTAGGTTGACATACTTGTGATGAGAAGGTGTACCTCTTTGTATGTATGTGTGTGTACACACACACACAAAGATGGGTGAGATTATTCCAAACCCATCACATATCATATCATTAAGTATGATTTCTGGAGGTCTCCCCCTTGAAGTGGACTACATTCGAGTGGTTTTATAAAGATATATCATATCAAGATTATGGGTGCTCTTGGTGATTATTTGTAGGTTAACATTCATACGTGTATCACATTATTTTTTATTCTAGACTAGTGATCATATTTATCTGGGAAAAAATATCAAGACGATATCCTTTATTTACCATTTTACCTATTCCATTTAAAGCATTGATTCCTTGAGGAATTTTTCATGAGGTAGGGTTACATTTATTAAATTTTTACTTCTAAAATTATCTCTATGGAAGTGGATAAGACAATGTTTCAATGTTATTTCCTACCATTCTTGGTTCACATTTAGTTTTTTTCCCTTTTTGAAGTTTCAACATGGAACTTGTATATGTTGATTTTAGTTTCTTTTCATTTTTAGGGTGCTCATTTTCCCACCCTTAGCTCATTTCTCATTATTTTTTGTAGAATCATTTTCTACAATTTCTTGGATTGAATCCTCCTTGTTTTAAATACTTATGGTTATAGAGTTTCTAAACGCCTATTTTTGATATATTTGGGTAGACTTGTCACCTTTCAAGTAAGTGGTGATGTTCACATAGTAGATTTATAAAGTAATAGTAGGGACTTAAACATAACCACTTGTAAATCATTTAATTCTCCCTTTATCACAATGCTTCAATATACTTATCCCTTGTTTTGCAAATATGAAATGTGGTGTCTATATTTCTCTTTAGCTGCATGGAGGGTGAAAGGGAGGGTTATTTTGTTGATTCATTTTATTAAATAACTAGCATGTGTTTCATCTATCAACAAATAGATGCATGCACTATGCTCAAGATTTATATTTTCCTTTTTTATTTATTTTACATGTAGTTCACATTGGACACTATAATAAATTTATATTTTTAACATCATTTTGGATCTCACTACTGGATCCATCTTTAGTGTTATGGTTGTTTATAATATAGATAAAATTTTAATATATTTATTAGATCTACCATGGAAATTTTTTGGGATTCGAAAAAGTGGCCAGTATGGTCCTTTTAATGTTTCTTATATCTCCTTTACCTATGAGAACCCCCATCATTTATCCCCTCCTTTTCACATTCTCTCCACTCTATAATTGATTTTTTCCTTTTTTTATCACTAATACAAGTCACCACATTCTTAGATGGGAGTATAAAAATAATATGAAAATCCCTTAGAAAAAACACCTATCTAAACTCTCCTCCCAACATGTTCCAGCCTCCATTTTATATGACTAAATCTCCCTGTATGAACAATTACTCGAAGCTATGTATAAGAGGTATTGTGAGGTGAGATGAAGTGAAGTGAACGGAACAGTGGGGAGATGAGTGGTGATGTGAAGTGTAGAGAATAAGTCGAGACTGTGTGGGAGGGCGAAAGAAATAAGTGGCTAGGAGTGGAGATAGGAGTCATGCAAGGGTTGGGGATGTGAACGGAGAGCTAGGAGACATGCTTGGGGGGAGATGGGTTGACATGGAGGGGAATAGGGAGGGGTTGATTTTAGTTTTTATTTATCTAAATAAATATCCTTGTATAGAAACTGAGATCAATGTTTTCAAGAGATAAAGTTTTAAAAATAGTAACAAAACGTTTAAATAAAAGAAGAGTTATATAGAATTTTTTTCTAATTTTTTTTGAAAGCATGATGTACATTGACCTTCAAAAATAAGATTTGAAAATAAACTATGGGAGTTTCAAAATTAAGATCTAGATATAGTTAAAAAGGAAGATAGAAAGAAATAAAGAAATATATTTTATTTTGAAACGAAGATCGAAAAGTATGAATGTGAGGAAAACAAGATATATAGTGATTTAAAACTAAGATTTAAAAATTTATTAGTAAAGAAGATCAATTCCTGACAAAGCAATAAAAGTAAATAAATAAATACATTTTCCGGATTAGTTTCCCATGACAATATGATGATAAGTTAATGACTTGTTCGTGTGATGTTGTAGATTACTATTGAATAGCCAAAGGTGGTGTAAAACAACAGAAGAATGTGTATTGACAAATACTACTAACCTAATCAAAATGACGAGATCGTAGTTTGTATGGAAATGACGAGAAAATGAAAAAAAAGAAGTGCTCTCCAAAACTAGAACTGGGAAACTTTTTGAAATGTAACCTCTGTGACGACATTGAGATTGAATATTTTTGCTATGATCCATAAGTATCTAGATCAGGTGATGGATGTCCTTCTGTGAAACACCAAGCACCAAGGAGATCAAAGACATGACGAGCATTGTAGGTTCATTGATACTATAACCTGTAGATACACCACAAGACATCGCACAAAAAAAACACTACCCATAGCGTAAAGGTTAACCAAAGAAGTCCATAAAACACGGAAAAGGAGATAATAACGAACAATAATAAACAAAGAATGGATTAAAACCACTAATTAGGAAATCAATGGTAACAAATCAAAAGTAACTGAGCATGCCAGAATGTGAGCTAGGAAAAATGCACTACTAACAAGGAAGTAAAATACTAACAATAATACCTCCTCCTTCACGTTCCGTAGAAAACCTCAGAATGGGCCACAAAACATGGATGAGCCTTGATTGCGTGATATGCAGGTGCTTTTCTTGAAATGGAAAAAAACCTTCCTGCAATAATGATCTACTTACTTTGCACAAAAAATGGATAAAAGGATTATGGATTAGAGGTGCTTCAAGATGAGGCTATTTGGGCATTATGATGAGGTGGAAGGATGTTCTTCACTCAAAGGATTACAAGAACTTAGATAGGGCATTCAAGCTTATTCTTCGTGTCTTTTAGAGGGGAGGGGTAAGGCTGTATTTATAGACTAGGGAAGTGATTAAATTAGATTAATTTAATTAATCATGGTTTGAAAATGTGGGAAAGATTAGGTGAGTGGGGACCATAAAGAATGGGTGAGGATTTGAATTGGATTTTTAATTCATAAGTGGAGGATTTTAGGTGAGTGGGGACCACGAAGAGTGGTTGAGCATTTGATTTTGAGATTTTTAATTCAATAGTGGAAAAACCATGGAGAATAATGACATGCGGTAAGGATTAAGCTATTTTTAGATTTGAAATGGATAATTAATCAAATTATATTTGATTAATTTGAGAATTTATTTTTGTGGGAAAAGAGGTAGGGGAATTAATTGATTTAAGACATTTGTGAAATTAGGGTGTCTACATTTGCCCCTCTTTGGAAGGGTACTATGAAAGTAGTGTCCTTTCAAAGAAAGTAGACGAGATGGAGTGAATATGCATTAGGTGGTAGGATTGAATATTTTTGGAGAGATACTTCTTGAAGGAGGTGTTCCCTCAATAAGAAGTTGTCAGAGGAAGAAAAGAGAAATATTTCTCTAATAAGTAGAACAAACTTTCGCTTGTGAGAATGGGGGAAGAATTCAACCTACTTTTCCTAAGAAAAAGTTAGAGTGAATGTTTGTTGGAGAGAATAGAAGGTGGTGAGTGACGGATGTCATGGTATCCTCCAAGACAAAAATGTTATGAGAAGATGTGATTATGGACAGATGTGATGATGCCCCCTCGAGAGGGTTGATGAGAATGGAATATAAGACATAACTCTCGAAAAGAGGAGAGATTAATTATGTGGAGAGGAGGATGATAATGGGGTGTAAGATAATGGAATGACCGCATGACAGAAATGGAGAAAGGATTCAATCAGCCTTGAATGCTAGGTGTGTGAAATGATGCAATGGGAAAGAGAAAAGCTGAATGAAAAGGATTGGTGGTTGATTATGAGAAGAGAAAGAAAGGTGAAGGGTTATGGAGATAGAGGAGGGACAAAATAAGTAATGAAAGAGGTAGAAGAGAATAAGATAGTGGGATGATAGGGGAAGAAGGGAATGATGAAGGACAAACAAGAAGAAGATAGGAAAATGACAAAGCAGAGGGTGAAATTATGAAATAGAGAGATGTGCCATATGAAGGAAGCAAAAAAGATAATAAAGGGGATGCAGGAAAGTGAAAGAAATGATAGAGATGAGAAAATCAAGAAATGGGGAAAGATAAATAAGAAGGAGAAGACAAGGTGGGAGTAGGGGGTAAAATTGACGAAAAATTGAAAGAGGACGAAAGAAGAGGTAGAACAGAGAAAAAAAGAAACCATGAGGGGTGAGGAAAGTGTGAAAAAGATTAGAGAAAAGAAGAGAAACAAGTACAAAATGAACAAAAAGGTAGGAGTGGTAGAGAAAAGGAGGGGTGGTCAGAAGAAACATGACAATAATGGGGGAGGAAAGGAGGATAGAGCGAATACAGGGAGAAGATTGAAGGAACCGTGTCTTCGTGAGGAAGACGAAGGCAAATAATATGCAATAAACCGTATGGAGATGCATGTGGAGGGTGGGATGATAAAAAATATGTGACAACATTGGAGATCCAGGTTATTGATGGGGAAGTAAGGAGGAAACGTGAGGTAAAAAGGGGAAGAAGATGATACAAAGGAAGTGAAATAATATGAGGGGTGGGAGAGAGAAGAGGATAACAGAGAAAATGATGTAGAATGAAGGGAATACAAAATGGGGATAATAAGTGTAGAGTGAACCATATGAGGAAAGTAAAGAGAAGAAAGAGGGGAGGAATGACACAGATTGGAAAAGATGTAGAGATGCATGAAATGAGGATACTAGGATTACGAGAAAATAGACAAAGGATGTATGATGAAGATATTAAAGATATTGAAGAGGGCGAAGGGAAGATGGAGAGGTGGGGAAGAAGCGACAAGAAAGGGTGGGAGTGGGGGAAAATAATGGGAGAGAAAAGAGAATGGGGGATAGAAGAGGCAATGCCAGTGAGGGGATGTTAGGGAAATTCCACTAACAATGAGTGGTGGGGAAGGATGAGAGAAAAAATGAAGAAAGGGAGAAAGGTAACAATGAATGAAAAGGGTGATGCCAATGAAGGGACGTTAGGGAAAGCCCACTAATAATGAGTGGTAGGCCCAGAGGAAGGAAGGAATTAAGGGAAACTGAAGAAGGTCCAAGGGAGTGAACGAGGTCGTGCGGAATGAGGATTGATGATTTTTAGGGAAAGTCCACTAACAATTATTAGTGCAGGAATAAAAGATGATGATGAAAGAATGTTAGAGGAATGTTAACAACAATGACAAGTAAGCATGGGGGTAGATATGTGGGAGAATTCAAGAAGATGAAGTGAAAAGAGTAAAGAAAATGTGAGGGATGAGTTGTGACTAGGTGAAAGCGAGGAGAGGATGCGGAGGATGAGGACGAACGAGTTGAGGATGAAGAAGAAAGATATGAAAAGAATGGGAAGAAACAGTATGAAGGCTGATGGATCAAGAAGGAAAAAATGGGAGAAATAAACATGGTTATAGGCAGAAGATAGTAGACATATGTTGTGAGATGATAGATGGAGAACAAATAATGGCAAGAGGAAAATGTGGTTGGTAGGAGAGAACATGTGTAAGAAGTGATAAAAAAGTGAACAAAGAATGAGGTGAGGGATAAGTTTAGAATGATGAGTTTAGCATAGGGAGGACCTTGATGTAAGACTGTCATGCAACGAAAGTGGTTAAGTAAGATTCCCAAGCGAGCAAAACTGGAGATGACAAGTGGGAAAGCGAGAAGTGGTGTTTGTGAGAATGGAAGAGGAGGTGAGAGGATATGATAATGGGGAATGCCGAGAAAAAGTGAAGGGTGAGGATGTGTAGTGATGGGGAAAGGAAAGAAGACATATCATTTTTAAGAGGGACTCTTAAGTGAGATCACCATGTCATGCGAGCGGTTAAGTAAGATTGTCAAGCAGAGGATGGTGATAGTGGTGGTAAGAAGATGTGATGATGGGGAATGAAGAGAAAATATGGATGGTGAGAATGTAGAGTGATGGGCGAGTGCAAGATGACAGGTCATCCTTAAGAGAGACTCTTAAGGAAGATCGTTATGCCACTGGAGTGGTTAAGTAAGATTGCCAAACTGACAAGGATGATATGAGACAAAATTGTATTGGGTATAGGGGTGGAATGGTTGGTGAAAGAAGATGATCGCGATGAGAGGTGGCAAAAATAAGACGGGGAAATATGATGGGATGGGGGAAGGGCATATGGCATATCAACCTTAAAAGGGACTCTTAAGTAAGATTGCCATGCGACAGGGATGGTTAAGTAGGATCACCAAGCTGAAGAAGAAGAAGAATGATGGTAGAGTTGGTGGGAATAGGTTATGAAAAAATGTACTGAAGGGGAACCCTCAAGTGAATTTTCCATACTACGAGAGCGTGTAAGTATGATGGCCATGCAACAGACACATTTGAGGAAGGATGAGAAAAGAGTGAGTGATGTATGCCAGAGTGGAGGCACGAGGAAGTGATAACAATGATGAAATGAAACAATGGAGTGTAACATGAATGGATGAAGTAATGTATGTGGTGGAGGGTGAAGAGTGTGAGGGGAATCCTTAATTGGGATGCCCGCGTGGTGAGAGTAATGATGCGAGAATGAGAAGTAAAAGAGGTGGAATTGGAAGATGTGTGTGGTGGTGATTGTTGTTTGATGAGAGGGGAGATGGTGGAGAATCATCTACAGCAGGAAGATCTTAGGGAGAGGGTAAACCTCCGCCGAGGATCCCATATAGAAGGGGTTATTAAGTAAGATTGTCAAGCGGGAAGTAGAAGAGTGAAAGGAAAGGATACAAATGGGTGAGAGGGGACATGAATGGTGAGAAGGGTAATATGGGGATAAGTGGCGGAGGAGTAGAAGTGAGGAGCAAGGATGAATGGGTCAAATACATGGTGATCATGGTGGGGGAGGAGGAGTTGCTGGATAGTGAATGCTACTCGAGAAAGATCTTCAAGTAGGATTCACAAACTGCAATATCAAGTAGGATTCCCAAACTGGGGAATGTATTAGTACGGGTGAATGGAGGGGGTGCAAAGGAATATGTTGACCATGTAGGAAGATACTCATGTGACGAAAAACATCTTAATTTTAATACATCACATAACAGGATGCATCGTGATATAAAAGATCGGGATGACTAGACTGTAATATGCATGATAGCATAGATAGGGGCCATAAAAAAGGTTTGATGCCCCAGTATGGTATGCAAGTGGAAGCGAGTATATACAGAGGCCATCAAGAAAGTATGATGCTCTAGTTCGATGTATAATCAGATAACATAAGTATATTAGATAGAACACCAAGATACATAAAATAAAGATGCCCCCTGTAATATATCAAGATACAAGAAAGAAATTAATAACTTGTAACTAATAATGCAACACAAGAACCAATAAACATGTCTCTAACATATTCCATAGGGAGGATTGATCGGATGTGCCCCTAAGCAGGGGTACAAGGTCATAAAAAAGGATTGGGTCATTGTCCTCAAACAAGGAAACAATGAGAGCCGAATTTTCCCCAAGCAAGGATTCACGCAAGGAGAAGTGGTTTGAATTTGATAGTCATAAGGTGATTGGATCATTCGTTGGGGATAATAGTTCAAAGGATGACTTGTGTTGATTATTTATGAGTTTTTATGATTTTGTGGAGTTTACAATTTTTTTAGATTTTTTTTTGAGTTTGCGATTTTGTGGATGTTTTTGGAATTTTGAAATTTTTTCAAATGTTTTCGTATTTTGATATTTTCTAATGTTTTTGGATTTTTGGATTTTTATACTATTTTTTTGGAGTTTTGGAGATTTTCTAATATTTTTGGATTTTTCCTAATGTTTTTGGATTTTTGACGATTTTCTAATGTTTTTGGATTTTTCATGATTTTCTTATGTATTTGGATTTTTGGATTTTTTTACATTGTAGTTGGCAATTTATGGACCAGAATGCAGACTTATTTTGAGATGTGATAAACTAGGATATTCTCTGTATGTACCGTGTTCTTCGTGGTAACTCATGCTCTGAATAACACAAAAATTATAATTCCATTGGCAGGATATGTTGGTGATTGTTGGGTTTTTGGGACAGCGGAATAGTGCTATGATTTAATAACAAACAAAATCATGCACACAAGATCTAAAAAATTCCCCACAAAATCTATAGTAGTGGAAGTATAAAATAGAATAATCCAAATCACACAAAAGTACACACACATAACAAACATGAACCGTAGTTCACCCAATGTGGACTATGTCCACCAAAGATAGAGATCTCATATATATATAATATAAAAAGAGATTACAAACTAACACTTCTACACAAGAGTACATGTATCTCTAAAAGAGTATCTCTTCCTCCTAGATCTCCAACCGGATCTACCTGAGTACACTAAATCATGCCTCCATACCATCACTTGTGTCTCCTCCAGATCTCTAACCGGATCTACCTGAGTGCACTACAACTGTGCCTCTCAAACATAACAAGATCTCATATACCTGAATCTATCATGCATCTGCTACTGTGAAGCCAAGCTCTCACTGTATTATGAGTTTTGCAAACAAGACCTCTACAATATCTAGATCTACATGGATCAACAATACAATATGATCTCATGGATCTACAATACAAGACTAGATCTACATAGATGTATAATACAAGATCTCACCAACATGTGGATCTACAAGAAGAAACCCTATGTGCTTTGCATACTATGCAAGCAATTACATCAGATTAAACAATACAAAGGAAATGCAATAGAAGAAGTTACCCTCTTCTCACAATTTAGATGTACTTGCTATTTCCTTCTGTCCATCTCCTCTCCATGGAGACTCTGTCTTCATGTAAACTGTTATTTCTTTTTCTTCTTCTTCTTCGTCTTCATTCTCTCGATCTAGGAGAGAATTGAGGATCTAATGCGATCCATCTCTTAACTCTACTTCTAATCCCTAACTTTCACACTTATAGATAAATATAGAAAATTAGGGCACCTTAGCTATGTAATTACACCCAATAGATTTTCTTTAAAACAAAACTATATTTAAAGCCCGTGACTTAAAAATAAAACACATCGCACAGGTAACCGATGCCAGTTAGACCTAACCACAGCCGATTCCCAATTTGTCTGACCAATATCTGCCCTGTCTGACTGATGACGGGTTGTGGTTCCCACTTGCTTTGACCGACATCCGTCTTGTCTGACTGATGATGGTTCTAGGTGACCGTGTTGGATCCCCCTTGACCGATGATAGTTTTTGTATTACCAGTCATTTTCCATTGCATGCCAATTGTGAAGCAATCTAGCTCCACAACCTAACAATCTCCCACTTGGAGATAAATTGATAAACCTCTGTACCTATACCTATACATCACTGTCCTCTACACACCATGAAGAAAATCTATTCTTTCCTTCAACAATTCTCTCAGAAATAAAACTAGGAAGATCAAACCATCTTCTCAAACCAAGAAGATAAAAAACATGACTTGCTAAACCACCAAAAAGCTACAACTGATCTGTGATAACTAAGATATCTATACATCAAGCTCCCACTGAATCATAACACTAAGCCTCTCATACGGCCAAGCCCTTATGACTAACACAACTGCAAGAGCTCCCCCTCAAACTGAAGTTCTGAGCCTCAATAAAATCCGTAGCCATACCTGTAAAACCAACCATGTTCTCCATCCATCTATCAATGTCTCCATGCAACCACCAATGCAACTGACCAAGACAAGTCAAATTGGAATATGCGAAAGCAAAACAAGATCCTGGGTAAAGACAACCCAAATGAGTTCTACCTGCAACAGTGGGTGATCAATCCACAAACCTGCATAACTCAAAGAATCCAAACACTGCAATCTTCAAATCCAACCCTGCATAAACAACTAGCATGTCCAAGACAATCATCTATAGATAGCATCTCTCAAGGAGTAACATAGTAATCAAGAGGAAATACAAACATTCCCTATTCATGCTCAAGGCATATAAACTGCGCACATAGGAATCCATGTGCAAATCAAACATCTACATCATCATAGACTCAAAAAAACTGAATCTATCCACATGTATAAACTCACCTATACATCCATCCATATCATCGGCTCTCCAGAAGTTCCAAATCTTTCACCAAATAACTCCAAGAGCCGAATATAAATCCTATTTTCATCAATGTCAATAACGAATAACCATGCTAAACCATGCTACTAATAAATAGTGCAAATACCAGCATACATATCATCAACATACACTGCACAATCAACCAAGATGAAAGCAAAACAAGGGCATCATCTAAAAATGGTAAATAATCACTACTATCAAACATGTAACCAAACCAACCACGGTTTCCTAACCAACCCCAGTCACTGCTTGACCGACCATAGTTACCAAATCACTGACCACGGTTAATCCTAACTGACACTAGTCTCTGTAACAGTTAGATTTTCTCTTTTAACCCTTAAAACTCTGAAAAAATTGCACTATCGTCTTCACCTAGCTAAATCTAACCATCAACTGTAATCCCATAGGGATAACTAGGCACCGCAAATCAACCAAAAGTGACATCACAAAGGAATAAACTCAATATACCTATAAATATGTGACTGTCCTCCAAAACAAACTAGGGCCTATGCCACATTGAATAGTAGCAATCTCCTCTCACATTGCATGTGCATCGTGTATCCAATCCTGCAATGCCTACAACCATGGCTTGCTCCCACTGAACACGAAATCCCCAGCACTTCCTCTGCCTCAAAAGTTAATATGTCAATGAGAAATAAAACCAGATGAAAGAGAATATAAGATGATTCCCTTCTTATCGAAGAATACTTCTACATCACAGAAGTTTGGACTTCTTGTGAAGTAGGTGAATCACCTTCTTTCCATCCGTATGTACTCAACATCTCTCGTTACCTGCAACTGTGTCTAACCATGAATTTTCATTGAGGATCCCATCCTTTGACTAGAAAGCCTTGTCCTCAAGATTCCACATAACCCGGAAATAAAATTCAAACAACATCAAGAAACCATGGTGTAAATTGGTGCACACAATCCAAACATAATATCCATTGTTCCAAACGAAAGAAATAAAACATGAACCATATAGAGATACCTGACTCAAAGTCTCAATGGACTAACCGAGCCAACTCTGTCCTATTTCTGATCCAAACCATTGAAGTGATCAACAGTGTTTCTACTTGTACACA
Organism: Taxus chinensis; assembly: GCA_019776745.2. Classification (NCBI taxonomy): domain Eukaryota; kingdom Viridiplantae; phylum Streptophyta; class Pinopsida; order Cupressales; family Taxaceae; genus Taxus; species Taxus chinensis. The sequence continues at coordinate 121,159,442 of CM034146.1, forward strand.
ATGTGTCAGAAACCAAACCCTCCAAAACAAGACACTGAACCAACTGCCCTCTCTTACTGCAAAAAACCTTATATAGATAAGTTGACACAAAGACCAACCATGGTCATCCCCTAGCCAACCATGGTTAGCTGACCAGTATCGGTTCCTCTCTGAGCGACCTCAATTCTCAGACTGATGTCAATGCTGCTGGAATGAACCCAACGCCACACAATTTGACATAACACACCACACCAGGTGCCTACTTTGACCGAAGCCGATAGTTGAGTTGAGACAGTCATTTCAAGAAGCATCCAAATCTCGTACAAAGAACAATACAACAAATCCATGCAATAAAACTGCATCAAGATGAAACACATCACCTTACCAGCACCAAGAAACTCAAGTGCATCTTTAACTTGAAGAACATGTTTCTCTGATGGAAACCCCATCTTCGTTTAGTGCTACTACCTTTCGACTGAAGCCCGTGTGCATCTATCTGCACCAAAGGATGCATAATTGCTCCTTTTTCTCATTCTCAGATCTAGATCTGTAGTCCCAAACATGCATGTGCAACCAAAATAATATAAACACTGTAATACCGAGATAAAACCATACCTCAGTAATCGGATCTGCAATCTGACCAACATGCTTGTGCCTCCAAGAGCTGGGGACACCTCAGCAAATAAGATACATTCTATGTATCCTTTCCATTTCTTCATATCTGTGATTTTCTGTTTAAAAATAGGTTGCCCAGTAACCGACCACGATCACCCTGTAACCAACCATGGTCATCCTGTAACTGACCATGGTTACCTTGTAACTGACCATGGTCACCCTGCCAACCCCGGTTTCCACTTAACTGACGCCGGTTACTATAATTTCCAGAAACCTTACTCTTCCAGCTCACACTTGAGATTAAATATCTTTTTGTGATCTTCTCATCAGGCAAAACAAATGCTGCTCGTATACCATCTGTTGGGTTTTTGGGACAGTGGAATAGTGCTATGATTTAATAACAAACAAAATCATGCACACAGGATCTAAACAATTCCCCACAAAATCTATAGCAGTGGAAGTATAAACTAGAATAATCCAAATCACACAAAAGTACACACACATAACAAACATGTACCGTGGTTCACCCAATGTGGGCTACATCCACCAAAGATAGAGATCTCATATTTATATAATATAACAAGAGATTACAAACTAACTCTTCTACACAAGAGTACATGTATCTCTACAAGAGTATCTCTTCCTCCCATATCTCCAACTGGATTTACCTGAGTACACTAAACCGTGCCTCCATACCACCACTTGTGTCTCCTCCAGATCTCTAACCAGATCTACCTAAGTGCACTACAACCATGCCTCTCAAACATAACCAGATCTCACATACCTAAAGCTACATTACATTTACGACTGTGCAGCCAAGATCTCATTGTATTGTGAGTCTGCAAACAAGACCTCTACAATATCTAGATCTACATGGATCAACAATACAATATGATCTCATGGATCTACAATACAAGACTAGATCTACATAGATCTATAATACAAGATCTCACCAACATGTGGATCTACAAGAAGAAACCCTATGTGCTTTGCATACTATGCAAGCCATTACATGAGACTAAACAATATAAAGGAAATACAGTAGAAGATGTTACCCTCTTCTCACCATTCAGATGTACCTGCTATTTCCTTCTGTCCATCTCCTATCCATGGAGACTCTGTCTTCATGTAACATGTTCTTTCTTTTTCTTCTTCTTCTTCATCTTCATCCTCTTGATCTAGGAGACAATCGAGGATCTAATGCGATCCATCTCTTAACTCTACTTCTAAACCCTAACTTTCACTCTTAAAAATATATAAACTTAGGGCACCTTAGCTATGTAATTACATCCAATAGATTTGCTTTAAAACAAAAACTTTATTTAAAGCCCTTGAGTTAAAAATAAAACACATTGCACAGGTAACCAGCGCTAGTTAGACCTAACCGCAGCCGGTTCCCACTTGCTTTGACCGATGGCTGTCCTATCTGACTGATGTCTAGGTGACCATGCCAGTCCCCCCTTGACTGATGACAGTTTTTTTATTACCAGTCACTTTCCATTGCATGCCAACTGTGAAGCAATCTAGCTCCACAACCTAACAATCTCCCACTTGGAGATAAATTGCTAAACCTCTGTACATGTACCTGTACATCACCATCCTCTACACACCATGAAGACCATCTATTCTTTCCTTCAACAATTCTCTCAAAGAAAAATAAAACCAGGAAGATCAAACCATCTTCTCAAACCAAGAAGATAAAAAAACATGACTTACCAAACCACCACGAAGCTACAACTGATCCGTGATAGACGAGATATCTATACATCAAGCTCCCACTAAATCATAACACCAAGCCTCTCATACAGCCAAGCCATCATGACTAACACACCTGCAAGAGCTCCCCCTCAAACTGAAGTTCTGAGCCTCAATCAAATCCATAGCCATACTTGTAAAACCAACCATGTTCTCCATCCATCTATCCATGTCTCCATGCAACCACCAATGCAATTGACCAAGACAAGTCAAACTGGAATATGTGAAAGCAAAACAAGATCCTGGGTAAAGACAACCCAAATGAGTTCTACCTGCAACAGTGGGTGATCAATCCACAAACCTGCATAACTCAAAGAATCCAAACACTACAATCTACAAATCCAACCCTACATAAACAACTAGCATGTCCAAGGCAATCATCTGTAGATAACATCTCTCAAGAAGTAACATAGTAATCAAGAGGAAATACAAACATCCACTATTCATGCACAAGGCATATAAACTGCGCTCATAGGCATCCATGTGCAAATCAAACATTTGCATCATCATAGACTCACAAAACTAAATCTATCCACATGTATAAACTCACCTATACATCCATCCATATCACCAGCTCTCTAGAAGTTCCTAGTCTGTCACCGAATATCTCCAAGAGCTAAATATAAATCCTGTGCTCATCAATTTCAATAACAAATAACCATGCTAAACCATGCTACTAATAAATAGTGCAAATACCAGCATACATGTCATCAACATACTCTGCACAATCAACCAAGATGAAAACAAAACAAGGGCACCATCTAAAAATGGTAAATAATCACTACTGTCAAACCTGTAACCATACTAACCACGGTTTCATAACCGGCTCCGGTCACTGCCTGACCAACCACAGTTACCAGATGACTGACCACGGTTAATCCTAACCGATACCAGTCTCTATAACAGTCATATTTTCTCTTTTAACCCTTAAAACTCTGAAAAAATTGCACTATCATCTTCACCCAGCTGAATCTAACTATCAACTGTAATCCCATACGGATAACCATGCACCACAAAATAGACTAGAAGTGACATCACAAAGTAATAAACTCAATATACCTGTAAATCCATGACTGTCCTCCAAAACCAACTAGTGCCTCTGCCACTTTGAATAGTAGTAATCTCCACTCACTCTGCATGTGCATCGTGTATCCAATCTTGCAATGCCAATAACCATGGCTTGCTCCCACTGAACACAAAATCACCTACACTTCATGTTAATACGTCAGTGAGAAATAAAACTAGAAGAAAGAGAATATAAGATGATTCCCTTCTTATCGAAGAATACTTCTACATCACAGAAGTTTGGACTTCTTGTGAAGTAGGTGAATCACCTTCTTTCCATTTGTATGTACTCAACATCTCTCGTTACCTGTAACTGTGTCTAACCATGACTTTTCATTGAGGATCCCATCCTTAGACTAGAAACCCTTATCCTCAAGATTCCACACAACCTAGAAATAAAATTCAAACAACACCAAGAAACCATGGTGTAAATTTGTGCACACAATCCAAACATAATATCCATTGTTCCAAACGAAAGAAATAAAACATGAACCATATAGAGATACCTGACTCAAAGTCTCAATGGACTAACTGAGCTAACTCCATCCTGTTTCTGATCTAAACCATTGAAGTGATCAACACTGTTTCTGCCTATACACACTGTGTCAGAAACCAAACCCTCCAAAACAAGACACTGAACCAACTACCCTCTCTTGCTGCAAAAAACCCTATACAGATAAGTTTCCATAAAGACCAACCATGGTCATCCCCTAACCAACCATGGTTAGCTGACCAGTATCGGTTCCTCGGTGAGTGAACTCGGTTCTCATATCGATGTCAATGCTGCTGGAAAGAACCCAACGCCACACAATTTGGCATAGCACACCACACCAGGTGCCTACTTCGACCGAAGCCGATAGTTGAGCTGAGCCATTCATTTCAAGAAGCATCCAAATCTTGTACAAGGAACAATACAACAAATCCATGCAATAAAATTGCATCAAGATGAAACACATCACGTTACCAGCACCAAGAAACTCGATTACATCTTAAAATTGAAGAACATGTTTCTCTGATGGAAACCCCATCTTCGTTTTGTGCTACTGCCCCTCTACTCAAGCCCGTGTGAATCTATCTGCACCAAAGGATGCATAACTGCTCCTTTTTCTCATTCTCAGATCTAGATCTGTAGTCCCAAGCATGAATGTGCAACCAAAATAATATAAGCACTGCAATACTGAGATAAAATCATTCCTTAATAACTGGATCTGTAATCTGACCAACGTGCTTATACCTCCAAGAACTGGGGACACCTCAGCAAATAAGATACATTCTATGTATCTTTTCCATTTCTTTAGATCTATGATTTTTTGTTTAAAACTAGGTTGCCCTGTAACCGACCATGGTCACCATGTAACTGACCACGGTCACCCTGTAACCGACCACGGTTACCTTGTAACCGACCACGGTCACCCTGCCAACACTGGTTGCCACTTAACCGATGTCGGTCACTATAATTTCAAGAAACCTTACTCTTCTAGCTCCCACTTGAGATTAAATATCTTCCTGTGATCTTCTCATTAGGTAAAAAAATGCTGCTATGATACCAGCTGTTGGGTTTTTGGGACAGCAGAATAGTGCTATGATTTAATAACAAAAAAAATCATACACAGAGGATCTAAATAGTTATCCACAAAATCTATAGCAGTGGAAGTATAAACTAGAATAATCCAAATAACACAAAAGTACACACACATAACAAACATGTACCATGGTTCACCCAATGTGGGCTACGTCCACCAAAGATAGAGATCTCATATATATATAATATAACAAGAGATTACAAACTAACTCTTCTGCACAAGAGTACATGTATCTCTAAAAGAGTATCTCTTCCTCCCAGATCTCCAACTAGATCTGCCTGAGTACACTAAACTGTGCCTCCATACCACCACTTGTGTCTCATCCAGATCTCTAACCAGATTTACCTAAGTGCACTACAACCATGCCTCTCAAACATAACCAGATCTCACATACTTGAAGCTACCCTGCATCTGCCACTGTGCAGCCAATCTCTCACTTTATTGTGAGTTTGCAAACAAGACCTCTACAATATCTAGATCTACATGGATCAACAATACAATATGATCTCATGGATCTACAATACAAGACTAGATCTACATAGATCTATAATACAAGATCTCACCAACATGTGGATCTACAAGAAGAAACCCTATGTGCTTTGCATACTATGCAAGCCATTACATGAGACTAAAAAATACAAAGGAAATACAGTAGAATACGTTACCTTCTTCTCACCATTCAGATATACTTGCTATTTCCCTCTATCCATCTCCTCTCCATGGAGACTCTATCTTCATGTAACTTGTTCTTTCTTTTTCTTATTCTTCTTCATCTTCATTCTCTCGATATAGGAGAGAATTGAGGATCTAATGCAATCCATCTCTTAAATCTACTTCTAAATCCTAAATTTCACTCTTATATATAAATATATAAACTTAGGGCACCTTAGCTATGTAATTACATTCAATAGATTTGCTTTAAAACAAAAAACTATATTTAAAGCCCGTGACTTAAAAATAAAACACATCGCATAGGTAACCGGCGCCAGTTAAACCTAACCGCGGCCGATTCCCACTTGCTCTGACTGATGTCTATCCTGTCTGACAGATGTCTAGGTGACCGTGCTAGTCCCCCCTTGACCAATGACGATTTTTGTATTACCAGTCACTTTCCATTACATGCCAACTGTGAAGCAATCTAGCTCCACAACCTAACAATCTCCCACTTGGAGATAAATTGCTAAACCTCTGTACCTGTACTTGTACATCACCGTCCTTTACACACTGTGAAGACCATCTATTCTTTCCTTCAACAATTCTCTTAGAAATAAAACCAGGAAGATAAATCCATCTTGTCAAACCAAGAAGATAAAAAACACGACTTACCAAACCACCACGAAGCTAACACTGATCCGTGATAACTGAGATATCTATACATCAAGCTCCCACTGAATCATAACACCAAGCCTCTCATGCAGCCAAGCCATCATGACTAACACACCTGCAATATCTCCCCCTCAAATTGAAGTTCTGAGCCTCAATCGTATCCATAGCCATACTTGTAAAACCAACCATGTTCTCCATCCATCTATCCATGTCTCCATGCAACCACTAATGCAACTGACCAAGACAAGTCAAATCAGAATATGCAAAAGCAAAACAAGATCTTGGGTAAAGACAACCCAAATGAGTTCTACCCACACCAGTGGGTGAGCAATCCACAAACCTGCATAACTCAAAGAATCCAAACACTGCAATATGTAAATTCAACCCTGCATAAACAACTAGCATGTCCAAGGCAATCATCTGTAGATAACATCTCTCAAGGAGTAACATAGTAATCGAGAGGAAATACAAACATCCACTATTCATTATCAAGGCATATAAACTGTGCTTATAGGCATCCATGTGCAAATCAAACATCTGCATCATCACATACTCACAAAACTGAATCTATCCACATGTATAAACTCACCTATACATCCATCCATATCACCAGCTCTCCAGAAGTTCCAAGTTTGTCACCGAATATCTCCAAGAGCCAAATATAAATCATGTGCTCATCAATGTCAATAACAAATAACCATGCCAAACCATGCTACTAATAAATAGTGCAAATACCAACATACATGTCATCAACATACTCTGCACAATCAACCAAGATGAAAGCAAAACAAGGGCACCATCTAAAAATGTTAAATAATAACTGTTGTTAAACCTGTAATCATACTAAACACGGTTTCCTAACCGGCCCCAGTCACTGCCTGACTGACCACAGTTGCCAGATGACTGACCATGATTAATCTTAGCCGACACCGGTGTCTGTAACAGTTAGATTTTCTCTTTTAACCCTTAAAAATCTGAAAAAATTGCACTATCATCTTCACCCAGCTGAATCTAACCATCAACTGTAATCCCATAGGGATAACCAGGCACCGTAAAATAAACCAGAAGTGACATCACAAAGCAATAAACTCAATATACCTGCAAATCCATGACTTTCCTCCAAAACCAACTCGTGCCTTTGCCACTCTGAATAGTAGCAATCTCCACTCACTTTGCATGTGCATCGTGTATCCAATCCTATAATGCCAACAACCATGGCTTGCTCCCATTGAACACGAAATCACCTACACTGCCTGTTAATACGTCAGTGAGAAATAAAACTAGATGAAAGAGAATATAAGATGATTCCCTTCTTATTGAAGAATACTTCTACATCATAGAAGTTTGGACTTCTTGTGAAGTAGGTGAATCACCTTCTTTCCATCCGTATGTACTCAACATCTCTCGTTACTTGCAACTGTTTTTAACCATGAATTTTCATTGAGGATCCCATCCTTTGACTATAAACCCTTATCCTCAAGATTCCACACAACCCAGAAATAAAAGTCAAACAACATCAATAAACCATGGTGTAAATTTGTGCACACAATCCAAACATAATATCATTTGTTCCAAACGAAAGAAATAAAACATGAACCATATAGATACCTGACTCAAAGTCTCAATGGACTAACCGAGCCAACTCCTTCCTGTTTCTGATCCAAACTATTGAAGTGATCAACAGTGTTTCTGCCTGTACACACTGTGTCAGAAACCAAACCCTCCAAAACAATACACTAAACTAATTGCCCTCTCTTGCTACAAAAAACCCTGTACAGATAAGTTGCCACAAAGACCAACCACGGTCATCCCCTAACCAACCATGGTTAGCTGACCAGTATCGGTTCCTCTGTGAGCTACCTCGGTTTTCAGAATGATGTCAATGCTACTGGAAGGAACCCAACACCACACAATTTGGCATAACACACCACACTAGGTGCCTACTTCGACTGAAGCTGATAGTTGAGCTGAGCCAGTCAATTCAAGAAGCATCCAAATCTCGTCCAAAGAACAATACAAAAAATCAATGCAATAAAACTGCATCAAGATGAAACACATCATGTTACCAGCACCAAGAAACTCGACTGCATCTTCAACTTGAAGAACATGTTTCTCTGATGGAAACCCCATATTCATTCTATGCTACTGCCTCTCTACCGAAGCCTGTGTGCATCTATCTGCACCAAAGGATGCATAATTGCTCCTTTTTCTCATTCTTAGATCTAGATTTGCAGTCCCAAACATGCATGTGCAACCAAAATAATATAAGCACTGCAATACCGAGATAAAACCATACCTCAATAACTGGATCTGCAATTTGACCAACATGCTTATGCTTCCAAGAACTGGGGACACCTCAGCAAACAAGATACATTCTATGTATCTTTTCCATTTCTTTAGATTTGTGATTTTCTATTTAAAACTAGGTTGCCTTGTAACCAACCACGGTCACCCTGTAACCGACCACGGTCACCCTGCCAACACCGGTTTCCACTTAACCGATGCCGGTTACTATAATTTCTAGAAACCTTACTCTTCTAGCTCACACTTGAGATTAAATATCTTCCTGTGATCTTATCATTAGGAAAAACAAACGTTGCTCTGATACCAGCTGTTGGGTTTTTGGAACAACGGAATAGTGCTATGATTTAATAATAAAAAAATCATGCACACAGGATCTAAACAATTCCCCACAAAATCTATAGCAGTGAAAGTATAAACTAGAATAATCCAAATCACACAAAAGTACACACACATAACAAGCATGTACCATGGTTCACCCAATGTGGGCTACATCCACCAAAGATAGAGATCTCATATATATATATATATATATATATATATATATATATATATACTCTTGTAGAGATACATGTACTCTTGTGCAGAAGAGTTGGTTTGTAATCTCTTGTTATATTAGATATATATATATATATATAATATAACAAGAGATTACAAACCAACTCTTCTGCACAAGAGTACATGTATCTCTACAAGAGTATCTCTTCCTCCCAGATCTCCAACCAGATCTTCCTGAGTACACTAAACCGTGCCTCCATACCACCACTTGTGTCTCATACAGATCTCTAACTGGATCTACCTGAGTGCACTACAACTGTGCCTCTCAAACATAACCAGATATTACATACCTGAAGCTACCCTGCATCTGCCACTGTGCAACTAAGCTCTCACTATATTGTGAGTATACAAACAAGACCTCTACAATATCTAGATCTACATGGATCAACAATACAATATGATCTCATGGATCTACAATACAAGACTAGATCTACATAGATCTATAATACAAGATCTCACCAACATGTGGATCTACAAGAAGAAACCCTATGTGCTTTGCATACTATGCAAGCCATTACATGAGACTAAACAATACAAAGGAAATACATTAGAAGATGTTACCTTCTTCTCACTATTCAGATGTACCTTCTATTTCCCTCTGTCCATCTCCTCTCCATGGAGACTCTATCTTCATGTAACCTGTTCTTTCTTCTTCTTCTTCTTCTTCTTCTTTGTCTTCATTCTCTCGATATAGGAGAGAATCAAGGATCTAATGCGATCCATCTCTTAAATCTAATTCTAAACCCTAACTTTCACACTTACATATAAATATATAAACTTAGGACACCTTAGCTATGCAATTACATCCAATAGATTTTTTTTAAACAAAAACTATATTTAAAGCACGTGACTTAAAAATAAAACACATCGCACAGGTAACTGGCGTCGGTTAGACCTAACCGCGGTCGGTTCCCACTTGCTCTAACCGATGTCTATCCTGTCTGATTGATGACGGGTTGCGGTTCCCACTTGCTCTGACCGACGTCAGTCCTGTTTGAATGATGACAGTTCTAGGTGACCGTGCTGGTTCCCCATTGATCGATGGCGGTTACTGTATTACTAATATCTTTCCATTACATGCTAACTATGAAGCAATATAGCTCCACAACCTAATAGTGATGATATGATGACAATAAGTTTAGCTCCATTCTTGACTCCACACAACTACTAAGATGTGGGGGCTCATCACTGAGAATCAAGAAGGACGTAGGAGGTAGATAATGAATATAGAGACAAATGCTAACAACAATCCCTTTGGGAAATTGTGACTCAATTCTTCTTAACTTCACTGAACTGGTTTAAAAAATGGCTTTCACTCTATGGGTCACATGGTAGACTTAGATAGTTACGTGGCCTACTGATTGGTAAGATATGAGGTGAAGGGATAGTGCTATCTTCACTTCGGTATCTAAATTAATTCTTTGGGGATTCTATAATTGTAAGCAATGTCAGATTTATAAGATTTTGTATTCTTCAAATGACTCCCTATGTCGTGCCCCATGCTACCAGTAAGAATCAAGGGTTCATCACCAAAGGCAAAACATAGGTGAGTAAATTCCTTTTTTGTTTTGTTTTTTTTAATGTTTTTGATTTTTGTTTTTTAAATTTTTAATTTTTTTGCAATATTTTTATGCTTTTATGAGAATGACCCTTTACACTTTGTCCCATGACACCTGTAAGAGGCAAGGTTTTATCACCGAAGACAATACATAGATGAATAAGGGCACCTTCCTCCAAACACCAAAGACTATGAAGGACGAAAGATGTGACAATGAATTATTCATAATTTATTGAATTGATGGAATTTTACATTAGTGCTTTGTTTTTTGGGAAGGAATGTTCACCCCCAATCTCAGCCCCACATGACTAGTAGGATGCGAGGGTTACACCGAATACTGAGATGGATGATCAAACAAACTGGGTACAAAAAATTTGAGCTTTGTTATGAAAGAGAGAATGTCTTTGAAGGGAATATATTACCATTAGGAAGCTTCTAGGTATGACCATAGGTGAAAGCAACTAAAAATGGGAGATATTATAAGAAGTATGACGCTCAAAAACTTAATAGGATCTATATTAGCACATGTCTCATGATGATAAATATGAAGATGTGATTTTGATAATGAAAATATCTGCCAATGATAATGAATAACTTTAAATTATTCATAGATTAGTTAGACATAAGGAATGATGTACACGTCGATGTTTCCCAGAATAGTGAATGCCACAAAAATAAAATTTCTTTAAATGAACTGCATCCATTGGTTCATCAAGTTCTTGACCATCTTCAGTGGCCAACTTATAGGCTCCAGAGCCAAATTTGGCTGTAATTATGTAGGGTTCTAACCAGTTAGGATCAATTTTTCCTTGTTTTTCTCGCTCTTTGGTGGTATTCTTTTTATTTTCTTTTAAAACGAGTTCAAATTTTTTGAATTATTTGGGTCTTACCTTTTTATGATAATTGCATTATAGTCGGTTTTGATAGACTTGAAGATGATTGAGGATATTAAGTCATTTTTCATCGAGAAGCTCAAGATATTGAAGACGTGATTGTCAGTATTCATCCTCATTAATTACATCTTTAAGGGAGATTCTCAAGGATGGGAGTTCTATCTCAATAGATAAAATGGCTTCATAACCATAAACGAGGGAAAATGGGGTGGTTCTAGTAGGCGTGCGGTAAGATGTACTGTAAGCCCAAAGAGCGGGGTAAATTTGAGTATGCCAATTACGTCCATGGGTGTTGACGATTTTTTCCATGATGGATTTTAAAGTCTTGCTGGTTGCTTCTGATTGACCGTTACCCTGATGGTAGTATGGAGTGTACCACTTAAGTTTAATGCAGAAAAATTTGGCGAGGTCTTTTACATCCTAGTTTTTAAATGATTTTCCATTATCTACAACAAGAGTGGATAAAATACCAAATCGACATAAGAGATTATTAAAAATGAATTTCGATATTTGGCTACTGGTAACATAGGTGAGAGGCATAGATTCCACCCATTTAGTGAAGTAATCGGTATCGGTAATGATGAACTTATGTCCATTGGGCGATGTTGGTCTTATTTTACCAATGAGTTCAAGTCCCCATTGAGAGAAGGGCCATGGTGTGGTTATCGATTGCAATGCTTGGGAAGGTGTGTGTATAAGATTTCCATGCTTTTGACATGCTTGACATCGTTTGAAAAAATTACATGCGTCACTTTCCATGGTGGGCCAATAATATCTAACTCGCAGGATTTTCTTGGCTAAGGATATACCGTTCATGTGTGCTACATAGATACCAGAATGGACTTTAGTTAGGAAAATCGAGGCTTCTTCCTGATTAAGACATCGGAGCAGGGTGCCATCATATCCTTGTTTATAAAGAGTTTATGCTAAAATGGTGTAACAAGAGGTACATTGTGCTAAAGCACGTTTATGCATTGGTTTCATGTCCGTAGGAAATGGTTTATCATAGATGAAGGTGTAAAGGTCATGGTACCAAGGGTTATTCGGACCCACAGTTTCATATACCATAGTGTTTTCAGACAGAACATATGCATGCATTAAGATATTTTCTACGAGAAAATGTGCTTGGGGTTGAATAGATGTGATTTCTAACAGGGATCCAATAGTTGTCATAGCGTCGGAAAATTTATTACGAATTCTTGGTATTTGATCAAAGCTAATTAATCAAAAATAGCTTCGAAGGCTATCCACCATGTGCTTATATGGGATAAGTTTATCATCCTTGACCTGGTATTCATCAGTAACTTGTTTGATGATAAGTAAAAAATCACCAAATACAACCAACTCTGTAAGATTCCAAGATATAGCTAGTTTTAATCCTGCGATTAGAGCTTCATATCCTACAATATTGTTGGTACATGGGAATGCTAATCAAAATGATTTGGGGATGACGTGTCCACTAGGTGTGATAAGAAAAATACCAGCTCCTAAGCCATGGAGATTACAAGATCCATCAAAAAATATCGTCCAAGCTAGTGCAATGTCTATGTGCAGAAGATCTTCATCAGGAAATGCAAAATGGAGTGGTTCTATGCTAGGAAGGGGTGCCTCGAAAAGTTGGTCTGCAAGGGCCTATCCTTTATTTTCTCTCAGCAGAACAAACTTGACATTGAATTCACTAAGTAGTACGACACAACTAGACATTCTTCTTGTGAGAATGGGTAGGGACAAGAGATACTTGAGGGGATCGATCTTGGCGATCAACTTAGTTGTGTGATTGAGCAAGTAATGACGTAACTTATGGAATGCAAAGACGACCGCAAAGCATAATTTTTTGATTTGGGAATAACATACTTCATGCTCAATAAGTGTTCAAATAAGGTAGTATACAACCTGTTCTTTTGCTTGATCGTTGTGTTGTGCTAACAGAGTTCTTATGGCATGTTTAGTGGTAGATGTATAAAGCAACATGGGTTTATCTGTAACTGGTGACATAAGAACAGGTGGGCTACAGAGGTATTCTTTTAACTTAGAAAAAGAGTCTTGAGACTTCAGGGAAAAATTACGCAGTCTTCAGAGAAAAATCCAATCTATTTGATGTTTCATATCATAGTTGGCCGATAAGTGTGTGTGTGTGGTGTTGAGACTTTTTATAGACATGTTTCTTTGATAGGGTGGTAATGAGATTTTGATTAAGGGAAATTTTTTGTTTGCGCTTTTGATCCAAATTTTTCGAAGGTGAAGGATCCAAATATTTAATTTTTTCACCAAAATAGGCAAATTCATCTAGATTGATTTCAAATCATTTTTTATGGTCAGAAGTAGGGATTTGATTGCAAGTTCTAATGAATTATTTGATGGTTTCATCATTTTGGAACATGTCCATGGCTGCATGCTATGATTGGCCATGGTCTATGAGATTCAAATGCGTAGGCTCAAAATCGATGACATTAATGGATAAATGTTCAAAGTAAAGATGTGTTTCAGCGAGGTCCTCGATAAGGATATGTGTAGACCTAGTGTCATCATTATCACTTGAAATTAATACTAGAGTAACATCGAATACCTTGAAAACTAGACCATGTTTACCATGATGTTGTGTGTAATTGATTGGGTCTAAATGACCTTGTTCATTTTGACCGAGTCCTTTACCCTTCCATCACATGTTTTTCATTATTCGATGAGCTTTGGTAAATTTAGGGGACTCATAACATGGAGAAAATTCGTTGTTATATAACTAAGATCCTGAAGAACTTGGAATATGTTTTATGTCGAGATAACTGATTTTTTTCCAAATTGACTATCCCATTTGGTAAGTGGGATGGATTCTCAAATGCGGGGCATTGGGTTTGCCATAGTTGTGTGGGGATTTTTTGATGTAAAAGGAGTCTGCCATCTTTTGAAATTGATATTCACTGCATCCTTTGTTAATGATTTTGAATGTGTGGGATGGGGGACCAATAGATACCTCATGTGGTGGGGAAGTCAATTTGGTAGTTCTAAAAGATGAAGAAAATGAGTTATAATAATAAGGGGGTAGATTGGAGGATGAAGTTTGGTTAATCGAAGGAGAAGGTATCTTAATAGAAGAGGTATGGTTGGATGAAGAAGGTTGACTAGGCAAAGGAAGAAGATGGTTTCGTGGAAGAAGAATTGTTGTTGGAAGAAGATGATTGATTAGTGGAAGAAGATGATTGATTAGTGGGAGGAGGACTGGTTGAGGATTTTTGATTAGCGGAAGAGAATGGATTGGAAAATGTGGTTTGGTTAGAAGATGATGGTTTCAGATCATATTTAGGGAGTGTATCCAGATTGACATGTGTTTCGTTAGGGATTACGTGAGGTAGAGCGTACTTATCTATTGATGGACAACAGTGATCATGCCTATACCTTCCTTTGAGGAATCTACAATACTTAAAGGGTTGAGGATCCGCACGTAGCACAAATTCCTTGTCCAAATGAGGAAATTTAATACATTGGTGGAATGTTGATGGGATGGCTTTCATAGCATGAATCCATGGCTGACCGACAAGAATGTTATATGTAACTTCTACATCCACCACATGACATACTGTTTCTAAGGTGATGGGTCCAACTTAGAGAGGTAACGTGATTGTGCCTTTAGATTTTCTTTCGCTATTATCATACCCATGAATGGTTATGATGTTGTTTTGTAAATCATTTTTGGTGTAACCTAGGTAATGTAAGAGTTTCATGAAACAAATATTCAATGCGGATCCATTGTCAATTAATACGCGCTTGATCTTACGATGAGTTATATAACCCTCGACGTATAAAGAATGATTATTAGTGATGTTGGGATTAAGAAGGTCAGTAGGACCAAATGATAAAATAGGATTCGGGACCGTAAGATTTGCAATTAAAGCCTGAAATTTTTATGAATTGATGTCCTCAGGGACGAGCGTTATTCAATGTTTGCATAAGGATGTGTTGTATTGAGGGAGAAGAAATAAGTAATTCCATGATGGAAATCTGTGCTGTAGTCTTCTCCAATTGTTTGAAAATATTAAATGATGGTGCAGGTTGTGGAGTGGAATTGGTGGAAGAATTAAATGGTGGATTAGGAGGTGGTGTGGGAGACGAAGTGGCAGATTTTTTATTGTTGTAGGGACCCACATTTTTTTCTGTCTGGTGGTGATCACACAGTCAGTTTTGATCTTTATAGTTGCCACTAAGTCTTGGTCATAGTCTATGGTCGAGATGACTGAGTCATACTCGACGTTGCTTGATGATTGACCCTTATCTTTTGAATTATCATCGTGGTTAGGGAAGGGGTTTTTGAACATGTTAAGTTTTTCATTGGGTGTTTTTGTCTCAGAAGTATTTTTAACTTCTATGTCTCCACGTTCAATCAGGTCTTAGACGTAATGGCGGAGTTGCATGCATCGATATGTAGAGTGCTCTTTTATGCGATGGTAATCACAATATTCATTGTCCTTATACCGATTCAGTTTGGGTTGTCCTTCAAAGGGTTTGACGATGGGATATGTAATCATGTTGGCATTTGCCAAGTGATGAAAGACACTAGATAGACTTTCTCTGAGAGGAGTGAACTGTCTTCACCTATCCCGAGAAGGAGCTTCCTTTCTAGGGATTATGATTGGTTGTTTGGATTTTAATGTGTTGATCAGATTGTTTTGAATGTTTCAGACATGGTGAGAATCAATAATGCCATCGTTGACTATATTTCAGTTTTGGTTAAAGAATTTGGATTTGTCCTGGTTCTGAGGGGCGTCTCTATAAGGTTGGTCCCTAAAGGGTGTTTTAAGTAAGCCCTTAGAAATGAGGGCTTTTTCGATTTGTGTTCCCTTTTCAATGACTTCTTTGAAATTACTTAGACACTGCATTTGCATGTGGAATGATAATTCGGCATTGAGATTTGGAAGAAAAATGATAACCAGTTGTCTTTTGGGTATTGAGCAGGGAAATCTTATTGTAATTCCTCGTCATCATTGTAAAAAGGAGGCGAAGTTTTCATTGGGCCTTTCTCTAGTGTTACAGAGATTGAGCATGGTTATTTCTGAGTCTAAGTTGAAGGAAAAATTTTTGACGATTTTTTACGATAAGTCCACGAATGTCGTGACCGACCCTTTGGGAAGATGGACAAACCAGTCTAAAGCATGTCCTCCTAAACTTTGAGGGAATAATCATAAAAGATATGTGTCACGATAAGCAAATTCCTGACATTACATGTAAAATTCCCTGACATGTTCATGAGGGCCACCTTTTCTTTTCTATTTATCAAATTTTAGGATTTAGAAGGATGACGAAAATGGTAAGCGTAATATTTCCATATCAAATGGATAAGGACACAGTTCTTCAAAGTTGAATTGTTTTGATTTTTTTTGTAGTCCCTGAATGGTGTCTTTCATATGTTTCCATTCTTGTGCAAATGGAGAGGAAGGGGATGGGTTATCAAGAATGTCGTGAGTATTGGGGTCTGGATTGGAGTCTTTTAACCTTTCAGCTCTAGCAGTTGCTTCCTCAAGTTTCTTTGTTAAGTCTTGGATTTTAGTGAATAACTCGTCAGCCAAAGAGCCATTTGGATTGTTTGGTATTTTGTTGTGATAACTTGATTCACCATTGTTGATAAGTTTGTTTAAATTTTCAGTCCCGAAGTCAGGGGTAGTTTTACCCCCATGGCTAGGATGCGTAAAAGATATTCGTTCTTGTTTTATTCTATCACCTTATTTACTTGTTCTTGTTCTTCATTGGTGAGTTTCTGGTTGCGTGACTTCTTCATCATCATTTTCATGATTGTGACTACGTGTGAATACCATGATGAGATAGGTGTGTGCCTGATTAAGCTGTAAAAAGTGGTTAGGAATTTTGAGCAGGTGTGATTAAATGAGAACTTGATTACTTTGGATTTGGCTTGAATAAGCTCATGATTACTGATAAGGAGAGTAACTCAAACAAGTTATCTCAATATGATTGTGATATAACTTGAGATGAGTTATTAGGGAATTTGTGTCACGTTGTGTAGATTTGGCTTGAACAAGCTCTGGATTGTTGACAGGGAGAGTAAATCAAATAGGCTAATTTCAATATGGTTGTGATATGACTCGAAATGAGATATGAAAGGATTTGTGTCATATGTGATTTTGATAAACTCTATAGTTGAAAAAATAAGGAGTGAACTCAAACAAGTCTCCTAATGTCAGTTTGATATAGCTTGAAAACACGTTATGGAGGATTGGCTGAAGCAAGCTAATGAAATTGGTGCGATATTTTTGGTCTTCGTTGTTGGATTGCTTGGATGTTTTACTTTGGTATTGAATTGGTCAAGAAATGGTTTTTGTGGAACATAACTAGGGTTTGAAATTTTACAATGAACACATTGATATAAACCAATTTTTATGATAAAAATAATGCTAAACTATTTTGTTGAAAAACAACAAACAGTCATGTGTATCAAATTGTTTTAGCTCAAGAGGTAAATTATTTAGGAATGATCATTGTTTCATGCAATCATACAAGTATGCTATGGAATGATGGATGTAGGCTCTTATCACTCCAAAAATATGCGTCCTTTGATATACCCTAGTCCTGATATACCTAATTCTGTACGGGGACAAAATTGGTACGGGGAACCCTTAGAGCACTGGAGGAGACTCACCAATTCTTACTTTCCTGCTTCGGAGTGAATCACCATGTCCAAAGCAGGTTTTGTGAAAAGGTGGAAGGTGATGGGGGATGAATGTGTATGGTGTCCTTATAACTCCCTGAAGATTTACAGGGATGATGCCCAAGCTTCATTGTTACAACTATTTAGGTGCAACTTGCATGCTCTGCATGACATCATTACCTATAAGTGAATAGTAGGGGCGAGGTAAATACCAAATGTTGTGATGAGACTATGTCTTAAAGTGTAATGCAGATGCAAAAGTTGTTGGTACGTGGTAGTCAAGTCCACGTCACTGGTGTAGCAGTTGGTGGTGATGAAATCCACCTCTACTACGTGTAAAAAACAAGAATGATGATGTGATTATACGCAAGGTTATTTCCAACTTGAAATAAATTACTGGCAGAAAATGATAGCGTACCTAAGTGTTCTAATTTTTTTTGATTTCAGCAATTTTATTTGAATGGTGGTACTTTTGCGGGATTTTTTTTTTGTTTTGTGTTTTTGATAATATGCTAATGATGTGGTCCTACAGAAAACAAATTAGTAGTTATCCTACAGACAAAATGTTAGGAAGAAAAATGATTGTGGTTGTTTTTGATTTTCTAAATCGCTCGAAGGCACAAGAAAAGAGCATACACATCCTCGATCAAATTATGAAGAAGAAAGAAATTCAAAGTGACAAGTTAGTTAATGACAAAAAAATAGAGCTAATTTAAATTATATTAATTAAGCTACAAAAGGCCCCACTAGTATGAAATATTGATTTAAATTTGATGATTTGATTGGGGGTCCTGTAATGTTAGAACAAGAACTAAATAATTGTGACGTTTCTAATTTTCCAAATGACTTGAAGGCGCATGAAAAGAGCATACTCAGATACAATTGAGACATAATTTGGAAAAAAATGTGGATAATTATTACACTTATTTGTAATTGTGAAATAGCGATAACGATTATATTGACTAAAAATAAAAACGACGAAAGAAGATGTGTAAGACGTTACCAAAAGTGTCGTCGTGGAAAGTTGGAATGTAAGGATTTTTTTTAATTTTGTGAAGCCTGGGTGGCCTCCAATGTGCAAAGGATGACTGTGAATGCAAATCTAATAAGTTTGGTGAGATAGGTGTGAATAGGTCCTGTATTGGCGAAAAAGGTCCTGCAAGAAAATGATTAGTAGTTTGTACCTACAAACAATGTTAGATTACTAAAAATAATTAATTAAAATCATGAAGTGTTAAAAAAAAAAGAGGATGATAAAATAAAATGTGGAAATTAGTATTAAAAGTTACAAAACAAGATTAATAATGAGCTTGAAAAAGAATCAGGAAAATTGATAAATATAAGTCATGAAATGGGTTACGGAAAAAGTAATTACCTTTGGTCGCATTGATGATTGTGAATAACCACACAAAGAGGTACAAGTTTGATCTTGAAAAATCAAATTGTGAAAAAATGGCAAAGATTTGGTATCAAAGTGATCAAAAGCTAAAAAAGAATTAGTAATGATAAAAGACCTAATTAAATAATCATTAATTAAAATCCTAGTAAAGAGAAAATAGCAATAAAAATAACTCGAATCTACAAGTGATGGGAGTGCACGAACGGTGGGTGTTAGATGACTTTTAATATGAAAAGTTCATATGCCAATAACGTGGACTTATATGAAAAATGTAAAATGTGGAGGACCATACATGACTTTTAAGAAATGTGGATTACGACAAGAAGGCGGAGATATGGATGAAAAGGTGGAATTTTAAAAGGATACAAATAGCAAAGTATTAACGACTTAATGTGAACATATCAAAAGAGGTCCTAGGTTATGTGAAATAAGGTAGGTTGAAGAGGGTGACTAAAGTGAGAAAGTGGATATATGAATGGGATAGATGTACGTGAGAATGAAGGTGGGGATAAGATTTGGATGGAATAAATCAGAGGGAGTAACTAGTCAAATCTATATACATGGATATGACTGATGTTTTGAAGTTTATGAACCTAAAGACGAAAGGAGACTTTTAATTAGTAGAGGATATGGGATGGAGACTTACGTGTCAGAGCCAAAGATTATCCGAAAGTTGAAGATGAAGTATTAATGTATATGGGAATGCGACCAAAGTGTAAATGGACTATGTGTGATTCCAAATGCGAATATGACCAAAGTGTGAATATTAAGTAACGTACAAGCTGAATGTAAATGTGACCAAAGTGTGGGATGAAATGGACTTCCAAATGTGAATACGAAAGGGAGATGGTAACATATAAAGGATAGCTAAAGTGGGTACACATATACCGAAGTAGTGATGAATGATAGCGAGGTTGTGCCTTAATTCCAGGCGTTAAGAGGTTACAACGTGGAGGTGCAGGATTTAGTGGAGGTGGGAATTTTGAGGGTCATAAGCGTGAAGCATGACTTGGGTGAGGTCTGAGGGATCACCCAGGACGAGTAGGCATTATCAGGGAGAGGTGGGTGAGATGGGAGACAAATTGGGATGACGTGGGGTTGTGAAGTGAAGGTTGGGGAGGGAGTTAGTGTTGAGGAAGTTGGATAAAAAGCAATATAAATAAATAAGGTATGGTCTTGGGAGATAGGATGTGGAACCGATTTCTCATTCTGATGCCTCATAGGATGGAAAGATGGAACCATAAGCTAGCTGGGATGGGGTAGATGGTAGTGGATGATGGTGGCACTATGTGAGTGGAGGGCCGAGGGATTGAGGTGGAGTGATGGAGTGGGATGAGTGTGACAAAAAGTGTGAGAGATAGGATACGAGGAGTGAGGAGGGCTCGTAGTGGGGGAGTACTGGAGGGAGATAATGCAGGGACATGGGAGTGCAAGTGAGTGAGTCATGTGGGAATGGTCAGGGATGTGAATGAGGAAAGTGTAGGGAAGAATTCGGTACTGTGTGGGAGGGCAGAAGAAATGAGTGGCTGGAAGTGGAGATAGGAGTCGTGCAAGGGTTGGAGATGTGAGCGGAGAGCTGAGAGATGTGCTTGGGGGGAGATGGGTTGACGTGGAGGGGAATAGGGAGGGGTTTATTTTAGTTTTTATTTATCTAAATAAATATCCCTGTATAGAAATTGAGATCAATGTATTCAAGAGCTAAAGTTTTAAAAATAGTAAAAAAATGTTTAAATAAAAGAAGAGTTATATAGATTTTTTTTTAATTTTTTTGAAAGCATGATGTACATTGACTTTAAAAAATGAGATATGAAAATTAAATATAAACTATTGGAGTTACAAAATTAAGATCTAGATATAGTTGAAAAGGAAGATTGAAAGAAATAAAGATATTGTTTTTTCTTTTGTTTTTTTGAAATGAAGATCGAAAAGTATGAATGTGAGGAAAACAAGATATATAGTGATTTAAAACTAAGATTTAAACATTGATTAGTAAAGAAGATCAATTCCTGACAAACCAATAAAATTAAATAAATAAATACATTTTCCGGATTGGTTTCCCATGACAATAAGATGATAAGCCAATGACTTGTTCGTGTGATGTTGCAGATTACTATTGAATAGCCAAAAGCGGTGTAAAATAATAGAAGAATGTGTATTGACAAAGACTACTAACCCAATCAAAATGACAAGATTGTAGTATGTATGGAAATGACGAGAAAATGAAAAAAAAAGAAGTGCTCTGCAAAACCAGAACTGGGAAACTATTTGAAATGTAACCTTTGTGACAACATTAGGATTGAATATTTTTGTTGTGATCCATAAGTATTTGGATCAGGTGATGGATGTCCTTCTACAAAACACCAAACATCAAGGAGATCAAAGACAAGAAAAAAATTGTAGCTTCATTGGTACTATAATTTTCACATACACCACAAGACACTGCACAAAAAAAACACTACCCACAACATCATGGAAAAGGAGATAATAACGAACAATAATAAACAAAGAATGGATAAAACCACTAATTGGGAAATCAATGGTAACAGATCAAAAGTAACCGGGCGTGCCAGAATGTAAGCTAGGAAAAATGCACTACTAACAAGGAAGTAAAATACTAACAATAATACCTCCTCCTTCCTGTTCTGTAGCAAACCTCAAAATGGGCCAGGAAACATGGATGAGCTCTAATTGCGTGATATGTAGGTGTTTTTCTTTAAACAGAGAAAAACCTTCCTAAAAAAATGATCTACTTACTTTGCACCAAATGGATAAAAGGATTATGGATTTGGGGTGCTTCAAGATGAGGCTATTTGGGCATTAGGACGAGGTGGAGGGATGTTCTTTGCTCAAAGGATGCAAGAACTTAGACAAGGCATTCAAGCTTATTCTCTGTGTCTTTTAGAGGGAGGGTAAGGCTGTATTTATAGCCTAGGGAAGTGATTAACTTAGAGTAATTTAAGTAATCATGGTTTGAAAATGTGGGCAAGATTAGGAGAGTGGGGACTATGAAGAATGGGTGAGGATTTGAATTAGATTTTTAATTCATAAGTGGAGGATTTTAGGTGAGTGGGGACCACAAAGAGTGGGTGAGGATTTGATTTTGAATTTTTAATTCAATAGTAGAAAAACATGGAGAATAATGACATGTGGTAAGGATTAGGTTATTTTTAGATTTGAAAGGGATAATTAATCAAATTATATTTGATTAATTCAGAGTGCATTTTTGTGGGAAATGATGTAGGAGAATTAATTGATTTAAGATAGACATGAAATTAAGGTGTCTACAAGTATAAATAAAGAGATACAAATAAATATGCTAGATTATATAGGATGAAGTGAAAAAAAGAGGTTAGGAAAAGTTAAA
This sequence comes from Taxus chinensis, assembly GCA_019776745.2. Taxonomy (NCBI): domain Eukaryota; kingdom Viridiplantae; phylum Streptophyta; class Pinopsida; order Cupressales; family Taxaceae; genus Taxus; species Taxus chinensis. The sequence continues at coordinate 121,182,487 of CM034146.1, forward strand.
GAAAGAAGAATAAAATAAAAAGAAGATAATGAGTTAAAAAATAATAATAATTAATAGGCCACATCATAACACATGGGTAAACATAAATAAATATAAAAATGTGATATCATGGGAGTGAGATATTTATTAATGTAATAGGTTACTATATTGTAATAATAAAAAGGTATGTGAAAGGATGAAACCCTATGAAATAGTATATATAATGGAGAGTACTCATGTTGGTAAGTCTAGTGTACCCACGTATGTACCCATGAGCACATGAATACAACAGCCTACGCGTGTAAGTTTACACCTACCCTTCCACGTTGGTCTATCGTATAGTAGTGTGGTCTAGGGCGTGCTCACCCAAAGTGCGAACGGTCTCTAGGTTCCATCATGGTTAGAAATATTGAAGTGGATATGTTTGCAAACAATTAATCTGAGATCATGAATGAAAATCAAATCCAATTATTAACCGAGCTAAATAGATTTTATTTATTAATCAATAATATCCCAATTACAATCATGATATTACCATCTCAACAACTCAAAAAGATACAAGGTCGTGCCTACTATTTCTCATACTCCCCACCTATATGTATACTTTTCCTTGTGAATCTATATCTTTATAAACAATGGTTCATGTATGCATGTGATTGAATTAATCTAAGCTAATGAAAGGAAACTAACACCAAATAGATTCCTAACTTAGTTAATCAACAACATAAACATCATGATAAAGCTAAAAAGGAAAAACTTAAACTAGTGCATAAAACATTAAGAACATTAAATACACAACCACTCCTTTGATATTTGGATGTGCTTTGTAATCGTAGGCACTCCTATAGTGAGCCGAACGTTGCTACATGCGATTAAAGGAAATTCTCCATAGAAGAGGAAGATATCTCATCAATATGGCTTAATTGCCATGTTTGGTTCTTATCTTACTACTCTTTGCCAAGTAGAAGATGGAAATGGTTGTTTGATAAATAATCCTTCCAAGATTGAAATGCTCTTATCATATGTAGATGTCTTACAAGGACATGGTGTAAATTTGGACAAGGTGTACTAGGTTCTTTATATAGCTTTCCAGTTTTGGAGAAGCTTAGAACCTAATGAATGTGGGATAAAGGGAATGTAAAATTAGAAAGGGATAAGTATGATTATAAGAGATTAATTAAGGATTAATAACTCATGGGAGTTTGATGATATTTAATTAATCAACTAGGATTAATTAATAGACCAAGTTAAGCTTATAAAAGCTATTTGGAGATGATTTAGAGGGAAATTAGTAGAATTTGAAGGGTTTGAAAGGGGGATTTAACTAATAAGAAGGTTTATTAGTTAAATACAAGATTGAAATGATTAATTAATTAATAATGGTTAATTAATTAATTAAAAGATGATTATAACTAATGAAGCAACATTAATTGGCATCTGGGATGAAATATGAGACTAGTTAAATAACGAAGCGTTGTTAATTGACCGAAACAAAGGGGAATGTTAGCTAATTAGTGGGAAATCACTAATTATAATGAAATGATGGGAAAGAGGATAATTAGTATAATTTTAGTATTCAAAATGTGTAGTTAGATTTAGGTGTCTACATTTCCCCCTCTTTGATGTGGTGTAGCGCAAATGACGCCACTTAAAAGATAGTAGACAATTTTAGACAATTTAAAGGAGTAGAATAAAAATTAGTAAGATGGAAGATACCCCCGCGAGTTTTGATGGGGTGATAGAAGAGTTCTATTGATGCTCGAAAAGAAGAGAAGAATGATCATGCTAAAAAATAACCATCAAAAGATGTTTTTCTTAACAGATCTTGTGGAAGAAAAAACTCATATCGCTGGTGATTCAAACTGGGCCTGGTTGGCCATTATTGGAATCGATAAAAAGAGTCGGATCCCATGCCTCAAGTGGAAGAAGCAAGGGAAGGGGGGAAGAATTGGAAAATGATAGGTAGAAAGTTAGTTAGAATGGAAACATGAAGATAGATGGAGAATGGGAAGATCGCAAAGTAGTTGATGTACCATCTAGCTCGGAAGTAGCTATTTATTTGATATAAGCACACAAAAAATGGTAGAATGACATGAAAATCCATAATACTATTTTTTGTTCCATGCTAAAGGACCGACTCAAATAAAATACATAAAGCAATACAACATGAGAAAATAAACAAACAGGAATGCAAACAAACAAGCAAAAACAAACATACTCAAACGAATCGTGTTCAAGAAAGTTGCACCAATGTTTTTGTTATCCAACTTCAGTTACCAAATGTTCGAGTTATAAGAAAAGGGTTGAAATGATGCCCTAAACAAGGATACATGCAAGGGAATAGATGGAGGACATATAGGTCCCATTGAAAAACAACGTGAACTCTGAAACTGCCCTAAACAAATATATATACAAGGGAAGACAAACATAACAAGAAAAACAACTTTGTTAATAAAGGAAGATCAAGATGATTCACATGTTGTGTGCTATAACAAGAAAGCACAGAAGTAAGATATTTTATAGGATAATTTTTTATTTCAAGGATATTGTTTTTTGTGAATGTTTCAATTTTTTTACCAAGTTTTTGGATTTTTGATGTTTTACCAATGTTTTTGGATTTTTCATGTTTTACCAATGTATTTAGATTTTTTAAGTTCTACTAATGTTTTTGGATTTTTTAGGATTTCGTGAAATTTTTAGGTTTTTTGAAAGTTTTTCGAAGCTATGTATAGGAAAATGAAGATGTAAAGTTTCCCCTAGGTAGAGGTGAGAATATACAAGCGCAAATACCATGCCTATATACAAGAAGAAGATAATTAGGATCAAGGCCAAGATGGATAGGTTCGACGTGATGATGAACTCAAACCAATGAAGTGATAGGAAGGAGTGAGCATGCCCCTAGTGCAAGCTAGATAAGAAACACATGATAAAAAAGAATTAGACAGTTATTTATCGAAAGAAGGGACAAAGTTTCCCTCAAACATGGTAAAAAGTCAATCTTATACACATGGATGTTCTGAAAAAAGTAGAAGAATAGTGTGGATGTTATGGATAGATATGGAAAATGTAGCTAGAAGACTTGCGATAAAAAGGTGATGACCCAAAGGCATAAATTGTGAGACAAAATAAGGAATAAAATAAGAGTCTGAACAAGGTAAAAAACAATTGGTATCATACTAATCGCATTTACTCACCGAGATCTAATGTGTCCACATGGAAATTAATTATCTCTTGAAGTGAAGATTTGATTGGCAACAAGTGAGGACAAACTAGCCAATGTGTAGGAATGATTGATTTTGAAACATGATTTATGAAAGGAGGGTGGAAGGAGAGCCGTACATTGCTCTGTTGTTAGCCAAATGTCCATAGCCCCAATAGAGACATACCTAATTCTAGCCACAACATTACTCTATTGCCAGCCAGATGTCCATAGCCTCGGTAGAGATAATAGAAACATGCCAAGAGAGAGTTATATTTATTTTTATTTTGATATTTTAATTTTTTTGAGTGATATTTTGATTTCTAAAAACTTATTTTAGCTCTCTCGATTGTTTTGATAAGGGGTTAAGAACCACTTATGGCTTCATGGAAGGATGTGGAAGTGATTGTGATGATGACATTGGCTAGTGTCAACAAATACACCTAAAGGTATTCACAATTAGTTTATTCAAATGAAGATAGTGATAGAATCTCTAAGAGGTCAGTCGTTCTTTAATTTACCAAGGTGAGGAAATACCAAGGTCAAATGGACACCATAGAGATAAATGTCGCGCAATGAGCATGAATAGACTAACCAAAATATCATCAAAGGGATGAAAATGGTGGGAGAATTGCAAAGGAATATGAAGGAAAGGAAAGAACATCCATGTTTATGCAATACCTGATTATAATGTTTGATCTTTGTACCTTTTATTTTTTTGGTAATATTTAAGGTTTTCTCTTTTTTTTTTTTTTTGATTTTTTAAACCATTTTGATAGGTTTTACGAAGGGAAAATAGAGAAAATGAAGATAGATAGAGAATCCATGAGGGTAGGAAGATGAAGGGTGGATAGGAAATTTGGGACCAACAATGTCACTTCACGTGATAAGATCCAACAACAATTTTTGTGATATCTTTGATGAGGGAGACTAGGAGCTTTTACTTATCAAGAGTGATATTATCTCTAACCTTGATGATCACAGTGAAATCATACTCGATAAGTGACTATGACTTATCTTGGAACATGGATTTTGTATGTGGGAGCTTGAGTTCCGTATCCATAGATTTTTTCACTTTGCGCCACACTTTGGCATTGGTATTGTTGTGCATTTTTGAATCACGTTTGATTTTTGGATTTATTGGTGTCGAATTTTCTCAGAGCTTTGGAGATCTTCATATTTTTTATTTGAGCTTGGTAAATAAATTTTTGGTGTTTCATACAAGCTAATGTGTGATTTGGTTGGTCCAGAGAAATGAGAGAAGAAAATGGATGTTTAGTATTGATGATAGGAATGTTATGGATGATGGTGGGATTACCACCGTTGTTCAATAGAAAGATGATATGATGGATGAAGAGGATATGGTCCAAGGATGGAAGAGAATGAGATACCAGGAGGTGAGCTACATATAGAAGCTAAATGGCTACTAGGATATGGCCCAAGGATGGAAGAGAATGGGATACCAAGAGGCGAGCCATAGATAGAAATTGAAGGGATACTAGGATGTAGCCCAAGGATAAAAGATAATGGGATACCAGGAGGTGACCCATAGATAGTAAGATGAACAAGCTACTAAGACATGGCCAAAGAATTAGAAGGGAATGGGATACCAGGAAGTGACCCAAGAATATAGAAGACAATGGGCTACTAGGAGGTGGCCTAAGGATGGAAGAGAATGGGCTACAAGGAGGTGAACCATAAATAGAGAATGAAGGGATACCCTAAAGGACATGAACCAAGTATAGAAGATAATGGGCTACTAGGACATAACCACATATAGAATATAGTGGGATACTAGGAGGTGACCCACATATATAAGATAATGGGATACCAGGAGGTGACCCAAGGAGAGATTATGATTGAGGAATTGTGATATGTAAGGAATGATTGGGTGATGAGAAGATATGCCAAGGATCAAAAAAATACCTTGTCATTTCTCCATGTAATGGGAAATAATAAGATGGAAGAACAAGAGGAGGATCAATTTTGATAATTTCTTAGGATATTTCTTTGTTTTGTGATTAAAGTACTCAACCTTTTCCCCACAATACACAGACGCATCGAGGTCAAAAGAGAATCCTTTCTTATGATCCTCTAGAGGAATGTCATCGTGTAGCCTCATGAATTCTCCAATCACTTCTTCATTATGAAAGAAATAAGTCTGAATAGGTCATTATTAGTCAATGATAGAAGGTGTATTGGAAGAAATGGATCCGAAAAGTGTTAAATATTTATAAGATGTTTGATGATGAATATTATGGGATGGTTTGACCTTATTTCTCCCACAAAGGAACGTGATAGTGCTTTGAGAAGATATCTTCGCACATTGTTTGTTGTTAATTATTTGACATGGACACAAACATCAATCTTCAAAATATTGATAAGGATATGGTAAGATATAGTTGAAAGCGCTCAAGAGTGAAATAGGGATTGGATTTTGATTAATAGAAGAAGACGACTCAAGAGACAAAGTAGATTTGGATTTGGATGTCTTGTGAGTTGAAGAATATGTGGATTTGGGATAGGTTGGTATTGGTTTTCCTAGAAGATGGCATAATACAAGTAGATGAAGAGGATCACATAGAAAGTCAGTAGATTGCGATGTAGGGGTCGACTTGGATGATTAATTATAGTAATTTTGAGTCACACGGATCTTCAAAGGAGGAAGAAGTCATTGAGGCTACTAATAAAGGGGGTCCTGCAGAGAAAGGGTGGACTGTGTAGATACAAAATCATGTACTTTGGGCATTATTTAGTCTCGGTATCATACTACTATTCATATGGTTTTTGAGTGAAGAAAGTACTAATTAACCCCTTTTTTCTGGCCATTTTACTTTTCTTTCTGTCGTCACTGCCGATCTCCCGCACATACTTTCCAAATCTGTTTTTGTCATTTTACATCATTATACCTCTCACTGGGGCTCCCAACCCCGTATTGGGGCTCCTCAGGCACCTTGGCCCCATTCGTTGAGCTCTCAGCCTTTTTTTCTTTACCTTCATCTTTTGAGCACTTTTTAGCCATTTGGGATTTTCATATTTTTAATGGTCGACCTTTTTGGGGTTAATTATGAAATTAGTATAAGAGAACCAAATAAATATAAATTTATGAGACCATAATGAGGGACCAAGCACTAGGAACTAATATCATCACCTAAGGTTGTATTCCATATAAGGCATCTAGAGCTTATTTGCATCCATCTAGCTTCATCACATGCGACAAGGCTGGTTCATCTGCATCAAACTGCATAGGAAGGAAGTTTATTCTATTCTATCCACCATTTTATTAAATTTCTACATATAGTTATAGCTCGCTACTTCACAAAGTGTGACTAACACAAGAGTACCTAGGGCACAAATTTCAAAAACACACATAGAACTACATTTGGGTCTTAAATGTAGTGCAACCTCAGTTAGTAAGTCCACCATTATGGCCACTGAGGACAATCTGACACCTTCATTTGTATCTTTATTTTTTTAGGGTTTTGATGCTTGGCTTGGGGTTTTGCAGGTCTTTCCTTCATCATTGATTACCAGCAACATCTGGCGTAGTGCAACAAAATACACGCGAGATGCAACGAAGGCCTCAGATCATCTAGCGACCTAGCAAGTTTGGTTTATGGACTTCCTTCATAGACCAGGGTGCCCCAGGTGCACTTATCCCCCCCAAGCACCCTAGTCTACTCAGAAAACTCAGATATGTCCTTTTTTGAGCCCTCAGATGGCCGTTCCTACATTCTGTTTATTCAGTCATCTCTGTGACAGTCCCAAAGTATCGTCAAATCAACTAAGCTCTTTCTAACTCTCCTTGCACATTAGGGTTTTACATTTCTACTTTCTTAGCTGCTTGGGTCACTTTATTTATTTATTTAGCATATTATTTACTGCTTTACATAGCATCTGATTAAGCTAGAATAGATAATATACTTTCCATTTTCGTTTAATCATTTTGGTGAACCTGACTCGATCTTCACGCTTATAGGATATTCAATCATTGCTTATCATCATAGGGTTTAGTCATCACAAGTATCTCAATCAATGAGTATTTTATTGTAAATCCTAATCTCAGGCATAAAGTACAACATCTTCCTTCTACTTCTCACATTCGTGCTGATATGCATCCTGACTCAGTCTATCAAAAATTTGCTAACGCATTTTCTCAACACATAACATTCCAGTCTAATTCTCTCGTTGATGTTCACACTTTCGATAATGACCCACCTTTGAGTATCATGTGTCATATTCATAATGTAGGTGTCAAACACACTTTAATTGATAATGTATCTTAGCTCAACTTGTGTCCCATGTCATTCCTTGAATTCCTAGGTCTATCTGCTCATGCCGTTAGTCCATTTTGTCTTTCATTGGGTGCTTATGATGGTTTTGTTTTTCCATGTGTTGGTCACATTATGCTACCTATCAATGTAGGGCCAAAAACTATCAACAATGTGTTTTTCATCATTGATTTCCCATTCTCCTAAAACTGTTTGCTAGGTAGGCCATGACTCCATGTGATGTAGGCTGTCACATCTACTGTACATCATTGTGTTAAATTCTTACATGAAGGCATTGAGTATACTATTTTTCATGACTGCGATCAATTTCAATACTGTGACAGAGCTCTTAATACTAGTCTTCCTATTCCATGCACTGATACTACAAATGATCCTCAACTAATGGATGAACCACCTCACTTGCCACCACTTGAGGGTGCTATTTGTATGATAGATGCAATTTATTATATGCTACCTAATAATACTGCTATGATTCCTTATCAGTGGCCTGTTTAGTTTGTGGATGCCGCTCTATCACCTACACCTTCACACGTACCACCTACATTAACACACCCATAATTTACTTCTAAACTCTTAATGAATGGTTCTAACTGGGAACATATTCCATTTGACGCTACCTGTGATGACACTATATGTACACATGAGGGGTTGGATAGATTAGGCTTTTCTTTTGAGGACATCTATCCTACATCATACGCTTCTCATATTTATTATGGGTTTATTCACATCACTACCACTTATGGCCTCCATGTATTTTACCTTACGATATTTCTCACACATGATCCTCGATATGTACCAATTATATTAGAACGATCATAGATTGATTACATTGGGGGCACTCTTGATCCTCATCATATAGAACTTTCTTTCTCCATGCCTTTTGGTCGTGTATTTATTTGCAATAGTTCTTTTCTTGGATATACAAAAAATATCACTCATTAGTATGCGCATGGTTTTCTACTTGCTCCATTTACTGATGTGGAATATGCCATGGGTATGTACAACTTACGCATTAATGGCTCATTGCGTGATCAACTAGACACTATTGCTTACCAAGTCACCAATGCTTATCCATACGAATATGACCCTGAAAGAAATGATCTTTAAGATGACATTACATGATTGCATCCTCCACCTTACAAACTTGAGGGGCATATCATCTAACACACCCCCTCCTCATATTAACGCCATTTTTTTTTTCATACTTGCCTAATCATACGCCACTCTCTTCGTATATACATAATCATCACATGCTTTAGCGTAATCATTACCTGATGAAATGCTCTTGTGCTTCGCTTCACACTTGACTGTTGAAGGCATACTACACATGAACCCCACACACTACACCATATATACTACTCATTGTGAATCTTCATACATCTCGCGTTATATGTCTTACATATTACATCATACAATCTACATTTATCCTACACCATTTGGATATTTATGCATCTATACATCATACATCATATTAGTCTTTCATAATATATGTGTCACAATTCTATTGTCTAAGAGTTATCATTACATTCTACATACTAAAAAATGTGCATCTCACACTATTAAGCTACCTACAAATCTTGCATTACATTCTACTAAAAAATGTGCATCTCACACTTGACTTTTACATGCATTTTTTCGTACTAACACTTGTTTCTAGCCACTTGTTTGTATGTGCCTTGGTTTCTACCAAGTGCATTCCCTTCCCCCTGCAGGGCACAATTTATGCGGTTGGTTCTCTTTTGGGGTCGCATTCTCCTTTCAACGACGTCGCATCCACCCCAAAGAGGGGGGCATCATTTGGGGTTTTACACACTATTCAACACTTTCTACTGGTATAGTTCAGTTCAGCTTCCATCCTTGACATTGTGGGTTATACAACGAGTGGGTTCAGACTAGTCTATGAACCCCATACAAAAATTTTTTTAGAGGATATGGTTGTCTTTAACATTCTGAGAAGAAGTTGCAGGTTAGAGGCTACATCAGATTTCCTCTCTATACTACTTCAGCCAGTGGCATCAGATCACCTAAAAAATTAGGCAATACAAAGATCTCTTCATACATCTTCAGGGAAGAAATTACAGGTTGGAGAATAATGCAACTTTCTCCCTACACTTCTTTGGCCAGGGTGGCGTGAGATCACCCAAAAAACTCACATTATAGGATATCCTTTCTTCACCCCTTCTCTCATCACGGATCAGGTGCACATGTTCCTTTTTCATTTCCGTTGCATGTTTTTTACTATATACATGAGTCTTTACATACATATATGCGTATTTGATTACTTGATCATCTTCTCCTTGCAGGTCTAACTGTATAAGAAAAAAGTAGTCAACAACAACAGACAACATTAACAATGAAATTTTGCAGAAGAACACACCTCATACTAACATGTAGGTACATCATGCACATTGAAAACTACACACGCGTTTCCACCCTAGGTTCACTCTCATAAATTTTTTCTCTTTTACATCTTTAGTCTCCACGCTCCATCTTTTTGTCACTCCATGCTTTGTCTAGTCCTTTGACACGCTTTCTACATCACTCGACATGGACATCAGGTAGGCATCTCTATCTACTTTATGTTACCGAGCGTTCCGCTCACCAAAATAAAGTGGGGGAAAATATAGATACAAAATCATGCACTTTGGGTATTATTTAGTCCAGGTATCATACTACTATTCATATGGTTTTTGAGTGAAAAAATTACTAATTAACCCCCATCTTTTGGCCATTTTATTTTTCTTTCTATCGTCACTGCTGACCTCCCACACATATTTACCCAGTATTGGACTGGGGTGCCTAACCCCGTATTGGGGTGCCCTATGCACCCTAGTACCATTCGAGGTGCCTTGAGCCTTTTCCTGTTTTACCTCCATCTTTTGGGAACTTTTTAGCCGTTTAGGCTTTCCATATTTTTAGTGGTCAACATTTTTGGGGTTAATTATGAAATTAGAAATAGAGAACCATATAAATATAAAGTTATAAGACCATAATGAGGGACCAAATAGTAGGCACTACTATCATCACGTAAGGTTGCACTCCATCTAAGGCATCTAGAGCTCATTTGAATCCATCTAGTTTCATCACAAGGGACAAGGTTGGTTCATCTGCACAGGAGGGAAGTTTATTTTATTCCATCCACCATTAAATTATTACATGTCTATATCTAGTTATATCTCGCTACTTCACAAAGCGCAATTAACACAAGAGCACATAGAATATGACTTTCACACACACACACACACACACCTAGAACTACATTTGGGTTTTAAATGTAGTGCAACACTCAATTAGTAAGTCCACTATTGTGGCCGCTGAGGAAAATATGACCCCTTCATTTGCATATTTATTTATTTAGGGATTTAATGTTTGGATTGGGGTTTTCTAGGTCTCTCCTTCATCATTGATTACTAGAGACATCCGACAAATGCAACGAAATACACGTGAAAGGCAATGAAGGCCTCAGATCATCTAGTGACCCTGCAAGTTTGGTTTCTAGACCTTCTTCACAGACCAAGGCACCTAGATCTTAGACCATGGCACCCTAGGTGCCCTTATCCTCCCCCAGGCGCCCCAGTCTACTTAGACAACTTATATCTATCCTTTTTCGAGCCCTTGAATGGTCGCTCCTACATTATATTTATTCAGTCATCTTTGCGACACAATCCTGAAGCATTGTTGAATTAGCTAAGCTCTTTCTAACTCTCCTTGCACACTAGGGTTTTACATTTCTACTTTATTAGTTGTTTGGGTCACTTTATTTATTTGTTTAGCATATTATTTACTGCTTTACATAACATATGATTAAGCTAGAATAGATCATTTACTTTCCATTTTAGTTTAATTAGACTGTGATTCAAGAGTCGAATTAGAGGAATGATGGGGATAATTTATTGTGACACAAATCCTTAGAGGAGGAAAACGTCGTTGAGGTAATTGATTATTCCTTAGAAGAATGTTGATTCGATGAGGCTCAGGAGACTGATGGGAATAAAAATAATATGGGTTAGAATAATTAGGAGAATATGGATGATGAAGATGATTAGAAGGATACAAATGATTAGGAGAATTAGAATCATACCACGAACTAGAAGCATAAAAATCATACCACTAACTATGCAATGAAGGTGGGGAAAGGGGTAAAAAAATGAGTTCCCTAGTGTGAAGAACCAATCGAGGTTTAGTCATGATGGGAATCTTTTGATGTGAATGCCGATGATTATGCTAAAATGTAAAATAATACTTTAATATAATACAAGTTTGCAGTAAATAAATGACCAATGAAATACCCAAACATCTAAAAAATAAAAATATTAAACCCTAAAGTACAAAGAGGGTTGGAAGAACCTTAAATGATTTGAAGATGTTTTGGGACTGTGTCATAGTGAAGACCGACTGAACAAGAATGGAAGACTGTTACACAGGAGCCTATAAAATTGTAGATCTGAGTGATTTGGCTAGATTGGGGCACCTGGAGGAAGGATGGAGGTACCTGGGGCGCTCTGATATGCTTTCTAGGCACCCTGGTATGTGTAGGAGGTATGGAAGCTAATTTTAAAGGGTCACTAGATGGTGTGAAACCCTCGCTGTTTGTCGCTACTAATTCATTGAATTTCACCAAATGTCGTTGTGGATCTAGAACAAATGAATCACATGCAAACACCTAAACAAAGCATCAAACCCTAAAAAATAAATATGAAAATGAAGGGGTTAGACTATCCTCAAACACCACAATGGTGGACTTACAACTGAGCACTGCACTACATCTCAGAACTAATGTAGTTTTGTGTGTATATGTGTGTGCGCATAGAATTGTACCCTAGATTACTCTTTTGCGTGTCACACTTTGTGATTAACGAGCAAGTAGCTAGATGTAGAATGTACATAATATGTGCATGGAATAAAATAGACTCCCCTCCTATGAAGTGTGATGTAGTGTAATATCCCCTTCCCATTTGAAGACCTTGCAAGATGACCTAAATTTTATCACCCGACCTGGCCAAATGAAAAATTAAGGGTGACTTAAGTTATATTTAATTATTATAAAGTGTCATTAATAAAAGACTTACAAGTATATAGGTAAAGCACTTATAATCGAATTTATTGACTTAATAATTATTAACATATCTAATGGAAAAATGCTCAAATATAAATTTTTATCCATCTCAGATGAAAAGGTGGCTTGCCTTAGAAATAAAATTAACATAGAAAGGGTAAATGCCCATTTTACTATGTATTTCCCCTAGAAAAATGTGGCTTGTATTAAGATGCAAAAGTTGAACATGGGAAAATAGATATTTAATATGAGAAAATATAAATACTTTCATAGGGAAAATCCTTGATTGACTAATTGGATACTATCAGAGGTTGTTTTGGGTCTCTTCTTCCTTTATAATTAGAAGTTGACATGAGGGGAAATATTGCATAACATTTGATATTTTCTAGGATTTGATGACTTAATCTTTAGCTTTTGCATACACGTTTGGATTTTCTTAAGCTTGTGGAGTAAGATCATTAGGGAACCAAGCTTTGGTGGTGAAGATCCATCCTATTATAACTCTTTCGTGGTGAAAGTCATTTATTTTAACCCTAAATTTGTCATTATTGTGAAGATTCAGGGCTGATTTGTTTGGGAAAAAGTAATTGTTTTCTTGAATTAAATGGAGCTGATTTGATGCCCTAAATGTGCTGGGTGATCTAATTTTTAGGGACAAAGTAGGGTTTTGTGTTTAATGTGTAAATTTTTTTTTTTGGAATATTATTCTTCTGGCCCAAGATCCAAAGTTTAAGCTCATTTCCCATCTTCTCTAGCAAAAGATATGAATGCTTTTGAACATTATGTTGCATACAATGTTTTCAAGTAATTTATTGTAGCCTGTTTACATCTAAATCTACAATTTTATAATAATTTGGATTTAAAAATTTGATGTAGATTTGAGTGGAAAGATTAAATTTAGATGATTGGGGGGTGTTTAATGGGTAAAGATAACCCAAGTCACAATTTCCTTATTTAATTTAGATATGCGTGATACTTGTTTGGTATTTTGTCTACAAGTTGCATTTAAAGTTGGGATTTCCTAAAATCCATTTAGGGGTAAAATAATGTCCATTGGGGATATTACAAATGGTATGAGGGTTATTGTTCCTCCAGCCTATGTGGGTTAAATATGGTAGTTTAGAAAGATCTCATTATGGGTTTTATGAAGGAAATTCTCACCACTTTGTTTGGTGAAACAACATGAAGCTCGGTTTGACTAACCTTTATTTGAGTCAGCTCACTCAAATTTGAATCAAAGCAAATCTTAGACAATCAAGGAAAAAGTGAGAACAATAATAAAGGGCACCCAATAGAGGTGATTGATGAGGATTCTTGTTGGAGGAAATACCAATGTTTGATTAAGGGTTTCAGAGATAATAGTCATTTCTAGATTATTGCATTAATTAGATTGGTCAACCTAAATTTGAAACGAGATCATCATATCTTACACCTGAATTGGTTTAAAAGAACTCATTTGAAGAAGAAGAATTCTCAGAAAAACTTGATTTCCATTTAGAAAAATAATTGCATATAGTGAAATCTTGTTAGAGAAATTATTCCATCAATCCAAGAAATTTGTATATGCAAGCAAGGAGGATGTAATGAAAACTCTCAAAAACAGTGTTGAGAATTGGAATAGTAAGCTAGAGTTTCCTTAGATTGAATCTGCTCAAGTAAGACAACACCTACAAAGTTCAAGGAAAAGATTTCAAAATGTCATAACACACCCAACTGAAAAAAGTTTTTATGAGAAACTTGCACAAAATAAGGAGCCTCACATGGATACTAGTGTAAAATTGCAGATATTGTTGTTTTTCCAAACCAACAAACATTTGATCAGCTCACAGATACTTTCAAACGTGCACTCGGGCAACAATGTTGGCAACTCAACATATGTCTAACATCCTTCAACCACGAAGGGCATTGATGACATTGAAAGGTATGAACAACATCCCCAATGTGTCTTACCTTAATTGAAATGCCTTTAACAATTTATTTCCATCTGAGATACATGGAATGGTAATGATGAATCTTCATTGACAAGTTTGTTTACCATTTCTCCAACTAAAACTATATGAGTAGCTTTGATGATATATGGTGGCAATTTTAGCTCACTTAACAGGTACATTCTCTCAGCTGGTATCACCACTTCAGCATGTTTTGAATTCTCTCGTGCATGGCTCTTGTTTTAACAAAGATGCAATTGCTTGAGGGAAAACAATTTTGGGAAGGGAGGATTGTAATATCCCCTTCCCATTCGAAGACCTTTGGCCTATTTTGTGAACCCAGCAGCTAAAGGAAAAATATAAGGGTGACTTAAGTTATATTTAATTATTATAAAGTGCCTGTGTAATAAAAGAAATTTTTTTAGAGCACTTATAATAATTTATATGACTTAATAATTATTAAATTTAGGATGGAAAAGGCCCAAATATAATTTGTTATCCATCCTAGGTGAAAAGGCAACTTGCCTTAGAAAGGGGAATGAGAACATATAAAGGATAAATGCCCATTTTACTATGTATTTCCTCTAGAAAAATGTGACTTGCATTAGGAGGGAAAAAGTTGTTGGGAAAAACAATTTAATATGGGAAAATATTAAATGCTTTCATAGGGGAAATCCTTGTGAACTAATTGGATATTGCAGAGGTTGTTTTGGGTCTCTTCTTCCTTTATAAGGAGAAGTCAACTTGAGGGGAAGATACTGCATAACCATTTGATTTTTTCTGATTTGTGTCTTAAGCTTGTAGTTTTTGCATACATGCTTGGATTTTCTTTAGCTTGTGGAGTAAGATCCCATAGGGACCCTAACTTTGGTGGTGAGAGATCCATTCCTAGCTAGTAGAGCAATCTTTGGTGGTGAAATATCCACCCTAGTTTGTCATCATTGGAGTTGATTCGGGGCTGATTTGTTTGGGAATCAAAGTAGCTTGTTTTCTTCATTTTTGGAGCTAATTTGATGCCCTAAATGTGCTGGACGACCTAATTTTTAGGGAAAAATTAGGGTTTTGTGTTTGCTGTGCAAAAAATAATTTTTGGAATATTATTCTTCATATTTTTGTGGCTTAAGATCCAAAGTTTCAGCTCATTTAGACTTCTCTAGCAAAAGATAAGAATTTTTGAAGTTATGTTGCAGGAAGGGTTTTTAAATAATTTATTGCAGTCTTGTTTACATCTGAAATCTGTAATTTTATACATATTTGGGATTTAAAAATTAGTGGTAGTAGATTTGAGTAGAAAGATATAAATTCAGAGGCTGATTGGTGTGGGTTTTCCACTTAACCCAAGTCACAATTTCCTTATTTAATTTAGATCTATGTGATACTTGTTTGGTATTTTGTCTACAAGTTGCATTTAAATTTGGGCTTGCCTAAAATCCATTTAGGGGTAAAATAATGTCCATTGGGGACATTACATGTAGAAGAACCAACATTTATCCCTTGTGATGGAGCTAGATGGATGTAAATGGAGCTCTAGATGCCTTGATGGATGCAACCTTAGGAGGAGATAGATTGTGCTTAGTATTTGGTCTATTATTATGATCACTTAAATTTATATTTATATGATTCGTTCACTTGAATTTCATAATTAATCCCGAAAAGGCCAACTACCAAACAGATAAGATGCTCAAATGGCTAGAAAGGACCCAAAAAGTGTGACCAAAGTGTAAAGAGGACAAGGGCACCCAAAGGGGATGAGGGCGCCTAATGTTGACGTCCTGGCTGGGCGCTCTTGTCTAGAATGGTAAATGACGAAAGGTGAAAATACAGACTGAGCAAGTAAGAGTGAAATACTAAAAGCAGAAGAATAAAGTAAATAAATATGGCCAAAGATATGGGTTGATTATTACTTTTCATACTTAGGAACCATATGAATAGTAGTGCGATCAAGACTAGATAATTACCCAAAGTGCATGATTTTGTGTCTACATTTGCCCCCACTTTATGTTGGTGATCCGAATACTCAGTAACATAAAGTAGATAGAGATGTGTACCTAATATCCATGTAGATTGATGTAGAAAGTGTGTCGAGGGACTAAACTAAGCGTGGAGTGATCAAAGAGATGGAACGTGAAGACTAAAGATGCAAAAGTGTAAAAAAGGTGATGAAAGTGAACCAAGGGCAGAAAACATGTTTGTAGATGCCGATGTGTGTGATGTACCTGCTGTTGGTTTTGGTGTGTGTGATGTTGAGTGATGTTGACTATTTTCTTCCCATACAGACGAACCTGTAAAAGAGAAGACAATCAAGTAGTCAAATATGCATGTATATGTGTAAAAATCATGTAAGGAGGTATATAAAATAAAATCTTGAAAATTTGAAAAAGGAACATGTGCACCTAATCCATGATGAGGAAAGAATGTAGAAAGGATCTTGTATATGATGTTGATGTGCACAATTTTTTTGGGTGATCTCACGCCAATGTAATGGAAGAAGTATAGGGAGAAACTATCTGTGTCATCTTCCAACCTTTAACCGCTTCCCCTTGTATAAAAAACCACTGTAGATGGTGTGCATGTGCTAAAGACTCTCTGCCCTATAAAAGCCGCTACATAAATGCCCAGTGCTAAATAACTCTCTGCCCCGCCAAAAGCCTCTGTGACATGTCGAATTGTGCAATTTTCCCCTGATTACTGGCACTCTAGGAAATTTCATTGTATTGCTCCCTGGTTATTGGCACTCTAGGAAGGGCTGCTGTGTTATGGAACCAAGTCTGATTCTGAGCCTTGAAATCTAAAAACTATATTTTAACGGTACTGTGTTGTGCTGTGTATACTTTGTATGGGGTGACTAATTCACCCAAATGACGCCCCCCTCTTTGGGGGGCATGCAATGTCACTGAAGGAGGATGTGGCCCAAAAGAGGACCAACTACTGAAAATGTGACCTGTAGGGGGGAAAGGGACGTGCTTGGTGAAAACCAAGGCACAATAAAAAAGTGGTTGGGAGACAAGTGTTACTACAAAAAAATACAAACATGCATGTATAAGACGAAGTGTACGCTGAAAAAAACAATGTGTAAGATAAAACACACAAGAAGACTATAAAGATTGTGAAAACTGGGTTGCAAAGATGGTACACCACTCACGGTGTTGCAAGAAAATCAGGGCCGAAAAAGCCAAAAGCATACAAGTGTGCACAAAAACAAAGGGAAAAAGCTGCAAACAATGGCATACAATGACAAGTAAGCATATTCAATGTAACAGATAACCATGGTGGCAAATAGTCCTGCAACACAAATGTTACACATGAAACACCCATCAACATGCTAGAAAGATAGAAAGAATGTTAAAGCATGTATAAATGGATAAAGTAGTGTGTTATGAAACAAAATGAAACAATAACACCTGTAGTGTACAAAAGTGGATTGCCTTAGGATCCACGATGAGAATGGTAATAGGTACTGTGCCAAGCATCCCTATTACGTGTAATGGATCTGTAGAGTCTGTGATCAAAGCTAGAAAGAAAGTGAACGCGCATGTGTGTATGATCAAGATAATTACATAAAATATATCTATCTAACATGTGTAATAAAGTGGACATGTACAAGTAGATGTAAGAAAGAGTGAATGCAACCAAGATATGTAATATGTTGTGGATGGATGGAATGGAATGCAAAGTGAATGATAGGAGCGACGTGCTCCCCAAGTGAATGGAGTTGTATGTAGCGAGGTTCATTTTTTATGCCCCCTCAGTAGTCAAGAATGATCCATAAACAAGAGCGTGTCATCGGGAAATGGTTTGAACTATGTGTTATGTGTAGCGTAGTGTGGTGAATGTGTAATGATGATATGTGACATAGAGATGAGGTGTGAAAACATGTGATGATGTAGCCTAAAGCGTATATCTCAAAATGAGTAGGAGAACTAATGATGTAGCCTAAAGTGTATATCATTAAATGATGCTAGAGTAAGTGATGATGTAGCCTAATGTGTATATCACTAAATGATGCTAGAAGAAGTGATGATGTAGCATATGGTGTGTATCACTAACCTAGGAATGTCACATGAGAAAAGGATTGAATGGTTGAATGTGTGAGTATAATGAGGTCCATTTGTGATTTATACCCTCAACAGTCCAGTATGGACCATGAGACTAGAGCGCGTCATTGGGTAGTGAGTGCAACACATATAAGTGGATGAGTAAAATGCGTAATATGTGTAGTAAGTGTAGTGATGAGGAAATTGTTAGGAAATTAATTATTAATGTTTACATTATAAATATTAGGTTTGAAAGAATATATTGTTTCAACAATATATTATTCATGGAGTTTTGTTGTACCCGTAAATTTATAAACGGGTAAGTTGTTTGATACACTTCCTATTTTATAGGAAGAGGTTTGTCTATTATATTGGCTATATATTAGCCTAATGTATTGCACAGGATAAGGGACAGAAAACATAATATACAGTGAGTATTATTACTTTGTGTTTGCCATCGGCTGTCCAAATCTCAAGATTTGGTATCAGAGCAGGTGAATCTGCTGACAGAAATTAGAGAGGATTGCTTCATGGAATGTTAAAGATATTGAAGGGCTTCTTCAATTTTTTTGGTTGCCCTGATAATGAGAGATCACGTTTGAGTGAAGAATAAAGTTTTGTAGTTCTGAAATAATAGATACAGACTACCATTTGAATCGGACGTCTCCAGTTGTACATCGTGTTATGTATTCAAATTGCAGATCATTAATGTGTGCAAAACTATTGTAGTCTTCCAAGTTCGAAAAATAATTTTTTTTTTACCTCACGGACGCATTATCGTTGGAACGCGATGTCTGAAATAAATTAATGAGCCTCAAAAGCAAAATCCGTTGATCTAGCAACTTGTCAACTGGAGGACGGAGGCATAGGAGGCTGGAGGTCAGACAGCGACCTCTCGTCAGTCACCAACGACGGGGCCACATAGAATGATTTGGTGGCACAGGTGTGCAATGTGAGTTTTCTTTCATTTCTGAATTGCAGTTTGTTGTGTGTAGTATGATTTCAGAGTTCCTGTTGTGTGTTGAATAAGTGAAATGTTCACATTGAGGGGGGAACATGATCAACATGATCCAATGTTCCATTTTCAGTTTTTTCAGTTGAGTATGTGGCTTTTCCTATTTCCCCAAATGCAAAAAACATAGTACAGAACAAATAACACAGTGAAATGCAGCATCATGAGGCTTGATGAGGTAGAACAGTCAGATGTGTTCCTGTTCGTACCTAGGTTTGTGGTTAGCCTCTTGAAAACCATTGAAGGCTGTTCAGATATGTTCCTGCTTGAGTTCCCACATTGCTAGGTCAGATGTGTTCCCTAGAGTGACTGGTTGATAAGCAGATGATTCCTGAGCATGTTCCCATCCTCGTCGGTTAGATGTGTTCCCGAAAGTGCTTGGTCAATAAGAAGTTGATGTGTTCCTTCTTCTACCTTCAGTTCGAGTGTGTGCCAAGATCATGAGCGCGCAGAGGCGGCAGGCTACAAAGGAAGTGTGAAAGTTCTTTTGTTACCATGTAAACATTAAGGGGGGGAATGTTAGGAAATTAATTATTAATGTTTACATTATAAATATTAGGTTTGAAAGAATATATTGTTTCAACAATATATTATTCATGGAGTTTTGTTGTACCCATAAATTTATAAACGGGTAAGTTGTTTGATACACTTCCTATTTTATAGGAAGAGGTTTGTCTATTATATTGGCTATATATTAGCCTAATGTATTGCACAGGATAAGGGACAGAAAACATAATATACAGTGAGTATTATTACTTTGTGTTTTCCATCGGCTGTCCAAATCTCAAGAGAAATGCCATAAATATGTGACATGTAAACCGTGTAATGTGTGATGAAAAATGTGCAGTGTGTAATGCCAAATGTGTATATTGTAAAAATGTATGATAATGTAATGTGTAAAATGTGTACGATGTATAAAGCACAAAATGTGGATGGTGCAAAATAGATTAGAGATTGTATGTGTAAAAAAGGAATGATGTATGGAGATGTGATGTGTAGTGGCTACTGTGTAGTGTGTGAGGTTCATGTGTATAGGATTCCCTCAACAGTCAAGTTTGAACCAAAGCACAAGAGTGCATTATAGGGTAGTATTGATGTTAACGTGAGCTTGCGAGTAAATGTTGAATTGTGATGTGATGAATATGTAATATGTGTGTTGTTTATTAGAGGGGGGATGTGGTAAGATAAGCGTCATGCCCCCTAAGTATGTTGTGATTCTTGTATGATTCAAGGAATGATGTTTGGAAACAAATAGAGAAGTGATGTATGAAGGTGGTGAAGTATCATAGATATTGGAAGATTGATTGAGTGATGGGATAAATAATGAGAGATTGTATGGTATGCATTACGAGCGATATATTGTTGTGGATGTATGTATGTGTGAGTGATTATGTAATAAATAGATATGTTAATGTAAGATGAAACAAGGTTATTTATTGTAACAGACCCCTCAATAGTCATATAAGAACCATAAAAATATGAGTGTGTGATCAAGAAGGTCAGGTGACAAGAGTCACCTACCAAAGACCAAGTTGGAGTGAAGCGGTGGAAGCATGTGTGGAAAAAGTAACAACATGACCATGTAATGGTGGAAGAGATCTGTCTTAGCTATCAATATTAGTAGTTGGTTTGACGAAATAAACTGGAAATGGAAGTGGAGCAGGATGGGGAGGAATCTTGAATGGTGGTAACTTGGGTGGGATTTATGACGCTGCAGATGACTCGATAGGAGAAGCTATCATATTTATTTTGAGAGGTGGTTGCTTAATTTGCCTTGGTAATGTCGTAGATAGCTTGAGTGGAAGAGAAGTGGGACCATTCTTAAGAGGAGGTTGAGTGGATTGAATAGGCAGTGCTTGATTGGCTGAAGAAGGCACCTCAGAAGTGATAGTATGATGTTCATTAGATGTAGAAGGAGTAGATTTAGGAGCCCATTGGGATGTAACAATTGTAGATGGAAATGCAACAAAATGTTGTGCTGTGAATGAGATAAATCCTTGATGCTCAAGATGCTTAATTCTTCGGCGTAAAATATAGCAGTCATTGTTATTATGTCTATTGATTTGATGATAATTGCAGTATGGACGGCCCTGATATTTTGCAAGACGATAAGGAGAATAACCATGAGTAGATGGTAAAGTGATCAATTGATGATTAGGGAGCTCAGTAAGAATATCATTTTTATTAGCATTTTGATTAAACATTAGAGGCTCTGGTAATGGAAAGACTTGAGGCTCACTAGTATGAGCACATCTAGAAGACATAAAATGAAGATGGGATATAGAAGGAGAACAAACATTAGCTTGAGAAACGTCCTTAAGATGTTGGATTTCATATTTTAGAGATGTAATCATGGATTCCATAGCTTGAAATTTGTCTTGAAATAAAGAATGCAAACCTTGAATTGATTCTAACATGGGCTGATTAGATGGAGGATCACGAAGACTAGGGTCATCAAATAAATGATCAACACTAGCACTTACTTGATGCAAAGGTATATCTCGGGGAAGATACATGGTGTCTAGGGAATTATAAGAACAAATTGGCAATTAGGATGTATTTGAAGTAAATTAGACAAGGAAATTTGAGGAATTTTAAGAGCCACGATAAAGAAGAGGATATGCCAAAGAAGGATCCGAAAGACTGATCACGAGTGGGGTTTACCAAAATGATAATGCTAAAATTTAAAATAATAGCCTAATCTAATGCAAGTTTGTAGTAAGTAAATGATGAATGAAATACCAAATCAAATAAGAAATAAAAATATGAAACACTAAAGTACTAAGAGGGTTAGAAGAGCCTTAGCTGGTTCGAAGATGTTTCAAGACAGTGTTGTAGTGAAGACCATATGAACATGAATGGAATACCGTTGCACATTGGTTGGAATAGGGCACCTGGAGGAAGAATGGGGCGCATGGGGTGCTATGGTATGCTTTCTAGGCACCTTGGTCTATGCAGGAGGTCTAGAAGCCAATTATACAGGGTCACTAGATAGTGCGAAACCCTCACTATTTGTTGTTGAATTCCGCTGAATGTCGATGTGGATCTAGAATGAATGAATCACCTGTAAAACTCTAAACAAAACATCAAACCCTAAAAAAGAAAGATGTAAATGAATGGTTCAGACTATCTTCAACCGACACAATGGTGGAATTACAACTGAATACTGCACTACATCTCAGACCCAATGTAGTTCTCTGTGTGTAGAATTGTGCCCTAGGTTTCTCTTATGCATGTCGTACTTTGTGAGTACTGAGAAAGTAGCTAGATCTAGAATGTAAATAATGTGTGCATGGAATAGAATTGAATCCCCTCCTATGAAGTGTGATGCAAAAGAACCATCCTTTGTCCCTTGTGATGGAGCTAGATGGATGCAAATAGAGCACTAGATGCCTTGATGGATGCAACCTTAGGTGGATATATATAGTGCTTAGTGCTTGGTCTATTTTTATGATCACATAAATTTATATTTATATGATTCCTTCACTTGAATTTCATAATTAACCCCAAAAAGATCGACTACCAAAATGATAAGATGCTCAAATGGCTAGAAGGACCCAAAAAATGTGACTAAATTGTAAAGAGGACAAGGGCACCTAGAATGGACGAGGGCACCTGACATTGGCTACCTGGCTGGGCACTCTTGTCTAGAATGGTAAATGATGAAAGGTGAAAATATAGACTGAGCAAGTAAGATTACAATGCTGAAAGCAGAAGCACAAAGAAAAGAAATATGGCAAAGACATGGGTTAATTATTACTTTTCGTACTTAGGAACCATATGAATAGTAATATGTGATTGAGACTAGATAATTACCCAAAGTGCGTGATTTTGTGTCTACATTTGAAACCTAGGTTCTCTACCTAGATTTTCATAAGTGTGAGGAACCATGTGATAATTAGTCATGGTTGGCATTGTTGGGACCAAGTGACTAGACCTAGATTGTATGATTGAACTCTTTCAAATGGAAGGAAGTTCCATGTAGATTCAGACAACGTAATAGTGGCCAACTAGACATTTTACAAATATGGGGATGCTCGTGTGATTTTTTGAAGGGAATCTAAGGAAAATAGACATTGTAAAGACACAATTTTGACAATGAAGTAAAGTTTGGAAAACAAGTTACAAGTGTGAAAGTCAAATTTGGTGATTAAAATTTAGCAACATAATGGATGCAAAGGAAACTTTTCCAAGAGCACTATTTATGTATAATGAAAGTAACTAAGGAAAATATGTGAAATCTTGGACAAAGGAACGCACACAAAGGAAATTGTTTCATATGTTAAAATTTATCTCAAAAATTATTTGATAAGATAACAACACAATTTCAATATTTAAATCAAGTTTTGAAAAAACCATATTTAAGTATTAAGAAGGGGTTGAAGTGATTTTGACATCATAACAACAAAAATTATCCACTTAAATTAAGTTTAATACAAACAAGCTTTAAGTCCTAAAAATGGTTGATACAAATGCGAGCAACGTAACAATACAATTTCAATACTTATATCAAGTCTAAGACAACAAGATGTAAGTATTAAAAAGGGATTGACACAAGGCAAGCAACATAAAAAGGCACTTTCAACACTCAACTAAAGTTTGAGAAAAACAAGGTTTAAGTATAACAATGAGTCGATGCAATGCGAGCAGCGTAACCATACAATTTGGACACTTAAATAGAGTTTTAAGAAAACAAGATGTAAGTATTGAAAATGGATTGATATAATACAAGCAATGCAATGACACAAAGTGAGATCAAGGTGAGATATTTCTACATGTGAGACGTCTTAATATTGGTTTCAAGACAACCACCAAAATGTGAAAAGCATACCAACACTCTTTCAACAATTAAATCAAGTTTACAAAGAGAAACCGATTTAAGTGGGTACAAAGAGGTTGACACAATTTTGGCAACAATTTGAGTTGTTTTCCTTTGACCAATAATGCCAAAAAAGAACAAGGGAATTTATGATTGGTGATGAACAATACGCTGCGCAACTTTGGCAGAGTTTCACCTTGTTCGATAACAAGGTAGAAATTAAGACAAAGTTTTACTTTTTAAGATTTGTGATAAAATATCCACAACACAACTTCAATGGACTCCCACCTTGTTTGAAAAAAAAGGTTTTGACTCCAAGTAAGTCTTGATTTGTAATGGATCTTTGAAACTTGATTTGGATAATGGTAAAGTTGGTCCCAATGCCAAATGGCTCCCTAAGCTTTTGTTCTCATTACTCACCAATAACTTGTCTAAGAGGGGTACGCTTTTTAGAATAAATTATAAACAAATGATCAACTACCCACACTCAAATTAATAAACGAGGCCTCATACGGACAACATTTAGCACTCCTCACATGTTTTTCTAGTCAAGTAGGTGATGGGGCACTTCTCGTTTTGTCAACCAGTTCCCTCAATGTGTTGACTACTTTGGGGTTCCTGTGGTAATCCTCGAAATGAGTTTTATGGCTTATGCCAAGATACTTCCCACAGTTTAAAGAGGACAAATTTTAACCCTTATCCGAACCTGCAAATACAATGTGAATGAATGGTGTTTTTCTATCTTTGATTTAAAATGTGGTTTTGCACACCTTTAACAACCTGCAGAAAATGTATTATTAAATGTTTTGATTTTATTCTTTGACAAACAAAAGGGTCATGTACTCAAAAGATTGGTAGTTTTCCATGAAACACAATGTTTATAAAGAGGATCAAGGTTGTTTTTTATTCTCAAGATCACTCAAAAGTGCAAGATAAGAGCATACCAACATTTGATCCAACTAAGTAGAAATGAAAAAACTTAAATCAATGACCATTAAGTGCGTTTGAAAGATGAATTTTTGAACAAATTAAATGATGAATTTTTCCAAGTAACACACAATGTTAGAATGAAAATCAAGGTCAATTTTGATTCTCAAGACCACTCAAAAGTATAAGAGAAGGGCATACACGACGTTTGATCCAACTTAAGCAAATGGAAAAAAACGTAATCAAAGAACTTAAGTGTTAAAAACTAATTTTTAAATAATAACACAAATGATTAGTTTTTCCATGCTAACTATCAAAATATCAAGAGTTATCCATATTTCCAAATGACAATCAAAATGTTAGAAAAACAACCAAAATCGTTTCCGTTTTTGATTCTCAAGATCGCTCAAAAGCACAAGAGAAGAGCATACATGGTTTCGATGAATTTATAATAAAAAAATATTTCCAACAAATATTTAAAATGCTAACACCATTTCTAAAAAATGATAACCATATTATTAGATAAATATCAATAATCATATCCATTTTTGATTCTCAAGGTTGCTCGAAAGTGTAAAAGAAGAGCATACGTGATATTGATCAAATTAAAATGAATCTAACATGCAAAGAAAATGACCGGTTTTTTAATAAAGGAAACCCTACATTTTTTGTAAGCCTAAATCCCAAATTTATGTGTTCATTTCATGGTTCACCTCAAGACCTTTCCGTCACAAAAAACGGAGTCGTTTCGAGTTCGGGAGCAAAAGTTATGGCCTCTAGAAGATAGGTTAAGCATATGCTCTTATACTCACAGATATGCACTTAACAGATACTAAAAAATGTCAAAAAAGGTCCCAAAATCTGAACAAGATTATTATTTTTTCACCAAGATTCAATTTTGACATCAACCCATCTCCTTAATATGTGCAAAGAAGACTCAACACTATCAAACATTAACATACATGCTCACAAACTTACGATTTTCAACAAATTGAAAAAACTAACATGTAAAATGATGAAAAATGGAGCTCTAAAAATGAAAACATGGAGAAAGTTTGAATTTTTCTTATCAAGATCCCATTTTGACAACAACCCACCACCTTAATATGTGCAAAGAAGACTCAACACTATCAAACATTAACATGCATGCTCAAAAACTTACGATTTTTAACAAATTGAAAAAACTAGCATGTAATATGATGAAAAATGAAGCTTTTAAAATGAAAGTATGAAGGAAGCTTAAAATTTTCACATCAAGATCCAATTTTGACAGCACTTTGCCTCCTTTATACCTACAAGGAAGAATCAACACATGCAAACCCCACAAAACATGCTTAGAAACTCAAGTTATGTTAATATTTTAAAAAAAGGGTTAGCATGCAAATGAGAAAAATGAAACTTAACAAAAACAAAGAATGCACATGAGACAAAGGAGTGTCCCACCGGGTGTGCCATATGTATGCATGTGATTGAATTAATCTAAGCTAATGAAAAGAAACTAACACATAATAGATTCCTAACTTAGTTAATCAACAACATAAACATCATGATAAAGCTAAAAAGGAAAAAATTAAACTAGTGCATAAAACATTAAGAACATTAAATGCAAAACCAATCCTTTGATATTTGGATGTGCTTTGTAATTTTAGGTACTCCTTTAGTGAGCTGAACTTTGCTACGTGCGATCAAAGGAAATTCTCCATGGAAGAGGAAAAGATCTCACCAACATGGCTTAATTTCCATGTTTGGTTCTTCTCTTACTACTCTTTGCCAAACATAAGATGGAAAAGGTTGTTTGATCAATAAGCCTTCCAAGATTGAAACACTCTTATCATATGTGGATGTCTTACAAGGACATGGTGTAAATTTCGACAAGGTGCATTAGGTGCTTTATATAGGTTTCCACTTTTGGAGAAGCTTACAACCTAGTGAATGTGGGATAAAGGGAATGTAGAATTAGAAAGAGATAAGTATGATTAAAAGAGATTAATTAAGGATTTGCAACTCATGGGAGTTGGAGGCGATTTAATTAATCAACTAGGATTAATTAATAGACCACGTTAAGCTTATATAAACTATTTGGAGATGATTTAGAGTGAAATTAGTAGAATTTGAAGGGTTTGAAAGGGGGATTTAACTAATAAGAAGGTTTATTAGTTAAATACAAGATTGAAAGACTTAATTATTTAATAATGATTAATTAATTAATTAAAAGAGGATTATTACTAATGAAGCGACGTTAATTTGCATCCATGATGAAGTATGAGACTAGTTAATTAACGAAGTATTGTTAATTGACCGAGACAAAGGGGAATGTTAGCTAATTAGCAAGAAATCACTAATTATAATGAAATGATGGGAAAGAGGATAATTAGTACACTTTTAGTATTAAAATTACGTAGTCAGATTTAGGTGTTTACAGTTCCCTCATGGGTATATACTAGCGGGGACTTTCCCTTCACTAGTCTTACAAGAGCTAATAATAACCTCTGAGTTACAATTGCAAGTCTAACCAGTACTTTTAGGCGGTGGACATAAATAACCATTCACCACCTTGCCCTTGCTATGCATGGTAACACTCCTAGAGGTTCACTGGTTGTCCTTATTTTAGTTTTAACTTTAACCAATGTCTTCATCGACCTTCATGCAAGTGTTCCAACTAGTGACTTGAAGTTTATCTTTGGACTTATGTTTATCTTTTTCCTCTTTCGGCCTACATGTCTTTACCGTTGCTTATCCTCCTGCATGTGCCCCCATCTCCGTCAGCGTTTGGAATTCCCTTGCGCGGTCCCTAGTTCATTTCAAGTGCGCTTGTCTGTTGTCCTGCTCTCTTGCACACCTACTCTTCCTCTTGGTGTGTGCGCTTCTCCATTTATACCATGCACAACCTCCCAAAAGTTCTGTGTATCCCTTTAAAGAATGGCAAATCATGACTAAAGAATGCTTAGTCCGTAAGGACTTAAAGAATACATAAATCATGGGCCCAACAACTCTCAATTATATGTAGGGAAATATGTGAAAAGGAAGTATATGAATTAAATTTAGAAATTGATATATTTAAAGGACTTGTTGAAGGAAAATTGCAAGAGGGAAGTGTGAGGAAAATACATTGCGATTGAGATGGGATGCACAAAGTGCATGCAACTACTTAGGTACATAGTACACCTCGAACGTCCCTGGCCAAGGTTGTGTGTGTGTGTGTGTGTGTGTGTGTGTGTGTGTGTGTTATGAATTGAATATTGGATTCCTCATTGTGCAAGTTGTGACTGTGCCTATTCCGTCCACTTGGTGGGTTGAGTGGCTATCTAAGAGGTTCCTCCCAAAGATATGTAACCTAAACCTTGTAACTTTAATAAAAAACTAAGAAATATGTTTTATTTGATATTATTAATTTAATGTATTTATTATGTTTTATTATATTTACTTCCATTTTATATTAAGCCAAGGTTTTTCATGAAACATATTACTTTAATTACAAATTTTTATTGGCACAATAAAATATAAATTTGTAGGATAAACTATATATTTAATTTAAGATAATTAAATTATCTATAAGTAAAAAAATTGCATTTCCTACAACTAATAAATATCATCTTTCCTAGAAATTCGACTATCATACTCCAAGCACGTGTTTTTTTTCCCAAGTAGTAGGAGTGCAAGATGATGAAAATGGAAGCTAATGATAACTTGTTACCACAACCAAATATTTGAACAAAACAATTTCTCATAGAATATCATAATTGCGTCTTACAAAAGGAGTGAGTTTTCTCGCGAGTGATTGATTCTTTACGAGCAAATCCATTACACCCTTTCTAACATACTCCCCCTCTAGGCGAAAACAAAAACTTCTTAAATATGAAAATATAATTAGAGGATGATTTTTTTTTGGAGTTGAATCCAAAATTGCAAGAATTAACTCCAGATTAGATGATTTTTTTGAGATTACATGTAATTGACTTCCTAATTGGCACATTTGGAATCACTCTATCTCCGATTCATTGGAAATGCAGGGCTAGGTATACATGTATGTGAAATTTGGCATCATAATACATACCTAGGTACCTAAGTCAGGTTTGTTGTTTAACATAATAATAGCTGGCAGGTTCTTTAAATGTGTTAGATTCTCTCCACGATGCCCTGCGAATTCCCATAATTGCAATAAGACAAAAACTTGAGGGGCACATTGTCATTTAAAAAAATGCGTTTCAAAATGAGGCAGGCGTGCACGAAACGTACTTAAAATGCGTCGAATAATGGTGCTGCGCGCTGCCACACAACAGTGACTCCACTACTGGGAAAATGTCATACCTCTGTAACCTCTCCCATTTCAAATAAATTCAAAAACCTGCAATGATGAGCATTGGATACAAGTGGCCTGTCGCGGTCACCTCATAATATTATAATAATTCATTCAAACAAAAGGTAAGAACCGAGTTGGAATAGTACAGTCACAGGTGACTAATGCTGGCGGTCAACGAGCGCTGTTCCGGCCAAGGTCACCGCCAGGTAGTGTCGTAATCTCTATAATATTTGGGTATGTCGCTTTCCACCCCAACAAGAGCAGATATAAAATCCGTTGTCTTTATCTCTGTGTTGCGCTCGCGGGCACCGCCCGCTCAACTTCAGTTTCGAACCACTTTCGCAATCTCGTATTTTATTTTTATGCCGGGGTCTAGGGGTTTAAATATGACGGCCACCTACATGTCTGTTAAATAATCTGTATGTCGCTAAATTAGATATAATTTGTTACGTTTTTGTGTTGGTGGTCATCGCAGTGCAGGGATGTTAAGTATCTGTTTTTTAAGGGGTAATATTAATTTGTGGAATCTGTAATTCGCGGTTAAATTTAACCCCTCGTTTAAAAATATATACCAGATGGGTTTAGATCCTTAATATTGAATATTATTTATTGATTTATTATTTTTTATTAGTATATACAAATCTATTAACTTGTAAATGTAAATTCATATTTTTTTATAAAGGGTAAATATTTTTATTGGAGTTTGGGGTTAAATTTAATTTTTGTAATTTTAGTGCTAAAATATTTTTTTGTAATTCTTATATTGATCTGCATACTTAAAATCTGGGTGTTATTTTTATATAGATTTATATGTAAATTATTAAAAACATTATAATTATATATCACAAATAATTAAATAAATATAGAATAGTTGGTGTAAATAATACTATTATGTATTTTTCAAGGGCAGTGCTAAAAATTTTTTTTACCCAAAAATTGTTTGATATGTATAGGTGGCTTTCAAATTTAACTTCTGATTTAACTTCTGATTGTTAGAGTTATGAACTCACGAACAAAGGGCCCAATGCCTCCAAACCCAACACTGAAACAAAATATCACAACCGAGCGAAAATACAACACAAAAAGTTGCAAGAAAACAATGGAAATAATGTGATTCCAATACCATAAACACCACAAATCTAAAGAGAATAAGAACAACTCGAAGTGTGCTGAACCAATCAACATCAAAGATGTAACAAACTTGTCACAAAAAAAAACAGTCTACAACACACTGAAACAACTTAGAAAACCACCTCACGAGGAAATGATATTATCAAAGAAATACAACTCAAAGAAACTCCTAAAGAAGTAGGGAAATCCATCCTAAAATACCAATATAATTTTTAATTTACGATAATCTCTTTCATTACAAAATTCTAAGTTTGATTAAACTTCAATCACCATTTTAAGTAGTGAAAATTGTGAGTTCAATTCCTACAATTTACCCTTATCCCTTACAAATCACCCGCACATTAGAAGAAACTTTTATATGTAATTCACAACACACCCAAAAATAAAATGAAATTAAGGAGTATTAGGTTAAGTAGATTTTATTAAGATAAGGGTCCCATATTACTGCCCATTTAATATAAATTTGATAAATGCAGTCCCTGTGAAAATGGAAATATATTATTGTCGGTTGGGAAAAAAGTCTTAGCCCCAACATAGGATCCCTTCACCTAAATATTTTACAGCGAGAACACAGAAAACGTATAAACAGCAGTCAAATTTATATTATATCCTACTGGTCATGAATAAAATCCTCGATAGTATAACCGTAGAAGCTGCGCAGGTCTTTCGCTGTTCTAACTTTCTGTCCCTGTTTACGAGATTGCTTTTGGACGGCATGGCAGTGGAGTATCAGAAGATTGTAGTCCACTTCCTCGGGCGGGCTCCACTCTTTATCTGACACGTTTTTGTCGTCCTCTCTCTCAAATTCAATTCATTTTTCATTTCATTTCATTTCATTTGACTTCATTTCCAACAAAATCGCGATGGAACGGTGAGATATTGACTCTTTAACTGAATATGCGAGGTAAGGAAGGTAAGAATGTTTTTATCCCTCTTTTCTTCACTTAGTTCCCTTCGTATGATGTCCATATCCCTTCGTATGATGTCCATATGGAGCGTTACCAGAAATAGGAATAAATTTGTTTCACCGCAATTTTTTTTAAAAAAAGCGTTACTGTAACTAACGAAAATCAACGAGACATTTAAAGGTGGCTGCCAAGTTTTTCAGGGAGGAGGAAGTATCGTTGCAACCTGCAAGCGGATCGAAACAAATTTTAGCATATATTTTTCTAGTTATCGGCGTTCCAGATCTGTTATAAGGTTAAGATTTTCGTTTTCTTGAGAGACAAAACAGATTAACACGATTAAGAGTAGAAGCAAGCAACTGCGGGTTTCTTCTTCATCATTCAGTAGAAATGCAGAAACAAAAATTGCAGTCTCAACGTCCTCTTTCGCAGCTTTTGCACGAGCCGCAGGAACCCTTCATTCTGGAAGTGTTCTTGAGTGAAAGACAACACCTTCAGAAAAGAGCAGCAGCAGGAGGGTATGCGAAGAAAGCTGGGTCCTTTCCCAATCCCAAGTCAGAGAGATTAGCAGGCCAGAGGTCTCAGCCACAGAAGCACTCTGTTTCGTCGCCTGTTAGGAGTCCATTAAAGAGCCCCGTGAATCTGAAGTCGTCGTATTCATGCATCAAGAATAGCCCGTCTAGGAGCACAGCAAGACTCATGGAAGCGGCCGTGAGGATTCTGGAGCCCGGATTGCATAACTGCAGCCGCCCTCGCCTTCGCCCTCGCCCCTCCGCCACAACTGTTCGTTACCTTGTTGACCTGGATCACAGGGTTAACAACAGGAGAAGTAAACGGTTGAGAAAGGCTTCCAGGGAAACACAGTTGGATTCTGCAGAGGAAGTGTATGTCCATGGCCCGTCACAGTCCCAGAAAACTTCAGTCGAGCGTGAGAATTCATTGAATGCTTGGCAGAGGGCATCCGAGGCCCTAATCGGTGCATTCAGATTGTCTTCTGCAAAAAAGCTTGATTCCACCCATGAAAGAGGACGCAGCTCGGCACAGTATTCCAAGCTTTTTATCTTCAACAAAGACAGAAGAACGACAGAGGAACAAGGGCAGAAGAACACCAAATACAATCTACTCAAGTCTATTCTCACGAGGTTAGCCCCTGCGAAGGAGTCACTCAAAAATGCATCCGTCAAAGGAAACTCCAACTCGATGAGTGATGCAGATGGATCAGGTAAGCTGAACATTCCTAAAGACACCATATCCAAGCATAATGCAGGTCATTCAAGCAGTAGGTTTGTGGGAGAAAGGCAAAGGTTCGTGTCAATGGAACATCAAAGGGACATTTTTGGAGGTGTAATAGGTAATGCCTCTTTTTCTTCAATGGAAACCCAGAAAAGTAAGGTCACTGGCAAAGGAAATGTACAGGATCGGCAAGCCTTTCCCATTAGAAAAAAAGATGCGAGTTGGGATCTTTCCTTTAGCAGTAGCAGCAGTGCATGCTTTGAATCGAGCCTGGACAGCGACTCACTAGATGTATTTTCCTCTACTGGTAGAAGCAGCAACTCCGATTCTCGCGAGCTTAAAGGAATATATCCTGGTCCTGATCCTGATGCTGCTCCTGGCACCTCAGATGAATCATCTTCTTATGATTTTTTTTCCTTAGAGATCGATGAAAATGGTAAAGCTAGTGATTTTCATCATGCACTGGATATGTCCTCTGCAAGAACCCCAGAGTGTGATGCTGCCTGTTATCGGCATAAAGGATCTGCTATTTCAGCTGATATTGAGGTGACTATTTTGCTTTTTCTTGAATATTCATGATTGATACTGATTTTTATGCCTTCTCTGAAATGGTAATATTCTAGTTAGAAGAATTAAAAAATGATTTCAAAATGCAGTTGCCATGATCTTTGGACCTGGCATTTTCTCAATGAAAAAACCTCTTGTGCTTGCTTCTTGCCCATTTCAAGCTATAAGAAGCTCTTGCAAACTTGTTTTTTTGGCATGGAGTTTTGCATGCGTGATATTCATCAAGTTTTGCTGGTTTTGTGATCAGGAGGAGAATGAATGCGCTACTTACATTGGTAACATGGTCTCGGAGACATGTATTGATGATAATCCAGAAGAAGATGTTGAACAACTAAGTCCGGTTTCTGTTTTGGATTCTCCTTTTGAGGAGGGCAGTCCCTGCTTTGAACAGAGTTTAGCATCTATCCAGAGTGAGTTTATGGCCACTATATTAATCTTATTCTTATCTTTTTCCATTGTGCTTTTACTTCAAATTTGTGTGTGAGATCCTGAGATAAGTCTTCTTTTCGTCATAGCAGGGGCCAGAAAACAGCTTCTTAAGAAGATCTGTGAATATGAAAAGCTTGCTCACATGGATCCCTTTGTTTTGGAAAAGAAAATAGCATCCTGGAAAGACTCCTCATCCGAAGATGAAAATGGAAGCTGCAGGGATGAGGAGTCAGAGGGTATGGATGATATATTAATATCATGTCGGACTTCCTCTTGTACAAGTTACCAGGAGGAGGAGGAAATGGAGTGGGAAGCAGTAGAAACAGAGGAATATGTAAGAGGAGTTCTCAGTTGCTCTGAGACAAACACAGAAGATCTGGCCACTTCAACTTCAACCTGGGGTTGCCACCACTCTTCCTTTGTAGAAGATAGAGAAATACAAGAACAAGGGTTTGTAGGGGGAGGCAGCTACTTGAAAGCCAAACAACTTTCCATGAGGCAGCCACATTGTAAGCTTCTCTTTGACAGTGTGAACGAGGAGTTGCTGTCTTGTGGTACTAGTACCAGTGGGTTTATGATACAACCATGGCTGAGAGAGCAGTTGGTCAAGAGAATATGTGGGCAGGTCTCTGCATGGGAAGAGGTTGATACAACTACTCACACAGACAAGCTTGTGGAGCTTGACTTGAAGAGGAAAGGAGAAGAATGGAATACATTTAGAGAGGAACAGGAGGAGATAGGGATGAAGATTGAGGTAGCAATTTTCCAAGTGCTTGTAGAGGAGGTCCTTGTTGATCTTCTTGAAGTGTAATGGAGTGTTTTTTTAGATTGATTAAACCAATAGGGGCCCAATCCTTGGGCCTGCTTAAGTGAACAGGTTACCTTTTCATTGTCAATGGTAACCCAATGAACCACAGTTCATGAACCTGGTTCATAGAAAAGTAGAATGTTGATAAAAATTCACATTAGCAGTTTTCTGCTCATGATGAATTATTATCAATAATAATAAGAAAATGGCACCATCTCGTGCCTCTAGCAGACATTTTAGATTAATTTTGAATCATCTCTCTCATTGAAAAGCCTGCTGAAGTGGGATTTTTTCATGCCATACAACACTTTTATGCAGCACTTCGAGCACTTCAGGTCCAGCAAGAGCTCTATAATACTTTCATTAAGATTCTGACAAAAACCAACATATTTTTACTTCATTCATATTACTCCATATTCAAACTTTGCATATCAAAACACTTTTTAAGATGAAGAGGCAACTATGACTAAAAATTCATGTGCTCATAATTCAATCAAGTCTTAATGATCTGTATGATACAACAGTCGATGAATAAATTCAGAACTTCATAGTATCACTTTGCCACAGTATTTTGCATACTTACTCCTATGTTCATTAAGTATGATTTAGTAATATAAATCAATATTCACCATCTTGAATAATATTGTATATTCCACATCATGTTCATTGCCCAAACCAATGATCCCACATGCGTACGTCATACTTGCAAGGAAACAGTGCCAACGTTGAACACTTCTAACATGATACACATCACTTTAGTAAGATAGCGATGTATAAGTAGCACTTTAGCAAAGATACAAATTTATATCACTTCACAAAACTATACTAGCACTTTTGAACCGTGCACCTATAGTACTCTAACAAGATGCATCAAAGATACAAATTTATATCACTTCACAAAACTATACTAGCACTTTTGAACCGTGCATCTATGGTACTCTAACAAGATGCATCAATAGAACCTTATAGCAAGTTGTACTTATAGTGTAAAGGGTTTGCTTGTTTGGTTTCGGCCATTGTTTTAGGTGGTTTAGGTATAGGTTTAATTTCTAGATTTAAATATGGTGTGGTGTCGATATATTAAACATCACTTAGAGGTTATGGTTCATCTTGTATTAGAACTTTTTAGCTCTAAATCACTCGACAAATCAACCCCTTTAAATGAAGAGCAACCTTAATAACTTTTCAAATATAAAAAACATGTCTCTATACAAAGAATCAGGATTATATGTGAAAATATGTGGAATATTTGTCACAACACATAAATGACTCATTGTTTCCAAAAGAGTTAGATTCATAAATAAAAATAACTGACATGTCAGTGCACCTCCTCTAGTCTCACTCACACCTAGAACAAAATTTATGACGAATCCTTTGTAGATAATCCTTTAGCAAAGACTTATTTGGATGGATGTTGCTGACTTGATATCCTTCTTGTTGAACATAGTCATGTTGCAAGAATACAAGTGTCCCTCAGGGTGCTTAATGTCAATGAAGTGCCCTTTCAAATATGTTGTATGAAATCTTTTATAACAAACACAAAAATATGTGGAAATTGATACAAATGAGAATCAACAATTTATTCCTAAGATCACAAACATCACTCTATTTTACACTATTGGTTTTTAATGATTCTTCCACCCGCCAATAACACCATTGATTTTGAACAACTCCTCCACCCGCCAATAATACTTTTACAAAGAGTGAATGCAAAAGCCATCATAAACAAGGGAAAATGTCACTTTTAAGGATGGTTAAACTTTATGGTTTGATGGGCATTTGATGATACAATTGGACTTGTTTTTATCACAATGATTGTAGTTTAATTGGTGAAGATGATGGTTGTATATAACTATCCACAAAGGTATAACTTTTTTTTACATATATTTGTGTGGAATGTGACAACGTAGTCAAAGGAGGTTTTGATGTAGATGCATACTTTTTAGCTTGCAAACTATTTTATAATATGGAAACAAAAATGTCAATATAGAACTTGCAAATCAATATGAAATCCATAAACATGAACAAAAAAAACGATGTAGAGATTGTACACCAATATGCAATCCTTAAACATAGGTAGAAATGCCCATGTAGAGCTTATAAATCAGTATGTAAACCATAAACATGGGCACTAATGCTGATGTAGAGCTTCTAAATTATTTTGAATTTGTAAACATGGGTAAAAAATACTGATGTAAAGCATATAGATCAGTCTTTTATCCATAAACATGGGCAAAAATGTTGATGTAGAGCATGTAAATCAGTTTGTAATATGTAAATATAGGTAAAAATTCTAGTATAATACTTGTAAATTGGTGAAGGAATTATGTATAACTCCTAACCTAGAGGGTGTCTGTTAAGACAAGTGAAAAGTATGAATAATATACTATTGTATATTATAAACACACACAAACTCACAAAAGAATAATATATAAATATATATATATATATATATATATCTA
Source organism: Taxus chinensis (assembly GCA_019776745.2). Classification (NCBI taxonomy): domain Eukaryota; kingdom Viridiplantae; phylum Streptophyta; class Pinopsida; order Cupressales; family Taxaceae; genus Taxus; species Taxus chinensis. The sequence goes on from CM034146.1 coordinate 121,219,568, forward strand.
TATATATATAACTTTCTATTGAAAAATACTAAAGCACTTTCGTGCTTTTCTCTTGCTTCCAAATTACAAAGCGAGAGCTCTTATTTATAGAGGCATTCAACCTTATAGCTAAAGGAATATCTCATCATATCTTATATTAGATACTATAGATTTTTTTTCATATTTCTTAGATATTTCATATAATATCTTTGATGTGTGGAGGAGATAAGATTCACAATAAATGTGGATACTTTAAAAAAAGTTATTTTTCAAAAATTTGAAATCACTAATATAGTTGTCAGCGCAAGATTAGATATTTCTAACACTTCCCCCTAATCTTGACTCTTGATGTATTGTTGGAGCAATATGAACCTATGATGCCTAAGTAATCTCTCAGATGTTCAAACAAGTCCTTTGATAATGGCTTAGTGAATATATCAACAGATTGGTCTTCAGACTTGTAAAACTCCAAAAATATTTCTCCATTGTTGACTAGCTCTCTAATGAAATGATATCTAGGGTCAATATGCTTGCTCCTTTTATGAAAAACATGGTTCTTTGACAATGCAATACCCGAGTTATCCCAAAATATCTTCGTTGTTTCTTCTTTCTCTTGCTTTAGATATGACAATACTCTTCTCATCCATACTGCATGACATGCTACTATTGTGGCTACCACATATTTTACTTCTGCTGAAGAGAGAATGACAACAAGTTGTTTCTTGAAGGCCCATGAAACTGCAACTGAACCCAAATGGAATATATGACCATATACACTCTTTCTGTCATCTATGCTTCCTACACAGTCACTGTCTGTGTAACCAACTTAAAAATATCATAAATTGTATATAAAATGTCAAAATATTTCGTTGCATTAACTTATCTTAAAATTCTTTTTCCAACTTGCCAATGAGAATCCTTTGGGGATTGCATAAATCTTGAAATAAGACTTACACCATACATTATATTAAGCCTTGTGGCCATTAAGTACATTAGACTACCAACAAGTCTTTTGTACATGGTTGGATCAATATTACATCCTTTATCATCTTTGCTTAGCTTCAATCATGTGGCAAATGGTGTCAATATTGACTTGCAACTCATCATCTGGAACTGATTAACTAAAATATGAAAAACTAGTGTAGTAAGGGATAATTAATCTAATCTAGGAGGACATATAAACACAAAAAATGAATGCAGTAAAGAAGTATGTAAACGATCTAAACAACTATGCAAAATGAAATGCTAACCCTAATGTGCAAGAAGGAAGAGGAAAGAACTCAGCTGAATAGAAGATGTTCACAGGACAGTGTCACAGTGATGATTGGAATAAACTACCAAAACATGAAGTAAAAATTTAAAGAATATATAAGCCATTGTATATTTTCAGTTGTAGTTACATCCAGTTCATTTTTACTAACCCATCTAAGTTCATTATGAATGAAAAACAATTTTTTTTTTTAACATTATATTCAAATAAATCATATACTTTTCATTTAGAAGTAATAGAAGTAGATTATAAAGTTATTGCATTAGCACTTTAATTATTCTCGTCATCTTCATCTTGATTTTGATATGATTTATTCCATTTTTTATTTTTGAAATTTGACATGTTTTTCAATTTACAATCTTCTTTCTTATGGTCAAATTTCCCACAGTTATGACATTTACTATCAAAACTAACTTTTAAGTTTCTTGGTTTCATGTTTTTATTAGGAGTTTTAAAAGTTGCTTTTTGATTCTTGTTGAACCTAGAAGGCTCACATTTTGATTTTTGAGCAAAAAGTGCTTGAGTGGCATTTTCTTTTGAATCTAAGTTTTTCATAAATTGTTCTTCCTGAACTAGGAGAGCACTAAGGGTTTGCATATCAGGAATGTATTGTTTAGTTTGATATTTAGAATTCAAAATTGAAATGAAATTTCTAAAATTTTCATGAAAATTCAACTGAATAACGAAATAAAGTAATTTATCTTGAATTAAGTTGCAGTTATATCTATCTAATTGTGACTTAATATTTTTATTTTTGCCAAATAATTAATTAATTTTCATCTCCCTTCTTGGGAGTTGTCATTAGTTCTAAAATTAGTTTAATGATTTTTGATAAACACGTACCTTCATGCATCGATTCCAATTGAATCCAAGCATCACTTAAACTTTCTTAATTCCTGATATGAAGTAGGATATCATCCTGTACACTTCAAAAATCAATGGACATCGCCTCTTGCACTTTTTTGTTGATACACAAGGACATTGTCCATAGTTTCTTGACCTCTAGTTGGAACATTTTCAGTTCTATTCACAACTTCTCATAGTTTGCGATCCATGAATTCAACCTTCAATCGGATCTTCCAAATGTTGTAATTATTCCCATTCAACATCTGAGATTTATCAATCGAAAACTTATATGACCCCTTTTTTACATAAATAAAATTAAATAATTAATGAGGATTAACAAAAACAATCAAGGTTTAGAAATATCCCCTATCGTTGTTTTAAGCATTGCAATTACAATTCGATGAATTTATGTCGAAAAAGAAGGTCTTGTCAAGCATATAATTTGGTCTCGTAAAGATTTTTCATGCGTGGGTAATCCAAACTCACCTTTCACCTATGCACACATAAATTTTCAAAAACATAACATATCCCAGAGGTGGGGGGGTTAAATAAATTTTTAACCAACCAGCCAACTACCCGACGAACATGTTTATATAATTAAATTAATAACCATTACCTAACCAATTTGGTACCATAGTAGGACTGAGATATTAACGAATTATATAACATATTGATTTAATCAATGAAACATTAAACAATTATCAAGGTAAAATGAATTAACACATTTACACATAACACCAGATATAATGTGGAAAACCCCAATGGGGTAAAAAACCATGGAAGAATTTTTCATTAAATGAGAAACTATTAACCAGTCTAGAACTCCCTTCCTCACTTCTTGCTCCTATATTTCCCATTTTTGATTAAATGAGAAACTACAATAATTTGATTCCTTAAATTAGGGAGTCCACTTTTATATGAACGAGTCAAATTACTTTTAGGTGGATTGTTTCACATGTATAAATAAAATGATTTTAATTCACATAAGTCTTAATATGCATATTAGAAGATTAATTCCGAACAAAGTTAGCTCAACGATAAATTTATTAAGGTGAAAAACTATAGTGACAATAATGTCTGTTGTAAATGGGATTTGATGTTCTAAAAATTAAAACATATAATACGAAATATGGACCATCACACTATCTTAAGTATTTTTATGCCTCATGTTTATACTTTGTATAAAAATTGATATATTAATAACTAAATAGTTTTAACATCAATTGATTTTATGCATTGTCCAAAGGTTCTATTTATAAATTCTCTTCAGTAGTAGATGGTTTTATTGCACTTAAGTTTCTAAGGATTGCTAACAAGAAAGTCATATTTATATGTAATTTATACAAAATTCTAAAAAACTGAAATTATTAGTATGTATGTATCAAGATTTAAGAATATGGTTACCAACACTTCAACATTTACAAATAAATGGTGATGGATGTAAAGCGAACTCATTAATCACTTTAGAGACATACCATAATAAACAATAAGAAAATTTGAAAATCTAAATTATTGTCTATATTTGTAAATAGTACCAAAATGAGCTAATATACGAGTAGTCCACCCCTAATGTCACTATATAATAACTGAACAGTTTGAGCATATTATCATTGTATATACGAATAAATTTATAGATAGGCAAACTATGGGGTTTCATTACAAGATCAACTATGGGATATCTCGATATGTTGACTATGGAATCCATCACATTAGAGATAATGTTGTTGGCCTATAATCGGTATTAGCAAAAATAATTTTAAATAAAACACTTGGGCACATTTCAGTTATAGAGTTGCAAGGATTAAAAAACGAGATTGAGGTGCATCCTTTTATCTATTCCAGTGTCAAATAAATAATATAGTTAATTTAATTTGTTAAAAATTGGCAGAGTACATTTTGATGGATAAATTTTGGAGCGAGAATGACACACGTGTGCATATGACTAGGAATTAGTACAACACACGGCGACCTGCATCAGTGCCTGAGAAGCGGGCTGAGCATACAAGTGGTTGCTGGCATGTGACCGTGGATCATGTGTATGCTGCTTAACCTGAATTTTAGTTTTTTTCGCTGATCTTGACAGAGAGATTGAGGATCCCCTTGGGCTTTCCCGAAGGGGTTACCAGCTGACACTTGTAGCTGCTGAGCATATCATTTTGCTTAAGAAGAAAGTCTCTGAGGGGCACGGTCACATGGCCGATCGGATGAGGTCCCCCAAACTGTGGCGCTCCATATCTGGACAGTAAGGAACAGGCGGTCCTGTTGAAGGGAGGCCTCGTGGAGGGTGAATGACATTGCCTCGTTCCAACTTGGATTTCTTCCGTTTTCTTTGTCCACGTTTGTTCTGTGCTCGCTCCTGCTGCTGCGTTTTCCTCCGCCCTGGACGAACACCACCGCGTAGGCCTTGGTTTTACACAACAAATTTGGTCTCTTCAAGTTGCTCGCAGATTTCACTGTTATTTCCATGCTCCTCATTTCCATTCTTGTGCTTGCAAAATGATCGATTTGTGAGGGGAAGTGCGGTGAATGCTATGGCTGAGGATTTGCAGATGCATTTATAGGGAGAGTGTTTTTTTCATGAGTTGCTCACGTGATGCTAATTTTGAGGGCCGTTACACGTCGATGACAATAAGAGCTCTGATTTGGGCGGCTATTATCCGATCCGATTCGCTTCAGGGAATTGAAACAAGGTGGAAGAAAAAGTGATCATTCCCATATTCAGTGAAAGAGAGAGGATTGTGATTGGGATATTTCTGGTACACGCTATGTTAATCGAGAAACAAGCAAGATAGCTTCTATTTTTCCTTCTTTTCAATCAAGCACGAGGATTAATGTTTTCACGATGTTAGTCAATAACCCTCGTGAAAAATGTTTCCAATAATAACTAAGACAGCTTTATTATCCTCCAGAATTTATTGTGACGGATTGTAATCCATTCAGATTTGGTCTATACCTTTCATTTATATTTTGATTTTCTCAATTTTTTTTAATGGAGATACGTTGATGCCTTACTACACCGAAGCTGTTGGCAGTGGGCACCATTAGAATCAGCATGCCGTTCTCACAATATCTAAAGTTGCATAATCTCTTTATAAATGGTCCAAAACTTTAGCGTATAGATTATAGAAATGATGGTTGACATTGTTCTCGGGTGTTCTACCCTTTTATATGTGTTCTTCCTTACACACAAAACTTCCAACTATATATTCGTCAAAAAAAAAAAAGAAAATAATTCATTTGTTTTAATGGTTTCTTGTGCCTTACCATTAGATTTTGCTTGCAAGTTTTCAATTATAATGCATGCAAGGTGGAGTTTAATGCCGCATGAGGACTGTGTGGCCTTATCTGGCCACCAAGGGGGTACTCAACGAGTTGCTCGCACTCGGATAACATCGAGCCTCAGCTCGTAAAAAAAACATAACAATAGTACAACTATGATCATCTCTATCTGAATCATCTCGCCACCACTTCGACAAGGCTAAACACAGTCATAGCTATACTTAGGTTGCGTCCATACAACAACCACAAGGAGAGAGAGAAGGGGGCACAGGTCGTCATCTATTGAGCCTAAGGTCAGCCCGAGTTACTAGCGCATGATACCCATCCCCTCACTCCAAACATACACTCTTACCGATTTCCCTCAGGGTTGGTTAGCGTAAGGTTCACAACATAACATGTCACTACATCACTAACACAATGGTGGTTCACACACATTAATCATAGCACCTTCGCAAGGTACATATACAAGGTATTTCAGACACGTTACAATAACAGTTACAACATATTATATCACCACATGCTACACCCAAAGTGCAATCAATGTACGATAGGGATCATATACTCAATATATGTCCCAATTTATGACATTAATCATTACATATCACATGAACTACAATTATGATGAACACAGACTCAACATACAGTCCACTGCCATATAACGTGGAAATACACACATTTCTACACAAATGATAATGAAATCATTAAGAAATCCAATCCACTACAATCAACCTAGTCACATAACATACCGGCACACCCACACATCACGAATGCCAAAAGGATCCAACACTCTGAATCAATAATCACATTTCTTCCACACACACAACAAAATAGTGTTTCACACTCAAATTCACGTAGAATTCCTAAAAAGGAGAGAGAATACTCTCATCTTAACACATCAACATGCTAACAATTACACACTAAGTGACATACACAACATGTGCGCTAACAATATCACAATTACGACATAGTTCACATCACGCTTAAATCACATTACTCTTCCAATATCGACCACCAACAGGCAACTCCACCACAACTCCAATTTGTCCCAGAGGTTCAAGAGTATGAACCTCCACTCTGATACCAAGTGTAATGCCCACTATTTCAGACACACAAGACCACATAGCAAAATACAGGATAATTTTTTTTGACTTGTTTGAAACATAGCACGACACAACAAGTGGTCACAATGGCTACAACTAGCTCCTTGAAAAACTTGACACAACGATGACCACAAGGGCAATAAGGAAACACTCAACACCCATCAAGGATAGTTCACTTTTGTCTTCGATAAGACACCGTAAAAATACCAACCCGTAATACCTAGTTACAGTTCAGGACACTCCACGGAAAAATCCTTTAAGGTTAAGTATTCACTAAAATAGTCTTTCAAGACCTGAATTTGCGGTATAGAAGATTCATGTTATGATTCATACAATTCTCCTTATAGGGCTAGATTTCTTTTCTTTTATACTAGAGACATAAGGCTTAGATAAAAATTACCGAAAAAGGATCACCTTTACTTTGAAAAATGTTTGTTTAATTAGTTATTAGATTAACGCAACAAGGGGGTGGAGTGAAACAAATCCCACAAGGTTATCTAAACAACCATAAGCTACATGATCCTCATTTTAACCTTTGTTGGAAAAAGGAGACGAGTGAAAGCTCTAATTGATGGAGGTACCGGTTTAGGTTCGGAATGAAAAACCCCTTTGAGAAAGGATCAAAATTTTATCATTACTTTAAGAATGGTTACAAAGTACTAAGGAAACAGTTAGAGAGAGAAGGTCAATTTATTTCATTATGATCTATTTAGTTATTAACCATCCTTTTAACGAGACTTAAGAGTTCAACTAGATTTGGGTAAAAGCTTCATTTAACAATCTCTTGATTAAGTATGACAAAGGAAACACATGGGGTCCCCAAAGAAGAGCATAAGTCTTAGAGTATCCTTAATCAAATTCCCCTACTAACTAAGATATGACTATGTCCCCAAAAGACAACAAGGAAAAATACTTTTAGAAATAATTAATGTTTCACGACAAAAGGGATAAAGTTTAATCCGTAGTTAGGGTTAACGAGGGTAGGTTTCTTTACACTGGCAGAAAAAAAACTCATTTCTTTCCAATTTAAGATTCTTAAATTTATTAACAAGAAACCCAATTTCATTGTTATTTTATTTATTGATTCATCTATGAATTCATTTTATTTTATTTTTGATTAGCTTAGAAGAAGGATTGCCACTCACTAAAATATAAAAAGAATTGCACTAGTGCCAAGACCATAGGGGGGGGTTATTAAACATGAAAGTTTTATTAAATGAGAGAAGAAACCACCATTGTTAAACGAGAGGGCTAAACACGGTTATAACATTTCTATTCAACATGGCACACAAACCAAAGGTATCACACGATTCAAAAGAACTTTATCTGAGAACAAAAAGATAACAATTTGGTCAAGACATGTTACAACATTGTTATGACTGAAATAATATCATAAGGAGAGTACACGAACAAGGGGATGATCGAGTTCCTTTCCTCACAAATTATAAGTTTCGCTACAAAAGGACAAGACAAATTTATTTCACAATGATCGATAATCCAAGGCAAGAGGCCTTCTAAACTCCTTTACAAGCACCATTACAAGATTCACAACACATTTGACATTTGAACAAAAAACTTCATAAATCAACCTGATGAAACCTTCACAAATCTTTCCTTTATCAACACGCACAAGCCATCTGCACAAGTATTAACTTTAGTCAGTTCACGAGAACTGAGCATGCTAAGACTGACCATTACAAAAGTAAGATAACATTTAACAATATCAAGAAAGGAATGCTCTATTTCAAGAATGGATCAAAGCAAAAACCACTTATCAGCCAGGATTTTATTGAAGCTTGAGAATTTATCTAGAATGATTAAAGGTTTCACTTAGGCTTCATTGGATGAGTTTTACGAAAGAAGACAATTTACCTTACAAACGAATGAGAGATAGATTGCATGGTTTATAAACTATTTCCTCCTACTTATTAAATCTTATTATCTTTAAAAATCTCTCCATTGATTTCACCTCATGATCATTTAAGAATTCACCCAAACAGATAATGTTCACTAGTTTAGCTAGGGATAACAAGGTATATAATTTTACTTTACAAGGGATAATTCCCTCTTTGATCACTTATATAATTGATTTTTATCAAGTAGGTCACATCTATATTAATTCACTCATAAAGAACTTTTAAAAGGATTACCCACCCTTCTTAAAATGTTTTAAAAAATTACATTGTTACTATGTCGAAGAAGGGTTCACAACACAACATTTTTACCTCAGGAGAAAATTTTACCATTACTCCTTTTTTGAAAACTCTAAATAGTTACATCATTGGTATTCAAAATGGTATACGAATCGAAGAGACAAAACAATTCTAGGGAACCATGACTAGGGAACAAAAGGTAACAACATTGACAAAGAAATGCTAAACTATTCTTAGAACTCCTATAATCCATTAAGGTCACTCAACAAAGTGGTAATCCAATTTTCTTATACTTTCCCACTAATTAACAGAACCCCCAACAATAACCTTAAGGTCTAGTCACTCCATACAAAAAATAATAAATACCAACCTTAAATTTTTCCAAAGATATAGAGAAAGGCATTTGACTCACTTCTTATTGAGTCTGTATTAGGACAGGTAATATATTAACTACCACTGTATTTAATTTCCACTTTTACTATTTATATGTGTGTGTGTTCACGCATACATGAAAATTAATCACACAACATCGAATAGGTATAGCACATCCATGAAAATGGATAGTATTCAATTTATGTTAGAACAATACTTAAGGGGGAACATATTTATACAACTTCATCAATAAGACTAAATTGTCCTCCACATGTTCCCAAAATTTATGATAAATCTTTTGCTTTTGAAAACAACATCTTTAGGACACTCAACTCATGGATTGAGTTAAAAAAAAGGAGATCATTTATGCCTCTTATCAAACAAGTCTCAATCATCTAATAGAAGAACAATGAATAAAACACTTTGTATCAGTTTTACTAGTCTTCTCATAGGAGGGAAAGTTGAATCATAGGGTTCCAAATTAAAAAGGAAATTCAAGTATAATTTAAAATCCAATATTTAATGTCATACAATATTATTTTTTGGCACCTCGTTCCTGTAACTAAAGGCAAGAAGGGTTCGACTCAAACACTCCTTCATCCACTAATGGACAAATCAAATGTTGCAACTTATAGAAGGGGGGGTGGGGCATTATTAAGCAACCAAAACCACATAGAATTCCATACCTAGCATGCACCCAAATTTGACACAAGAATCCCCAATTTTGGCATTTACCCGAAACCCCCCAAAAAAATATAGATTTTTTCATGCAAGATTTAAACCCACATATTTGATTTCAAAGGAATGTTTTTTTTGCAACAGATTACCAATAAAAATCAAACATCTTTAAATCATAAAATAAATCTACCAAATAAATGATCATCCCTCACATGATTTACTCAAAGAAAATACCAAAATTACTGTGAAAATAAATAACCAGAATGAGAGAAAAGTAAACCATGCTTGATAACGATATCTCAGTGACTTTTTCCTTTTACTTCCTTCAAAAAAAAATTCAATATTTTCAGCCAAAGACAACCAGAAAACGTTTCCTTTTGAATTTTCCCAGAAGAAAACAATAACTAACCACAAACCAAAGCACTCCTAGATGCCATTCAAGAAGAGAACATAAATTTCATGAGATTATAGAAATGGTAGTAGAAAATTACACAGTTTAGGTTTAACATGCCTGCAATAAGCATCCATGATGCAACCATGAGCTTGTAGGGCATCCAAAACACCACTACAGGCTTCCACGTTTGACACAAGTAGTGATTCAGAGGTAGGGCAGTAGCTGTAAAATAGCGACATGAAATGTCTGAAAAAGAAGTGGTCTCAAAGACTGGAATGAAAGAAATATATACACAAAATGGGTTTAGTGCAAAATCCTATGAAGCTTCCATTAAAATGTGATTACCAAGAGTACAACCAGACTCCACAACCTTGTCAATGTCCTCCCAACCCTTTTTAGAGCGGAACATGGATATCTATCAAAGCACAATGGGGATTAGATTTTCACCAGGTGTGGAACCACCCACGAGGCATGTAACTGTTTGACAAAAGGCTTCAAAGAGATGCGATCTCAATGTGTTTCCACAATTGCAGGACATGCACAAAAGGTTCTGCGAAGAAACTAGTCCCCCATTCACCTTATGTAACCCAATAGGTGTCCAACTTGCGCCACCCACATAGAAAGGAAAAAAATAAAAAAAAAGTCCCTTCCCCCAAATTTATCCCACCAGAACAAAGAGACATGCCAACAAGAAAAAACCCATCAATACACATTGAAAGAATTAATGGAATACCATAATTATTCCACCAACTGCTAGCTAATAACCACACAAGGAAAATATCTTTTTGTTGGAACCCACGCATATGGGACATTTCACTGCCAAAGTGGTGAAGGGGAAAATGATAGGTGGTAGTTGGAAAGATTAACTTGAGCATTAAAAAAAATAACAACCCCATCAAAGCTTGCACTACCCTTTACCTCCTTACACACTCACAAGATAGCAAGAAAAGAAATCTAATTAATCTAATTGATCCTATACCGACCAAAAGGTTAAATTGCATACGAATGACATGCTGGATGAAGCAACATTATAGTTTCCTTTAATTTAAACGATTGAAATGACAAGCAAGCAGGACTACACGACTAAGGGGGAGGAAACTAGAGGTTGATGTTTGAAAGCGAACATGGATCAAGGACCGAACATGGCACCATGACGAGGTAATTCCCTTCTCCATTGTGGAACGAGGTTTGGTCTATGGGAGCGAATAGAATGATACAACAAAACGGCATAGAGGTAATTAATATTCATATCGATTACGAATGGCAATAATAATAAGATATATGTAATTTCTAATTGACCATTCGCTTAATAATATCATTTTGGTGGTCTACTTACCCTTTGTGACCTTCTCATTTGATTATTATCAGGTACTTGGGGCTCATTTTAGTGCCTGTAAACAAAAACATTATTTATCAATTCATAATAATAGTGACCGACAGTCAAGCTGGTCGACCTGTAGGACCACGATTTGGTTTCTCTAATAGCCGAATATCGTAAAGGAAGTTGCAAGGGCCAACCAACATTGGTCCTAGTCTTACATGACCACCGGTCAGACCTGATACCGATGCCGACGTCTGCTGGATATTTCCTGATTTACAATCCGAGAATGCCAACTTTTCTCAACAAGACTCTTCACAACGATTCAATTCTTGGGTACCAAGGACACCTAAGTCCCTGTACATGTCTATTTTCGATTCGAGGCAATCAATGTGTATTTCATGTGTGAGACAATCTTATGTATCTTCTAAGATTCTTGATGGGAAGGGGGGATTCGATATGTCCAAATATTTCACCAGAACCATAACCAATGGAAAGTACGATCTCTTGGATTTAGCATCCTAACAAAAATCCTATTTGTTCCTTATCAACATGCTACATTAATTAGCAATTCTGAACCAAATGACTCTAAGTAAAATAATTCGATATATCTCTTTCCCTTAGTCCATGCTTCTGACCAGTAATCCACCATATTCCAGTGTACTCTGACAGGTCCAGCATATTGAAGGCAGAGCTGGTGATACCCGTTGTCCATCTATCTCGAAAGTTGTGCCATAAAAATTCACTACCTCAGGCTAGGACCGACATGTAATAAGGATGTGTGGGTAGCACATTCCATGATTATTAATGTTCATTCTTTTGGTACAACTAATATTTCTGCCCTAATGATAGTGTCTAGGAACCGTTATTTCTGCTACTTATTCAAAAATGGGCAACTCGAAACAATAATACGATTAAAAACCTTATTGCAGTACACACTAAGCTATTGTCATATACATAAGACACTTCAACTTCTAAATTAGTTACATGCTGATTTCACAAAGAGATTTCTATATTTTAAAATTCTAAAAAACATCATATGTGTACTGCTTACATACAATAAACACATCACCTAGTCTTGTAACATCATCGAATGAAAGTCATCATAATACTGAGATCATCTAAGCCTCGATGCTACTTGAGCTGTGCCCCCATATATCTTGATAATGACACAAGATTACAGATTTATGTGCAGGTCTATTGTTCCCCCAAACCTTAAAAAATATCACTTTCTCCTACTTTCCAAATACATCAGATGCTCATAGAAATCAATATCTATCTTGTTTCAAATCTAGATTAACTTACCCTTTGTCCTTTAAGTTGTTTGTGATTCCTGAGATTTCACTCCATATGAACACTAGCCGATAAATGATTACAACTGATTGCTTTCCTAAATCCTGAAGTAGATAACACAGAAAATGAATCACTAACATATGGTAGACAATGTAGACACCTAAATGTAAGTAGCTTTTGCAGGAGTCTTAGTTGCCAAAGGCACACGCTAAGATCACTCTTATTCTTCCCAATTCCGTTATAATTAGGCGAATCTCATTACTAATGGTAACTATCCATTTCTTGTCACTTTGTATTCACTTAATAAGCACTATCGCTGATCACCAACTCTCATTTTCATTCAGATATTCTGTTGCCTACATCATTATACGGAGAATCGTAAGTCGAAATACTGAATTCAGAAACAGACAATTAGCATCATTATTAACTAATTTAATGCTTTATTCATAAGAGATCCTTAAGTTTTGGTCACATATAGCCCTAGTATATGACTCAAACCCCTCTTCCATACCACATCAAAATCACCCCATACTGCACCTGCCACAACATCTCAACAATCTTCAGAGGATCTTATCCTAAGGAACCTCATTAGTTGACCCCTAAGCGGTCTGATCTAAGGCTCCGCTACCTCTTAATCACTCTGGTAATCTCCATCTCAACTCTGTCCATCTAGCAAGGCCTAATCCATGATTAACAATTCTAATCTAATTTGAGACTTTTAGTCCCACATGCACCAGTAAATATCAAGTTTCTGAGCCCAAAAGGTACAATGTTATAAAAAGAGCGCACCTCATTCCTTTATATTTAGCACACGATGCTTTGATTCTACAGTCTCATATAATATCATAATGATTTCTTAAAGGAAAGTCTAATCCTTGCTTAAATGCTTTCACACAAGGTTATTAGAATGAGATAATCTATAAGCTGGCAGCTTAACAAGTCATTTGGAGAGGTACATTTCACCAGTGAAATGAGTAGCAACCATAACCATTTGATTGCCCCTTAGGTCTATTTAGGCCCAACAGAAAATAACGACATGACATAAGCAGACATGATAAAGAGGGAGAATGCTGAATATTTCCTACGACAAGGGAGAAGCCAACAAAGATAAAAAGAAACATAACAACATTCAACGCTTAGCAACAAGGTCACTGAAGTATGAACATGTGTAATGTCGAACGAGGCATTTTATTTGTATTTCATGTGTGAGAAAAGTGATGTATTTAAGATTCTTGATGGGAAGGGGGGATTCAATATGTCAAATATTTCATTAGTATCATGTCATGGAATGTTCGAGGTTTGAAAAAGCCCTAACAAAAATTATTTGTTCATTTATCTTGCTAATTAATTAGCAATTTAGATATGATTTGTGTACAAGAATTCGACATTTTTTTTCCTTAGAACACTCTGACCTGTATTGCACCATATTTTACGTATTCTCACACGTAGCATATTGAAGGCAGAGCTGGTGATAATGTTTCCATCATCTCGAAAGTTTTGATATTAATCACTACCTCAGGCTAGGACCCCAGTAATAAGGATGTGTGGGTGATTATGAGTATTAATGACCTTTCTTTTGGTATAATTAATATTTATGCCCTAATGATAGTGTTGACATTTTTTGCACTTGTGCAAAAATGGGCAACTCGAAACTTTGTTACGATGGATAGCCTTGGTGAAGTATACCTAAGCTAAGGGAATTTACATAAAATTATTTTGTTACTGCTGATTTGTGAAAGAGATTAAGTTAAATCTGCAGCTATGTGTGCTGTTACAAAAAATAACACATCACATAGTCTGTAATTTCACGAATATCCTCATCAAAAGAACACAAGCCTCGAAGGACAGCTGTGTTATCTTGATAAAGACACCGGATTGCAGAGTATGTGAGGTGTATAGTTTTGGAACAACAAACATAGTGGCAGTTTTCAAGTAATCAGATTCACGATTATTATCTTGGTGCCTATTAGATTTATTATCCTTTGTTCATTAAGTTGTTTGTGATTATGAGATTGCATCCATCTACACTGTCATAAATGATTACAACTGACTCCTTTCCTATTCCTTACATCAAGAAAATACTGACAAACAAATGGTGACAATAATGTCTAAATGTAAGTAGCAGGAAGGAGTCAAGTTGAAAGGCATAGGCTAAGACAGTCAAACAACATATAAGGAGGCGAATCTCATTCAATGGTTATCCAGTGGAAGTTATAGGTATTCACTTTAAGATTATCCCTTATGTTAATTCATTTTATTGAGATATTCTGTTGCCTACATCATTATACAATCAAAGGAAAACTGAATGCAGAAAGAGATAATCAACTCATTATTTCAATTTAATGCTTTATTCATAAGAGATCTTAAGTTTTCCCACACAAGCCGTGGGATATGACTAAGTGCCTCATCATATACATGGAAATGAGAATACTGCATGTGCTAAAGAACAAAAGTAGAGGAGTAAAAAGGAACCCATTATTGCCTATCTGTCTTCTATCTCCGCTCCTCATCATCTCCATCTCCATCTCAACTCTTCCATCTTTCGCTTCCATCTCCATTTTCTTTTACCTATAAGGCAAGAGCAGTATCTATCAAATTTTGAGCTCAAGGTACAATGTTATTCCAATACTCATATTCTAAAGCAAATACATATTCTAAGTCCAATGTATCTAATGGTACTTAAAGGAAAGAAATACAGAAATGCATGACACAGGATGAGAAAGAGATACAGATAGGCTGGCAGCAAAGGAAAAAGTAGAGTACATTAAGTGAAATGAATGGCAAGAGAAAATCAAAGAAGCTAAAGATTGTGTTAGAAAAGGCAAAATATGGAGTAGCTTGTAAAAGAAAAGGATGTGGAAAATAGCACATGAAAGAAGTTGGAAAAAAACTTGCATAAGAAGGAAAGAAGAAGAAATAAACCACATGGATACAAGAGAGGCCAAAAATCCTATTTATTTCTAACTTATTTCTGAATTTCGCAGGAACACGTGGCAACATTGAATGAAATCAGTTTATCTGGTTAAGAGGAAAGCAGTGACTAAAAGGGAATAAGCATCAGTTTGAGATGATTTGTAGGAAGCATCAAGCATCAGAATGGGTCAAGAAAGACATACTTTGCAAATCAAGATTGGAAATCTGAAAAGGGAGAGAGAAAACAAGATTATGAAATTTTTTGCCAGAGTCTCCCCTTGTAAAATTGAATTTTGATTTAAAAAAAATTGAAATACATGTTTTTTAAGCTACTACATGCTTTCTAAACTATCTGAGCTTTAAAGGGAATAAAAACAATCAAGAAAAGTACATGTTTCATCACTTCTAAGTTGATATCATGATCAAATGAAACATACATGTATTCCAGATTCTTAGCATGCTACAACTATCAAAAGCTCTTTTTAATTTCCAAATTCAAGTGTGAATCAAAGGGCAACTACTTCACAATTTTCAGAAGTTACAATGAATCAAGTAAAGCCAGCATGGACAGCTCATTCAAGTAATCAGACAAGCAAGAGAGATGTTTATATCTTTTTAGAATGGTTAAATCATAAGAATTTGGAGAGAGAAGGATTTTGGAAAATTTTTGCTAGAGTTTACCCTTGCAAAATGGACTTTTCTAGAAAAATAGAAATGACATTTTAATGCAAAATTTGAAATACAATTGCTACCATGACTTATGAAAAATAAAAAAGTCATTACAGAAAAGGAAAATAGGTATTTTCTTCATTTTCCAGAAAAGGAGCATCTATTTCATTATACATAATGGAATGCTATCATGTTATACAATATGGTATTCATCTTCCAACTGAAGAAATAAACTACAAAGCTCAGCAAGTATTCAATCAAAGCATACTTTCCAGAACAGAGTTTAACAAGTGAAACATGCATCTACAATGAGAAATTACTCAAAAACAAGCATTTTTGCCTCTACAGAATGAAGGAACGAGTCATAAATTACAAATATGCATCTACAGGAAGGATGGAGTGGATTCCTAATACATAATTTGACAAGTACCAAAGGAAATTATGTAGTCAACTTTGAAATAAAATGGTTGTATCTACAAAAGGCAGTCCAAGTCCTTTACACTTCTTTTACACTTGCAAATAATCAAGGGTTACAATTTTCTCATTGCATGAAGAGAAAGAATTTACAAACTATGCATTTATAGAATGGAGGAGTAAATGACAAACTACCAGGTATGTATCTATAAAAGAAGAACATATAGATTTTGAGTATAAAACGAGAAACATAAAAATAGTTAACACTTCCAAATAATGAGCCATATCTATAAAATATCAAACTCATGCACAGAAAGGAGCCTTAAAAAATTAGAGTTTGAAATTTCACTACAGAAGTAGGAAAGAGACATCACATGCAAAGTATTTACGAAGATTATGAATGGTATTTCCATGTTTCAGAGTTGCAGAGCTAAAACTCGAGCTCGAAAGGAAAATAGAAAATAGGGTTGGAACTCACCGTGCCTGAGGACGAAAACAAAAAAAACAAGCAAAATGATGGTGGCACTTCCCTCTGCTAACTCATATTTGAGTTCATTATCAACTAAATCGAAAAACCAGACAGAAAACCAGAAGCAAGTTAGTCATTCGAATGGTCCACAAAGGATAAACAACAAGTAAATAGATTAAATGATCTTTAGATCACACTCAGAAGAGAAAAGCCAATCTACAAGTCAAGCTACAGGAAACGAAATATAAAAGAATACCTTCGAGCTCCTAAAAAATGCACACCCAGTCGTAATCGAATGGTGTCGAAGGTCTCCAAAACGAAAAATACAGGCTCAAAAACCTCCAAGATCTCCATGCTTTCATAAAAAATGTAGAGTGAGAAATTTTTTTTCCAGGGCTTTGCCCACAAAATGAAAAACCAAATGAAATGACCAAGTGCGAAGCCTAAGTGTATAAACCTTCCATCAAACTAGGGTTTCAAAACCCTGACGCATGGTTAAGGATCAATCAATCACCAAATGCCAAGTGGAAGATCCAACGGTGATCGGTCCACATAGGTTCCGAAGTGATAAGCCCCAATTAAAAGCCACCGACCATAATTAATGACGGTGTTCGAAACCCTAACTGTAGATGGAGAATCGACGACATCATGCATGCCAGTACAAAGATCAAAGGCCCCAAACACTTCACAAAATCCAAGCCAAACCGCCAAAGGTTATGTTACCATAGGCTAAAGTTTGCAAAAGGGTGAGTCATCATAGAGGGGGGCCAACCCACGTGAACCCTCAATTAATCATTATAGGGGACTTTTTCAAAATTATGAAACTATAATACCAATGCAAAAAATCAAAACACATTATGTGCCATGATCACCAAAAATGTGAATTATAAACTATGCATGCCAATGACCAAGGGTGGTCCCCTTTTATCAAAAACACATGCAAATTGCCTAGTCCACAAAGGTGGCAACATCCAAAATTTCAAACAAATCGAGGTGGTCCACACTTCAATTTTATCGTGCAAATATTGCTAAATGTTGCATCCTTTTGCCTACACACAGGAGATGATATTTTACATGCCTTCACAATAGGATAGAACATAGAAGATGACGAGTTTGCATGTGCAAAGAAAGAAGACCTGCCTAGCAAGAAATTTGTAATTTTGGCAAACTATTCACCTTTCTTTATTAAAAATAGAATAGTCAACTTCAGTTTGACTATACTGTATCTAAGGCTGATAATTCCTATTTTTATCACATACTTTAGTTTGTATTATTTTATTCAAATAAAGGGTAAAATTAGGATACATGGGCGAGTACACCTTTTAGGCTATTTTAGGAAGGGGGTGAAATTTTGCTATATATTGTGTGCTCTTGTAAAGCACAAAAGGGGGGGAATTTTTTAGAGATTTTTCCCAGAGAACTTTTGATATGAGTACTGAAGCAATTTTTGCCAGTTTTTCCCTCTGAGTGTGAATTATTCTTGCCTTTCCAAGTTATTCTGCAGTCTTGTGTATGTCAATATTAATCTTGTGAATCAATATTCCCTGATTAATCACTTTACCCTGCTGCAAATTCACCATTTCCTGCTAAATATTATTGTGCATATTAGCTTACTAGTGTTGTGTTGATTCTCCCTCAGCACAAATTAAGTGTTTTGCCTTTATTTCCTATAGAAAGTATTAATTGGTTCGTGCACCTACAGAATTCTTCACAAATCAGTTGTGTATGTCACTCAGTCAAGTTCTCATCTCAAATTTGGTGTATCACCTTAGTATTATTTAAATTTATAGTCATTTTTTCCCTTAAACTCCCAGAAAATAGTTTAGTGAACACCAATAAGGAACCGGTTTTTTAACCTCGGAGGTTCACCTCAAAATAGGTATACCCATAGACCTGAGGTGTCCCCATTGTATCTACGAGAGAGAGAGAGATCTATTGCAGACTTAGAAAACCTGCTGCCATCTCTCTGCCGGGTGCATTTTTGAGAGATAACAGATAGTCCTGAAATAATAATATTATGGAAATGGTTAGGTGAAAAATTACCCTTTGTTTATTGTTGTTGTGTGGATAATTTAATATGGAGCACCGGTATGATAAATGTGGCACCCTTCTTATGCATTAATGTATTGGTGAATGTGTGGCCTGGTATTATTTTAAAAGACATTAGGGCCTTTTTGATCCTTTACTCAGACACCAAAAGAAATTTAAAGACCATGTACGGTTCACTTTGACCAATCTTTAAGAAGGATATGATCAGGATTTAACACGAATCGACCGTGCACTTCTTTCACAATAACCCTATTTTTTATTTTTAATCACTTATGATCCTTTTTTATCAAGGTATGGTCATAAGTGATTTTGTTAAACCACCATCTGATCAAATTTAAGTTTGTTTTCAAGGGGGCCCTCCCAAGGTGCCCAAAAATCAATTCTATCTTAATTTTTCTTTTCTGAGTAATCCTAGAAAGTTCCCGCTTGTTCCCAAAATTTGGAACATTACGCCATTTCTTCCATTTTATACCATTTTTATTTTGTGGTGGGAGATGGTGATTCACCACACCATGAGGTTCTTCTATAGGTTCGCTAAATAGGTGGCCTAAGTTCATTAGCGTGCCTATTTGGCTCTGCATAAGGAATTTAGAATAATCTATCTAGTTCTCGATTCCAATCCTTTTGATTCTCATCTTTAGTTCCAAGCTACTAGTATTTGGCACAAGATCAAACTTATTGAATACCATTTTTTCCTTGGTGTGTAGATCCAGTCGAGACTTCACTTGCTTAGGGTGGAAGATAGAGCCTCTAAAAGATTTTTCAAATCCCTCTGGACCAAGTATGCTTGTCAACAGATAAAATCTATTTATGATTCTTAGCAATGGCTTACTGAGCTCCCAAAGATCACTAATAAATTTTTCAAGCACTACCGTCTTATTTTCAATGCTTAGGATTATTCAATAGAGAGTGCTACTACTCTGAAGAAATGTATTGATGTGGTCCCTAATAAACATTTTCCCAGATATTTTCCTCGCCACGATGCCCCTCTCACTTTGGAGGAGCTTCATACAACCTTTCTCTATCTTACAGATGACAAGTCTCTAGGTATGGATGGTATCCCAAGCAAGTTTTGCAAAGTGATCCGGTCTTTTGTAGGACTTGATCTGCTTCAGGTTTACAATGAAGGTCTCCAAACTTTCTCTCTTGGGAGTTTCATCAATGAAGGAAACATCATGTTCATTCTTAAAGTAGGAAACCCTAAACAGATGAATAATTGGTGACCAATCACCCTGTTGAATGTTTCTTACAAAATTCTTGCCAAAGCGTTGCCACTATGCATTGCGGATCCTATGCTGAAAATCATTGGGCTTGAGTAGAATGGTTTTTTCAAAGGCCATTACATCTTAGGTAATATTATCGCGGTGTGAGAAGGCATGAAATGGGCTTGGGTTTCTTTGCAGAGGCATCTCTTCCTCAAGATTGATTTTGAGAAATCTTATGATCACATTGGGTGTCCTTTCATCCTTGTCATGCTCAAAGCCCTTAGCTTTGGTGATTTCTTTCAATCGATCATTAGCACCTTGTTTTTGAATGCTTTTGTCCAACTCACCATTAATTTTCACCATTCCACTTCCATCAAAATTTTTTCCTCTACTAGAAAGGGATGCCCTCTTGGTATGACGTTGTTAGTGTTTGCTACTGATGCACTAGGTTATTTAATTTCTCAAAAATCTTACCAATGTCAAATTCGGGGGATTTTCCTTCTGGATTATGCGACTAAACTTATTATTAGCTAGTTCACTAAAGATCCCTTTCTAATTATTGTTGAATAAGAGCATAATGTTTCCTGGGTATTTAAATGTCTTGACACTTTCTATTTGGCTTCTTGTTCACATATTTAAATGGCTAAAACCTTGGGTTATCGACAAAGTTATTTGTCTCCTCCGGACTAGTTGAAGGACTACCCCTAGAAATGGATTATCCATGGGACCAAATAAGATTTTTGGGAATTCTTTATGGCTTTTATAGTGGCTCTATGAATTTGTGGCATTATGTTATTAAGAGGGTGGAGCAGAAAGCTACCAAGTGGTCTTCTAAACCCCTATCTTTGGCTAGAAAATTCCAAGTTTTCAGTAAGATCCTTGTTGCTATTCATGTCTATTACTCTAAGTGTTGGTGCCTTTCTCGCAATTTGTTCACCCAACTTGCCAATCTACTTCAATAATTTTTATGGTGTAAAAGTTCAAGTTTAACTAGTTTTCACACAATTGCTTGGGACATCTTTTTCCTTCCTCATGATCAAGATGGCATGGGGATCATCGATTTCTACCGACATAGTGTTTCCTTATATGCTAAATAGGTCATCCGGTGTTTATCAGGAAATCAAGCCTAGAAAATTCTATTGCGTCATTATATTGAATATGGAGCCCCTTACGGAAATAAGTAATAGAACAATATTGGGTTAGATACTATTATTATCACTTTGGCTCCTTTAAAAATCACTAGTACCTTTATTGCCAAAACTACTTAGAAATCCTTTGAGTAGGTGAAACATTTGATGCAATGAGTTGGTGATGGATTTCACACAGGGATTTATTTTTACTCGTAGAACATTTGGTGGTCTCTTATCATCAGTAATGGTTATCTTCCGCTTAGTGAAACTATGAGCATTAAATTGATTCAACTCTTCCATAAGGGAATTCATACCATCCGGGATTTAGTGAGCCATAGAGACTGAATTTGTTGGCCTGATCTCAAGAAGAAATACATTTTTTCCAATTCAGACCTTTCATCTATCTGTAAAATTCAAGAGCTCTTTCCCAATGTTATTCTCCATATATTTGGGCTTCAATATCCTACAACTTGGTGGCATGACTAGAGGTGTAATTAGGAAATAGCCTTCCTCTGATACAACACTCAAACCATTTATCAATTATTGAGCCTGATTTAACATGGCATGTATAAGCTTAATACTCAGTGGGGGTCACACTCTACAGATTCCACTTGGCTTCGACAACTTTCCCATACTTGGAACTCTGTTCTTGAGCCTAAAGTTAACCACTTTCTCGTGTGTCTTGTTTTCCAAGATTTTCTTGCAAGTGAAAGGCTTAGTCATATTGGCATCTCTAATCGTAATTGTCCTTTTTTCTCTCGCCCTTAGTCATTTAAACACATCTTTTGGTATTATCACTGCTCTCAAATAATCTAGAGGTGTATCAATTCTTTTTTTCTTCCTTATAACCCTGATTTCTTCCCTTGGTGCATGTCCTTATATGGTTACTTCAGTTCTTCACCTCATTACATTGATACACTTTGGCATTTATTTCAATCTTGTATTTTGTTTCAAATCTAGAAACCTCACAATGCTTTAATTTTCAAGCATGATTAGTTTATTACTTTTTTTTCCACTAATAATAAGGTGATTATTCTTCCTATCATGGGCACATAGAGTCAAACTTAAGTTTTCAAGGTTTCCCTGGAGTTTTCTCATTTGTAAGAGCTTCTTGATCACTAGAGCAATGTTCCTTGCACTATAATTTGGGTCCCGTCGAAACCTTAGTTACTATCACCTCAGCCTTCGCTACCCTGATGGATGCCACTAGTTGGACCACATCAGAGGATCTACTCAACTAGCCACTGTTCTGCCTCTCCTTGAGAACTCCCTTCACTCCTGTAATCCTTTGGACCTGGCTGAAGGCTGCCACCACTGGGGAAAGGAGTTTCCATCTCTCTGTGATGGGCTTCTCCACTGCCATCCATGCAGACCATTGTAGAATCTCCTCCCGCTTGTTGGGGAATTATGGTTCCATCACAAATGTAGTATCATGATCACAATGGTTGGCATGTGGATCCTGCTTTGGCGAAGCCTCACAGTGGAGCTTTCATCCCTCCTCGGGATTATCCTACCCTCCTCTTGGTGAAGCAACATGTGCTTGATGTTGGTGGTGTTGAAATTTTTGTTTAATGTGCTCTCTGGTTGTCCTATGGACATGTTGATGTATCCTTTGTGGTGTTTTATAATTTTTTGGTGCTCTTGTGGCTTTTTGTGGGACTGTCTGTTATCCGATCACCCCTGAATATGTAAATATCTTTTATTTTTATCATTATAAAGGGTAGTTCAAATAGTAAAAGTGATGTTTCCTTCACATTTGGTGGAGGAAAAAATCAAACTATCAATGTGAGGATAATGAGTATTGTGGTTCTTTTAGCAATTCTTGATCTAATGGAGATAGTTAAGGAGTTCTTAGTTACACATTAGTTTAAAGTGATGATATGCGTGAGTGTTGGGATTAGTGGTGGTGGGTAATGTAGATGTTCAATATGTAGGATGTAATGTGTGGGGTAAATCATGATATTATAACATGTTATTTGTAATATTCTGCCAAATGTACAGGGTTAAATAAGTTATCTTGACTATTTAACTGCTTTTAAAAATATACTTAAAATAATTTTAGTTTATTGTAATGTTTTTAATACACTCAATTTACTATTACATTGTTTTATTTATTATTGTTATCATTATTACTTAATTTTCTAAGGAAATGACTCTTATATTACTAATAATAGAATAGTACA
Organism: Taxus chinensis; assembly: GCA_019776745.2. NCBI lineage: Eukaryota > Viridiplantae > Streptophyta > Pinopsida > Cupressales > Taxaceae > Taxus > Taxus chinensis. The sequence continues at coordinate 121,243,282 of CM034146.1, forward strand.
ACTACTCACAAAAGGAAGGTGGTATTGTAACATGCCTCAAGTCCAAATCTGACAAAATACATGGGAAATAAAAATGATTGAGCCAAATTAAAGTAACGAATTACATGATCACATTATAAAATAAGAACAAAAAATAAGGATGCAACCACTTTTCTTATGAATATTATGTGTAATCAATTTCTAGCTTATCATAATATTATTTTTGTAATCTATAGTATTAAAATTTATATTAATATCATGATTATATAATTAAAATTAATTTTTTTTTGAAATATGAAATATAAAAAATTACTTGTATATATAAACTAGTGTTGTAGTTATAGTCATATTCAAAGTCACAAATGAATCTATATTTAGTGTTGATAATGAATTTGTAATTTAATTCAAGTGTGTATTCATTATTAGAGTTAATATTTGAGTCAAATTTTAATCGTATTCTATGTGATTGATTAATTCAAAGATATAGTGACAAATTTAGTCAAACATATTGTGTTTCCAATTCCATCACATTGTATATATTTTTTATAAACTTCAAATGTTTTCCTACCATTTATGGTGATGTTAGATGATGCGTTGAAAAATAAAATATAAAATTAGCAATCGTACGTGAAATGTAAGATGGAAACGTCAAAGGGGATCTATCAAAGATGTTAAATTTGTGAGGGATAAGTAAAGGGAGAGGAAAAGGGGAGAAGAAGAAGGGGTTCAAGGGTGAAGAAGTGGAAGGGGGGGAAAGTGAAAAGGGGAAAATGTGATACCTACACCTTTAACAATGACAAAACATTTGTGGGTAATGAATGAAGGAGAAAATGCATGTTCTGTAAGATGTAGAGGAAATTTTTTGTAGAGATTAAGGAGTGGTCGAACAATACTGCTAGCATGAATAATTGTGTCTAATTTCAAATTCTTGTAAAATTTTTTAGGCACCATTTAAGTTTCAAGTTAGAGTATTTGAAACAAGTAAGCTGATGCACGGATAATCATCAACAAGTGAGCTTTCCCAATTGATGGTCAAATGAGAGAAATTACCGATGTATATTGTTTTTCTATGGCTTTAAGGTCGTGAATTGTATGATGTTTAATTTGGTAGCTAAAACAACGTCGTGACTGGAATGTTGGATATTAAATTGAAATATCTTCTGTGGGATATCACTCAAAAACACATAAATTAAAATAAACTATAGCAAATAGAAGATCTGATATTTTCCGTAAAAACTCAGCTAGGGTAGCGAACTGTATTTTATTTATTTTTCTAAAAATATTTTTAGAAAACATATGAAAATTTGTAGGAAGCTTTCTATGATAATAAATAACCCTAAGACAATATATTTGGAATTTTCAGATCATATAAGACTACCAGAAAATCACAGAAAAACCCTAGACAACTAGAAAACCTTAAAAATCCATATCTTCTCAAATATATATGGGTAGATTCTGAAATTTTGGAAATAACATCTATACATAATATGAATGAAAACCCAATTGCTAGTCCTTGAAAAAGCACGTTGAAAACCATGAACTTAATCTCTGAAAATCAGCCTTGAATTACTTCCAAATTTACAAGCTAGGGTGGATCTTCCACCACTCAAGAATGCCCTGCTAGCTTGGAATAAATCTCTCACCACCAAAGCTAGGGTTCTTGTGGGATTTTACTCCATAAGATAGAAAAATAAAATAGCAGTTGCTCAAAGGAAATCATAAGTGTGTATGCAATAATGATAACTTTTTCTCCTCCCAATCTCCTTTTATAATTTTCCCCAAAATTTGTGGCCCAAGAACCTAAGTTGACCTTTAAAAAATAAAGCAACTTAAGCTGTTTTCCTCCCCCAAGTCACCATAGGGACATAAGTGACCCCCACAAAATAATATAACATTAAAGTGTTATTAGTCACTCTCCTGATGTCAAAACATAAAGTTTTAACCCCACCAAGTCACTTAACACCCATTTCAATGCAAGAACATTAAAAATAAGCAAGGTGGAATACCCAATAGCCTCTAAAGTCTTTAGCCCCTTAGGTATTACCAAGGCTAAGAGTAATGAAAAACCTCCTAGGCCAACTGCTAAGAATTGGGGACATTAACATCCTCCCCTCTTGAGAAATGTTTGACCCCAAGCATTATCTTTTCATGCTACAAAAGATGAATACCACAAATGAAAATTTTCCACCTCACCCTACAGTCAACAAAATATTGGTGTGATCCAAATTAGCCATGCAACCCCATGTAGTCATCATGACCTCCATGTTCTATAAGGAACAATGTTGTCTGTGAAGTAGAATGATGCCTAAAACAACTCTCCATTGATACCGACATCAGGACTGCCAATTTGATACCAACATCATATGACCACTCACTACTTCTCTAATCAACCTGTGAAATAATCTGTATATGAAAAAATTGTGATAACTCTCCCACATGACCCACACTCGTATGAGAGTAAGGATTCCCATAATGTATCTCAATTTTTCCTTTTGGGGAAAAATCCCAAGACTCTAGTAAATTGTCAATTGATAATGTTAACTCTACATAGTTCACCTATTGTGATGAGTGTGAACGTACAACATAACTAGGTAACTGAGTCAAATCCGTACCACCAATGACTATCACATGGGTGAAATTCCAACCATGCCTAGAAGTAGTAAAATATATAGGAGAGTTATCCCCTGTCGAATTAGAAAATGATGAACATGTAAGCTTTGATTTGTAATGACGATAAACCGTACATCCCTTTATAAAGTTTAGGATATCCTCCCTTAACCCATGCCATCTGAACCTCTTTGATATGGATTTTTAGTTCTCATCGAAGCTCAAGTGTCCAATCATGGAAGAACAATGCATATGTCGCAATATCTCCATCCTCAACCATGCATATGACACAAGGTACAATATGCCCTAATAGAAGATCATCTCATCCCCCAAACTGTAGTTTTCATCCAATACACAACCATCTTGAATCTCACAAGTCTGTTGGTTCTTGGAGTACTCAACAAGAAAATGAGATCTCCAGTCCACCAAAACCTCAGATTATCAACATAATGATAAATTTAGATGATTTGAACTCGTGAAACCAATCTTTGTAACTATTTTTCATGCACTACTACTGGTCAAACCCACATCCATATGACTCCACATCGGCCCATAGTAAAAAAAATCTCATCATGCCAAAAATTCCTCTCCATTCCCTCATTTCCAAGAACTCTATGTGCTCCTATAGATAATCCCCTCAAGATCACATTCCTTCCCTCAGACATAAATTTCAGCTCCATCGTCTGAAAGTTAGTCCAAAAAGAACCAAGAGAGTGAAGCCACTACACTCCCAATACTATGTTGGTCACTCCCATACAAAAAACGTAGAAATCATCGGTAACTATATAGTTATCCATGGTGAAGCTCAACTATGGAACTCTACATGTGCATCTCATATGGTCCCAATTAGCTATAATTTTGAATCCCTCAAATTCCTTCATCTGCAAACTTCATCTCTCTAACAACGATGCATATATAAAGTTTTGACTAGCCACACTATAAACGAGTACCACAAGTCATTTACCATGTATAGCTCCTCTAATCCTGAATGCCTTGTACATCAGAGTACTAGACAATGTGGTTATAATCTCCCAAGGAAATTCTCCTCCTCCTACTCCATATTAGCACTATCCAATATAAATCCTTCTCCATCATCTATCTCTTGGATCTATAAATATTCACCTCTATAAACCTCACTCTCCTCGAAGACCTAAATGAATTGAGCTCTCCCTTTCCCTTTAAAATCATGCACCTGAGCCCAAGGGGTGTGGTAATTGAAACATAGTTTATTTCACCTCAACTATTTCCTAAGCTCTCTAGAAATGACCATCTTCTTTGCCACCTCCTACAAAAAATAGCTTGAACAATTTTTGATGCTTATCGGGTCATAAGTTACAATTTTATATGGTTGAGTCACCCACTCATAAATGCAGCCACATGTTGATGATATTGATATCTAGTGAAAGGGAGGTGTGGTTTTTAATACAAAATATGGTTGGGTTTTATGACCCTAGTTCTTCTCACTCTCCCACTTTTGAAGCTTGGCTCACCTTGTCCAACCTTTGAGGAGGTTTGGATCATGTTCTCAAATGGATCGATAGATCCATGCTGTCATCTCAAGAATGTTTTATTTTGATAGCATTTATTCCATACTAGTTGAGGTCATGCCTAATTTTGTACTATCTTATCATTCCCTTATACCATTTCGTATCACTTGGAATGATAAGCGTGCTTTTTTTTCATAAAGCCCAATCCTTTCTTAATACTGTCTTGATGTAGCATGGTCCCACACTCAATCATATCAATCGTGTGTGGATCTTAGCTCTACGGCTAAGTCATTGTCAGAACTTTAATCCACCTATGCATGTCAGGTGGACTCAATGGTGGGAGGATGTTATAAATCAAACTACTAGATTCCTTATAATCTATGACATACAGTTGGCCAAAACGAAATGTCTCTCATACTCCATTAACATCTCCACTCTTAGCTGAGTGGTGGTGGTGCTTCAGGGAAACCCCTTCTCTAAAACTATACAACTTCAAGTTATAAAACTTTGCTATAAATTTCAAATTGCTGATAATTACAACACTTAGGGAGCTCAAATCTGTTGCCGTATGCATTGGCTTAAAATTGGCGACCGAGTCTCGAAAGAATTATTTCTTTCTCTCAAAGCCAAAAATCCTTCTCAACAAATTTGGAAAATATTTGATGGCGGAGCTCGGGTCACTGACCCCTAACCCATTCTTTAAGTATTTTTGTGATATTATAAGCTAGTCTTTTAGGCTTAGTAACCCTCTGCTGATAGACAAGAAGCCCTTGAAAAATGTCTAATTGTTTTGTCGTGCAAGATTTCACAAGTTGAAAAGGTGGTGTGCAACTGAATTATCCATGTTTATGACCTCCATGATGCATTCATGTAAATGGATAATGATAAGGCCTTGAGATACAATGGTTTCCCCTGCCAATTCTATAAATATTTATGAGGTTCACTTGGGCAAGACCTTATTTAAGTCTATCTCGAGGGGTTTCAGAACCAATCATTGTAGCCATGTGTCAACAAAGGGAATATTAACTTCATCTCATAACCAAGGCATCCAAAGAAAATTACCTATTTGTGGCCTATCCTTTGTTAAATGTCTCCAAAAAATCCACCAAAGTTGTGGTTATGCGACTTCATAATATTCTCCCCACCTTAATTCAACTAGAACAAATTAGGTTCATTTAAGGGCGCTACATCTTTGAAAATATCATTTTGGTATGGAAAGGCATGAAATGAGCTCATAGATCCAATCAATCTACTATGTTGATTAAAATTTATTTTAAGAAAGCTTATAATCGGATTGAGGTTGTTTATCCTTGTCATGCTTCAAGACCTTGGGTTCGACCCCATTTTTATCCAATTAGTTAGAATGTTATTTGCTAATGCCTCTACCCAAATCACTATTAATGGTTTCATCTTTGAATCCTTCAAAATGTTTTGTTTCATTTGAAAATGGTTCCCGTTAGAGCCTACACTCTTCTTGCTTGCTGCCGAAGGTTTTGGGTGTTTTCTAGCCCACACCAAAACCTAAGGAATCATTATGGGAATATCACTGCATTCTATGAAAAATTCTCAATTGCTTAGTGGTTACTTTGCAGATGATTCCTTTCTTGTGCTCATTGAGGAAGAATCCAATATCCACAATACCATGCACTACAGTTATATTTTTTTTAGTATTTGGTTCTTCCATTCAATGTCGGAAAACTCTGTGCTACCAACAATCCTTCCTCTTAGCGCCCACATGGCTAGCCTCTTTTGAGATGAAGATTCTTTCACATGGTGAAATGTTTAAGGTTATTGGCATCCCTTTTTCCTTTAAAGCTTCATCGGATGAGAAAAATAATTGGATTATTGGATTACCAGACCTTTGTCCTTGGTAGGAAAATTCCAAATTTATTCCAAAGTACTTATGGTCATGCACATTTACAACTGTTCATGTTGGGTTCCTTCTAGAGCCTCTATTTAGAAGCTGGAAAAACTCCTCAAAGGATTTCTTTGGCCCAACACGTCCACTAGAAAAGGTTTTCATCAAGTGGCTTCAGAGACATGTTTCCTTCCCCACAATTATGGGGGTTTAGGGATTATTCACATACAATGCCAAGGGCAGGCACTCTGTGTAAAATGGATTGTTAGATGCATCACAGGCCAAGAAGTGTGGACAGTGCTTCTCGGCCCAAGAAGCGTGGAAAGTGCTTTTGGGCCATGACATTGAAGAAGGTTCACCTTATAGCTGACTTGCATGAAAAGGATAGGGGTTTTTCCTATAGTGCCTATTAAAGTGGTTGGCACTTTTGTGCTAAAAATCATTTGAAAATCATGGGAATGCATCAAACCTTGGCTTCAATGCAAACGCGATGGTTTTCACAATGGAATCTCCATTAACAATCATTCTCTCTGGTGGTCTCCGATATTCCAGACTCAGGATAAGTGTTTCAAAGATATCCTAGGGATTCCTGTGTCAAACGTTTAAGCATGGAATCTACAAAATCTAAAACTTATTCTGTAAAAAATTTCAATCCTAGTATCAGTGGTTGAGCTTAAATACCAGTTTTGGCTAGCTAACCAGGATCAGGCTAGTATTAATGAAGTGATAAATTTGGTCCCTGATCATATGTTATACAAACTGGTGTGCTCCTCTCACCCCTGGTAGATGGACTTGAAATGGTATGTTGATACCCCAAATCATAATTATTCTACTAGTAAAGGATACTACTTACTTTTGCCTCATCTTCCCATGGTTGAAAAACTGAACAGTTGATGGGCAATTCATTCCACTTCGTCTTCATGGAATCAATGATTTGACACTGTCTGGTCTATCTGTGTGGAGCCTAAAATTTCCCAATTTCTCTGGCGTTTTTTGCATTAAGGTCTTACCATGTGGTCTCAACTTATTAAAATTGAGATCCTGGCTCCCAAGTTCTCATTCTACGACCACTTGGAAACTTTAATGTATCTCTTCTAGTTTTTTTTGAAAACACATCTTGCTTAGAATTGTATACACTCATCTTTCACTCCTCTCAGACTGCAATGCTTTACTTGATAGCATATCCTTTTAGGAGATAACCAGTAACTTCTACCTATGCTCACCCAGATTTGGCATGTTTTAAGAGGGGAAATTCTATTTTTGATATGGAAAGAAAGAAATGTTTTTTCCTTTATGGATTTTGAAGTTGATCAAAAAAATTCAGTGTATAACAAATATATGGTTATCTCCAATGTGCTACTGTAGATTCAAGTTCACGCTAACAAAGTTGCTTTCGAGGTGGAAAATCTTCATAATCAGTTGTGAAATTGGAGTGATTCCTCGTGTAACGTCACCCAAGAGCCACTCTTCCCATGTTGTTACTCCTCTCCACATCTCAACGGTGTTCTTTCATCTTGTCTTAGCACTCGCCCCACCCTCAAAAATGGAGGATTCATTCGCCACCATATTGTTAGGAAGGTTGTGGTCTCCCCTACTCGCCAACATGGTTGGGAAATTTTAGATGCTAGAAAGGAACTCCCATGTTTGGGCTAGTTAGACGATCATGATTCTCCTACTTAACGAATGTTTGTTCTTGTTTCTTAATTTTGTGCTTTGATGGTTTCCTAGGCAATGCCTAGTTTTTTTGGTGTTCTCCTAGGCTCGTCCTAGTTTGTTTGTGGTTTTGGGGCGTGCTCTCATACTACCTTCTTTTTTTTCTAAAAGCTATCTTGTATTTTATTTCATTAATATAATATAAGATGTCTTTTCATAAAAAAATATATTCACATATCATATACTTATTTCACAATGTAGATAGTTTCAACCCAAAAAATATGTACAATCTATGGTCCACTTTATAGTTTTGAGCTTGTTTGAAATACTCACATCAGTGTAATTTGTATTTTACAGGGCCAAAGTAAATAAATAGAAATTCCATAAGTTCCAATATTTAGGACCTAATTGGAATGTCTACTTCTAGTCGAACATTTTGGCCTCCATTTCAATCTTGCATGATGTTTAATTTGTTAAAAATGCGAAGATATGAATAGAAATTTAGAAATAAAAAGGTTATAATTAAAACCTGACATGTCTTACGCCTAATATACCAATTAGATTTTTCATACCCCAATAACATCTGTTATATGCGCTCCAATGTAGAACATGGGGTGCGTGAACAACCATAAATAATTGAAGCCCTCAAACAAATAGTCATATCAATGAAAGGTAGATTCTATTTGTCAATCAAGCTTACCATTTTTTAATTTTATGGCATGAAATTTTTTTATTGGAGGGCATTTAATTTGATAAGTTAGATGTAGACATGAATGGAAAGTTAGAAATTAGAAGGTGGGAAATAAATAAATGAATTCCCAACAACTATTCCACAGAGTATATTGCTCCCACTAAAATGATTTATGTTATTTTTGATCCACTTAATTGCCTCAAACTCATGCGCATTATTCACGTGATTGAAATGTGAGCTTAAAGGGTCCAAAATAAAAATCAATGAGATTTCAATAAGGTCTAAGTTTTACATTTCTCTCCACATGTAAGACAGAAACAAACCCAAGGCACACTTACAAAATGTCAACAACCATCGCTTTTGTTACCTATAACCCATGCTTTTTCCATTGACATGGTCATTGATAGCGAGGTTATGCACAATTAAATGTTGTTGAAAAGGCAAGCCAATCCAAGTATGTAAATTCCTTCAGTGTAAATATTGATATTTCTAAAACATTATCATATAACAAACATCTCTTTGATATGATATCTTTAGTATGTTACTACGCTACAAAGTACATGCATTTTAATTTGATTTGACTGAGAAAGAATATTTTTTAATCTTTTTTGTCCTTGTATTTTAAGGAAAAACAACACCAATGATATATTAAACGAAATTTGACATTGGCTGCATGGATTCCAAGTGGGTGGCGAGCTCTTTTCCTAACTTAGTTTACATGTCCCATTGAGGACCTTGCCAACTTCTAGCTTTTTCTCTAAATTTCCGCAACATGAAATTTCACCATGGTGCAATATAAATATGGTAAGGTCCAAGTGTATAGCCATGGGAATTGGAAATGGAAAGTGGCGAATTTTTTACAAAAGTTGTTATCCTCTTGTTCCTTATGAGAGAGTATTTTCCTGTAATTTAATTTGTGTATAGCCGAACTAAACAAACTAAAAAAGTAAATATGGATGCATTTTTACTTAATGGGTTTCATACGAGCCAAGCAAAAAGTGATCATGATCACAAGCAACAAAAATTAGATCCCAATCGGAGGAAGAGGTATTGAAAGGAATTGTTTGGGAGGTATATGGAGTTGTTTTGTGATGCCTTGAGGGAGGCATAAGAGACTTGAGGGAGATATAAGAGACTTATGTGTGTGTGATTAGTGCACTTGGAGGTTTCTTTATCTGTGATGCTTTGGGAAGCACATGTAGTTGTTGGTGATGCTTTGGGAGGTATATGGATTTTTTTTGTGATGTTTTGGAAGGTGTTTGGTGTTGGTTTTATGATTTATGTGTACTCTTGTGATTCAGGTTGTGTTTTATGATGTTGAGGATTCATGCTCCTCATCTTTTGCATGATTTTGTTTCCATCTTGACACTATGTAGCTACAATTATTGTCCCAAGTTTTGTGAAACCTTTGTATGTGTATTGTTGGAAATTTTGCATTATTATAGTATGCTTATGTTATGAGTAGTATTGTGTCAGGCATGTGTGTGTGACATCTACTATTTTATGTGGACCGTGTATGTTCCTTTCAATGGTTTGGTTGAGTTTTTTTGATGTGATACAATTGTGTTGGTATATAGCAATATTTCTTGAGGACCCGTAGTGTTGTGTTCGGGCCATGTGTAGTATTGTGATGTCATTTTTTGTTGGGCACCCACAAAACTAAAAAAACTAAAATCTAAAACAATGAAATATTAAGAGCTTCAGATTGATACATATTCTTAAGGGAAAAGAGTAAATAGGTAATAATATACACTGGAACTACCAATCTTCACAGAACATTAAGAAATTATCAAACCTTTCCTTCTTGCTAGTGGTCACCCTTTGGCAAAAAGTATCATTTCATTGATGACATGAGCCGTTGATTTTTTCCTCCTTGCTCATGAATACCGTCTTTTAACCTTGATATTACGTCGCATCGAGGATGATGCTCTTATAAGGGGAGGGAGACTTGGTTCCCTATATGGAAAAATATATAAATTATTATTTAACTAAATTAAATTATTAAAAAAAGGGTGGGAAATGAGTGTGTTTGACTGGGAGTGGGTGAAAGCAATTATGGAATGCATGTGGAAGCACATGTTCTCCCTGACAGGGGAATGGGCATCTCAACAAATTTTAGACCTGTCACTTTCATTGCATAGTTATTCAACCACTTTATTGTGATCCCCAGGGCAGTTGCCACGTCAAAACCTAGTTAACATTATAATTTAGCAATGACTGGATAGTTGGAGGCTTTTAACATGTACAAGATATTGTAGGGACTGCGCTAAAGGGATATATCACGTTGAAGATACACAAGGCCATAAGGGAAGGATATAGCCCTATATTTTTCTTCTCACTCTGTAATACGACACACAAACATTGCTCTCTAAATGCTTCACTAGGAGAGAAGTAATTTTGACTTATTTTGTAGTGGTGTGCAAGTGGGCAAAGGTTTTATGTGCTTTGATACTTATTACGTGTGAAGGTTGATGGAGTACACTTTGTAAAGAATGGAATTTTATAGATTAATTTATCTAGGCGTCCGAATAGAAATATATGCCTTGCAGAACAATTTATTACACATTTCTTATCAAAATGTCGATTTTCTCACTTTTACAATGCTTAACTAGACAAAGTTATTTTTCATTGTGTTGTTCATGTACTTTATTTTAGGGTAGAAGTAGACCCTTCAAAGAAATTTGATCCCTAGTGTTATTGATAATTGTTGCCTTGCTTCTTAGGATTGGACAACGCTCTACCTTTGGTGGTCAGCATCATAGTGATATACCAAAGATATCTGTATCAGGGTAAAGCAAAGACAATTGGAGGTAATTTCCTCAAGTTTCTTATAAAGAATAGATATATTTGGGTCTTGTTTTCTTTCTATGGTTAAAATTGAGCATGGATAGTGGAAAAAATACCATACATAACCTAAAAAGATAAATTCTATTCATATGGACATACAAGGTTATGCAATACATTTTTCTGTAGTGGGAGGAATTGTTGAATTTGACTATAAAATAGATAATCTCAGAACGAACTCTTAGCTGCAAACAGAACATTAACATATTCATTATTTAAAGTCAAACTACAAAAACATTTGAAAATTATTAGGAGAACCATTGGAGAGGAAATTTGTTAGATGTTGTTGTTGCTCATGATTTGGCAGACTAGTATGTTAAAAAAAAGTAGAAGCTTTCAACTGGGACATGACTTGTTTTAAAAGAAAACCAAAATATTTTGGTGGCTCCGGTAGTCACTCGGGAAGTGTAAACAAATAAATCAAACCATTGCAAGGCACACTCAGGTCAAAGCTTTGGATACAACCCAGATGGCTGCAAGCAAGTGCAATCGATGGGTGTAATGTCAAACTCCCCAGCTTCCACCTCGCCAGTTCAATTTTTAGGCATGGTTCATCTCTCCCTATTTCTCATAAATTTTGTTCTTTAGTTATTCATTTGCAGTTAAATAAAATTTTAAAGTGTAGCATTATCATAGAATTAATAGTTTTAAATAAACTTGTTTTCAAAACAAAATACTTCATACTGTAGCTTGTTTAATTAAAATATTCCTTGGTAGACAAGCATAAACTCAAGCCCTCATTTTGAGACAATGTAAAAACTTCCTGATGAAACCAAATTGCAACAGTTGCCATTTTTTTATTGACAAGTTGAAGTTGAGCACCCTGTAAATATGTCGACCACTCTCTTGTGAAAACAAATAAATCACGATTTTCAAAGAGTTACAAAATAACCTTCCTAACACCGGAATGGAGATGTTAAGTTTCCTTAAGTATACCTTGTCCATGTGAGGAGTCACTTCTATCCTTGAATCTACCTTGAATGATCATTTGTTATCTTTTAGACACCCTTCAAGGAGCCTTGTTACATTGTTTTGTAGCTGTAGGATGATGCTAAATTTCAAAAGTTGGGTTTCGTATTGGCTCACCATTTGAATTGTGAGAAATGAAATGCCTATCTGCCTTTCCAAATATCTAGTATTTTTCCTAGATAATTACATGGAACCTTCAGTTTTTGGAAAAACACTCTTCTTTACAGTTTGGTAATGACATTTTGTAGGAATCTGGTCACACGGCAAAATGGACAAATTATGACAGTTGGCTCAAGAAAGCTTATCACCATTTGAGAAATGCTTTCTAGTTCTCTATCCCAACAACTCTGGTGAATTATCCATATATAGGGGAACTTGTAGGAAGTTTCTCGTTTTCCGTCTGTCCATTGAATATTAGTTTTGGACGTGGTTTTCTGATCCCTTGAGCTGACTTTTGATTGTTTACAACTATGTCAATTATGACCGATGGCCTTGGAAAACTGGCCGCCAATCATAAAACATTCGCTAGTTCTGAATCTCATCAATTCCTGTGTATTCTTGGCGTACAGAAGGACATGTAAAAGCTTACCCATGGTGTGTTTTCTCATAAAATAACAACATTTGAAAGTGATTTCTTCACCTCCGAGCCTTTACTGAACATTTTTACAACTAGTAGGAAAACACACATAAGAAAGTTGTAGGTCCCCTACTGGGTTGCAAAACCATTGTGGAAACTTGTAATAAATTGCTTAAAACTCTACTATGTGACATTTTGTGTGAAATTAAACTTTTGGCGAAATATTGTTTCTCTCTCTTCCCTATTTCTTTCTGTCTCACTTGTTAAGAAATGAAGTGAACTGAAATGAAATAAATATGTGTCTCTAACCTTCTCCTTTTGAATGCAAATTATTAATGTTATTATGTAAATGGGAAACTAAAAATGATAATTATGCTAGACTAGGGTGGATTTCATTCCATTGATTTATCATTGATATCATGCTCACATGGTTTTGCAGGATGGAAGTAAGATGGCGAAAAGGCATGGCATAATTCATTACTTATGATTTTAATTTATATATTTTATTGGAAAATGTATATATGTCTAATGTAGTTGCAATGTAACATAAAAGTTTATATTTGAAATTTTGTAATATGCATGAGATGCTACTTTTACGAATTCATTGGGAAATATGCATTTAATATTATGTGTCATTTTGTTTCAGATTTATGTATATTTAACAAAAAAGAAAAAAAGAAAAGGGGGTTGGATATATATGTTAAATGAATTTGAATTTAAGATCTTGTAGTGCATTTCTAGTGTGCAATAAATGAGTTAATAATTGGTGTTGTGTTTCTTACCTTGAAAATGTAATAAAGGAATCTAATCACAAAAATCAACCCTACTACAAGATTCGTGCAATGCTTGTCTTTATTTGTGATCCTTCTTAGCGTAGAAGAAATTAAAACCATAGAATGAAATTAAATTTTTTTGCTTGATGGAACATCCTAGTTTAGGTAAATAAGACCTCTAGTTTGTGTTATCGTCATGGTCGGTATGGTCAGCATTGTCATCATGAACCCGATGGTTAGGAACGACCTAGAAATTTTTTATCTAGAGTAAGTAGAACTAACACCTCCCTAGTTTCATAGTTGTCTACCAAGTCTTACGAAGTTAGATATAGGAATTTTCTTAATCATTGAATGAACTCCTTGTGGGATCCAGACATCACAAATGGACCTAGTGAATAGTTGTACTTTGAGTTAAACTCTTGTTAATGATCTCTTTATTTCATCACAACTAAATGTGTTACTTTGGCTTGTGACAATATAGCACGTTGATCTTTTACGAAGGGTTTATTGGGTAAATATGTTTTCATATCTTAATATGATCCACAGTAGGGCATAGAACCCTGAGTGACAATTGGAACTAAACTAAACCTCAGTTGTTTGGGAGGTTAACTTGTGGGTAGAATATGGTAAGAAACTCCTTTTTAATGAAATTGATTTGAAATTCGTTGACCTTGGAGAACCCGAGAAACTAGATTCTTGGTGCCATAATCCCTTGTTATGCCATTTTATGACATTAAGAATAAAATAAAATTCACATGTGGAATCCTGAAAAGCAGAAACCTAGGATATTATCTTAAACAAAAATCACTTGTGGTTCATGTGTAGTTTATAATAATTCTAATCATGCACTTCTTCAAGATGTTAAACATGTAATTTCATACCTCTTTTGTTATAAAGTGATGCTAATAATGAGACCTTAAAGCGATGTAAGAGTAAAGTATACAAGAGTGAAACAAGATTCTAGGTTAGGAATAATGTCACTCTTGGAGTCCTTATAACTCAATTAAAAAAGTCATGTGTTACAAAGAATATGAATTTCCCTTGGTGAGATCAAACTTTGAGAAAACAAAAGATATATATAAATCTAACTATAATTTCTTGATGTGGAAATGTTGAAAGGATTCAACAAGTTTTTGAACTATTTTAATTATGGTAGGGAAATACAGATACCATGATCGAAAAGTGTTTTTCGGAAAAATCTATCTTGAATCTAACTCCTCCTTAAATCCTAGATTTCTTTCTTGACATCACGTCAGATTCACTTGTGTACCAAGGTTAAAATTTAAACATTGAATAAATGTTTGAGAAACATAAGCTTAACATACTTGAACGAGTGAATTAGGAACTTTGTATGTAATTTGAAATATTCCAATTAATTATGTAAGTTATGGAGATTGTTGTAAGGGATAAAGAGCTAATCTAAATGGTCGAACTGTGAGTTGAATGTGAAATTAATTTAAGAACCTATAGGTGGAAAAATGAAAAAATTATCCTCACACAATAATGTTCTTGGAATGTTAACCGTAACTAAGATGTATTCATGGGAGTGATGTGTTGTGGGTTTGCCAATCCTTGAGTCCCTTTCTTGCAGGTGAGTCATTGTTGGCATCTTTTAGTTAGGGAAAGTGTGGCATCAACATGTATATGGTGTTTTCATGTTTATATGTTATTCAATGACTTATGTAAGTGTCTTATGCGTTTTTGAGTTTATCTTTTTGGAACCCTAGTTGCATTATGTAGTGAGCAATGAATGTCTAAAAAATTTAATTCGGTATTTTTACTATTGTATTTGTGTGTGTAAAATGTGGGCATTACAAGTGAAATGTGAGCTTAAATGGTCCAAAATAAAAATAGGTGAGCATTCAATGAGTTCTAAGTTTTAAATTTCCCTCCACATGCAAGATAGAAATAGACCTAAGGAACACGTATAAAATTTCAACCACCACCATTTTTGTTACCTATACACCATGGTTTTTCCTTTGACATGGTCATTGATAGAGAGGTTATGCACAATTAAATTTTGTTGAAAAGGCAAGAAAATTCAAGTATGCAAATGTCTTTAGCATAAATATTGAGATTTCTAAAACATTATCAAATCACATATGTCTTTTTTTTTATGATATTGTTAGTATGTTACTACGCTACAAAGTACATGCATTTTAATTTGATTTGACCGAGAAAGAATATATGTTATCTTTTTTTGTCCTTGTCTTTTAAGGAAAAACAACACCAATGATCTATTAAAGTAAAGCTGACATTGGTTGCATGGAGTCGAAGAGGGCGGAAAGATCTTTTCCTAACTTATTTTACTTGTCCCATTGAGGGCCTTACCAACTGCTAGCTTTTTCTATAAATTTCCACAACATGACATTTCACCATGGCACAATATAAATATGGTAAGGTCCAAGTGTACAACCATAGGAATTGGAAATTGAAAGTGGGGCATTTTTCACTAAAAATTTATCCTCTTGTTCCTTATGAGAGAGTATTTTCCTGTGATTTAATTTGTGTATTTCCAAACTGGAAGAAATAAAAAAGTAAATATGGATGAAATTTTAGTTAATGGGTTTCGTAAGAGCCAAGGAAACAATGAACATGACCATGAGCTAACCAGAAGTAGATCCCAATTGGAAAAAGTGGAATTGAAAGGATGACTAATAGAGAGATTTAATTAATTTGTGTCCAATGTACCGGCTTCCAAGGCTTCTCAACATCTCATGCCTTCCACATATGTTGTTCTTGACTTGCACAATAGTGTTTTGGGTATGCTTTTATCTTCCTAGACAAGTGCTTTGTACTTGAGGAAGTATTTTTTCCATCCTTTACTTCCACAGACGAGGATTTGTGCTAGTCTCGTCGGCGTGGTCCATTTACCACATATTCATGTGTAACTTCTGAAAACAAATGATATGATAATATCTACAGGGTACAAGCTCACACCCGACATCATATTCTTGTTTCAGTTCTATTGAATGGGTCCATATGCAAGCCATTATAACACAATATCACATCTTTTACATCTTACACCAACTTCTTACGGTGATTTTTAGTGGGCGATAGTGCGGGAGGGAATATCCCTTATCATGTTGCATTACAATGTGCAGATACGAAAATGAAGTCATTTCAAATTAGAGGAGGCATTATGCTTCAACCTTTTTTCAGAGGATAAATTCCAATCAAATAGGAAGTTGACATGTCAGACCCTTATCTGGCTTAGTGATGCATCAGGGTGTTTTGGAAGTTTGCATTGCCCATGGAAGGAAAGCAATATCATCGCGCATGTAACCCCTTTTGCAAAGAAGCTTCGTGATGTGAGTGGTGTTCAAAATAAATAGTTTCTCCCATGAAGACCTCAATATAAAGGAGGAAATTGTAAGTGTTTTACATACACAAGGATTTTATTGAGTCATAGCTCTGATAAGGAAGAAGACACATCGCAGATTGTATTGAGCTGAAGCTATGACATGGATGAAGATGCATGCACACAGAGAGATTTTATTGAGTTATAGCTTCGACAAGAAAGAAGATGTACACACAGAAGACTTGTACTGAGATGTAGCTCTGATAAGGAAGACGATGCACACAATATATGGACACATATTGTATTGCGTACCGAAGCTTAGAGAATTGGAGGAAATATATATGCACAGAAGTGCTAATTTGAGTTTGCAATAATTTGTTTTATTCCCTCTCAATGTGTTCTTCCCTATTTTATTTCTCTCTAGTTGTTATTTTATGTGCCTAATTTATACAACATTCGTATCAGATTTCGTTTACGACTAGAATTGTACCAACCTTCACCGTATAAGATTAATTCTTTTGCGTAGTTGTTTTTTATTTTTCCATATAGGCAAGGTGTACGTCCATGTACAACTCATCTTGCAATTTCATAAACATACCCAAAGCTTCCACCATACACACTCCAATCACCTGATCAAATTTATCAATCTCTATCAGGTGATAATTTTGCATCGTCTTGAAGATAGGGTTTTCAATTTGACATTACTTTATTATTGCCATTATTTACGTTGTGAGTAGATGTCAATATTAACTGCAATTACAAAAACCTTGGACATAATGATACTAAGTCGTTGTGATCTATAACTGATTGAAAATTTTGTGTTGTGTCCTTCTACCAATGAATATTTCAAAAGGTGTACAAAGTGTAATTACATTTGAGTCTCCAAATACTAGTAGAACATGGATCAGTATGTGTATAACTGTTGACACCTTTAAAAGGCTACCCTTAACACATTTACGTTTTGTGACAGTCTTGGGTCTCATTAAACAATATGGTCATGAATTAGGTATGATATCAGCTGTGTTTTGGTCTATAATCATTATTTTCCAGTTGAGATCACGTATCAAGTGTACATAGAATATAGTGTATAAGTCTATGTTGTAGATATATTTTACAATGGTCAAAAGTCTAAATATAGGTCCTAAGTGGTCTTTGGAGATATCTTTTTAGATACTCTGCAAAATTGAATTTATGAACTCTGAGTATATGGTCTAATATGAACATTATTGGGGCAAGATTGTCATGAGTACTCCATTTTTGTCTGTGGTTCAAGTCTTCATAATAGGTCAATTGCATTTTAATCGAGTATATTGTAATTAGGGAAAAAGACATGTCTATTTTTTTGTAATAAGTTGACATAGTTTCTTGTGGCTCTGTCCAACCTTGATAGACGCTAAGACATCCATAGGTCATATAGATACATACACCATGAATCTAAATCATGCAGTAAGAAGAAGGTTGGTCTGCCATGCTATGTAGAATTCTTGATTCACAGGGGGAATTTGATCTGTCATCATGGTTTTGAAGGTCTCATAAAGCAACATGCAAAAGATGACCAAGTTAATTAATCCTGCATGTAAACATGTCCCTTAAGATGTTTCATACCCACTCCTCCCCCATGTCTATGTAGCATTATATCTGACACCCAAAGATGATTCTACAATCTTCTGTTCTTGGACTTCAAGGATATAAAAACAGGAAGAAGAAAATAAGGGAATGATGGAGTGAAACGGATTAAACTATTTAGTGTTTTAGTGGAATGAAATAACATTAATTGAAGATCCAATCTCAAAAGTTAGCTTGAGGAAGTTAGACATATCCATAACATGTTGCAGCTTGCAATACAGTGGAAAAGATTTGGTATCAAGGATTAAAACAGAATATTGTTCGCAGTGTCAAATAAATAATATAATTAATTTAAATAGCTAAAAAATGGTAGAATACATTTTCACTTTTGACTGGATGGAGAATCACACATATGACTAGGAATTAGTACAACACACGGCGACCTGCATCAATGCCTGAGAAGCGGGCTGCGCATACAAGTGGTTGCTGGCATGTGACCGTGGATCATGTGTATGCTGCTTAACCTAAATTTTAGTTTTTTCACTGATCTTGACAGAGAGATTGAGGATCCCCTTGGGATTTCCCGAAGGGGTTACCAGCTGACACTTGTAGCTGCCGAGCATACCATTTTTCTTAAGAAGAAAGTCTCTGAGGGGCACGGTCACATGGCCAATCGGATGAGGTGTGAAAAATATATTACAGTTACTGATTATTAACCTCCTATCTTGTAAGATTATTTGATCAAAAAATATTGGAAAATAACACAAATGTAACTTCACAAATACAAACACATAAAAAATACCCAACAAGGTGAACACAATATTTTCAGACAATTGTCCCTGGAAAAACTGCGTAGGGAAAACCAGTACTACAGATGAGAAATATATTAAACTTCAGAAAATCAAGAGATACAAATACTACTTGCCTCTTACTGGCAGAGCTCCGACAATCTCCTAATCCTCATGCTGATATTCCTCCATGGCTATCTCCAACACTATCACTGCACCCTTGCTAACACTGCAAGACTACTTGCTAACACTGCAAGACTACTTGCTAACACTGCAAGTTTCTCTAAAAACTTCCTCGTTACAAATGACCTAATGACCCCCTTATATACTACTCTCATTGAAAATCAACGGCCGAGATTAATACAAATGAATGGATGAGATTAAGACAACTCAATAACCATTAACAACCTTGGTTATGAGGTGTCACCTAAAAGGAGTCAATATTAAATAACAATTGTTTTTTATCCTAACAATATTTGTTTGACAAAAACAACTATTTTTCTAAATTCTAGACTAGAACGAATAGCTGTCCAAACTACCCATAACTAATGCTGCTATATTTGGGTGAGGAAAAACAACTGTAAGCTACTAAGATTAACACTCCCTCTTAGCGAGGAAGCTGTTCTACATGACACCCAACATCTCTCTGAAGAAGATGAATTTTTCCTTCCCCAATGCCTTTGTCAGAATGTCTGCTACCTACTGATCTGTAGGTACAAACTGTAGCTTAACTACCCCATGCTGTACACAATCTCTGATGAAGTGATACTTGATGTCTATATGTTTTGACCTATCATGAAACACCGGATTCTTAGTCAACTTGATGCAACTCTGATTGTCGCAGTGTATCACCGTAGTCTCAACCTTCTAACCAAATAAAGCTACTAGCAACTTCTGAAGCCATATAGCTTCACATGTTGCCATGCTAGCTGCTATGTACTCTGACTCTGCTGAACTCAGAGCCACAGACTTCTGCTTCCTACTGAACCAAGATACAACTCCTGATCCCAGATTGAATTGTCCATTGTACTACCTACCCAATATGCGTCAGTATAGCCCATCAACCTAATTCCTTCACCTCGAGCATATCTAATTCCATACTCGATTGTACCTCACAAATAATGAAGTACATGCTTTGCCACAGTCCAATGCACTCTCTTTGGCTCAACCATGAACTGACTAAGAGAGTTTACTGCAAAAGCTATATCTGGCCTGGGATTGACCAAATACATGAGAGAACCAATCAACTGCCTGTATAAGGTGGGGTCTACATCCTTCTCCTTGGATGTGTTTACCTTCCTCCAATTCATGATCATGGGTGTAGACATGGCTTTACAATCTTCCATCCTGAACCTTTTCAATATTTCCATGCAATATTTCCCTTGCCCAAGGAAAATCTCTCCATCTTTCTGCCATACCTCCATGCCTAGAAAGTAGTGCATAAGTCCCAAATCCTTCATCTCGAACTCCGCTGTAAGATCCCTCTTGCATTATTCTATGAGCCCCAGTGAACCTGTAAGAAACAAGTCATCTGCATATAGGAAAAGAATGAGAATCTCATCTCTAACTACCAAGTAGTAGAGAATAGCATCTGCCTCACTCTTCACATAACCCATTTACTGCAAGTAACTATCAATGTGCTCATACCACGCTCTGGGAGCCTGCTTGATTCCGTACAATGCTCTCTTCAATCTACACACGTGGGTCTCTTTGCTGTGTGCTACAAAGCCTTCTGGTTGTTCTATGTATACCTCCTCTTTCAACTCATCATTAAGAAACACTGTCTTGACATCCATTTGATGGATCTGCCATCCCATCTGTGCTGAAATTGAGATTACAGCTTGTATAGAAGTATACCTGGCAACTGGAGCAAATGTCTCCTCGTAGTCTATTCCCTCTTTCTGAGAGAACCCCTTTGCCACGAACCTTGCCTTATATTTATCGATGCTACCATCTGCACCATGCTTGATCTTATAGATCCAGCGTGATCCAACCACTACCCTATCTATTGTTCTAGGCACTACCTCCCACACATCATTCTACATAATTGAAGTATACTCCTCAACCATTGCTTCTTGCCACACTTGGTGTTGTGTAGCCTCCTGATAGCTAGAAGGTTCACTATCTACCAACATACTAACTAATGCAACATAGTCATCATACCTGGCTGGTGGTTTCCGTTGTCTATCACTCCTCCTAGGAGTACCCACTAACTCCTGAGTATTCTTCTGTGTCTGTTGAACCTCACGGTTCTTGTTTCCAACTGTAGAGGATGAAATATCAACCTCCATGTCTTCTTGATGCATCTCTTCTTGCACCTGTTGCTCCATACTTTGAAAACTCTCTCCTCCCGAGTCTATGCTTGTACTAGTAACTGTACTTGAGCTTTGCTGCCCTTGAATCGATTGAGTGATCCTTGGAGCTTCTATTGGCTGCTCACTCTAATCATCTACTGGAAAATATCTAGACCTTCTAAATGCCTTGTCCTCCATGAACTTGACATCACGTCGAACAATAATCCTCCTGGTCTCCGAAATGAATATCTGATATGCCTTTGAGGTTTCATTGTACCCCACAAAGTACCCTCTCTCCGCAGTCTGATCTAACTTGGTATGTGTATCCTTAGGAATGTGACAATATGCCAAACTCCTAAAGATCCTAAAGTGATTGACATCTGGCTTCTTCCCAGTGAATGCTTCCTCTGGTGTCATCTTCCCTAGTACCTTATGTGGAACTCTATTCTGTATGTATACTGTTGTACTGCATGCCTCTACCCACAGATAATGGGGTATATCTTGGTCATGCAACATAGCCCTTGATGCCTCTGTTATAGAATGATTCTTCCTCTCAACAACTCCATTTTGTTGTGGATTGTAAGGAACAGTCCACTCTCTCTTGATTCCTTCTCTGGTACAGAACTCTTGGAACTCATTGCTTTTGTACTCACCTCCATTGTCTGACTGAAGAAATTTTATCTTCCTTCTTGTCGAATTCTCCACAAGAGCTTTGAACTCTTGGAAGCGACTGAAAACCTCATTCTTGGTCTTCAAGAAGTATATCCATGTCTTCCTAGAGAAATCATCAATAAAAGTAACAAAGTACTCATACCCTTTGAGAGACTTCGTTGACATTGGTCCACATGCATCTTAATGTACTAGATCAAGAACGCCCTTGGATCTGGTGTCACTCCTTGGAAAATATGCTTTAGCAAACTTCCCCAACACGCATCCCTTACATACATCATCGTGCTCTGTGCTCACCTCAGGAACACTTGTCACTGTCTCATGAAGTAATTTAAGGGCTCCATGATGGATATGGCCCATCCTTCTATGCCATAGCTCTCCTTGATCTCTAATATTACTATTGCTCATGAGTGCCTTAGGAATATCAAACTACAGCCTATAAAGCCGACCGCTCCTAACTCCAATAGCTATGGGTGATTTCCAATCCTTGTGCTTGATCAACACATTGTACCCTTTGTCCTGAAGGACAGATACATAATCAAATTTATCCCTAAGCCTGGAACATGCAACACATCATGAAGGGGAATCATCTTACCACTCTCCCTCCGAAACTGAACAGTCCCTTTCCCAACTGAGTTGAGTTTGGACATGTTCGCCATAGAGATCTGGATTCTGGTGCTCTCTTCCTTATAACTGGAGAAGTATTCTCTAACTCCTGTCATATGATATGACGCCCCACTATCTATGTACCAAACACTTTGTGAGGTTGAGCTAACTATACATGCTATGAGTGTAAACTCATCTTCTATTTTACTAGAGAGATCATCTGCACTTGCTGAAGCTGCAACTTGCTTCTTTCCTTTCTTTTAATTCTTCTTCCTTTCTGGGAAATTGCTGACATAGTGGCCAAACTTGTGACAACCATAACACTTGATCTTCGAAGAATATTTCTTCTTATTTTCACCTTGTGAATTTGATCCTTTACTAGACCCCTTCTTTGCTTTCCCTTTACCTGCTAGGGCAACATTTTCCTATTCCACCTCATGTTTCTGACTCTTATTATTGGCTCCATTGACAAGACTTAGTCTAAGCTCCTCCTGAGTGAAATCACTTCATAGTCGATCCAAACTCAGTAAGGTGTCTTGTCCATTGATGACTTGAACAAAGACATCCCACTACTTAGTAAACCCATTTAGGGCTATTCTCACTAGCTCGTCATCATTTGGTTTGTCTCCAACAGCTGCCAATTCATCCTTGACAAGTCTAAGTCTGGTGAGGTAACTTGTGATGTCTTCTCCCTTATTCATCTGGGTATTCCTCAAATTTTCTCTGAGAATTAGCTTCCGGTTAGTGGTAGCATTTTGGTACAGATTCATAATGGCATCCCTCATCATCTTCAATGTATCTAACTCTGCAATATGTAGAACAATATGATCCTTGACACCGTCAAGAATTAGCCTCCTCGCCTTGGCATCTTCCTTCTTATATGCTAAGAGTTGTGTTGCATCTGTAGGTATAGGTACAACAGTGGTCACATATTCCTTGATAGCATTCTCTTCCAGCAATAGAGAAATTCTGGCTTTCTAGACACCAAAATTTGAGGCTCCATCCAATCTGTCCTGATCTCTTAAACCTGCTGAGGCCATCTTAAAAGAAAATAATAATAATAATTTTTAAGAGGTTAATTTGGGTTTTATAAACCCTCACTTTCTTTCACGTAGGGTAAATCTCTTCTACCCAAACTTAGCTCTGATACCATGTGAAAAATCTATTACAGTTACTGATCATTAACCTCCTATCTTGTAAGATTATTTGATCAACAAACATTGGAAAATAACACAACTGTAACTTCACAAATACAAACACATAAAAAACACCCAACAAGGTGAACACAATATTTTCAGACAATTGTCCCAGGAAAAACCCCGTAGGGAAAACCAGTACTACAGATGAGAAATATATTAAACTTCAGAAAATAAAGAGATAAAAATACTGCTTGCCTCTTACTGGCAGAGCTCCGATAATCTCCTAATCCTCATGCTGATATTCCTCCACTGCTATATCCAACGCTATAACTGCGCCCTTGCTAACACTGTAAGACTACTTGCTAACACTGCAAGTTTCTATAAAAACTTCCTTGTTACAAATGACCCAATGACCCCCTTATATACTAATCTCGTTGAAAATCAATGGCCAAGATTAATACAAATGAACGGCTGAGATCAAGACAACTCAATAACCATTAACAACCTTGGTTATGAGGTGTCACCTAAAAGGAGTCAATATTAAATAACAATTGTTTTTATCCTAACAATATTTGTTTGACAAAAACAACTATTTTTCTAAATTCTAGACTAGAACGAATAGCTGTCCAAACTACCCATAACTAATGCTGCTATATTCGGGTGAGGACAAACAGCTGTCCAAGCTACTAAGATTAACATGAGGTCCCCAAACTGTGGCGTTCCATATTTGGACAGTAAGGAGAAGGCGGTCCTACTACAGGGACCCCTCGTGGAGAGCGAATGACATTTCCTCATTCCAACTCAGATTTCTTCTATTTTCTTTGTCCACATTTGTTCTGTGCTCGCTCCTCCTGCTGGGTTTTCCTCCGCCCTGGACAAACATCACCGCGTATGCCTTGGTTTTACAAAAAAAATTGGTTTCTTCAAGTTGCTCGTAGATTTCACTGTTATTTCCATGCTCCTCATTTCCATTCTTGTGCTTGCAAAATGATCGATTTGTGAGGGGAAGTGTGGTGAATTCTATGGCTTAGGATTTGCAGATGCATTTATAGGGAGAGTTTTTTTTCATGAGTTGCTCACGTGATGCTAATTTTGAGGGCCGTTACACGTCGATGACAATAAGAGCTCTAATTTGGGCAGCTATTATCCGATCTGATTCACTTCAGGGAATTGAAACAAGGTGGAAGAAAAAGTGATCATTCCCATATTCAGTGAAAGAGAGAGGATTGTGATTGGGATATTTCTGGTACACGCTATGTTAATCGAGAAACAAGAAAGATAGCTTCTATTTTTCCTTCTTTTCAATCAAGAACGAGGATTAATTTTTCACGATGTTAGTCAATAACCTCGTGAAAAATGTTTCCAATAATAACTAAGACAACTTTATTATCCTCCAGAATTTATTGTGACAGATTGTAATCCATTCAGATTTGGTCTATATCTTTCATTTATATTTTGATTTTCTCAATTTTTTTTAATGGAGATACGTTGATGCCTTACTACACCGAAGTTGTTGGCAGTGGGCACCATTAGAATAAGCATGCCATTCTCACAATATCTAAAGTTGCATAATCTATTTATAAATGGTCCAAAAATTTAGTGTATAGATTATAAAAATGATGGTTGACATTGTTCTCTGGTGTTCTACCCTTTTACATGGGTTCTTCCTTACACAACACTTCCAACTATACATTTCATCAAAAAATAAGAAAATAATTCATTTGTTTTATGTTTCTTGTGCCTTACCATTAGTATTTGCTTACAAGTTTTCAATTATAATGCATGCAAGGTGGAGTTAATGCCACATGAGGACTGTGTGGCCTTATCTAGCCACCAAGGGGTACTCAATGAGTTGCTGGCACTTGGAACATCGAGCCTCAAATTGTTAAAAAAAAACATAACAATAGTACAACTATGATCATCTCTATCTGAGTCATCCTGCCACCACTTCGACAAGGCTAAACATAGTCATAGCTATACTTAGGTTGTGTCCATACAACAACCACAAGGAGAGAGAGAAGGGGGCATAGGTCGTCATCTACTAAGCCTAAGGTCAGCCCAAGTGAATGGCGCACGATACCCATCCCCTCACTCCAAACATACACTCTTATTGATTTCCCTTAGGGTCAGCTAGCGTAAGGTTCACAACATAACATGTCACTACATCACTAACACAATGGTGGTTCACACACATTAATCATAGCGCCTTCAGAAGGTACATATACAGGGTATTTCAGATACGTTACAGTCACAGTTACAACATATCACATCACCACATGCTACACCCAAAGTGCAATCACTGTACGATAGGGATCATATACTCAATATATGTCCCAATTTATGACATTAATAATTACATATCACATGAACTACAATTATGATGAACACATACTCAACATACAGTCCACTGCCATATAACGTTGAAATACACACATTTCTACACAAATGATAATGAAATCATTAAGAAATCCAATCCACTACAATCAACCTAGTCATATAACATACCGGCACACCCACACATCACGAATGCCAAAAGGATCCAACACTCTGAAACAATAATCACATTTCTTCCACACACACAACAAAATAGTGTTTCACACTCAAATTCACGTAGAATTCCTAAAAAGGAGAGAGAATACTCTCATCTTAACACATCAACAGGCTAACAATTACACACTAATATCAAAATTACAACATAGTTCACATCACGCTTAAATCACATTACTCTTCCAATATCGACCACCAACATGCAACTCCACCACAACTCCAATCTATCCCAGAGGTTCAAGAGCATGAACCTCCACTCTGATACCAAGTGTAACGCCCACTATTTTAGACACACAAGACCACATAGCAAAATACATGATAAGTTTTTTTGATTTGTTTGGAACATAGCACGACACAACAAGTGGTCACAATGGCTACAAATAGCTCCTTGAAAAACTTGACACAACGATGACCACAAGGGTAGCAAGGAAACATTCAACACCCATCAAGGACAGTTCACTTTTGTCTTAGACAAGACATCGTAAAAAAAGCAACCCGTAATACCTAGTTACAGTTTAGGACACTCCATGGAAAAATCCTGTAAGGTTAAGTATTCACTAAAACAATCTTTCAAGACATGAATTTGCGGTCTAGAAGATTTATGTTATGATTCATACAATTCTCCTTATAGGGCTAGATTTCTTTTCTTTTATACTAGAGACATAAGGCTTAGATAAAAATTACTTAAAGAGGATCACCTTTACTTTGACAAATGTTTGTTTAATTAGTTATTAGAAGAAGGCTACAAGGGGGTGGGGTGAAACAAATCCCGCAAGGTTATCTAAACAACCATAAGCTACAGAATCCTCGTTTTAACCTCTATTGGAAAAAGGAGACGAGTGAAAGCTCCAATTGATGGAGGTACCGGTTTAGGTTCGGAATGAAAAACCCATTTGAGAAAGGATCAAAATTTTATCATTACTTTAAGAATGGTTACAAAGTACTAAGGAAACGGTTAGAGAGAGAAGGTCAATTTATTTCATTATGATCTATTTAGTTATTAACCAGCCTTTTAACGAGACTTAAGAGTTCAACCAGATTTGGGTAAAAGCTTCATTTAACAATCTCTTCATTAAGTACGACAAAGGAAACACATGGGGTCCCCAAAGAAGAGCATAAGTCTTAGAGTATCCTTAATCAAACTCCCCTACTAACTAAGATATGACTATGTCCCCAAAAGACAACAAGGAAAAATAATTTTAGAAATAATTAACATTTCACGACAAAGAGGATAAAGTTTAATCTGTAGTTAGGGTTAACGAGGGTAGGTTTCTTTACACTGGTAGAAAACAACTCATTTCTTTCCAATTTAAGATTCTAAAATTTGTTAACAAGAAACCTAATTTCATTGTTATTTTATTTATTGATTCATCTATGAATTCATTTTATTTTATTTTTGATTAACTTAGAAGAAGGATTGCCACTCACTAAAATATACAAAGAATTGCACTAGTGCCAAGACCATAGGGGGGGAGGGGGGGGTTATTAAACATGAAAGTTTTATTAAACGAGAGAAGAAACCACCATTGTTAAACGAGAGGGCTAAACATGATTATAACATTTCTATTCAACATGGCACACAAACCAAAGGTATCACAAGATTCAAAAGAACTTTAGCTGAGAACAAAAAGATAACAATTTGGTCAAGCCATGTTACAACAATGTTATCACTGAAATAATATCATAAAGAGAGTACACGAACAAGGCGATGATTGAGTTCCTTTCCTCACAAATTACAAGTTTCGCTACAAAAGGACAAGACAACTTTATTTCACAATTACCAATAATCCAAGGCAAGAGGCCTTCTAAAATCCTTTACAACCACCATTACAAGATTCACAACTCATTTGACATTTGAACAAGAAACTTCATAAATCATCCCGATGAAACCTTCACAAATCTTTCCTTTATCAACACGCACAAGCCATCTGTACAACTATTAACTTTAGTCAGTTCGCGAGAAATGAGCATGCTAAGACTGCCCATTACAGAAGTATGATAACATTTAACAATATCAAGAAAGAAATGCTCTATTTCAAGAATGGATCAAAGAAAAAACCACTTATCAGCCAAGATTTTATTGAAGCTTGAGAATTTATCTAGAATGATTAAAGGTTTCACTTAGGCTTCACTGGATGAGTTTTACGAAAGAAGAAAATTTACCTTACAAATGAATGAGAGATAGATTGCATGGTTTATAAATTATTTCCTCCTTATTAAATCTTATTATCTTTTAAAATCTCTCCATTGATTTCACCTCATGATCGTTTAAGAATTCACCCAAACATATAATGTTCATTAGTTTAGCTAGGGATAACAAGGTATATAATTTTACTTTACAAGGGATAATTCCCTCTTTGATCACTTATATAATTGATTTTTATCAAGTAGGTCACATCTACATTAATTCACTCATAAAGAACTTTTAAAAGGATTACCCACCCTTCTTAAAATGTTTTAAAAAATTACATTGTTACTATGTCGAAGAAGGGTTCACAACACAACATTTTTACCTCATGAGAAATTCTTACCATTACTCCTTTTTAAAAAAAACTATACATAGTTAAATCATTGGTATTCGACATGGCATACGAACCCAAGAGACAAAAAAATTCTAGGGAACCATGACTAGGGAACAAAAAGTAACAACATTGACCAAGAAACACTAAACTATTCTTAGAATTCATATAATCCATTAAGGTCACTCAACAAAGCGGTAATCCAATTTTCTTATATTTTCCTCTAATTAACAGAACTCCTAACAATAACCTTAATGTCTAGTCACTCTGTACAAGCAATAATAAATACCAACCTTAAATTTTTCCAAAGAGAGAGAGAAAGGTATTTGAGTCACTTCTTATTGAGTCTGTATTAGAACAGGTAATATGTTAACTATCACTGTATTTATTTTCCACTTTTTCTCTATATGTGTGTGTGTGTGCTCCTGCATGAAAATTAATCACACAACATTAGATATGTATAACACATCCATGCAAACAGATAGTATTCAAGTTCTGTTAGAACAATACTTAAGGAGAACATATTTATACAACTTCATGAATAAGACTAAATTGTCCTCCACATGTTTCTAAAATTTTTGATAAAGCTTTTACTTATGAAATAAACATCTTCAAGACACTCAACTTGGATTGAGTTAAAAAAAAGGAGATCATTAATACCTCTTATCAAACAAGTCTCAATCATCTAATAGAAGAACAATGAATAAAACACTCTGTATCAGTTGTATTAGTCTTTTCATGGGAAGGCAAGTTGAATCATAGGGTTCAAAATTAAAAAGGGAATTCAAGTATAATTTAACATCAAAGACTTACTGCCATACAATATTATTTTTAGGCACCTCGTTCCTGTAACTAAAGGCGGGAAGGATTTGATTCAAACACTCTTTTAACCACTAATGACAACTCAAATGTCGCAGCTTATATCAGAGGAAAGCATTATTTAGCAACCAAAACCACACAGAAATCCATATCGAGCAAGTACCAAAATTTTACATTGAATCCACAATTTTCGCATTTACCCAAAACCCCCCAAAAAAATATAGAATATTTCATGCAAGATTCAAACCCACATAGTTGATTTCAAAGGAATGTTTTTTTTATGTTTTATTTGCAACAAATTACCACTAAAACTCAGAAGTCTTTACATCATAAAATAAATCTAACAAATGAGTGATCATCCCTCAAAGGATTCACTCAAGGAAAATACCCAAATTACTAGGAAATGAAATAACCAGAATGAGAGAAAAGTAAACCATGCTTGATAAGGAGATCTTAATGACTTGTTCCTTTTACTTCCTTCACAAAAAATTCAAGATTTTCAGCCAAAGACAACTAGAAAATGTTTCCTTTTGAATTTTCCCAGAAGAAAACTATAACCACAAACCAAACCACTCCTAGACGCCATTCAAGAAGAGAACATAAATTTCATGAGATTATAAAAATGGTAGTAGAAAATTGTATAATTTAGGTTTAACATGCCTACAATAAGTATCCATGATGCAACCATGAGCTTGTAGGGTATCCAAAACACCACTACAGGCTTCCAAGTTTGGCACAAGTAGTGATTCATGACTAGGGTATGAGATGTAAAACAACGAGATGAAATGTCTGAAAAAGAAGTGGTCTCAAAGACTAGAATGAAAGAAATATATACACAAAATGGGTTTAGTGCAAAATCCTATGAAGCATCCATTAAAACGTGATTACAAGAGTACAACCAGACTCCACAACCTTGTCAACGTCCTCCCAGCCCTTTTTAGAGTGGAACATGGATATCTATCGAAGCATAATGGTGATTTGATTTTCACCAGGTGTGGAACCACCCACGAGGCATGTAACTGTTTGACAAAAGGCCTCAAAGAGATGCAATCTCAATGTGTTTCCACAATTACAGGACATGCACAAAAGGTTTTTATAAGAAAATGGTCCCCCATTTACCGTATGAAACCTAACAGGTGTCCAACTTGTGCCACACACACAACAAGGAAAAAAAGAAAAAAAAAGTCCCTTCCCCTAAATTTATCGCACTAGAACAAAGGGACATGCCAACAAGAAAAAACCCATCAATACACATTGAAAGAATTAATGGAATACCATAATTATTCCACCAACCGCTAGCTAATAACCACACAAGGAAAATATATTTTTGTTAGAACCCACGCATAAGGGACATTTCACTGCCAAAGTGGTGAAGGGGAAAATGATAGGTGGTAGTTGGAAAGATTAACTTGAGCATTAAAAAAAATAATAGCCCCATCAAAGCTTGCACTACCCACTACCTCCTTACACACTCACAAGATAGAAAGAAAAGAAATGCAATTAATCTAATTGATCCTATACCAACCAAAAGGTTAAATTGCATACAACTGACATGCTGGAGGAAGCAACATTATAATTTCCTTTAATTTAAACGATTGAAATGACAAGCAAGAAGGACTACATGACCAAGGGGGAGGAAACTAGAGGTTGATGTTCGAAAGCAAACACGGATCAAGGACTGAACATGGCACCACGACGAGGTAGTTCCCTTCTCCATCATGGAATGAGGTTTGGTCTACGGGAGCAAATAGAATGATACAACAAAATGACATAGAGGTAATTAATATTCATATCAATTACAAATGGCGATAATAATAAGATATATGTAATTTCCGATCGACCATTCGCTTAATAATATCATTTTTATCATTATTTTATTTTATTTTATTATTATTATTTTATTAAATTTTAGGACTCAAACAAAAAAATATTTATAATTCATAATAATAATGACGAACAGTTAAGCTTGACGATCCGAGGGCACGATTTTCCCTTAATAGGAATATCGTAAAGGACATTGCAAGGGCTAGCAATAGAAAATAATGACATGACATAAGCAGACATGACGAAGAGGGAGAATGCTGAATATTTCCTGCGATAAGGGAGAAGCCAACAAAGATAAAAAGAAGCATAACAATGTTCAACGCTTAGCAACAAGGTCACTGAAGTATGAACAAGTGTAATGTTGAATGAGGCATTATATGTGTGTGTGTGTGTGTATGTATGTATTGTTTTTTTTTTTTAATATTTTAAAATTATTTTTATTTGTATTGGGTAAGTGCACGAAGTTGGTGGACAATTCCGTGGACATAAAAACCTAAAATAAAGGAACCACGATCGCGGTTCCTGAATTCTAGGTTCGCTAATTACCGAACCTAAAGTCACGATTGCGGCTTAGAACTGCGAGCGCGGTTATAAACCGTGATCGTGGAACTCTGAGACAAAATTTAGCAGTCCCGCGACTCCTTATTTTCCTCATTTTTCATTTCAAACTGCGATTTTTTCTAAACATTTTTCACTCGCGCTTTCAATACCACCTCAAAATTTCTCATCGGACTTCTGGATAGTGATAGATTCAACCATGCCACCAAGACAAGGAGGTATGTTCCCGATTGTAATCATTTTTTTGCATTTTAGGTTTTTTTTTGCATTTTCATGGGTTTTTTGAAATGTTTGTTTATGTATACAATTTTCTTGTTTTATTAGTTGGTTGACAAGCTTGAAATCATGCAAACCATCAAAACATTCTTCTAAACCCACCGAACATTCCTCAAAACCCTCCAAACATTCCTCAAAACCCTCCTCCAAACATAGATCCACCTCCTGCGGCTCCTTCTGTGCCCACTGAGCCAACAGGAACGCAAAATAATATCATTGGAAGAATCCAAGAAAATAAAATTTTCATTGAAAACCTAATTCAAACTATATGACAAAACCATGCTACAAATCCATCCCGCATGACTTTAGCCAATACATTGCAAACATTGATTGGCGAAGTCGAGTCTGCAACCAACCAAATACATAGATGGAAGACCTGTAGAAGTGATTGTAGGCGGTGGTATGCGGATAAACTATCCCATGTGGCCATCATAGATGAAAAAATTGGAAAAGACCTCATTTGTGCATTATTTACTGACCCTAGAACTAATGCCCCCCTACAGTTACTTGCAAACGGTTCCCAATCCATTGGTGCCATGATGACAGAATCAAAAACAATTTTTGGGACCGATGGTGGATGGTTTTTGATTATCCACCATGCAACAACAATGAGGTTCCTCTTTATTTTTTGAAGAAATTATATTGCAAGTTCGTGCTCAATGAGGTCCCAAATTATTTTGACTTTTCTGACTTTTTTGGTCATGGAGGTGGCTCTGCACATAGCATAGCTGGTGCACGCGTAGGTCAGCCTAGGACCTCCCATGCCCCAAAACCCCCACTGCCTTCAGTTATCCCTCCTACAGTTAAGGAGGTTGTGGAGATTGATACATTGCATGCATTGAGGGAGCTCACTGACACTCTCACCCATCATAGTGACCAGATTGCATCTGGTGATGTTCGTGGAGGCACTAGTTCTAGTGCACCACACCACTGTGAATCATGTGGTGCCATATGCACTGCAGGCGAGACATCATTTGCTGGTTCACATGATTTATTTTCTATAAATGAGATGCTGGGGAATGTTTTTGGAACTGGTGCCACTAATATTGGTCTTTTATAGGTAAATTTCAAATAAATTTAAATAATATATGTATATATATACAATAGTTTAATTCACATGTTTGAGATATATATATATATATATATATATATATATATATATATATATAAAATAGTTTAATTCACATGTTTGAGATATATATATATATATCATGTACATACATGTAACAAACTAATTTTTTATTTTATTTTAAATAGCAAGAGCCGGTGAAGGAAACATCCGGCGTCGACATGCTGGCTACTGCGGTTGGGCGTCTTTCAAATGTAATTTCAAGTTGTACAAACTTACATTTTTAATTTCATTTGATTGCACTAGATTATTATTATAATGTTTCACGTGTATGTTATACATGTATTAATATTTTTCTCTTTTATACACAGGAGCCTGATGGGTCATCATCTACTCAGGGAACTGAGGCTACTAGCATGCCTCACATGAGTTTTACGTAGGTTAGTAAAACTCTTTACACTTTGTTTCTAATTACTGGAAGTTCACGTGGATTACATGCTTTAGACCTATGTCATGTAGATTTTAATATTGATTTTTACATTTTTTTGTATAGCTTATGACTGCTAGAGAGACTCCTCCATATATGCAGACTGTGGAGGCTGCTGTAGATACTGCCATAGCATCTGCAGATCCACTAACTGAGGTACAATTTTTTAAATTTGTTAAATTTTGGAGGTTCATTATTTCTTATTAAACTTAAATCTACAATATTAAATTTTGTAGGTATATGTGAAATATTTAATTTAAAAATTAATTATTTATATGTAGCTTACCCCTCGTGAGTCTATTGTTGTCCCTGCGACGCGTCAACAACAAATTGATAGGGATCATGAAATTGTGGTAAGATTTCACATGCATTTTAACTAAATTGTACAAGTTTCTAAATTTTGAATGTATTTTAAAATTTTGGGTGTTAAAAACTTGTTGTTTATGAATGTGTAGGTTAGGTTGCAGGCATGCTTAGAGACACCTAGGACCACACGGATGGAATCCGTAGTGGCATCTCCCTCCACTACATTCCAGGTCATAGACGTGCTACTTCTAGAAGGGCAAAGAGAGGGAAGATGTTTCATGAGTAGATTTATAGTCCACCTGGATGTACATATGTGGTCATGAGTAGATTCATAATCCATTGTATATATATAGCCTTTTGCGACCACATGTGGTCCCATATGTACATTATGACATGTGCTTAGTTTGAGATGTACACATACATTATGAACTTATACATATATATTTTCAGAGATGTGCGTCTGGAGCACACTTTGTTTGATTCTTATATATATATATATATATATATATATATATATATATATCCATGTGTGTTGGTTTTCATATTTATGACTTTTTCAGTTCTTCTTTAACAAGCAGTGTAACATTGGGATGCATATTTCTTAACTTTTGCTTTATGGGTTTATCATCTAATGGAAAACATTAATATTCATATTCTCATAATAATCTATGAAAACATTTTTTTCTTTTGTTGAAAGTGAAGCTCCAAGATTTATCTATTATTTTTCTATATGTTCTTTGTCTTGTTTGTTTACTAATGACTCAAAGAGGATTTCACTATGAGACTTATGTTTGTTTTTCTTGTAAGAATTTTCAGAAGTAGTCTTGATTTTTCTTATACTCTTTTTATTCAAGTGTTCACACATCTGTACTTTTTATCCAAAGTATGCACAATCATCTAGGCTGACGGGAAAATATTTCTTATGATCCCCCTTCAAAATAGAATCCATGATTCCCATGAATTCTGCAAATGTCTCATCATTATCAAAGAGACACTGAGAGCTCTTATATTAATAAGGCATGTTGAGGACTTAATTTATCATATAGACCATTCTTTTGATATGTTGCCTCCAACAATGTTAAGGGATTGACCAATGATGGAAATTTCTTATTACAAGGAGTGAGTACAGTTGGAACCAAATGTTCTTTAACCCAAATCAGTTTCTGAATGGCCTAGTTGTTTCACCAGTTTCAATATGCAGATCTGTTTAGAGAGGACCCACAAACCACAAGCACTATTTTGATCTAACGATGAGTTACAATGAGCTCTATGTATAAGGGTAACTTTTTCTCTTGGTTATTGTGTGGGATTGGATTTTGATGAAATGATATATGATCGTTGGAGTCAAGGTGTGTACTAATTTCTTGAAGGTGTGTGAGATCTATGTTTGTCGACACCCCTTAGCTCATAAGTTTTTTATATAATATTTTCTTATGAGCAATGGTGATTTTGAGGAGATATAGGATCAAAATTCTAGCTGGTGTCTTTTCCAATTAGTCTATTAAGTTGTATTGGATTTGTTGCGGAATAGGTAGGGGATAAATGGTATTACCAAACTAGAATGCCTTGTATCCACATCACAACTTTTCTCTAAGATCCTAATGATATTTACTTGTTCATTAGATGAATGGATGCATCCTATAAGGGATTAAAATTGTTTATCATTTTTTGGATAGATGTAGGTAGTATTCCGATAGTCATTACAAGCTTGTCCATGATTTGAATTTTTTTGCTTTTTATCTCCATGGTTAGGATATGGTTATTTGAATATACCCATCTTATCGTTAGGACAATGTCTAAATTATTTGCAAATTGTTGTAGCAACATATCTTTATCAAATGGGTAAGGAAATAGCTTTTTATATAGATATTTTCTATTGTGTCCTACATTTCTTTCTTGTAAAGTGGTTAGCATATTCTTCATTGAATGCAACTCTTGTTGAATCATTTTTTCCTTTGTGGGTGATATATTGGTCGATTCACTTTAGCAACTTTGAAATTTTCTTCATTAGATGGATAAATGTGAAATTCACCTAACTTTATATCTTGAGTCTATCCTTGCATGTATTCCTATTCAAGTAACCTAAGGTCACTAAATTTTGAGCGAGTTTTAGTATTTGTCTTTGAATGATCTCCTCTTCGAATAAGGTTTCATCTTCATCATAAAATCTAGGAGGAGGTGAGTCCTTGTGACTACTCAGACTCTGTGGCACCTAGAGAGGCCTCGTTTGATCTAAAACCTCACCATAGGGACCCTATAAAATATCCTCTCTTGGTTTTTTCCTTCTCATTTTGGTGTTCTCGCTGTCCTACTGTTTGCAAACGCGTGAAATAGTGTAGTTGGAGCTAGTGTAAGGTTGTCAAACGCTATATTTTGTAAACGGTGGGTCATGGCACCTAACCGACTGCATAGAAATGTCTAGTTAGCTAGGTGAACACTAGAGGAGGTGGTGTTTTGGTGCGCGAAATGGTCGTTGCTTCCGGGCTACTTCGTTCGGGCGTAGTCCCTTAAGAGCCTTAAGACCAAAATATCGTTCAACTTCGACGGGTGACTACTTGGACTCCGTGGCACCTATAGAGGCCTCATCTAATCCAAAACCTTGGTGTAGGGACACTCTAAAATATCCTCTCTCAGTTTTTTCCTTCTCATTTCGGTGCTCTCGCTGTCCTACTGTTTGCAAATGCATGAAATAGTGCAGTTGGAGCCAGTGTAAGGTTGTCAAACGCTATATTTTTCAAATGGTGGGTCATGGCACCGAACCGACTACGCCGGCACATCTAGGTGGGTAGGTGAATGCTAGAGGAGGTAGTGTTTTGGTGCGCGAAAGGGTCGTTGCTTCCGGGCTACTTCGTTCGGGCGTAGTCCCTTAAGAGCCCTGAGACCAAAATATCGTTCAACTTCGACGGGTGACTACTCAGACTCTGTGGCACCTAGAGAGGCCTCGTATTTTCTGAAACCTCAGTGTAGGGACCCTCTACAATAGAATCTCTCAGTTTTTTCCTTCTCATTTCGGTGCTCTCGCTATCCTACTGTTTGCAAACGCGTGAAATAGCGCAGTTGGAGCCCGTGTATGGTTGTCAAATGCTATATTTTGCAAATGGTGAGTTGTGGCACCAAAATGACTACATCTCAACATCTAGGTGGCCAGGTTAACGCTAGAGGAAGTGGTGTTTCGGTGCGCAAAAGGGTTGTTGCTTCTGGGCTACTTCGTTCGGGCGTAGTCCCTTAAGAGCCCTGAGACCAAAATATCGTTCAACTTCGACGGGTGACTACTTAGACTCCGTGGCACCTAGAGAGGCCTCATTTGATCCAAAACCTTAGTGTAGAGACCATCTACAATATCCTCTCTCAGTTTTTTACTTGTCATTTCGGTGCTCTCGCTGTCCTACTATTTGTAAACGTGTAAAATAGTGCAGTTGGAGCTAGTGTAAGGTTGTCAAACGCTATATTTTGTAAATGGTGGGTCGTGGCACTAAACCAATTATACTGACACATCTGGGTGGCTAGGTGAATGCTAGAGGAGGTGGTATTTTTTTGCACGAAAGGGTCGTTGCTTCCGGGCTACTTCGTTCGGACGTAGTCCCTTAAGAGCCCTGAGACCAAAATATTGTTAAACTTCGACGGGTGACTACTCAGACTCCATGGAACCTACAGAGGCCTCGTCTGATCCAAAACCTCGGTGTAGAGACCCTCTACAATAGCCTCTCTCAATTTTTTCCTTCTTATTTCGGTGCTCTCGCTGTCCTACTGTTTGCAAACGCACGAAATAATGTAGTTGGAGCTAGTGTAAGGTTGTCAAATGCTATATTTTGCAAATGGTGGGTCATGGCATTGAATCGAATGCACCGGCACATCCAGGTGGCTAGGTGAACACTAGAGGAGGTGGTTTTTTGGTGCACAAAAGGGTCGTTGCTTCCGGGCTACTTCGTTCGGGCGTAGTCCCTTAAGAGCCCTGAGACCAAAATATCGTTCAACTTCGACGGGTGACTACTTGGACTCCGTGGCACCTAAAGAGGCCTCGTCTGATCTGACACCTTAGCGTAGAGACCCTCTACAATAGCCTTTCTCACTTTTTTTGTTCTCATTTTGGTGCACACGCGTAGGTATGGTCTTGTAAACACTTGGGGAGGATTCGTATTCAAAATTTACAACATTTTCAAAATTTACAACTTTTTCAGAATTTACAAATTTTTCAAAATTTACAACATTTTCAAAATTTACAACATTTTCAAAATTTACAACTTTTTCAAAATTTACAACTTTTTCAAACTATGAAAGCTTCTCTTAGCTTGAAAATTTAAAATTCTCTATTAATAGTGCCAACCACGTGAAGGTGGAAGCTTTTATGGCACCACTAACGTAAACATAAAAGTGTTAGTCAAAGAAATTTAAGTTTCAAATCAAAACCATATACTATCTATATATGTACAAAATACACAAATTTAAAATAAAATATATTCAAACTGAAATCTAGATCTTTAAACTAAAAAATTTATATATATATTGAAAAGAAATTATATATACCAGACATGAGCATATTAAATTCATTCCAATGAACCATCAGGATCGGATTTACTCTTAATAGCAGACAAGATTGCTTCATGATCTGACTCTCGAACCTTCCAAAGAATCTTGTTATTAGGCCTTCCTCGATATCTATAAAGCTGAATATTTGTCGCTAGAACTAGATGTGAATATAAGAGTATTTTCTTGTGTGTCTCAAAGTCTTCAAACACCCAAAAAGAGGAGTTTTTTAATGGATACCGCCGAAGCCAAGTTCCAGTAACTACCACTGACCCTGTAGGATACTCAATATCTTCACCATCTATAATAGGACAAGTCAACTTCTTTCTTTCCTCGATGCAATGACATAAGAAATAGTTTGTTCCTTCTTCATTGTCTTCTGTCGCAATTACTGTAAACACATGTCCTACAAAAAAATAACCAAGGTTGAACAACTCAAATTTAAATTACATATTAAAATTTCAACGGACATAACTCAATACAAAAATTAAATAAATAACCATAAATACCTTGTCGCACCAAAATCAAAATTTTGTCAAAGTCCTTGGATGTTGTAACTTCATCTGCAGAAACAAGTCGTAATGCTTGTGGAGGTTGATAACTAGGAAGTGGAGTTAGAGGCCTAAAAATCCATCCTTCTACCAATTCTTATGAATCACACTTAGCAGTGACAAATTCGATACAAGATCCAAAAAAACATGTCAACTTTCTTGTTCATACATCCCACGAAGTAGCGTCTGAGCTACAAAATGAGTGTATATCACTGGACCCAGTGAGTGTCATACAATCGTCGTAGTTAGCAATATGTTGTTCCTCTATCAAACAAAAATATCTGCGAACTGTGGAATTTTCTTGAGAACCTCGGGCCAAGTTGTCAGTACACCATTCCACTATGCTCTTTGCATCTTTTAATTTAACACCATATTTGTACTTCAAATCTTCTCTTGCAAGAGATCTTTTCACACATGCACCTGCACCGTCATGCTCTCCTTTTCCATGTCCAACCTCAGTGAAACTCCAAATATGTTGCACACCCATCTTGACGTGCATTCTTCTCATCCAATAAAACATTCGTGCATTCTTAAACTGAGACGTGCAATTATCTGACCATATATAATGTTGTTTGAAGTGGATGTCCCTATCAGACAAGTTTCCATAAAATAACTAGAAACACCCTTGCACAAATTCAGTAGAATGAGTACGATCATCACTGATATAAAAGTGGTACTCTCTTAAAATTTTTCTATCATTCTCTATACTGTCAGGAGAATGTAGAAATGCTATATGCACAAAAATGACAACTTGTATTGAGTTGTAATATTGCGATTGAACCTCCATTTGTGGTTGTAATGTGTAATTCTTTACAAAATTGACCACTGAAACAATAGTACCAATAGGAAATGTGTCTTTGCATAGCTTAAATTGTTCATCCAACCATCGAGCTCTATGTGTATGCCTCGCATACTAATAAACAATTCCATCCTTAAATTTTCTCATAAATTGAAAAATGGGCATTTGTTTTGTAACTAGCTCACATCGTTTTGAATCTTTTTCATCTTTCAACTGGTATGCAAATGATTTATATTTATCAAACTCAACTAAATTATGTCCTATTGCACCTTCAATTTTCTCATGGATGCAACTTTCCAATTTAGGTAATCCGCCGCATGTACTACAACTTCCATCTAAACAATCATGACTATAAAAAATTGTCCAACTTCTTTTTCACAAAATATAGTAGGAATGAAATCCCTGGAAGATATTGGTGGAACTTG
This sequence comes from Taxus chinensis, assembly GCA_019776745.2. Taxonomy (NCBI): domain Eukaryota; kingdom Viridiplantae; phylum Streptophyta; class Pinopsida; order Cupressales; family Taxaceae; genus Taxus; species Taxus chinensis. The sequence continues at coordinate 121,283,787 of CM034146.1, forward strand.
AACACCACATTCAGATAATATAGTTTCAGAATGAAAATTAGAACGAATAAGTAAAAATTTAGCATAATGCATCGCAAATTCAACATGTTGCCTACAACAACAAGTGGTGCGAGCATGGTTGATTTTCACATAGAATGGTTTCAACATTTCAAAAAAACGTTGACTAATTTTAATTTCCAGATTCTCTTGTTCAAACTTACGAAAAAATTGAGTTTGAGTCATATCTAAGAAAAGCTTTGGATGTGGTTCACGATTAGTAGAACCAACTCTCCATTTTATAACATCTCTTATATTAGGTGAAACTCTAGTGTTATCATGCAAAAATTTAATAACAAGTTCTCTTATAGCATTAGAATTATTTTTGTCCTTACACGGTGCTCTAGCAGAAAATACCAAAAAATCGACATTATTGAGTGATGTAAGAATATTATGTCTTTCAATTGCTTTCATTAGAGTTTTTCGATTAACTTGCAACATTTGAATTGTTTGTGTAATCAAACATTGTTTTTTTATTGATTCACTTACAACACTAGTAGCAAGTACATGATGCACAATATTACTATCCCTAGTGCATCTCTTGACACCAGTAGTGTGATATGCATCATGAAGGTTTTCAATAATTGTAGAGGTTTGACCACTTATATTAGATGTTGTCAATCCTAAGGTGTTTAATATAGGTCTCATTTTAATCAATTTCATCAAACTAACCAACAACTAACATCTTTGAGAACCATTTAAAATTTTAAAATGATTATCCCAAATTTTAGTGGCTTTTCTTCTGATTTGACGTTCAGAAAGTTTTTCAGACATTGGTTTCAAAATGTTTTCATCAATTTCAATAAAAAAATTAGGTTTCTTACGTAAAATCCTAGGAGGTGTTTTTGTCAAATTTTGCTTGTCTATAGTTTCAACATGAATTTCCTTATTCACATTTTCATTGTCTCCTTTAATTTCAACATTTGCTACATCATGAGTATTTAATTCTTCTTCAACATTGACAATAAAAACTTCTTTATCACAAGTATTTAATTCAACTTCAACATTGACAGTAGAAAAATTACCTAGTTCTTCATTGCTTACAATAGTTGGGATTTAAGATGAACCTCTTCTAGATTCACGAAGTTTCCGCATTCGCTCGACATTTTGAATTTTGTTGGCCTCTAATTCATTTGGTGTTTTTTTACTTAATGACTTCCTTTTTTGACTTCGTTTTTTGTCTCCCATAATGTTTTGTTTCCGGTGATAAGAAAAACATGCAGAAAAAGACATAATTTCATAGTAATTCACATGGTAAGGTCAGAGAGTAAAAATCACATGGTAATTCAGACATTGGGATGTGTGTAAATATGATTTATAAACCACGAGCGTGCTTTATAAACTGTGATTGCAGTTTATAAAGCGTGCTCGCGGTTTATAAATCATAAATCAGGATCGTGCTTTATAAACTGCGAACGCGGATCTATCTGCTGAACCTAAGCCTCAGAAAATCTTTGTTTTTTCCCAACCAAAGATATGGAAGGTCATTATGAAGTGTAAAAGGTCAAAAAACCTCAAATCTACTCTTCCAAAGACTTGAACCATGCTAAAAAAGTGAAAACATTTCACAAAAATGGTGCCATCGCATAGGGGAGACTCTTCGCTTCATAGAAATATTGTTTTTAAAGTGAATAGAATAAGATAAATATCATTTTATAATTTTTTTACTAACAATAGGTCTTTAAGACATTTTTTCCCGTGAATGTTCATGTCTACATTTAAGACTGTAACTTTTGTTTCGCTTATCAAAATATGATAGAACTTATACCATCCCAAGCGTGGAAAAATTCTATACACGTTAAAAAAAATATTTGATTTTGATATTTTTTGATATAGTTATGGCGGGCAAATGGAAAGCGCTTCATTTTCTAAATATTTTCAGATCACTTTCACGGAAAACATCATAAAAAAAAAAATATTACTAAAAAAATACAAAATAAAATCCATCCCAAGATAGACAACTACAACTAATGTTTCACCAAAGGAAAAAAAAAAATAACAAGATTTGGTCATCCAAAATGCGGGGAAACGGACTATAATCTTATAAGGTTTTTCAAAAACTAAAACTAAGTCATATAATTTTAAGTGTTTAATATAGTTAAACTTGTCCATTTTTTTTTTTAAATTAGTATTTTAGAAACTAGATTCCGAATGCTACGATTCATATTTATATAAATTATTCTAATTTAGAGTGGGTGTATAGCTAATAATCCCTACAAGTTGAGGTTTCACTGTTTTTTGCAATATGACGTCCACAGATGACCCTATATTTGTCCATCAATTTCCTACACTTACCCTATTTTATGTACGAGAAAAGTGATGTATTTAAAATTCTTAATGGGCAGGGGGAATTCAATATGTCAAAAATTTCATTAGTATCATGTCATGGAATGTTCAAGGTTTGAAAAATCCCTAACAAAAATTCTCTGTTCATTTATCTTGCTAATTAATTAGCAATTTAGATATGATTTGTTTACAGGAATTCAACATTTTTTTTCCTTAGAAAACTCTAACCTATATTGCACCATATTTTACGTATTTTCACACGTAGCATATTGAAGGCAGAGCTGGTGCTAACGTTTCCATCATGCCAAAAGTTTCAATATTAATCACTACCTCGGGCCAGGACCCCAATAATAAGGATGTGTGGGTGATTATGAGTATTAATGACCTTTCTTTTGGTATTATTAATATTTATGCCCTAATGATAGTGTTGACATTTTTACACTTGTGCAAAAATGGGCAACTCAAAACTTTGTTACAATGGATAGCCTTGGTGAAGTATACCTAAGCTAAGGGAATTTACATGCGCCCCCAACACTCACCACGACCCAGTTCAAGATTATTTTGTTACTGTTGATTTGTGAAAGAGATTAAGTGAAATATGAAACTATGTGTATTGTTACAAAACGTAATAGATCACATAGTCTGCAATTTCATGAATATCCTCATCAAAAGAACACAAGCCTCGAAGGACAGCTGTGTTATCTTGATGAAGACACCGGATTATAGAGTATGTGAGGTGTATAGTTTTTGAACAGCAGACATAGTGGCAGCTTTCAAGTAATCAGATTCACAGTTATTATCTTGGTGCCTATTAGAGTTATTGTCATGTGTTCATTAAAGTTGTTTGTGATTAATGAGATTGCATTCATCTACACTGTCATAAATGATTACAACTGAATCCTTTCCTACTACTTACGTCAAGAAAATACTGACAAACAAATAGTGACAATAATGTCTAAATGTAAGTAGCAAGAAGGAGTCAAGTTGAAAGGCATAGGCTAAGACAATTAAAAAACATACAAGGAGGCACATCTCATTCAATGGTTATCCAGTGGAAGTTATATGTATTCACTTTAAGATTATCCCTTATGTTAATTCATTTTATTGAGATATTGAGTTGCCTACATCATTATAAAATCAAGGGAAAACTAAATGCAGAAAGAGATAATCAACTCATTATTTCAATTTAATGCTTTATTCATAATGGATCATAAGTTTTCCCACACAAGCCATGGGATATGACTAAGTGCCTCATCATATACATGGAAATGAGAATACTACATGTGCTAAAGAACAAGAGTAGAGGAGTAAAAAGGAACCCATCATTGCCTATCTGTCTTCTATCCCCGCTCCTCAGCATCTCCATCTCCATCTCAACTCTTCCATCTTCTGCTTCCATCTCCATTTTATTTTACCTATAAGGCAAGAGCAGTATCTGTCAAATTTTGAGCTCAGGGTACAATGTTATTCGAATAATCATGTTCTAAAGCAAATAAATATTCTAAGTTCAATGTATATAATGGTACGTGAAGGAAAGAAATACATAAATGTATGACACAGGATGAGAAAGAGATACAGATAGGCTGGCAGCAAAGGAAAAAGCAGAGTACATTAAGTGAAACGAATGGCAAGAGAAAATCAAAGAAGCTAAATATTGTGTTAGAAAAGGTAGAAGCTGGAGTAGCTTGTAAAAGAAAAGGATGTGGAAAATAGCACATGAAGGAAGTTGGAAAACAACTTGCAGAAGAAGGAAAGAAGAAGAAATAAACCACATGGATACAAGAGAGGCCAAAAATCATATTTATTTCTAACTTATTTTTGAATTTCGCAGGAATAGGTTGCAACATTGAATGAAATCAGTTTATCTGGTTAAGAGGAAAGCAGTGACTAAAGGGAATAAGCATCAGTTTGAGATGATTTGTAGGAAGAATCAAGCATCAGAATGGGTCAAGAAAGACATACTTTGCAAATCAAGATTCGAAATTTGAAAAGGGAAAGAGTAAAAAGGATTCTGAATTTTTTTGCCAGAGTTTCCCCTCTTAAAATTGACTTTTGATTTAAAACAAAATTGAAATACATGTTTTTTAGGCTACTACATGCTTTCTAAACTATCTGACTTCAAAGGGAATAAAAACAGTCAAGAAAAGTACATGTTTCATCACTTCTAAGTTGATATCATGAGCAAATGAAACATACAGGTATTCCAGATTTTCATCATACTACAGCTATCAAAAGTTCTTTTTAATTTCCAAATTCAAGTGTGAATCAAAAGACAACTACTTCACAATTTTTAGAAGTTGCAATGAATCAAGTAAAGCCAGCATGGACAACTCATTCAAGTAATCAAACAAGCAAGAGAGATGTTTATATCTTTTAGAATGGTTAAATCATAAGAATCTAGAGAGAGAAAGATTCTAGAAATTTTTTGCCAGAGTTTCCCCTTGAAAAATGGAATTTTCTAGAAAAACAGAAATGATATTTTAATGTAAAATTTGAAATACAATTGCTACCATGACTTCTGAAAAAGGAAAAGTCATTGCAGAAAAGGAAAATAGGTATTTTCTTTCATTTTCCAGAAAGGAGCATCTATTTCATTATACATAATGGAATGCTATCATGTTTGCAACAAAGAAATAGTATATAATTTCCAGAAATTCATTATTCTAAGTGAACTGTCAAAGCTACAAAATATACAAGATGGTATTCATCTTCCTACTGAAGAAATAAAGTAAAAAGCTCAGCAAGTATTCAATCAAAGCATGCTTTCCAGAACATAGTTCAACAAGTCAAGCATGCATCTACAGTGAGAAATTACTCAAAAACAAGCATTTTTGCCTCTACAGAATGAAGGAACGAGTCATAAATTACAAATATGCATCTACAGGAAGGATGGATTGGATTCCCAATACATAATTTGACAAGTACCAAAGGAACTTCTGCAGTCAAATTTGAAATAAAATGGTTGTATCTACAAAAGGCAGTCCAAGTACTTTACACTTCTTTTACACTTGCAAATAATCAAGGGTTACAATTTTCTCATTGCATGAAGAGACAAAATATACAAACTATGCATCTACAGAGTGAAGGAGTAAATGAAAAAATACCAGGTATGTATCTATCAAAAGAAGAATGGACAAAGTTTGAGTATAAAATGAGAAACAAAAAAACAGTTAACACTTCCAAATAATGAGCCATATCTATAAAATATCAAACTCATGCACCAAAAGGATCCTTAACAAATCAGAGTTTGAAAGTTCACTACAGAAGCAGGAGAGAGACTTCACATGCAAAGTATTTGCGAAGATTATGAATGGTATTTCCATGTTTCAAAGTTGCAGAGCTAAAACTCGAGCTCGAAAGGAAAATAGAAAACAATGATGGAACCCACCATGCCCGAGGACAAAGACAAAACAAACAAGCAAAATGATGGCGGCACTTCCCTCAGTTAACTTGTATTTGAGCTCATTAGTAACTGAATCGAAAAACTAGGTAGAAAACCAGAAGCAAGGCAGTCATTCGAATGGTCCACAAAGGATAAACAACAAGTAAATGGATTAAATGATCTTTAGATCATACTCAGAAGAGAAAAGACAAGCTACAAGTCTAGCTATAGGAAATGAAATACAAAAGAATACCTTTGAGCTCCTCAAAGACCTCCAAGATGTTCATGCTTTCATTAAAAATGCAGAGTGAGGAAAAAATTTGCCAGAGCTTCGCCCACAAAATGAAAAACCAAATGAAATGACCAAGTGTGAAACCAAAGTGTATAAACCTTCCATCGAACTAGGGTTTCAAAACCCTAACGCATGGTTAAGGATCAACCAATCACCAAATGCCAAGTGGAATATTGAACGGTGATCGATCCACATAGGTTCCGAAGTGATAAGCCCCAATTAAATGCCACCGACCATAATTAATGACGGGGTTCAAAACCCTAACTGCAGATGTAGAATCGACGACATCATTCATGCCAGTACAAAGATCAAAGGCCCCAAACACTTCACGAAATCCAAGCTAAACCACCCAAGGTTATATTACCATAGGCTAAAGTTCGCAAAAGGGCGAGTCATCATGGAGGGGGGGCCAATCCACGTGGACCCTCAATTAATCATTACAGGGGACTTTTTCAAAATTCTGAAACTATAATACCAATGCAAAAAATCAAAACACATTATGTGCCATGATCACCGACAAGGTGAATTATAAACTATGGATGCCAATAATAAAGGGTGGTCCTCTTTTATCAAAAACACATGCAAATTACCTAGTCCATAAAGGTGGCAACATCCAAGATTTCAAACAAATCGTTGTGGTCCCCACTTCAATTTTATTGTGCAAATATTGCTAAAGGTTGCATGCTTTTGCCTACACACAGGAGATGATATTTTGCATGCCTTCACAACATGACAGAATAGAGAAGATGACGAGTTTTCATGTGCAAAGAAAGAAGACTTGCCTAGCAAGCAATTATTAATTTTAGCAAACTATTCACCTTTCTTTCTTAAAAATAGAATAGTCAACTTTAGTTTGACTATACTGTATCTAAGGCTAATAATTCCTATTTTTATCACATACTTTAGTTTGTATTATTTTATTCCTTGATTCTTTATTAAATAAAGGGTAAAATTAGGATACATGCGCAAGTACAGTTTTTAGGCTATTTGAGGAAGGGGGTGAACTTTTGCTATATATTGTGTGCTCTTGCAAAGCACAAAAGGGAGGGAATTTTTCAGAGATTTTTCCCAGAGAGCTTTTGATATGAGTATTGAAGTAATTTCTGCCAATTTTTCCCTCTGAGTGTGAATTATTCTTGCCTTTCCAAGCTATTCTGCAGTCTTGTGTATGTCAATATTAATCTTGTGAATCAATATTCCCTGATTAATCACTTTACCCTGCTGCAAATTCACCATTTCCTGCTAAATCTTATTGTGCATATTAGCTTACTAGTGCTATTGTGATTCTCCCTTAGCACAAATTAAGTTTTTTGTCCTTATTTCCTGCATAAAGTATTAATTGGTTCATGCACCTAAATAATTCTTCACAAATCAGTTGTGTATGTCACTCAGTCAAGTTCTCATCTCAAATTTGGTGTATCACCTTAGTATTATTTAAATTTATAGTCATCTTTTTCCCTTAAACTCCCAAAAAATAGTCTAGTGAACACCAACAATGAACCGACCTTTTAACCCCAGAGGTTCACCTCAAAATAGGTATACCCACATGCCTGAGGTGTCCCCATTGTATCTACAAGAGAGATATAGATCTATTGTATACTTAGAAAACTTGCTGCCATCTCTTTGCCGGGTTCACTTTTGAGAGATAACAGATAGTCCTAAAATAATAATATTATGGAAATGGCTAGGTGAAAAATCACCCTTTGTTTACTGTTGTTGTGTGGCAAATTTAATATGGAGCACCGGGATGATAAATGTGGCACCCTTCTTATGCATTAATGTATTGGTGAACGTGTGGCTTAGTATTATTTTATAAGACATTAGGGCCTTTCTGATCCTTTACTCAGACATCAGAAGAAATTTAAAGACCAAGTATGGTTCACTTTGACCAATCTTTAAGAAGAATATGATCAGGATTTAACACGAATCGACCGTGCACTTCTTTCACAACAACCCTATTTTTTATTTTTAATCACTTATGATACTTTGTTATCAAGATATGGTCATAAGTGATTTTTTTAAACCACCATCTAATCAAATTTAAGTTTGTTTTCAAGGGGGCCCTCCCAAGGTGCCCAAAATTCAATTCTATCTTAATTTTTCTTTTCTGAGTAATCCTGGAACGGTCCCGCTCATTGCCAAAATTTGGAACATTACACCACATCTTACATTTTATACCATTTTAATTACATTGTGGGAGATGGTGATTCACCACACCATGAGGTTCTTCTATAGGTTCGCTAAATATGTGGCCTAAGTTCATTGGCGTGCCTATTTGGCTCTCCATAAGGAATTTAGAATAATATATCTAGTTCTCGATTCAAATCCTTTTGATTCTCATCTTTAGTTCCACGCTACTACTTTTTGGTACAAGCTCAAACTTATTGAATACCATTTTTTCCATGGTGTGTAGATCCAGTCGAGACTTCACTTGCTTAGGGTGGAAGATAAAGCCTCTAAAATATTTTTCAAATCCCTCTGGACCAAGTATGCTTGTCAACAAATAAAATCTATTTATGATTCTTAGCAATGGCTTACTAAGATCCCAAAGATCACTAATAAATTTTTCAAGCACTACCGTCTTATTTTTCATGCTTAGGATTATTCAATTGAGAGTGCTACTACTCTGCAGAAATGTATTGATGTGGTGCCTAATAAAAATTTTCCCAGATATTTTCCTCGCCACGACACCCCTCTCACTTTGGAGGAGCTTCATGCAACCTTTCTCTATCTTACAAATGACAAGTCTCCGGGTATGGATGGTATCCCAAGCAAGTTTTGCAAAGCGATCTGGTCTTTTGTAGGAATTGATTTGCTTTAGGTTTGCAATGAAGCTCTCCAAACTTTCTCTCTTGGGAGTTTCATCAATGAAGGAGACATCATGTTCATTTCAAAAGTAGGAAACCCTAAACAGATGAATAACTGGTGACCAATCACCTTGTTGAATGTTTCTTACAAAATTCTTGCCAAAGCGTTTCCACTATGCATTCGGATCCTATGCTGAAAATCATTGGGCTTGAGTAGAATGGTTTTTTCGAAGGCCATTACATCTTAGGTAATATTATCGCGGTGTGAGAAGGCATGAAATGGGCTTGGGTTTCTTTGCAGAGGCATCTCTTCCTCAAGATTGATTTTGAGAAATCTTATGATCACATTGGGTGTCCTTTCATCCTTGTCATGCTCAAAGTCCTTGGCTTTGGTGATTTATTTCAATCGATCATTAGCACCTTGTTTTTGAATGCTTTTGTCCAACTCACCATTAATTTTAACCATTCCACTTCCATCAACATTTTTTCCTCTGCCAGACAGGGATGCCCTCTTGGTATGACATTGTTAGTGTTTGTTGCTGATGCACTGGGTTATTTAATTTCTAAAAAATCTTACCAATGTCAGATTCAGGGGATTTTCCTTACGGATCATGCGACTAAACTTATCATTAGCTAGTTCACTAATGATCCCTTTCTAATTATTGTTGAATAAGAGGATAATGTTTCCCAGGTATTTAAATGTCTTGACACTTTCTATTTGGCTTCTTGTTCACATATTTAAATGGCTAAAACCTTGGGTTATCGACAAAGTTATTTCTCTCCTCCAGAATAGTTGAAGGACTACCGCTAGAAATGGATTATCCATGGGACCAAATCAAGTTTTTGGGAGTTCCTTATGGCTTTAATAGTGGCTCTATGAATTTGTGGCATTATGTTATTAGGAGGGTGGAGCAGAAAGATACCAAGTGGTCTTCCAAACCCCTATTTTTGGCTAGAAAATTCCAAGTTTTCAATAAGATCCTTGTTGCTACTCATGTCTATTACTCTGAGTGTTGGTGCCCTTCCCACAATTTTTTCACCCAACTTTCCAATCTACTTCAATACTTGTTATGGTGTAAAAGTTCAAGTTTAACTAGTTTTCACACAGTTTCTTGGGACATCTTAGTCCTTCCTCATGATCAAGATGACATGGGGATCATCGATGTCTACCGACATAGTGTTTTCTTGTATGCTAGAAAATTCTTTTGCATGATTATATTAAGTATGGAGCCCCTTGAGGAACTAAGCACTAGAACAATATTGGGTTAGATTCTATTATTATCACTTTGGCTCCTTTAAAAATTACTGGTTCCTTTATTGCCAAAACTACTTAGAAATCCTTCGAGTAGGTGAAACCTTTGATACAATGAGTTGGTGATGGATTTCTCACAAGGATTTATTTTTATTTGTAGAACATTTGATTTGTAATGATGATAAATCGTACATCTCTTTATAAAGTTTAGGATATCCTCCCTTAACCCATGCCATCTGAACCTCTTTGATATGGATTTTTAGTTCTCATCGAAGCTCAAGTGTCCAATCAAGGAAGAATAATGCATATGTCACAATATCTCCATCCTCAATCATGAATTTGACACAAGGTACAATATGCTCTAATAGAAGATCATCTAATTCTCCAAACTATAGGTTTCATCCTATACACAACCATCTTGAATCTCACAAGTCTATTGGTTCTTGGAGTAATCAACAAGAAAATGAGATCTCCAGTCTACCGAAACCTCATATTAGCAAAATAATGATAAATTCAGATGATTTCAACTCATGACACCAATCTCTGTAACTATCTTACATGAACTACTACTGGTCACACCCACATCAATATGACTCCACACCGGCCCATAGTAAAAAAAACCTCATCATGCCAAAAATTCCTCTCCATTCCCTCATTTCCAAGCACTCTATGTGCTCTTATAGATAATCCCCTCAAGATCACATTCCTTCCCTCAGACATAAATTTCAGCTCCATCATCTAAAATTTAGTCCAAAAATTGCCAAGAGAGTGAAGCCACTACACTCCTAATACTATGTTGGTCACTCCCATACCAAAAAATTGGAAATCATCAGTAACTATGTATTTATCCATGGTGAAGCTCAACTATGGAACTCTACATGTGCATCTCATATGGTCCCAATTAGCTATAATTTTGAATCCCTCAAAGTCCTTCTTCTGCAAACCTCGTCTCTCAAACAACGATGCATATATAAAGTTTTGAGTAGCCCCACTATAAATGAGTACCACAAGTCATTAACCCTGTAAAGCTCCTCTAATCTTGAGTGCCTTGTACATCAGAGTACTAGACAATGTGGCTATAATCTCCTGAGGAAATTCTCCTCCTCCTGCTCCATATCAGCACTATCCAATATAAATCCATCTCCATCATCTATCTCATGGATCTCTAACTCCTCACCTCTATCAACCTCACTCTCCCTGAAGACCTAAATGAATTGAGCCCTCCCTTTCGCTTTGAAATCATGCACATGAGCCCAGGGGTGTGGTAGTTAAAACATAGTTTATTTCACGTCAACTCTTCCCTAAGCTCTCTAGAAATGTCCGTCTTCTTTGCCACCTCCTTCCTCTGTAGAGGATCCTTTTGCTGAAGTTCATCTGATCTAGATGGAGATTCCATTTGCTGAATTTAAGGTGGAAACCTCGACTTTCCAGTGTCTAACTCCAAATCATGTTCTCTCCTAATAGCCTCATGTATGGAATAATGCTCAAATGCCTTAACAAATCTAGCTAGAGAATTCATCAAACCTGTTGTGAAAAGTGAGGTCAACCTCATCTTTGAAACATTAGGAACTATGACTGATAATCTCTAAAAATCTGCAATTTACTGATCTAAAGAAGAAGTCTATCTTAAGTGAGTCAACTCTCTAAAATACCTGTCAGGGTCCCACCTGTCAAATTTTCTCATCAACCTCTGTGTGAATTATGAATAAATATCAATATGCATATGCCCTTGTGTAATCAGCCCATGATGCCACTAGTCATGTGCCTTTCCCTCAAGATTTACGATGGACATTTTAATTGCATCTCCCTCGTGGATAAGATTCATGTCAAAGTAGGTCTTCAACATTTGAATCTAGGACTATGTGGTACACTTCTTAAAACCATCGAAGTGTGGAATGAATTTTTTTCCCAATCTCCTTTTTAACTTAGGTACCTGTAGCTATTGATCCCTCTTGGGTTTGTGACAAATCCTCATTGTGTAATACTTTATGAAAGGCATATTATCCCTGAATCCGTCACTCAATAATTGGTAAATTTTTTAACAAGAATCCTCATCCAAATTAGCTAATGGCTGGCTTACTGGTGAAACTTCTGGATCCTCCAAAAAGGAAGCTTCATGGAGTCCTGAAGGCTTGGTAATAGAGTGAGGAGACAGCTGTTTAAATTTTAATTTTCCCCTCTTTGAACCATGTGTCCCCTGATACTAGGTTCTCCCCTTTCTGTATGAGTATCAGTCATGCCTTATGCCAATATCTCAGTGAGTTGTCTCAAATAAATATTATGGGTTTCCTACTGCTTCACCATGTGAGTGAATAATTGCTTCATCAAATCCACTTCACATTCTTCACTGTCACTCATATTTTCAACCCAACAGAATACAGAAAAAAACACTCTAATAACACTGAAATATTTGATGTGGGATATCACTAAAAAACACACAAATTAAAGATAAATTGTAACAAGTAGAATATTTGATTTTGGCCTTAAATACTCAGCTAGGGCAATGAACTGTTTTTCTATATTTTTCTCAAAATATTTGGTCAAAACATATGAAAAATTACAAGAAGATTTCAATGATAATAAAGAACCCTAGAATAATGTTTTTGGTATTTTTTGGATAATATAAGACTACCAGAAAATTATAGAAAACCCTAGACAACTAGAAAACCTTAAAAATTCATATCTTCTCAAATACATATGATAATATTTTTGACAATTTGTGAATAATATCTATAAATAATATGAATGAAAACCTGATTGCCATTCGTCGAAAAAGCACACTGAAAACCCTCCAAAATGCATTGTAAAATCCCAAAATGGGTCACTCCACTTGGAAAGAGACAAAAAATCTTCCAAAATTTCTTCAGAAGTGGTGCCAAAACTACCCTAATCACTGCGAAAAAATATATCTGGAAACCCTTGATTTTTCTCCACCAAAAAATCCCAAAAGTTCACCAGAACCCTTGTCTAAAAAACCTAAAATTAATCTATGAAAATAAGCACAGAATTAGTTCCAAATTGACAAACAAGGGTGGATCTTACACCACTCAATAATTTGATGCTAGCTAGGAATGGATATCTCACCACCGAAGCTAGGGTTCCTATGGGATTTTACTCCTCAAGATAGAAAAAGTAGACAACAATTGCTCAAAGGAAATCATGAGTTTGTATGCAATAATAATTTATTTTTCTCCTCCCAGTCTCCTTTTATAATTTTACCCAAAATTTGTGACCCTAGAAACATAAGTCAGCCTTTAAAAAATAAAGTAACTTAAGTTTATTTTCTCCCCCAATTCGCCACAGGGACATAAGTTTCCCAATCGAAATAATATAACTTTAAAGTGTTATTAATCACCCTCCTAATGTTAAAACGTAATGTTTCTCCCCAATAAGTCACTTAACATCCATGGTAACACAAGAATATAACAAATAAGCAAGGTGGAATACCCAATAGCCTCTAAAGTATTTGGCCCCTTGAGTATGACCAAGGCTAAGACTAATGAAAAACCTCCTAGGCAAACAACTTGGAATTGGTAGCATTACATAAATACTCTCATATATGAAAAAGTTTATTAGTTTGGGAGTCGTCTCTACTAGGGTTTCTTCCTTACAAACTTGTTATTCCATTGGATTTTTAGGCTCTCTCAGAATTAATACCATTGCTTTATCTAAGGTTTCTCACCCATTGGCCACCACTATATAATGACCTTTCCCTCTTCAAGCTTGTTTATTACAACCGTGGTTAGAGATAATGGAGCTCTGATCAATTGCGCCACCTTCGAAAAATCCTCATAAGTTCATCCTGAATGTCTTCCACAAGGTAATAATTATCCTCATAATGTGGTTTTACCTATTCTTTAGTTTAATTCTTCCTATCAATGGTTGGAATAATTTTGTCTCATTAGGTATTTTTTGGGTCACATCCCCTCTAAAAGCATGCTCAAATCCTTGGTTAATACGGTTCGGACTCCTCATGGGGTCTGGATCGATAACATCTAAAATATGACTAAAGGATTCTTCCTTTCTTTGTTTTATGATATAGCCAATTCCCCCAACATTTTGGCCCAATACACCACCTGGTACGTTCGTAACTCTTTGTTGGTCTTGTATCCATGGACCAAAGACTTTGTGGTCTTTGAGTATGTTGCAATTAAATTTCATGTAATGGTACAATAGCCTAGCCTACCTTTTCCTTATGTTCATTTTTTGCATTAGATTGCTTCTTCCAGTGGGAGGGTGGTCTTCCTCGAACTAGAGCAGTTTTACAATACTCGTCCACATATGCATGTCTGTATTGAGGTACATATTTCTCAAGACCTGAAATATTTTTTAGTAATTTAGATGGGAGACAAGCGTTACTCCCATCGTATTCTGTATATCATCTTTCCTAACACTTTCTTCTGCTACTAGGCCTCTGATCATAAGATTAAGGACTATCCTCTTTATGTTCCTCACAATTTACTAGTTGTTAAAGAAGCTTCTAAATCAACCAAACACTTGCAGGAGCAAGGTTAGAAAATAGCGGGGGGCAAGACAAATAAGAATAAAAATCAGCAATGAAATGCCTCCAAATCAAATGGTCAGCATGAACCAACTGTTAAAGAATAACCCCATAGCTCGTAAGTTAAGGAGCCAACTGTTTCACCTAAAGAACCAACTCATGCTACCAGCTCATATTTCCAGTTACCAAAATAATCCAGCATGCCTAAGGTGACCTCGGTTCTCATGGACCAGATAAATTATTTTTATAATGTCAAAATGCCGTAACCTTCATCGTTGCTTTTAACAAACATCTCACAGGGGCCAAGGAAGAGGTCCCAAAGTCCTTTTTACATCTCTCAAGATCATAACCGGATGTGCAGTTTGGCCTCAATAGAAGAGGAATATAATATCACCTATGATGAGCGAAAGAGAAATCTTCAGGATTTTTTATAGCATAGCACTACTCAATTCCTGCAAAAATGGTTCGACGCCCTTGATGGTTAGGATGCTAATGGCATGGATGTTGACTAATGTCTCCCGTGAATTTTTTATCTTGGAATGTACTTGAGGGTTTTTTTCTAACCGCTAGTATGTTGTTCATGAAACTCCGCAAAATATTTACCAATTTATTTATTTTTCTTTTTGCAAGAGGTGAAAATTATAGGTTTTCAGTTACATGTCCTTTGTAAAATCCATCTAGCCTAACATCTTGGCCTTCTGCAGTAATCATGAAGCAAGGCGTTGGTGTTTAATTTCTATTTTTAGCTCCCAAATTTCAGCTCTTGTTGATTAACCATGGCATTGACCCCAAAAAATGGTGCCATATATGTCCTATTTAATGTTGACGGCCTCCCCTTTTGGCCTCATTAATAGATACACCTCAAACGATGCTACTGAAAGGTCTGATCTTTATCGATGAATAGCTTGAACAATTTCTGATGCTTATCGGGTCATAAGTTACAATTTTAATATGGTTGAGTCACCCACTGATAAATGCGGCCACATGTTGATGATATTTATATCTAGTGAAATGGAGGCGTGGTTTTTTTAATATGGAATATGGTTGGGTTTTATGACCCTAATTCTTCTCACTCTCCCACTTTTGAATCTTGGCTCACCTTGTCTAACCTTTGAGGAGGTTTGGATCGTGTTCTTAAATGGATCGATAGATCCATGCTGTCATCTCAAGAATGTTTTATTTTGACAGCATTTATTCCATACTAGCTGAGGTCATGCCTAATTTTGTACTATCTTATCATTCCCCTATACCATTTCGTATCACTTGGCATGATAAGCGTGCTTTTTTTTCATAAAGCCCAATTCTTTCTTAATACTATCTTGATGTAGCATGGTCCCACACTCAATCATATCAATCATGTTTAGATCTTAGCTTTACGGCTAAGTCATTGTCAGAACTTTGATCCACCTATGCATGTCAGGTGGACTCAATGGTGGGAGGACGTTATAAATCAAACTACTAGATTCCTTAGAATCTATGACATATAGTTGGCCAAAATGAAATGTCTCTCATACTACCATTAACACTCCACTCTTAGCTGAGTGGTGGTGGTTCTTCAGGGAAACCCCTTATCTAAAACTATACAACTTCAAGTTACAACACTTTGCTATCAATTTCAAATTGCTGATAATTACAACACTTATGGAGCTCAAATCTGTTGCCGTATGCATTGGCTTAAAATTGGCGACCGAGTCTCGAAAGAATTATTTCTTCTCTCTCAAAGCCAAAAAATCCTTCTCAACAAATTTCGAAAACATTTGATGGCGGATCTCAGGTCACTGACCCCTAACCCATGCTTCAAGTATTTTTGTGACATTATAAGCTAGTCTTTCAGGCTTAGTAACCCTTTGCTGATAGACAAGATGCCCTTGAAAAATGTCTAGTTGGTTTGTCGTGCAAGATTTTCCAAGCTAAGAAGGTTGTGTGCAACTGAATGATCCATGTTTATGACCTCCACGATGCATTCATGTAAATGGATAATGATAAGGCCTTGAGATACAATGGTTTCCCATGCCAATTCTATAAATTGTTATGAGGTTCACTTGGGAAAGACCTTATTCAAGTCTATATTGAGGGGTTTCAGAACCAATCATTGTTGCCATGTGTCAACAATGGGAATATTAACTTCATCTCATAACCAAGGCATCCAAAGAAAATTACCTATTTGCGGCCTATCCTTTGTTAAATGTCTCCAAAAAAACCACCAAAGTTGTGGTTATGCGACTTCATAATATTCTCCCCACCTTAATTCAACTAGAACAAAATAGGTTCATTCAAGGGTGCTACATCTTTGACAACATCATTTTGGTATGGAAAGGCATGAAATAGGCTCACAGATCCAATCAATCTGCTATGTTCATTAAAATTGATTTTAAGAAAGCTTATGATCGGATTGAATGGTTATTTATCCTTGTCATGCTTCAAGACCTTGGTTTCGACCCCATTTTTATCCAATTAGTTAGAATGTTATTTGCTAATGCCTCTACCCAAATCACTATTAATGGTTTCATCTTTGAATCCTTCGAAATGTTCTCTTTCATTTTAAAATGGTTCTCGTTAGAGCCTACGCTCTACTTGCTTGCTATCAAAGGTTTTGGGTGTTTTCTAGCCCACGCCAAAACCCAAGGAATCATTATGGGAATATCACTGCATTCTACGAAAAATTCTCAATTACTTAATGGTTACTTTGCAGATGATTACTTTCTCATGCTCATTGAGGAACAATCCAATATCCACAATACCATGCACTACAGTTATATTTTTTTTAGTGTTTGGTTCTTCCATTCAATGCTAAAAAACTTTGTGCCACCAATAATCCTTCCTCTCAGCACCCACATGGCTAGCCTCTTTTGAGTGGAAGATTCTTGCACATGGTGAAATGTTTAAATTATTGGCATCCCTTTTTCCTTTAAAGCTTCATCGGATGAGAAAAATAATTGGATTATTGGATTACCAGACCTTTGTGTCTTGGCAGGAAAATTCCAAATTTATTCCAAAGTACTTATGGTCACGCACGTTTATAACTATTCATGTTGGGTTCCTTCTAGAGACTCTATTTAGAAGCTGGAAAAACTCCTCAAAGGATTTCTTTGGGCCAACACGTCCATTGGAAAAGGTTTTCATCGAGTGGCTTCAGAGACATGCTTCCTTCCCCACAATTATGGGGGTTTAGGCATTATTCACATACAACGCCAACCATAGGCACTCTGTGTAAAATGGATTGTTAGATGCATCACAGGACAAGAAGCGTGGAAACTGCTTCTGGGCCATGACATCGAAGAAGGTTCACCTTATAGCTGCCTTGCATGAAAAGGTAAGGGGTTTTTTCTCTAGTGCCTATTAAAGTGGTTGGCACTTTTGTGCTAAAAATCATTTGAAAATAATGGGAATGCATCAAACCTTGTCTTCAATGGAAAGGCGATGGTTTTCGTAATGGGTTCTCCATTAACAATCATTCTCTCTGGTGGTCTCCGATATTCCAGACTCATGATAAGTGTTTCAAAGATATCCTAGGGATTCCTGCATCAAACGTTTTAAGCATGGAATCTATAAAATCTAAAACTTATTTTGTAAAAACTTTCAATCCTAGTATCAGTGGCTAAGCTTAAAGACCAGTTTTGGCTAGCTAACCAGGATCAGGCTAGTATTAATGAAGTGATAAATTTGGTCCCTGATCATATGTTATAAAAACTGGTGTGCTCCTCTCGCCCTTGGTGGATGGACTTGAAATGGTATGTTGATTACCCAAATCATAATTATTCTACTAGTAAAAGATACTTCTTACTTTTGCCTCATCTTCCCATGGTTGAAAAACTGAATAGTTGATGGGCAATTCATTCCACTTCGTCTTCCTGGAATTAATGATTTGACACTGTCTGGTCTATCTGTGTGGAGCCTAAAATTTCCCAATTTCTTTGGTGTGTTTTGCATTAAGGTCTTTCCATGCGATATCAACTTATTAAAATTGAGATCTTGGCTCCCAAGTTCTCATTCTACGACCACTTGGAAACTTTAATGTATCTCTTCTAGTTTTTTCTGAAAACACTTCTTAGAATTGTATCTCTCAGACTGCAATGCTTTACTTGATAGCATATCCTTTTAGGAGATAACCAGTAACTTCTACCTATGCTCACCCAGATTTGGCATGTTTTAAGAGGGGAAATTCTATTTTTGATATGGAAAAAAAGAAATGTTTTTTCCCTTATGGATTTTGAAGTTGATCAAAGAAATTAAGTGTATAACAAATATATGGTTATCTCCAATGTGCTACTTTAGAGTCAAGTTCACGCTAACAAATTTGCTTTCGAGGTGGAAAATCTTCATAATCAGTTGTGAAATTTAGGTGATTCCTCATGTAACGTCACCCAAGAGCCATTCTTCCCATCTTGTTACTCCTCTCCACATCTCAACAGTGTTCTTTCATCTTGTCTCAGCACCCACCCCGCCCTCAACAATGGAGGATTCATTCGCCACCATCTTGTTAGGAAGGTTGTGGTCTCCCCTGCTCGCCAACATGGTTGGGAAATTTTAGATGCTAGAAAGGGATTCCCATGTTCGGGCTGGTTAGACGATCATGATTCTCCTACTTAACGAATGTTTGTTCTTGTTTCTTAATTTTGTGCTCTAATGGTTTCCTAGGCACTGCCTAGCTTGTTTGTGGTTTTGGGGCATGATCTCATACTACCTTTTTTTTTTTTTTTTTTCTAAAAGAGATCTTGTATTTTATTTCATTAATATAATATAAGATGTCTTTTCATCAAAAAATATATTCACATATCATATACTTATTTCACAATGTAGATAGTTTCAACCCAAAAAATATCTACAATCTATGGTCCACTTTATAGTTTTGAGCTTGTTTGAAAGCCAGACATCAGTGTAATTTGTACTTTTACAGGGCCAAAGTAAATAAATAGAAATTCCATAAGCTCCAATATTTAGGACCTGATTGGAGTCTCTACTTCTAGTCAAACATTTTGGCCCCCATTTCTAGCTTGCATGACCTTTAATTTGTTAATAATGTGAAGATATGAATAGAAATTCAAAAATAAAAAGGTTATAATTAAAACCCGACATGTCTTACGCCTAATATACCGATTAGATTTTTCATACCAAAATAACATCTGTTATATGTGCTCCAATGTAGAATACGAGGTGTGTGAACAACCATAAATAATTTAAGCCCTCAAACAAATAGTCATATCAATGAAAGGTAGATTCTATTTGTCAGTCAAGCTTACCATTTTTTGATTTTATGTCATGAAATATTTTTATTGGAGGGCATTTAATTTGATAAGTTAGATGTAGACATGAATGCAAAGTTAGAAATTAGAAGGCGGGAATTAAATAAATGAATGCCCAACAACTATTTCACAGAGTATATTGCTCCCACTAAAATGATATATGTTATTTTTGATCCACTTAATTGCCTCAAACTCATGCGCATTATTCACGTGAGTGAAATGTGAGCTTAAAGGGACCAAAATAAAAATCGATGAGCTTTCAATAAGGTATAAGTTTTAAATTTCCCTCCGCATGCAAGACAGAAACAGACCCAAGGCACACCTGCAAAATGTCAACCACCATCGCTTTTGTTACCTATAACCCATGCTTTTTCCATTGACATGGTCATTGATAACGAGGTTATGCACAATTAAATGTCATTGAAAAGGCAAGCCAATCCAAGTATGTAAATTCCTTCAGCATAACTATTGATATTTCTAAAATATTATCATTTAACAAACATCTCTTTGATATGATATTGTTAGTATGTTACTACACTACAAAGTACATGCATTTTAATTTGATTTGACTGAGAAGGAATATTTTTTTATCTTTTTTGTCCTTGTATTTTAAGGAAAAACAAAACCAATGATTTATTAAAGGAAAGTTGACAATATCTGCATAAACATTGCTCTCTAAATACGATGCATAAACATTGCTCTCTAAATGCTTCACTAGGAGAGAAGTAATTGTGACTTCTTTTGTACAGGTGTGCGAGTGGACAAAGGTTCTATGTGCTTTGATACTTATTACGTGTGAAGGTGGTTGGAGCAAACTTTGCAAGGAATGGAATTTTATAGGTTAATTTATCTAGGCCTCCCAATAGAAATATATGCCTTGCAGAACAATTTATTACAATTTCTTATCAAAATTTCAATTTTCTTACTTTTACAATGCTTAACTAGACAAAGTTATTTTTCACTGCGTTGTTCATGTACTTGATTTTAGGGCAGAAGTAGACCCTTGAACAAATTGGATCCCTAGTGTTATTGATAATTGTTGCCTTGCTTGTTAGGATTGGACAACGCTCTACCTTTGGTGGTCAGCATCATAGTGATATACCAGAGATATCTGTATCAGGCTAAAGTAAAGACAACTGGAGGTAATTGTCTCAAGTTTCTTAAAAAGGATAGATATATTTGGGTATTTTTTTCTCTCTATGGTTAAAATTGAGCATGGATATTGGAAAAAATACCATACATAACCTAAAAAGAAAAATACTATTCATCTGGACATACAAGGTTATGCAATACATTTATCTGTAGTGGGAGGAATTGTTGGATTTGACTGTAAAATAGATAATCTTAGAACAAACTCTCTGCTGCAGACAGAACATTAACATATTCAATATTCAAAGTCAAACTACAAAAACATTTGAAAATTATTAGGAGAACCATTGGAGAGGAAATTTGTTAGATGTTGTTATTGCTCATGATTTGGCAGACTAGTATGTCAAAAAAAGTAGAAGCTTTCAACTGGGACATGACTTTTTTGAAAAGATAACAAAAATATTTTGGTGGCTCCGATAGTCACTCGGGAAGTGTAAAAAAATAAATCAAACCGTTGCAGGGCACACTCAGGTCAGAGTTTTGGATACACCCCATATGGCTGCAAGCAAGTGCAATTGATGGGTGCAATGTATAACTCCCCAGCTTCTGCCTCTCTAGTTCAATTTTTAGGCATGGTTCATCTCTCCCTATCTCTCATAAATTTTGTTCTTTAGTTGTTCATTTGCAGCGAAATAAAATTTTAAAATGTAGCATTATCATAGAATTAATAGTTTTAAATAAACTTGTTTTCAAAACAAAATACCTCATATTGTAGCTTGCTTAATTAAAATATTCCTTGGTAGACAAGCATAAACTCAAACCCTCATTCTGAGACGATGTAAAAAACTTCTTGATGAAACGAGATTGCTACAGTACCCCCTTTTATTGACAAGTTGAAGTTGAGCACCCTGTAAATATGTCGACCACTCTCTTGTGAAAACAAATAAATCACAATTTTTGAAGACTTGCAAAATAACCTTCCTAACACTGGAACAGAGATGTTAAGTTTCCTAAGTGTACCTTGTTATGTGAGGAGTCACTTCTATCCTTGAATCTACCTCGAATGATCATTTGTGATCTTTTTGACGCCCTTCTAGGAGCCTTGTTACACTGTTTTGTAGCTGTAGAATGATGCTAAATTTCAAAATTTAGGTTTCGTATTGGCTCACTGTTTGAATTGTGAGAAATGGAATGCCTACCTGCCTTTGCAAATCTGTAGTATTTCTCCTAGATAATTACCTGGAACCTTCATTTTTTTGAAAAACACTCTTGTTTACAATTTGGCAATGACATTTTGTAGGCATCTGGTCGCGGTTTGACTCGGTCAAACTGGACCAATTATGATAGGTGGCTCCAGAAAACTTATCACCATTTGAGAACTGCTTTCTAGTTCTCTATCACATTGACTCTGGTGAATTATCCATATATAGGGGATCTTGTAGGAAGTTTCTTGTTTCCCGTTCGTCCATTGAACATCAGTTTTCGATGTGATTTTCTGATCCCTTGAGCTGACTTTTGATCATTTAGAACTATGTCAATTATGACCGATGGCCTTGGAAAACTAGCCGCCAATCGTAAACCATTCGCCAGTTTTGAATCTCATCAATTCCTATGTATTCTTGGTGTACGGAAGGACATGTAGAAGCTTACGGATGGTGTGTTTGCTCATAAAAGGGCAACATTTGAAAGTGGTTTCTTTAGCTCCAAGCCTTTACTGAACATTTTTACAACTAGTAGGAAAACATAAAAAAGAAAGTTGTAGGACCCCTATTGGGTTGCAAAACCATTGTGGAAACTTGTAATAAATTTCTTGAAACTCTACTGTGTGACGTTTTGTGTGAAATTGAACTTTTGGTGTTCTTTCTCTCTCACTTGTTAAGAAATGAAGTGAACTGAAATGAAATAAATATGTGTCTCTAACCTTTTCCTTTCGAATGCAAATTATTAATGTTATTATGTAAATGGGAAACTAAAAATGATAATTATGCTAGACTAGGGTGGATTTCATTCCATTGATTTATCGTTGATATCATGCTCACATGGTTTTGCAGGATGGAAGTAAGATGTCGAAAAGGCATGGCATAATTCATTACTTATTATTTTAATTTATATATTTTATTGGAAAATGTATATATGTCTAATGTAGTTGCAATGTAACATAAAAGTTTATATTTGAAATTTTGTAATATGCATGAGATGCTACTTTTACGAATTCCTTGGGAAATATTCATTTAATCTTATGTGTCATTTTGTTTCAGATTTATGTATATTTAACAAAAAAGAAAATAAGAAAAGGGGGTTGGATATATATGTTAAATGAATTTGAATTTAAGATCTTGTAGTGAATTTCTAGTGTGCAATAGATGATTTAATAATTGGTGTTGTGTTTCTTACCTTGAAAATGTAATAAAGGAATCCAACCACAACAGTCAACCCTAGTACAAGATTCGTGCATAACTTGTCTTCATTTGTGATCCTTATTAGTGTAGAAGAAATTAAAACCATAGAATGAAAATAAATTTTTTTGCTTAATGGAACATCCTAGTTTAGGTAAATAAGACCACTAGTTTGTGTTATCGTCATGGTCGGTATGGTCAGCATTGTCGTCATGAACCTGATGGTTAGGAACGACCTGGAAAAACTTTATTTGGAGTAAGTAGAAGTAACACCTCCCTAGTTTCATAGTCGTCTACCAAGTCTTACGAAGTTAGATATAGGAATTTTCTTAATCATTGAATGAACTCTTTGTGGGATCCAAAAATCACAAATGGACCTAGTGAATAGTTGTACTTTGAGTTAAACTCTTGTTAATGATCTCTTTATTTCATCACAACTAAATGTGTTACTTTGGCTTGTGACAATATAGCACATTGATCTTTTACGAAGGGTTTATTGGGTAAATATGTTTTCACACCTTAATATGATCCACAGTAGGGCATAGAACCTTGAGTGACAATTGGAATTAAACTAAACCTCAGTTGTTTATGAGGTTAACTTGTGGGTAGAATATGGTTAGAAACTCCTTTTTAATGAAATTGATTTGAAATTCGTTGACCTTAGAGAATCCGGGAAATTAGATTCTTGGTCCCATAATCCCTTGTTATGCCATTTTATGACATTAAGAATAAAATAAAATTCACATGCGGAATCCTGAAAAGCAGAAACATAGGATCTTATATTAAACAAAAATCACTTGTGGTTCATGTGTAGTTTATAATAATTCTAATCATGCACTTCTTCAAGATGTTAAACATGTACTTTCATACCTCTTTTGTTATAAAGTGATGCTAATAATGAGACCTTAAAGTGATGTAAGAGTAAAGTATATAAGATTGAAACAAGATTCTAGGTTAGGAATAATGTCACTCTTGGAGTCCTTATAACTCAATTAAACAATTCATGTGTTACAAACAATATGAATTTCCCTTGGTGAGATCAAACTTTGAGAAAATAAAAGATATATATAAGTCTAAATATAATTTCTTGATGTGGAAATGTTGAAAGGATTCAACAAGTCTTGAACTATTTTAATTATGGTAAGGAAATACAGATACTGTGATCAAAGAATGTTTTTGGGAAAAATCTATCTTGAATCTAACCCCTCCTTAAATCCTATATATATTTCCTTACATCACGTCAGATTCACTTGTGTAGCAACGTTAAAATTTAAAAATTGAATAAATGTTTGAGAAACATAAGCTTAACATAAGAACGAGTGAATTAGGAACTTCGTATGTAATTTGAAATATTCCAATTAATTATGTAAGTTATGGAGATTGTTGTAAGGGATAAAGAGCTAATCTAAATGGTCGAACAACGAGTTGAATGTGAAGTTAATTTAAGAACCTATAGGTGGAAAAATGAAAAAATTATCATCGCACAATAATGTTCTTGGAATGTTAACTGTAACTAAGATGTATTCATGGGAGTGATGTGTTGTGGGTTTGCCAATCCTTGAGTCCCTTTCTTGCGGCTGGGTCATTGTTGGCATATTTTCGTTAAGGAAAGTGTGGCATCGACATGTATATGGTTTTTTCATGTTTATATGTTATTCGATGACTTATGTAAGTGTCTTATGTGTTTTTGAGTTTATCTTTTTGGAATCCTAGTTGCATTATGTAGTGAGCAATGAAAGTATAAAAAAGTTAATTCGGTATTTTTACTATTGTATTGGTGTGTGTAAAATGATGGTGTTACAAGTGAAATGTTAGCTTAAATGGTCCAAAATAAAAATAGAAGAGCATTCAATAAGTTCTAAGTTTTAAATTTCCCTCCACATGCAAGATAGAAATAGACCCAAGGAACACCTATAAAATTTCAACCACCACCACTTTTGTTACCTATACACCATGGTTTTTCCATTGACATGGTCATTGATAGAGAGGTTATGCACAATTACATTTTCTTGAAAAGGCAAGAAAATTCAAGTATGCAAATGCCTTCAGCGTAAATATTGAGATTTCTAAAACATTATCAAATCACAAATGTCTTTTTGTTATGATATTGTTAGTATGTTACTATGCTACAAAGTACATGCATTTTAATTTGATTTGACCGAGAAAGAATATTTGTTATCTTTTTTTGTCCTTTTATTTTAAGGAAAAACAACACCAATGATCTATTAAAGTAAAGTTGACATTGGTTGCATGGAGTCGAAGAGGGTGGGAAGCTCTTTTCCTAACTTATTTTACATGTCCCATTGAGGGCCTTGCCAATTGCTAGCTTTTTCTATAAATTTCCACAACATCATTTCACCATGGCACAATATAAATAAGGTAAGGTCCAAGTGTACAACCATGGGCATTGGAAATGGAAAGTGGGGCATTTTTGACTAAAAATTTGTCCTCTTGTTCCTTATGAGAGAGTATTTTCCTGTAATTTAATTTGTGTATTTCCGAACTGGAAGAAATAAAAAAGTAAATATGGATGAAATTTTAGTTAATGGGTTTCGTACGAGCCAAGGAAACAATGAACATGACCACGAGCTAACCAGAAGTAGATCCCAATCGGAAAAAGAGGAATTGAAAGGATGAATAATAGAGATATTTAATTAATTTGTGTCCAATGTATTGGCTTCCAAGGCTTCTCAACATCTCATGCCTTCCACATATGTTGTTCTTGACTTGCACATTAGTGTTTTGGGTATGCTTTTACCTTCCTAGACAAGTGCTTTGTACTTGAGGAAGTAGGTTTTCCCTCCTTAACTTCCACAGAGGAGGATTTGTGCTGGTCTCATCGGCGTGGTCCATTTACCACATATTCATGTGTAACTTCTGAAACAAATTGCATGATAGTATCTACAGGGTACAAGCTCACACCCAAAATCATATTCTTGTTTCAGTTCTATTGAATGGGTCCATATGCAGGCCATTATACCACAATATCACATGTTTTACATCTTACACCAACTTCTTATGGTGATTTTTAGTGGGCAATAGTGTGGGAGGGAATATCCCTTATCATGCTGCATTACATTGTGCAGATACGAAAATGAAGTCACTTGAAATCAAAGGATCCATTATGCTTCAACCTTTTTTCAGAGGATAAATTCCAATCAAATGGGAAGTTGAGATGTCAGACCCAAATCTGGCTTAGCGATGCATCAAGGTGTTCTAGAAGTTTGCATTTCCCATGGAAGGAAAGCAATACCATCGCGCATGTAACCCATTTTGCGAAGAAGCTCCGCGATGTGAGTGGTGTTCGAAATAAATAGTTTCTCCCATGAAGACCTCAATATAAAGGAGAAAATTGTAAGTGTTTTACATACACAAGGATTGTATTGAGTCATATCTCTGACATGGAAGAAGACACACACATATTGTATTGAGCCGAAGATCTGACATGGAAGAAGATTTATGCACACAGAGATTTTGTTGAGTTATAGCTTTGAAATGGAAGAAGACACTTGAAGATTGTATTGAGCCGAAGCTCTGACATGGAAGAAGACGCACATAGACTTATTGAGCCATAGCTCTAACAAGAAAGAAGATATACACATAGAGACTCTATTGAGCCATAGCTCTGACAAGGAAGAAGACACACATATATAAACAAATTGCATTGCGCCGAAGCTATAGCATTGAAGAAAATATAAATGCACAGAAGTGTTGATTTGAGTTTGCAATAATCTGTTTTATTTGCAATTATTTATTTTATTTCTATTGTCTCATATTTTATTTGCGTAATTTACACAATTTGGTATCACATCATCTACTAATTAGTATCAGAGCGTGGTTTATGAAATGGATGTAAAATCAGCATTCTTGAATAGTTTTCTTGAAGAGGATTTTTTTTTGAATCATCAAAAAGGTTATGGTATCGAAATTCATGAAGGAAAGGTATACACGTTGAGAAAAAATCGATATGGTTTCAAGAAAACAACTAAAGCTTGATTCAAAGATCAGTTTGCTGATATTTTTACAAAGGATTTCGGTAATGCAATTTTTGAGTATTACATAATTTGTTTGGGAGTTTTTCATCGGGAATATGTTAGATCTGCAAGTGCACACTCGACTGTAGAATAATAAAATTTTGAAGGTCGAAATTAAGGGGGAGTGTTGGAAATAGATAATTTCTCCCATTTATGCCTTTGCTATTTTTAGGAAAAGCAAAAAGTAAGTTGCTTTTCTATGCATAGCTTAGTTTGAAATAAGTATCTCTATTTTTAGGAAAATGAAATAAATTAAAAACATTTTAATTCATGCACAAAAGCATGTACTAGTTTTAGCTGATAGTTCTATTATTAAGATGTTTTATTGTTAGATGAAAGAACTCAATATAAAGCAGAAAATTGTAAGTTTTTGACACACACAAGGATTGTATTGAGCCATAACTCTGACATGGAAGAAGACACACACATGAATTATTGAGCTGAAGCTCTGACATGGAAGAAAATGTATGCACACAGAGAGATTTTATTGAGTCGTAGCTCTGATAAGGAAGAAGACACTCGTAGATTGTATTGAGCTGAAGCTCTGACATGGATGAAGGCACACACAAAGTTATTGAGTTATAGCTTCGACAAGAAAGAAGATGTACACACAGAGACTTTATTGAGATGTAGCTCTGATAAGGAAGACGACACACATATATACACATATTGTATTGCATCGAAGCTCAGAAATTGAAGGAAATATATATGCACAGAAGTGCTAATTTGAGTTTGCAATAATTTGTTTTATTTTCAATTTTTTATTTTATTTCTCTTAGTTGTTATTTTATGTGCCTAATTTATACAAATTCGTATCAGAGCGTTTACGACTGGAATTGTACCAACCTTCATGTATAAATTAATTCTTTTGCCTAATTGTTTTTTATTTTTCCATATGGCAATGTACGTCCATGTACAACTCATCTGCAAGACATAAACATACCCAAAGCACACCTACACACTATCAATGATCACGTCTATCACCTATAGGTGATAATTTTGCATCGTCAAGATGGTTTTTCATGCATACTTTATGCACCATTAGACGTTGTGAGAGATGTCATTATAACTTAATTAAAAAACCTTGGACATAATGATACTAAGTCGTTGTGATCTATAACTGATTGAAAAATTTGTGTTGTGTCCTTGACCAATGAATAGACAAAAGGTGAAAAGTGTTCAAGAGTTTGAAATATGAGTCATGGAAGTATGTGTATAACTGTGACACCTTTAAAAGGATTTAACACATTCATTTTGTGAAGTCTTGGGTCTCATTAAAAATATGGTATGAAAAGGTATGATATCACTGTGTTTTGGTCTAAATCAATTTCCATGAGATCACGTTCAAGCTCAAGAAGCAGTGTATAAGTCTATGGTGTTATTTTAAACTCAAAAGCTAAAATTTCCTAATGTTTATATCCTTTATCTCTGCAAAATTGTTTACAAGGTGAGTATATGGTCTAATTGAACATTATTGGGCAAGTTTTAAGAATTATTTTCGTCTTTGGTTCAAGTCTTCATAATGGTCAATGTAACGAGTATATTGTTCTTGAAAAAGACATGTCTATTTTTTTGTTGTTGACATATATCTTGTGGCTCTGTCAATGATGACGCTAAGAATATATGTCAATGATCATACATCATGAATCTAAATATGCAGTAAGAAGAAGGTTGGTCTGCCATGCTATGTGAATGATTCACAAATGAGTTCATCATGGTTTTGAAGGTCTCCAAGCAACTCAAAAGTGAGTATTAATCCTGCAGTAGTGTCCCAGATGTTTCATACCCACTCCTCCCCCATGTCTATGTAGCATTATATCTGACACCCAAAGATGATTCTACAATCTTCTGTTCTTGGACTTCAAGGATATAAAAACAGGAAGAAGAAAATAAGGGAATGATGGAGTGAAACGGATAAAACTATTTAGTGTTTTAGTGGAATGAAATAACATTAATTGAAGATCCAATCTCAAAAGTTAGCTTGAGGAAGTTAGACATATCCATAACATCAGCTCGCAATACAGTGGAAAAGATTTTGTATCAAGGATTTTAAAACAGAATATTGTTCGCAGTGTCAAATAAATAATATAATTAATTTAAATAAGTAAAAAATGGCAGAATATATTTTCACTTTTGACTGGATGGAGAATCACACATATGACTAGGAATTAGTACAACACACGGCGACCTGCATCAGTGCCTGAGAAGCGGGCTGAGCATACAAGTGATTGCTGGCATGTGACCGTGGATCATGTGTATGCTGCTTAACCTGAATTTTAGTTTTTCCGCTGATCTTGACAGAGAGATTGAGGATCCCCTTGGGCTTTCCCGAAGGGGTTACCAGCTGACACTTGTAGCTGCTGAGCATACCATTTTGCTTAAGAAGAAATTCTCTGAGGGGCATGGTCACATGGCCGATCGGATGAGGTTCCCAAACTGTGGCACTCCATATCTGGACAGTAAGGAATAGGCAGTCCTGTTGAAGGGAGGCCTCGTGGAGGGTGAATGACATTGCCTCGTTCCAACTTGGATTTCTTCCGTTTTCTTTGTCCACGTTTGTTTTGTGCTCGCTCCTGCTGCTGCGTTTTCCTCCGCCCTGGACGAACACCACCGCGTAGGCCTTGGTTTTACACAACAAATTTGGTCTCTTCAAGTTGCTCGCAGATTTCACTGTTATTTCCATGCTCCTCATTTCCATTCTTGTGCTTGCAAAATGATCGATTTGTGAGGGGAAGTGCGGTGAATGCTATAGCTGAGGATTTGCAGATGCATTTATAGGGAGAGTGTTTTTTCATGAGTTGCTCACGTGATGCTAATTTTGAGGGCCGTTACACGTCGATGACAATAAGAGCTCTGATTTGGGCGGCTATTATCCGATCCGATTCGCTTCAGGGAATTGAAACAAGGTGGAAGAAAAATTGATCATTCCCATATTCAGTGAAAGAGAGAGGATTGTGATTGGGATATTTCTGGTACACGCTATGTTAATCGAGAAACAAGCAAGATAGCTTCTATTTTTCCTTCTTTTCAATCAAGCACGAGGATTAATGTTTCACGATGTTAGTCAATAACCTCGTGAAAAATGTTTCCAATAATAACTAAGACAGCTTTATTATCCTCCAGAATTTATTGTGACGGATTGTAATCCATTCAGATTTGGTCTATACCTTTCATTTATATTTTGATTTTCTCAATTTTTTTTAATGGAGATACGTTGATGCCTTACTACACCGAAGCTGTTGGCAGTGGGCACCATTAGAATCAGCATGCCGTTCTCACAATATCTAAAGTTGCATAATCTCTTTATAAATGGTCCAAAACTTTAGCGTATAGATTATAGAAATGATGGTTGACATTGTTCTCGGGTGTTCTACCCTTTTATATGTGTTCTTCCTTACACAAAACTTCCAACTATATATTCGTCAAAAAAAAAAGAAAATAATTCATTTGTTTTATGGTTCTTGTGCCTTACCATTAGATTTTGCTTGCAAGTTTTCAATTATAATGCATGCAAGGTGGAGTTAATGCCGCATGAGGACTGTGTGGCCTTATCTGGCCACCAAGGGGTACTCAACGAGTTGCTGGCATTCGGAACATTGAGCCTCAGCTCGTAAAAAAAAAAAAAAAACATAACAATAGTACAACTATGATCATCTCTATCTGAATCATCCCGCCACCACTTCGACAAGGCTAAACACAGTCATAGCTATACTTAGGTTGCGTCCATACAACAACCACAAGGAGAGAGAGAAGGGGGCACATGTCGTCATCTACTGAGCCTAAGGTCAGCCTGAGTTACTGGTGCATGATACCCATCCCCTCACTCCAAACATACACTCTTACCGATTTCCCTCAGGGTCGGTTAGCGTAAGGTTCACAACATAACATGTCACTACATCACTAACACAATGGTGGTTCACACACATTAATCATAGCACCTTCGCAAGGTACATACATAGGGTATTTCAGATACGTTACAGTCACAGTTACAACATATCACATCACCACATGCTACACCCAAAGTGCAATCACTATACGATAGGGATCATATACTCAATATATGTCCCAATTTACGACATTAATCATTACATATCACATGAACTACAATTATGATGAACACAGACTCAACATACAGTCCACTGCCATATAACGTGGAAATAAACACATTTCTACACAAATGATAATGACATCATTAAGAAATCCAATCCACTACAATCAACCTAGTCACATAACATATCGGCACACCCACACATCACGAATGCCAAAAGGATCCAACACTCCGAATCAATAATCACATTTCTTCTACACACACAAAAAAATAGTGTTTCACACTCAAATTCACGTAGAATTCCTGAAAAGGAGAGAGAATACTCTCATCTTAACACATCAACATGCTAACAATTACACACTAAGTGACATACATGTGCGCTAACAATATCACAATTACGACATAGTTCACATCACGCTTAAATCACATTACTCTTCCAATATCGACCACCAACATGCAACTCCACCACAACTCCAATCTGTCCCAGAGGTTTGAGAGCATGAACCTCCACTCTGATACCAAGTGTAATGCCCACTATTTCAGACACACAAGACCACATAGCAAAATACAGGATAATTTTTTTTGACTTGTTTGTCCAGAACATAGCACTACACAACAAGTGGTCACAATGGCTACAACTAGCTCCTTGAAAAACTTGACACAACGATGACCACAAGGGTAGTAAGGAAACACTCAACTCCCATCAAGGAAAGTTCACTTTTGTCTTAGACAAGTCACCGTAAAAATACCTAGTTACAGTTCAGGACACTCCACGAAAAAATCCTTTAAGGTTAAGTATTCACTAAAACAATCTTTCAAGACCTGAATTTGCAGTCTAGAAGATTCATGTTATGATTCATACAATTCTCCTTATAGGGCTAGATTTCTTTTCTTTTATACTAGAGACGTAAGGCTTAGATAAAAATTACCGAAAGAGGATCACCTTTACTTTGACAAATGTTTGTTTAATTAGTTATTAGATTAACACAACAAGGGGGTGGGGTGAAACAAATCCCGCAAGGTTATCTAAACAAGCATAAGCTACAAAATCCTTGTTTTAACCTCTATTGGAAAAAGGAGATGAGTGAAAGCTCCAATTGATGGAGGTACTGGTTTAGGTTCGGAATGAAAAACCCCTTTGAGAAAGGATCAAAATTTTATCATTACTTTAAGAATTGTTACAAAGTACCAAGGAAACGGTTAGAGAGAGAGAAGGTCAATTTATTTCATTATGATCTATTTAGTTATTAACCAGCCTTTTAACAAGACTTAAGAGTTCAACTAGATTTGGGTAAGAGCTTCATTTAACAATCTCTTCATTAAGTACGACAAAGGAAACACATGGGGTCCCCAAAGAAGAGCATAAGTCTTAGAGTATCCTTAATCAAATTCCCCTACTAACTAAGATATGACTATGTCCCCAAAAGACAACAAGCAAAAATACTCTTAGAAATAATTAATGTTTCATGACAAAAAAGATAAAGTTTAATCCGTAGTTAGGGTTAATGAGGGTAGGTTTCTTTACACTGGTAGAAAAAAAACTCATTTCTTTCCAATTTAAGATTCTTAAATTTATTAACAAGAAACCCAATTTCATTGTTATTTTATTTATTGATTCATCTATGAATTCATTTTATTTTATTTTTGATTAACTTTGAAGAAGGATTGCCACTCACTAAAATATAAAAAGAATTGCACTAGTGCCAAGACCATGGGGGGGGGGGGGGGGGGGGGGGTGGGGGTTATTAATCATGAAAGTTTTATTAAATGAGAGAAGAAACAACCATTGTTAAACGAGAGGGCTAAACACGGTTATAAAATTTCTATTCAACATGGCACACAAACCAAAGGTATCACAAGATTCAAAATAACTTTAGCTGAGAACAAAATGATAACAATTTGGTCAAGCCATGTTACAACATTGTTATGACTGAAATAATATCATAAGGAGATTACACGAACTAGGGGGTGATTGAGTTCCTTTCCTCACAAATTACAAGTTTCGCTACAAAAGGACAAGACAACTTTATTTCACAATTATCGATAATCCAAGGCAAGAGGCCTTCCAAACTCCTTTATAACCACCATTACAAGATTCACAACACATTTGACATTTGAATAAGAAACTTCATAAATCAACCCAATGAAACCGTCACAAATATTTCCTTTATCAACACGCACAATCCATCTACACAAGTATTAACTTTAGTCAGTTCGCGAGAACTGAGCATCCTAAGACTGCCCATTACAACAGTAAGATAACATTTAACAATATCAATAAAGATATGCTCTATTTTAAGAATGGATCAAAGCAAAAACCACTTATCAACCAGGATTTTATTGAAGCTTGAGAATTTATCTAGAATGATTAAAGGTTTCACTTAGGCTTCAGTGGATGAGTTTTACGAAAGAAAACGATTTACCTTACAAATGAATGAGAGATAGATTGCATGGTTTATAAACTATTTCCTCCTACTTAGTAAATCTTATTATCTTTTAAAATCTCTCCATTGATTTCACCTCATGATCATTTAAGAACTCACCCAAACAGATAATGTTCATTAGTTTAGCTAGGGATAACAAGGTATATAATTTTACTTTACAAGGGATAATTCCCTCTTTGATCACTTATATAATTGATTTTTATCACGTAGGTCACATCTATATTAATTCACTCATAAAGAACTTTTAAAAGGATTACCCACCCTTCTTAAAATGTTTTAAAAAATTACATTGTTACTATATCGAAGAAGGGTTCACAACACAACATTTTTACCTCATGAGAAAAGGTTACCATTACTCCTTTTTTTTAAAACTATACATAGTTACATCAATGGTATTCAACATGGCATACGAACCCAAGAGACAAAAATTCTGGGGAACCATGACTAGGTATAAAAAAGTAACAACATTGACCAAGAAACATTAAACTATTCTTAGAATTCCTATAATCCATTAAGGTCACTCAACAAAGCGGTAATCCAATTTTCTTATATTTTCCACTAATTAACAGAACTCTTAACAATAACCTTAAGGTATAGTCACTCTGTACAAGCAATAATAAATACCGACCTTAAATTTTTCCAAAGAGAGAGCGAAAGGTATTCGAATCACTTCTTATTGAGTCTGTATTAGAACAGGTAATATGTTAACTATCACTATAATTATTTTCCACTTTTCCTCTTTATATGTGTGTGTGTGCACGTGTGCATGAAAATTAATCACACAACATCGGATATGTATAACACATCCATATAAACAGATAGTATTCAAGTTCTGTTAGAACAATACTTAAGGAGAACATACTTATACAACTTCATCAATAAGACTAAATTGTCCTCCACATGTTTCCAAATTTTTTGATAAAGCTTTTACTTACGAAATAAACATCTTCAGGACAGTGAACTTGGATTGAGTTAAAAAAAAGGAGATCATTAATACCTCTTATCAAACAGGTCTCAATCATCTAATAGAAGAACAATGACTAAAATGCTTTGTATCAGTTGTATTAGTCTTCTCATGGGAAGGCAAGTTGAATCATAGGGTTCAAAATTAAAAAGGGAATTCAAGTATAATTTAACATCAAATACTTTCTACCATACAATATTATTTTTAGGCACCTCATTCCTGTAACTAAAGGTGGAAGGGTTCGATTCAAACACTCCTTTAACCACTAATGACAACTCAAATGTCGCAACTTATAAAAGAGGAAAACATTATTAGCAACCAAAACCACATAGAAATCCATATCGAGCAAGTAACAAAATTTGACATTGAATATACAATTTTGGCATTCACCCAAAACCCCAAAAAATATAAAATATTTCATGCAAGATTCAAACCCACATAGTCGATTTTAAAGGAATGTTTTTTTTATGTTTTATTTGCAACATATTACCACTAAAACTTAGATGTCTTTAAATCATAAAATACATCTAAAAAATAAGTGATCATCCCTCAAAGGATTTAATCAAGGAAAATACCCAAATTACTGGGAAATGAAATAACCATAATGAGAGAAAAGTAAACCATGCTTGATAAGGAGATCTCAATGACTTTTTCCTTTTACTTCCTTCACAAAAACTTCAAGATTTTCAGCCAAAGACAACCAGAAAATGTTTCCTTTTGAATTTTTCCAGAAGAAAACAATAACTAACCACAAACCAAACCAATCCTAGATGCCATTCAAGAAGAGAACATAAATTTCATGAGATTATAGAAATGGTAGTAGAAAATTGCATAGTTTAGGTTTAACATGCCTGCAATAAGCATCCATGATGCAACCATGAGCTTGTAGGGCATCCAAAACACCACTACAGGATTCCACGTTTGGCACAAGTAGTGATTCACAGCTAGGGCAAGAGCTATAAAACAACGAGATGAAATGTCTGAAAAAGAAGTGGTCTCAAAGACTGGAATGAAAGAAATATATACACAAAATGGGGTTAGTGCAAAATCATATGAAGCTTCCATTAAAACGTGATTACCAAGAGTACAACCAGACTCCACAACCTTGTCAATGTCCTCCTATCCCTTTTTAGAGCGGAACATGGATATCTATCGAAGAAAAATGGGGATTAGATTTTCACCAGGTGTGGAACCACCCACGAGGCATGTAATTATTTGACAAAAGGATTCAACGAGATGCGATCTCAATGTGTTTCCATAAGTGCAGGATAGGCACAAAAGGTTCTGCGAAGAAACTGGTCCCCCATTCACCGTATGCAACCCAACAGGTGTCCAACCTACGCCACCTGCACAGAAGGGAACAAAAGCAAAAAAAATTCCCTTCCCCCAAATTTATCCCACCAGAACAAAGGGACATGCCATCAAGAAAAAACCCATCAATACACATTGAAAGAATTAATGGAATACCATAATTATTCCACCAACCGCTAGCTAATAACAACACAAGGAAAATATCTTTTTGTTGGAACCCACGCATAAGGGACATTTCACTGCCAAAGTGGTGAAGGGGAAAATGATAGGTGGTAGTTGGAAAGATTAACTTGAGCATTAAAAAAAATAATAACCCCATCAAAGCATGCACAACCCACTACCTCCTTACACACTCACAAGATAGCAAGAAAAGAAATCCAATTAATCTAATTGATCTTATACTGACGAAAAGGTTGAATTTCATACGACTGACATGCTGGAGGAAGCAACATTATAGTTTCCTTTAATTTAAACGATTGAAACGACAAGCAAACAGGACTACACGACCAAGGGGGAGGAAACTAGAGGTTGATGTTCGAAAGTGAACATGGATCAAGGATCGAACATGGCACCACGACGAGGTAATTCCCTTCTCCATCGTGGAACGAGATTTGGTCTACGGGAGTGAATAGAATGATATAACAAAACGACATAGAGGTAATTAATATTCATATCGATTACAAATGGTGATAATAATAAGATATATGTAATTTCTGATTGACCATTCACTTAATAATATCAGTTTTATCATTATTTTATTTTATTATTATTATTTTTAATTTTAGGAACTAAACAAAAAAATATTTATAATTCATAATAATAATGACGGACAGTTAAGCTTGACGATCTGAGGACATGATTTTCCCTTAATAAGAATATCGTAAAGGACGTTGCAAGGGCCAACAATAGAAAATAATGACATGACATAAGCAGACATGACGAAGAGGGAGAATGCTGAATATTTCCTGCGACAATGGAGAAGCCAACAAAGATAAAAAGAAGCATAACAACGTTCAACGCTTAGCAACAAGGTCACCAAAGTATGAACAGGTGTAATGTCGAACGGGGAATTTTTATTTGTATTTCATGTGTGAGAAAAGTGATGTATTTAAAATTCTTGATTGGCAGGGGGAATTCGATATGTTAAATATTTCATTAGTATCATGTCATGGAATGTTCGAGGTTTGAAAAATCCCTAACAAAAATTCTCTGTTCATTTATCTTGCTAATTAATTAGTAATTTAGATATGATTTGTTTACATGAATTCAGCATTTTTTTCCCTTAGAACACTCTAACCTGTATTGCACCATATTTTACGAATTTTCACATGTAGCATATTGAAGGTAGAGCTGGTGCTAATCTTTCCATCATGCCGAAATTTTTGATATTAATCACTACCTCGGGCCAGGACCCCAGTAATAAGGATGTGTGGGTGATCATGAGTATTTATGACCTTTCTTTTGGTATTATTAATATTTATGCCCTAATGATAGTGTTGACATTTTTTGCACTTGTGCAAAAATGGGCAACTCAAAACTTTGTTACGATGGATAGCCTTGGTGAAGTATACCTAAGCAAAGGGAATTTACATAAGATTATTTTGTTACTGTTGATTTGTGAAAGAGATTAAGTGAAATCTGTAGCTATGTGTGCTGTTACAAAATGTAACATATCACATAGTCTACAATTTCATGAATATCCTTATCAAAAGAACAACAGCCCCAAAGGACAGCGGTGTTATCTTGATGAAGACATTGGATTGTAGAGTATGTGAGGTGTATAGTTTTAGACATTGCATCCATCTACACTGTCATAAATGATTACAACTGACTCCTTTCCTACTACTTATGTCAAGAAAATACTGACAAAAAAATGGTTACAATAATGTCTAAATGTAAGTAGCAGGAAGGAGTCAAGTTGAAAGGCATAGGCTAAGACAGTCAAACAACATACAAGGAGGCACATCTCATTCAATGGTTATCCAGTGGAAGTTACAGGTATTCACTTTAAGATTATCCCTTATGTTAATTCATTTTATTGAGATATTGACTTTCCTACATCATTGTACAATCAAAGGAAAACTGAATGCAGAAAGAGATAATCAACTAATTATTTCAATTTAATGCTTTATTCATAAGAGATCATAAGTTTTCCCACACAAGCCGTGGAATATGACTAAGTGCCTCATCATATACATGGAAATGAGAATACTACATGTGCTAAAGAACAAGAGTAGAGGAGTAAAAAGGAACCCATCATTGCCTATCTATCTTCTATCCCCGCTCCTCATCATCTCCATCACCATCTCAACTCTTCCATCTTTCACTTCCATCTCTATTTTCTTTTACCTGCAAGGTAAGAGCAGTATCTGTCAAATTTTGAGCTCAAGGTGCAATGTTATTCCAATACTCATGTTCTAAAACAAATACATATTCTAATTTAAATGTATCTAATGGTACTTGAAGGAAAGAAATATAGAAATGCATGACATAGAATGAGAAATGAATGGTAAGAGAAAATCAAAGAAGCTAAAGATTGTGTTAGAAAAGGTCTAAGCTGGAGTAGCTTGTAAAAGAAACGGATGTGGAAACTAGCACATGAAGGAAGTTGGAAAACAACTTGCAGAAGAAGGAAAGAAGAAGAAATAAACCACATGGATAAAAGAGAGGCCAAAAAGCCTATTTATTTCTAACTTATTTCTAAATTTCGCAGGAACAAGTTGCAACATTGAATGAAATCAATTTATCTGGTTAAGAGGAAAGCAGTGAATAAAAGGGAATAAGCATCAGTTTTAGATGATTTGTATGAAGCATCAAGCATCAGAATGGGTCAAGAAAGACATACTTTGCAAATCAAGATTGGAAATTTGAAAAGGGATAGAGAAAAGAGGATTTTGAAATTTTTTGCTAGAGTCTCCCCTTGTAAAATTGACTTTTGGTTTAAAAAAAAATTGAAATACATGTTTTTTAAGCTACTACATGCTTTTAAAACTATCTGAGCTTCAAAGGGAATAAAAATAGTCAAGAAAAGTACATGTTTCATCACTTCTAAGTTGATATCATGACCAAATGAAACATACAGGTATTCCAAATTTTCAGCATGCTACAGCTATCAAAAGTTCATTTTAATTTCCAAATTCAAGTGTGAATCAAAGGGCAACTTCTTCACAATTTTAAGAAGTTGCAATGAATCGAGTAAAGACAGCATGGAAAACTCATTCAAGTGATCAAACAAGCAAGAGAGATGTTTATATCTTTTTAGAATGGTTAAATCATAAGAATTTGGAGAGAGAAGGATTCTGGAAAATTTTTGACAGAGTTTCCCCTTACAAAATGGACTTTTCTAGAAAAATAGAAATGATATTTTAATGCAAAATTTGAAATACAATTTCTACCATGGCTTCTAAAAAAGGAAAAGTCATTATAGAAAAGGAAAATAGGTATTTTCTTCATTTTCCAGAAAAGGAGCATCTATTTCATTATACATAATGGAATGCTATTATGTTTCCAAAAAAGAAATAGTACACAATT
Organism: Taxus chinensis; assembly: GCA_019776745.2. NCBI lineage: Eukaryota > Viridiplantae > Streptophyta > Pinopsida > Cupressales > Taxaceae > Taxus > Taxus chinensis. The sequence goes on from CM034146.1 coordinate 121,323,403, forward strand.
TCCATAAAGTCATTATTCCAAGTGTACTGTCAAAGTTATAGAATATAAAATATGATATTCATCTTCCAACTGAAGAAATAAACTAAAAAGCTTAGCAAGTATTCATTCAAAGCATGCTTTCCAGAACAGAGTTCAACAAGTCAAGCATGCATCTATAGTGAGAAATTACTCAAAAACAAGCATTTTTGCCTCTACAGAATGAAGGAACGAGTCATAAATTATAAATACATAATTTGACACGTACCAAAGGAACTTCTATATACAAATTTGAAAAAAAATGGAGAAAAGAGGATTCTGAAATTTTTTGCTAGAGTCTCCCCTTGTAAAATTGACTTTTGATTTTAAACAAAATTGAAATACATGTTTTTTAAGCTACTACATGCTTTTTAAACTATTTGAGCTTCAAAGGGAATAAAAATAGTCAAGAAAAGTACATGTTTCATCACTTCTAAGTTGATATCATGAACAAATGAAACATACAGGTATTCCAGATTTTCAGTATGCTACAGCTATCAAAAGTTCTTTTTAATTTCCAAATTCAAGTGTGAATCAAAGGTCAACTACTTCACAATTTTTAGAAGTTGCAATGAATCCAGTAAAGCCAGCATGGACAGCTCATTTAAGTAATCAGACAAGCAAGAGAGATGTTTATATCTTTTTAGAATGGTTAAATCATAAGAATTTGGAGAGAGAAGGATTCTAGAAATTTTTTTCCAGAGTTTCCCCTTACAAAATGGACTTTTCTAGAAAAATCGAAATGATATTCTAATGCAAAATTTGAAATACAATTGCTACCATGACTTCTAAAAAAGGAAAATTCATTACAGAAAAGGAAAATAGGTATTTTCTTCATTTTCCAGAAAAGGAGCATCTATTTCATTATACATAATGGAATGCTATCATGTTTCCAACAAAGAAACAGTATACAATTTCCATAAAGTCATTATTCCAAGTGAATTCTCAAAGATATAGAATATACAATATGGTATTCATCTTCCAACTGAAGAAATAAACTTAAAAGCTCAGCAATTATTCAATCAAATCATGCTTTCCAAAACAGAGTTCAACAAGTCAAGCACGCATCTACAGTGAGAAATTACTCAAAAACAAGCATTTTTGCCTCTACAAAATGAAGGAACGAGTCATAAATTACAAATACATAATTTGACACGTACCAAAGCAACTTCTATAGACAAATTTGAAAAAAAATGGTGGTATCTACAAAAGGTAGTCCAAGTCCTGTACACTTCTTTTACAATTGCAAATAATCAAGGGTTACAGTTTTCTCATTGGATGAAGAGAAAGAATTTACAAACTATGCATCTACAGAATGGAGGAGTAAATGACAAACTACTAGGTATGTATCTATCAAAAGAAGAATAGAAAGAGTTTGAGTATAAAATAAGAAACAAAAAAATAGCTAACACTTCCAAATAATGAGCCATATCTATAAATATCAAACTCATGCACAGAAAGGAGCCTTAATAAATCAGAGTTTGAAAGTTCGCTACAGAAGCAGGAGAGAGACTTCACATGCAAAGTATTTGTGAAGATTATGATTGGTATTTCCATGTTTTAGAGTTGCAGAGCTAAAACTCGAGCTCGAAAGGAAAATAGAAAATAGTGTTGGAACTCACTGTGCCCAAGGACGAAAACAAAACAAACAAGCAGAACGATGGTGGAACTTCCCTCTGCTAACTCGTATTTGAGTTCATTAGCAACTGAATCGAAAAACCAGAAGCAAGGAAGTCATTCGAATGGTCCATAAAGGATAAATAACAAGTAAATAGATTAAATGATCTTTAGATCATACTCAGAAGAGAAAAGCTGATTTACAAGTGAGCTACAGGAAATGAAATTTAAAAGAATACCTTCGAGCTCCTAAAAAATGCACAGCCAGTCATAATCGAATGGCATCGAAGGTCTCCAAAACAAAAAATACAGGCTCAAAGACCTCCAAGATCTCTATGATTTCATCAAGAATGTAGGGTGAGGAAAAAATTTGCTAGGGCTTCACCCACAAAATGAAAAACCAAATGAAATGAGCAAGTGTGAAGCCCAAGTGCTAAAGGTTGCATCCTTTTTCCTACACAGAGGATATGATATTTTTCATGCCTTCACAACAAGATAGAACAGAGAAGATCATACGAGTTTTCATGTGTAAAGAAAGAAGACTTGCCTAGCAAGCAATTATTAATTTTAGCAAACTATTCACCTTTCTTTCTTAAAAATAGAATAGTCAACTTCAGTTTGACTATATTGTATCTAAGGCTGATAATTCCTATTTTTATCACATACTTTAGTTTGTATTATTTTATTCCTTTATTTATTATTAAATAAAGGGTAAAATTAGAATACATGCGCAAGTACAGTTTTTAGGCTATTTTAGGAAGGGGGGTGAACTTTTCCTATATATTGTGTGCTCTTGCAAAGCACAAAAGGGGGGGAATTTTTTAGATATTTTTCCCAGAGAACTTTTGATATGAGTACTGAAGCAATTTCTGCCAGTTTTGCCCTCTGAGTGTGAATTATTCTTTCCTTTCCAAGTTATTCTGCAGTCTTGTGTATGTCAATATTAATCTTGTGAATCAATATTCCCTAATTAATCACTTTACCCTGCTGCAAATTCACCATTTCTCGCTAAATATTATCATGCATATAAGCTTACTAGTGCTGTTGTGATTCTACCTTGGTAAAATTTAAGTGTTTTGCCCTTATTTCTTGCATAAAGTATTAATTGGTTCGTGCACCTAAAGAATTCTTCACAAATCAGTTGTGTATGTCACTCAGTCAAGTTCTCATTTCAAATTTGGTGTACCACCTTCGTATTATTTAAATTTATAGTCATCTTTACCCCTTAAACTCCCAAAAAATAGTTTAGTGAACACCAATAAGGAACCGGCCTTTTAACCTCGGAGGTTCACCTCAAAATAGGTATACCCACAAACCTGAGGTGTCCCCATTGTATCTACAAGAGAGAAAGAGAGATCTATTGCAGACTTAGAAAACCTTCTGCCATCTCTCTGCCGGGTGCATTTTTGAGAGATAATAGATAGTCCCGAAATAATAATATTATGGAAATGGTTAGGTGAAAAATTACCCTTTGTTTACTGTTGTTGTGTGGCAAATTTAATATGGAGCACCGAGATGATAAATGTGGCACCCTTCTTATGCATTAATGTATTGGTGAACGTATGGCCTGATATTATTTTAAAATACAATAGGGCATTTCTGATCCTTTACTCAGACATCAAAAGAAATTTAAAGACCAAGTACGGTTCACTTGGACCAATCTTTAAGAAGGATATGATCAGTATTTAACATGAATCGACCATGCACTTCTTTCACAAAAACCCTATTTTCTATTTTTAATCACTTATGATCCTTTATTATCAAGGTATGGTCATAAGTGATTTTGTTAAACCACCACTTGATCAAATATAAGTTTGTTTTCAAGGGGGCCCTCCCAAGGTGCCCAAAAATCAATTCTATCTTAATTTTTCTTTTCTGAGTAATCCTGGAACGGTCCCACTCATTGCCAAAATTTGGAACATTACGACACATCTTCCATTTTATACCAGTTTAATTTTGTGGTGGGAGATGGTGAGTCACTGAACCATGAGGTTCTTCTATAGGTTCGCTAAATATGTGGCCTAAGTTCATTGGCGTGCCTATTTGGCTCTGCATAAGGAATTTAGAATAATCTATCTAGTTCTCGATTCAAATCCTTTTGATTCTCATCTTTAGTTCCAAGGTACTAGTTTTTGGCACAAGCTAAAACTTATTGAATACCATTTTTTCCGTGGTGTGTAGATCCAGTCGAGACTTCACTTACTTAGGGTGGAAGATAAAGCATCTAAAAGATTTTTCAAATCCCTCTGGACCAAGTATGCTTGTCAACAAATAAAATCTATTTATGATTCTTAGCAATGGCTTACTGAGCTCCCAAAGATCACTAATAATTTTTTCAAGCACTACCGTCTTATTTTTCATGCTTAGGATTATTCAATTGAGAGTGTTACTACTCTGCAGAAATGTATTGATGTGGTGCCTAATAAAAATTTTCCCAGATATTTTCCTCGCCACGAAACCCCTCTCACTTTGGAGGAGCTTCATGCAGCCTTTCTATATCTTACAGATGACAAGTCTCCAGGTATGGATGGTATCCCAAGCAAGTTTTGTAAAGCGATCCGGTCTTTTGTAGGAACTGATCTGCTTTAGGTTTGTAATGAAGCTCTCCAAACTTTCTCTCTTGGGAGTTTCATCAATGAAGGAGACATCATGTTCATTCCAAAAGTAGGAAACCCTAAACAGATGAATAATTGGTGACCAATCACTTTGTTGTATGTTTCTTACAAAATTATTGCCAAAGCATTGCCACTATGCATTGCGGATCCTATGCTGAAAATCATTGGGCCTGAGTAGAATGGTTTTTTCAAAGGCCATTACATCTTAGGTAATATTATCACGGTGTGAGAAGGCATGAAATGGGCTTGGGTTTCTTTGCAGAGGAATCTCTTCCTCAAGATTGATTTTGAGAAATATTATGATCACATTGGGTGGCCTTTCATCCTTGTCATGCTCAAAGCCCTTGGCTTTGGTGATTTCTTTTAATCGATCATTAGCACCTTGTTTTCGAATGATTTTGTCCAAATCACCATTAATTTTCACCATTCCACTTCCTTCAACATTTTTTCCTCTACTAGACAGGGATGCCCTCTTGGTATGACATTGTTAGTGTTTGTCGCTGATGCACTAGGTTATTTAATTTCTCAAAAATATTAGCAATGTCAGATTTAGGGGATTTTTCTTCCGGATCATGCGACTAAACTTATCATTAGCTAGTTGACTAATGATCCCTTTCTAATTATTGTTGAATAAGAGCATAATGTTTCCCGGGTATTTAAATGTCTTGACACTTTCTATTTGGCTTCTTGTTCACATATTTAAATGGCTAAAACCTTGGTTTATCGACAAAGTTATTTGTCTCCTCCGGACTAGTTGAAGGACTACCCTTAGAAATGGATTATCCATGGGACCAAATCAGATTTTTTGGAATTCTTTATGGCTTTAATAGTGGCTCTATGAATTTGTGGCATTATGTTATTAGGAGGGTGGAGCAGAAAGCTACCAAGTGGTCTTCCAAATCCCTATCTTTGGCTAGAAAATTCCAAGTTTTCAGTAAGATCCTTGTTGCTACTCATATCTATTACTCTGAGTGTTGGTGCCCTTCACACAATTTGTTCACCCAACTTGCCAATCTACTTCAATACTTTTTATGGCATAAAATTTCAAGTTTAACTAGTTTTCACACAGTTGCTTGGGACATCTTCTTCCTTCCACATGATCAAGATGGCATGGGGATCATCGATGTCTATCGACATAGTGTTTCCTATGAGCAATGGTGATTTTGAGGAGATATAGGATCAAAATTCTGGCTGGTGTCTTTTCCAATTATTCTATTAAGTTGTATTGGACTTGTTGTGGAATAGGTAGGGGATAAATGGTATTACCAAACTAGAATGTCTTGTAGCCACATCACAACTTTTCTCTAAGATCCTAATTGTATTTACTTGTTCATTAGATGAATGGACGCATCCTATAAGGGATTAAAATTGTTTATCATTTTTTGTATAGATGTAGGTAGTATTCCGATAGTCATTACAAGCTTGTCCATGATCTGACTTTTTGTTCTTTTTATCTCCATGGTTAGGATATGGTTATTTGAATATACCCATCTTCTCATTAGGACCATGTCTAAATTCTTTGCAAATTGTTGTAGCAACATATCTTTATCAAATGGGTAAGGAAATAGCTTTTTGTATAGATATTTTCTATTTTATCCTACATTTATTTCTTGTAAAGTGGTTAGCGTATTCTTGATTGAATGAAACTCTTGTTGAATCATTTTTTCCTTTGTGGGTGATATATTGGTCGATTCACTTTAACAACTTTGAAATTTTCTTCATTAGATGGATAAATGTGAAATTCACCTAACTTTATATCTTGAGTCTATCCTTGCATGTATTCCTATTCAAGTAACCTAAGGTCACTAAATTTTGGGCGAGTTTTAGTATTTGTCTTTGAATGATCTCCTCTTGGAATAAGGGATCGTCTTCATCATAAAATATACGAGGAGGTGAGTCTTTGTGACTATGTTCAATCTTGAATCTACGTGAAGCCTTAAAGTATGGTTTTCCTGAATCACTTGTTGGTTTTGGTGGGTGATTCTCAACATTTTTTTACGTTTTATTGAAGTGGAAGAATAACCTATATTAAAATGGATGTCCATTTCTATGAGGGATGGTCATTTTGGATATTTTGCTTTTGGATTCATGGTCTTAATCGCCACTTCATACTCTTGTAATAGTCTACCTCCTAACTCAAGGACTCTTGCAAGTACTTCGTCTCTATTGTAGTAAACGAGCTCATGAAAGAAAGATAGATCTAATTTGTTTTGGTCTTCGTATGAATTGGATTCTTCTCCACTATGACCAACCAAAGGTTCTGTGTCTTTGAATTGTGAGAAGAGGGATTCTAAATATTTTTGACTTAATGGGTATGTTGAATTAAAAGGATTTACCTTTAAGTTGGGTTCATCTCATTTAGACATCATTTTTGTGATTTTTGGCATCACTCGAACTCTGTGACACCTAGAGAGGCCTCGTCTGATTCAAAACCTTGGCGTAGGGACCCTCTACAATATCCTCTCTCGGTTTTTTCCTTCTCATTTTAGTGCTCTCGCTGTCCTACTATTTTTAAACGCGTGAAATAGTGCAGTTGGAGCTAGTGTAAGGTTGTGAAACGCTATATTTTGTAAATGGTGGGTCGTGGCACCGAACTGACTATGCCGACACATCTGGGTGGCTTGGTGAACACTAGAGGAGGTGGTGTTTTGGTGTGTGAAAGGGTTCATGATTAGTAGAACCAACTCTCCATTTTATAATGTTCATCTCTTGTATTAGGTGAAACTCTAGTGTTATCATGCCAAAATTTAATAACAAGTTTTCTTATAGCATCAGAATTATTTTTGTCCTTACACAGTGCTCTAGCAGAAAATGCCCAAAAATCAGAATTATTGAGTGATGTAAGGATATTACGTCTTTCAATTGCTTTCATTAGAGTATTTCGATTAACTTGCAAAATTCGACTTGTTTGCGTAATCAAACATTATTTTCTTATTGATTCACTTACAAAACTAGTAGCAAGTACATGATGCACAATATTACTTTCCCTAGTGCATCTCTTGAAATTAGTTCTTCATTGCTTACAATAGTTGGGATTGAAGATGAACCTCTTCTAGATTCATGAAGTTTTCGCATTCACTCGGCATTTTGAATTTTGTTGGCCTCTAATTCATTTGGTGTCTTTTTACTTAATGACTTCCTTTTTTGACTTCGTTTTTTGTCTCCCATAATGTTTTGCTTCCGGTGATAAGAAAAACATGCAGAAAAAGACATAATTTCATAGTAATTCACTCGGTAAGGTCAGAGAGTAAAAATCACATGGTAATTCAGACATTGGGATGTGTGTAAATATGATTTATAAACCACGAGCGTGCTTTATAAACTGTGATCGCAGTTTATAAAGCGTGCTCTCGGTTTATAAATCATAAATCGGGACCGGACTTTATAAATTGCGAACGCGGATCTATCTGCCGAACCTAAGCCTCAGAAAATATTTGTTTTTCCTCAACTAAAGATATGGAAGGTCATTATGAAGTGTAAAAGGTCAAAAAACATCAAATCTGCTCTTCCAAAGACTTGAACCATGCTAAAAAACTGAAAACATTTCACAAAAATGGTGCCATCGCATAGGGGATACTCTTAGCTTCGTAGGGAATAAAAATAGTCAAGAAAAGTACATGTTTCATCACTTCTAAGTTGATATCATGACCAAATGAAACATACGGGTATTCCAAATTTTCAGAATGCTACAGCTATCAAAAGTTCTTTTTAATTTCCAAATTCAAGTGTGAATCAAAGGGAAACTACTTCACAATTTTCAGAAGTTGCAATGAATCGAGTAAAGCCAACATGGACAACTCATTCAAGTAATCAGACAAGCAAGAGAGATGTTTATATCTTTTAGAATGGTTAAATCATAAGAATCTAGAGAGAGAAAGATTCTAGAAAATTTTTGCCAGAGTTTCCCCTTGAAAAATGGAATTTTCTAGAAAAACAGAAATGATATTTTAATGCAAAATTTGAAATACAATTGCTACCATGACTTCTGAAAAAGGAAAAGTCATTGCAGAAAAGGAAAATAGGTATTTTCTTCATTTTCCAGAAAGGAGCATCTATTTCATTATACATAATGGAATGCTATCATGTTTGCAACAAAGAAATAGTATATAATTTCCAGAAATTCATTATTCTAAGTGAACTGTCAAAGCTACAAAATATACAAGATGGTATTCATCTTCCTACTGAAGAAATAAAGTACAAAGCTCAGCAAGTATTCAATCAAAGCATGCTTTCCAGAACATAGTTCAACAAGTCAAGCATGCATCTACAGTGAGAAATTACTCAAAAACAAGCATTTTTGCCTCTACAGAATGAAGGAACGAGTCATAAATTACAAATATGCATCTACAGGAAGGATGGAGTGGATTCCTAATACATAATTTGACAAGTACCAAAGGAACTTCTACAGTCAAATTTGAAATAAAATGGTTGTATCTACAAAAGGTAGTCCAAGTACTTTACACTTCTTTTACACTTGCAAATAATCAAGGGTTACCGTTTTCTCATTGCATGAAGAGACAAAATATACAAACTATGCATCTACAGAGTGAAGGAGTAAATGAAAAAATACCAGGTATGTATCTATCAAAAGAAGAACGGATAGAGTTTGAGTATAAAATGAGAAACAAAAAAACAGTTAACACTTCCAAATAATGAGCCATATCTATAAAATATCAAACTCATGCACAGAAAGGAGCCTTAACAAATCAGAGTTTGAAAGTTCACTACAGAAGCAGGAGAGAGACTTCACATGCAAAGTATTTGTGAAGATTATGACTGGTATTTCCATGTTTTAGAGTTGCAGAGCTAAAACTCGAGCTCGAAAGGAAAATAGAAAATAGTGATGGAACTCACCATGCCCGAGGACAAAGACAAAACAAACAAGCAAAACGATGGCGGCACTTCCCTCTGCTAACTTGTATTTGAGCTCATTAGCAAATGAATCGAAGAACCAGAAGCAAGGCAGTCATTTGAATGGTCCACAAACGATAAACAACAAGTAAATGGATTAAATGATCTTTAGATCATACTTAGAAGAGAAAAAACAAGCTACAAGTCGAGCTACAGGAAACAAAATACAAAAGAATACCTTTGAGCTCCTCAAAGACCTCCAAGATGTTCATGCTTTCATAAAAAATGCAGAGTGAGGAAAAAATTTGCCAGAGCTTCATCCAAAAAATGAAAAACCGAATGAAATGACCAAGTGTGAAACCCAAGTGTATAAACCTTCCATCAAACTAGGGTTTCAAAACCCTAACCCATGGTTAAGGATCAACCGATCACCAAATGCCAAGTGGAAGATTGAACGGTGATCGGTCCACATAGGTTTCGATGTGATAAGCCCCAATTAAACACCACCAACCATAATTAATGATGGGGTTCAAAACCCTAACTGCATATGGAGAATCGACGGCATCATACATGCTAGTACAAAGATCAAAGGCCCCAAACACTTCACAAAATCCAAGCCAAACCGCCCAAGGTTATGTTACCATAGGCTAAAGTTCGCAAAAGGGTGATTCATCATGGAGGGGGGGCCAACCCATGTGGACCCTCAATTAATCATTACAGGGGACTTCTTAAAAATTCTGAAACTATAATACCAATGCAAAAAATCAAAACACATTATGTGCCATGATCACCGAAAAGGTGAATTATAAACTATGGATGCCAATGACCAAGGGTGGTCCTCTTTTATCAAAAACACATGCAAATTACCTAGTCCACAAAGGTGGCAACATCAAAAATTTCAAACAAATCGTTGTGGTCCCGACTTCAATGCACCTAAAGAACTCTTCACAAATCAGTTGTGTATGTCACTCAGTCAAGTTCTCATCTCAAATTTGGTGTATCACCTTAGTATTATTTAAATTTATAGTCATCTTTTTCCCTTAAAATCCCAAAAAATAGTCTAGTGAACACCAACAATGAACCGACCTTTTAACCCCAGAGGTTCACCTCAAAATAGGTATACCCACAGACCTGAGGTGTCCCCATTGAATCTACGAGAAAGAGAGAGATCTATTATAGACTTAGAAAACTTGCTGCCATCTCTCTGCCGGGTGAACTTTTGAGAGATAGCAGATAGTCCTGAAATAATAATATTATGGAAATGGTTAGGTGAAAAATCACCCTTTGTTTACTGTTGTTATGTGGCAAATTTAATATGGAGCACCAGGATGATAAATGTGGCACCCTTCTTATGCATTAATGTATTGGTGAATGTGTGGCTTGGTATTATTTTATAAGACATTAGGGCCTTTCTGATCCTTTACTCAGACATCAGAAGAAATTTAAAGACCAAGTATGGTTCACTTTAACCAATCTTTAAGAAGGATATGATCAGGATTTAACATGAATCAGCTGTGCACTTCTTTCACAACAACCCTATTTTTAATTTTTATTCACTTATGATAATTTTTTATCAAGGTATGGTCATAAGTGATTTATTTAACCACCATCTACTCAAATTTAAGTTTGTTTTCAAGGGGGCCCTCCCAATGTGCCCAAAATTCAATTATCTTAATTTTTCTTTTTCTGAGCTGGAATGGTCTCACTCATTGCCAAAATTTGGAACATTATGCCACATCTTCTATTTTATACCATTTTAATTTCATGGTGGGAGATGGTGATTCACCACACCATAAGGTTCTTCTACAGGTTCGCTAAATATGTGCCCTAAGTTCATTGGCGTGCCTATTTGGATCTCCATAAGGAATTTAGAATAATCTATCTAGTTGTCGATTCAAATCCTTTTGATTCTCATCTTTAGTTCCAAGCTACTGGTTTTTGGCACAAGCTCAAACTTATTGAATACCATTTTTTCCATGGTGTGTAGATCCAGTCAAGACTTCACTTGCTTAGGGTGGAAGATAAAGCTTCTAAAACATTTTTCAAATCCCTCTGGACCAAGTATGCTTGTCAACAAATAAAATCTATTTATGATTCTTAACAATGGCTTACTGAGCTCCCAAAGATCACTAATAATTTTTTCAAGCACTACCGTCTTATTTTTCATGCTTAGGATTATTCAATTGAGAGTGCTACTACTCTGCAGAAATGTATTGATGTGGTGCCTAATAAACATTTTCCCAGATATTTTCCTCGCCACGAAACCCCTCTCACTTTGGAGGAGCTTCATGCAGCCTTTCTATATCTTACAGATGACAAGTCTCCGGGTATGGATGGTATCCCAAGCAAGTTTTACAAAGCAATCCGGTCTTTTGTAGGAACTGATCTGCTTTAGGTTTGCAATGAAGCTCTCCAAACTTTCTGTCTTGGGAGTTTCATCAATGAAGGAGACATCATGTTCATTCCAAAAGTAGGAAACCCTAAACAGATGAATAACTGGTGACCAATCACCCTGTTGAATGTTTCTTAGAAAATTCTTGCCAAAGCGTTTCCACTATGCATTGCGGATCCTATGCTGAAAATCATTGGGCCTGAGTAGAATGGTTTTTTCAAAGGCCATTACATCTTAGGTAATATTATCACCGTGTGAGAAGGCATGAATTGGGCTTGGGGTTCTTTGTAGAGGCATCTCTTCCTCAAGATTGATTTTGAGAAATCTTAAGATCACATTAGGTTTCCTTTCATCCTTGTCATGCTCAAAGCCCTTGGCTTTGGTGATTTATTTCAATCGATCATTAGCACCTTGTTTTCGAATGCTTTTGTCCAACTCACCATTAATTTTCACCATTCCACTTCCATCAACATTTTTTCCTCTGCCAGACAGGGATGCCCTCTTGGTATGACATTGTTAGTGTTTGCTGCTAATGCACTGGGTTATTTAATTTCTCAAAAATCTTAGCAATGTCAGATTCAGGGATTTTCCTTCCGGATCATGCGACTAAACTTATCATTAGCTAGCTGACTAATGATCCCTTTCTAATTATTGTTGAATAAGAGCATAATGTTTCCTGGGTATTTAAATGTCTTGACACTTTCTATTTGGCTTCTTGTTCACATATTTAAATGGCTAAAACCTTGGTTTATCAACAAATTTATTTGTCTCCTCCGGACTAGTTGAAGGACTACGCCTAGAAATGGATTATCCATGGGACCAAATCAGGTTTTTGGGAATTCCTTATGGATTTAATAGTGGATCTATGAATTTGTGGCATTATGTTATTAGGAGAGTGAAGCAGAAAGATACCAAGTGGTCTTCCAAACCCATATTTTTGGCTAGAAAATTCCAAGTTTTCAGTAAGATCCTTGTTGCTACTCATGTCTATTACTCTAAGTGTTGGTGCCCTTCCTGCAATTTTTTCACCCAACTTTCCAATCTACTTCAATACTTTTTATGGTGTAAAAGTTCAAGTTTAACTAGTTTTCACATAGTTGCTTGGGACATCTTATTCCTTCCTCATGATCAAGATGGCATGGGGATCATCGATGTCTACCAACATAGTGTTTTATTGTATGCTAGAAAATCTATTGCATCATTATATTGAATATGGAGCCCCTTGAGGAACTGAGTACTAGAACAATATTGGGTTAGATTCTATTATTATCACTTTGGATCCTTTAAAAATTACTGGTACCTTTATTGCCAAAACTACTTAGAAATCCTTCGAGTAGGTGAAACCTTTGATACAATGAGTTGGTGATGGATTTTGCACAGGGATTTATTTTTATTCATAGAACATTTGGTGGTATCTTATCATCAGTAATGGTTATCTTCCACTTAGTGAAACTATGAGCATTAAATCGATTCGACTCTTCCACAAGGGAATTCATACCATCTGAGATTTAGTGAGCCATAGAGACTGAATTTCTTGGCCTGATCTCAAGAAGAAATACATTTTTTCCAATTCAGACCTTCCATCTATTTGTAAAATTCAAGAGCTTATGCCCAATGTTATTCTCCATATATTTGGGCTTCAATATCCTACAACTTGGTGGCATGACTAGATGTGGAATTAAGAAATTACCTTCCTCCGATACAACACTCGAACCATTTATCAGTTGTTGAGCCTGATTTAACATGGCATTGATAAGCTTAATGCTTGGTGGGGGTCACACTCTAAAGAATCCACTTGGCTTCGGCAGCTTTCCCATACCTGGAACTCTGTTCTTGAGCCTAAAGTTAACCACTTTCTTTGGTGTCTTATTTTCCAAGTTTTTATTGTAGGCGAAAGGCTTAGTCATATTGGCATCTCTAATCGTAATTGTCCTTTTTTCTCTCGCACTTAGTCATTTAAACACATCTTTTGGTCTTATCACTGCTCTTAGATAATCTAGAGGTGTATCCTTTCTTTTTTCTTCCTTATAACCCTAATTTCTTCCCTTGGTGCATGTCCTTATTTTGTTACTTCAGTCCTTCACCTCATTACATTGATACACTTTGGAATTTATTTCAATCTTGTATTTTATTTCAAATCTAGAAATCTCACAATGCTTTAATTTTCAAGCATGATTAGTTTATTAATTTCTTTTCCACTAATAACAAGGTGATTATTCTTCCTACCCTGGGCACATAGAGTGAAACTTAAGTTTTCAAGGTTTCCCTGGAGTTTTCTCATTTGTAAGAGCTTCTTGATCACTGGAGCAGTGTTCCTTGCAATATAATTTGGGTCCCTTCGGAACCTCAATTACTGCCACCTTAGCCTTCGCTACCCTGATGGATGCCACCTGTTGGACCACATAAGAGGATCTACTCAAGTAGCCACTGTTCTGCCTCTCCTTGAGAACTCCCTTAACTCCTGTCATCCTTTGGACCTGGCTGGAGGCTGCTACCACTGGGGAAAGGAGTTTTCATCTCTCTACGATGGGCTTCTCCACTGCCATCCATGCAGACCATTGGAGAATCTCCTCCCACTTGTTGGGGAATTATGGTTCCGTCACAAATGTAGTATCATGATCACAATGGTTGGAAGGTGGATCCTTCTTTCGCGAAGCCTCACAGTGGAGCTTTCATCCCTCCTCGGGATTATCCTACCCTCCTCTTGGTGAAGCGGCATGTGCTTGATGTTGGTGGTGTTGAAATTTTTGTTTAATGTGCTCTCTAGTTGTCCTATGGACATGTTGATGTATCCATTGTGGCGTTTTATAATTTTCTGGTGCTCTTGTGGCATTTTGTGGGACTGTCTGTTATCTGGTCACCCTTGACTATGTAAATATATTTTATTTTTTTATCATTATAAAGGGTATTTCAAATAGTAAAAGTGATGTTTTCCTTCATATTTCATGGAGGAAAAAATCAAACTATCAATGTGAGGATAATGAGTATTGTGGTTCTTTTAGCAATTCGTTATCTAATGGAGATAGTTAAGGAGTTCTTAGTTACACATTAGTTTAAAGTGATGATATGCGTGAGTGTTGGGATTAGTGGTGGTGGGTAATGTATATGTTCAATATGTAGGATGTAATGTGTGGGGTAAATCATGATATTATAACATGTTATTTGTAATATTCTGCCAAATGTACATGGTTAAATAAGTTATCTTGACTATTTAACTGCTTTTAATAAATATAATTTAAATAATTTTAGTTTATTGTAATGTTTTTAATACACTCAATTTGCTATTACATCGTTTTATTTATTATTGTTATCATTATTATTTAATTTTCTAATGAAATGACTCTTATATTACCAATAATACAATAGTACAACTACTCACAAAAGGAAGGTGGTATTGTAACATGTCTCAAGTCCAAATTTGACAAAATACATGGGAAATAAAAATGATTGAGCCAAATTAAAGTAATGAATTACATGATCACATTATAAAATAAGAACAAAAAATAAGGATGCAACCGCTTTTCTTAGGAATATTATGTGTAATCAATTTCTAGCTTATCATAATATTATTTTTGTAATCTATAATATTAAAATTTATATTAATATCATGATTATATAATTAAAATTAAAAAAAAATTAAATATGAAATATAAAAAATTACTTGTATATATAAACTAGTGTTGCAGTTATAGTCATATTCAAAGTCACAAATGAATCAAAGTTATAGTGTGTATTCATTATTAGAGTTAATATTTGAGTCAAATTTTAATCGCAGTCTATGTGATTGATTAATTCAAAGATATAGTGACAAATTTAGTCAAACATATTGTGTTTCCAATTCCATCACATTGTATATATTTTTTATAAACTTCAAATGTTTTCCTACCATTTATGGTGATGTTAGATGATGCTTTGAAAAATAAAATATAAAACTAGCAATCGTACGTGAAATGTATGATGAAAACGTCGAAGGGGATCTATCAAAGATGTTCAATTTGTGAGGGATAAGTAAAGGGAGAGGAAAAACAGAGAATAAGAAGGGGTTCAAGGGTGAAGAAGTGGAAGGGGGGAAAGTGAAAAGGGGAAAATGTGATACCCACACCTTTAACATTGACAAAACATTTGTGGGTAATGAATGAAGGAGAAAATGCATGTTCTGTAAGATGTAGAGGAAATTTTTTGTAGAGATTAAGGAGTGGTCGAACAATATTGCTAACATGAATAATTGTGTCTAATTTCAACTTCTTGTAGACTTTTTTAGGCACCATTTAAGTTTCAAGTTAGATTATTTGAAACAAGTAAGCTGATGCATGGATAATCATCAACAAGTGAGCTTTCCCAATTGATGGTCAAACAAGAGAAATTACCGATGTATATTGTTTTTTTATGGCTTTAAGGTCGTGAATTGAATGATGTTTAATTTGGTAGCTAAAACAGCGTCATTACTAGAATGTTGAATATTAAATTGAAATATATTATGTGGGATATCTCTCAAAACCACACAAATTAAGAATAATCAATAGCAAATAGAAGATATGATTTTTTCCGTAAATACTCAGCTAGCGTAGTGAACTGTATTTTATTTATTTTTCTAAAAATATTTATCCAAAACATATGAAAATTTGTAAGAAGCTTGCTATGATAATAAATTACCCTAAGACAATATATTTGGAATTTTTTAGATCATATAAGACTACCAGAAAATCGCAGAAAAGCCCTAGACAGCTAGAAAACCTTAAAAATCCATATCTTCAAAAATATATATGGTTAGATTGTGAAATTTTGGAACTAACATCTATAAATAATATGAACGAAAACCCAATTGCTACTCCCTAAAAAAGCACCCTGAAGACCATGAAATTAATCTCTGAAAATCAGCCTTGAATTACTTCCATGGATCTTCCACCACTAAAGAATGCCCTGCTAGCTAGGAATAGATCTCAAACCACCAAAGCTAGGGTTCTTGTTGGATTTTACTCCATAAGCTAGAAAAATAAAATAGTAGTTTCTCAAAGGAAATCATAAGTGTGTATGCAATAATAATAACTTTTTCTACTGCTAATCTCCTTTTATAATTTTCCCCAAAATTTGTGGCCCAAGAAACCTAAGTTGACCTTTAAAAAATAAAGCAACTTAAGTTGCTTTTCTCCCCCGAGTCACCATAGGGACATAAGTGACTCCAAAAAAATAATATAACATTAAAGTGTTATTAGTCACTCTCCTGATGTCAAAACATAAAGTTTTAACCCCACCAAGTCACTTAACACCCATTTGAATACAAGAACATAAAAAATAAGCAAGGTGGAATACCCAATAGCCTCTAAAGTCTTTAGCTCCTTAGGTATTACCAAGGCTAAGAGTAATGAAAAACCTCCTAGGCCAACTGCTCAGAATTGGGGACATTATAATACTCCCCTCCTGAGAAATGTTTGACCCCAAGCATTATCTTTTCATGCTACAAAAGATGAATACCACAAAGTAAGTTTCTCCACCTCACCCTACAGTCAACAAAATATCGGTGTGATCCAAATCAGCCATGCAACCCCATATAGTCATCATGACCTCCATGTTCTATAAGGAACAAAGTTTTCTCTGAGGTAGAATGATGCCCAAAACAACTCTCCATTGATACCGACATCAGGACTACCAATTTGATACCAACATCATATGAGCACTCACTACTTCTCTAATCAACCTGTGAAATAATCTGTATATGAAAAAATTTTGTTAACTCTCCCACATGACCCACACTCATATTACAGTAAGGATTCCCATAATGTATCTCAATTTTTCCTGTGGGGGAAAAATCCCAATACTCTAGTAAATTGTTAACTGATAATGTCAACTCTACATAGTTCACCTCCTGTGATGAGTGTGAACCTACAACATAACTAGGTAACTGAGTCAACTCCATCCCACGAATGACTATCACATGGGTGAAATTTCAACCATGCCTAGAAGTAGTAAAATGATGAACCTGTAAGCTTTGATTTGTAATGATGATAAATCATACATCGCTTTATAAAGTTTAGGATATCCTCCCTTAACCCATGCCATCTGAACCTCTTTGATATGGATTTTTAGTTCTCATCGAAGCTCAAGTGTCCAATCAAGGAAGAATAATGCATATGTCACAATATCTCCATCCTCAATCATGAATCTGACACAAGGTAAAATATGCTCTAATAAAAGATCATCTAATCCCCCAAACTGTAGGTTTCATCCTATACACAACCATCTTGAATCTCACTAGTTTCTTAGTTCTTTGAGTACTCAACAAGAAAATGAGATCTCCAGTCTACCGAAACCTTTTATTACCAACATAATGATAACTTTAGATGATTTGAACTCGTGAAACCAATCTCTGTAACTATCTTACATGTATTGCTACTGGTCACACCCACATCCATATGACTCCACACCGGCCCATAGTAAAAAAAACTCATCATGCCATATATTCCTCTCCATTCCCTCATTTCCAAGAACTCTATGTGCACCTATAGATAATCCCCTCAAGATCACATTCCTTCCCCCAGACATAAATTTCATCTCCATCGTCTGAAAGTTAGTCCAAAAATCACCAAGAGAGTGAAGCCACTACACTCCCAATACTATGTTGGTCACTCCCATACCAACAACTTGGAAATCATCAGTAACTATTTAGTTATCCATGGTGAAGCTCAACTATGGAACTCTACATGTGCATCTCATATGGTCCCAATTAGCTATAATTTTGAATCCCTCAAAGTCCTTCTTCTGCAATCCTCGTCTCTCAAACAACGATGCATATATAAATTTTTGAGTAGCCCCACTATAAATGAGTACCACAAGTCATTGACCCTGTAAAGATCCTCTAATCCTGAATGCCTTGTACATCAGAGTACTAGATAATGTGGCTATAATCTCCCGAGGAAATTCTCCTCCTCCTGCTCCACATCCGCACTATCCAATATAAATCCATCTCCGTCATCTATCTCATGGATCTTTGAAACATCAGGAACTATGACTGATAATCTCTAAAAATCTGCACTTTACTGATCTAAAGAAGATGTCTATCTTAAGTGAGTCAACCCTCTAAAATACCTGTCAGGGTCCCTCCTGTCAAATTTGCTCATCATCCTCTCTGTGAATTATGCATAAATATCAATATGCATATGCCCTTGTGTAATCAGCCCATGATGCCACCAGTCATGTGCCTTTCCCTCAAGATTTACGATGGACATTTTAATTGCATCTCCCTCGTGGATAAGATTCAAGTCAAAGTAGGTCTTCAACATTTGAATCTAGGACTATGTGGTACACTTCTTAAAACCATCAAAGTGTGGAATGAATTTTTTTCCCAATCTCCTCTTTAACTTAGGTACTTGTAGCTATTGATCCCTCTTGGGTTTTTGACAAATCCTCATTGTGCAATACTTTATGAAAGGCATATTATCCCTGAATCAGTCACTCAATAATTTTTAATTTTTTTAACAAGAATCCTCATCCAAATTAGCTGATGGCTGGCTTACCGCTGAAACTTCTGGATCCTCCAAAAAGGAAGCTTCATGGAGTCCTAAAGGCTTGGTAGTAGAGTGAGGAGACAGCTGTTTAAATTTTAAATTTCCCCTCTTTGAACCATGTGTCCCCTATTACTAGGTTCTCCCCTTTCTGTATGAGTATCAATCATGCCTTGTGTCAATCTCTCAGTGAGTTGTCTCAAATAAATATTAGGGGTTTCCTACTACTTCACCATGTGAGTGAATAATTGCTTCATCAAATCCACTTCACATTCTTCACTGTCACTCATATTTTCAACCCAATAGGATACATAAAATTTACAAGAAGATTTCAATGATAATAAAGAACCCTAGAATAATGTTTTTGGTATTTTTTGGATAATATAAGACCACCAGAAAATTATAGAAAACCCTAGCCAACTAGAAAACCTTAAAAATTCATATCTTCTCAAATACATATGATAATATATTGACAATTTGTAAATAATATCTATAAATAATATGAATGAAAACCTGATTGCCATTCGTCGAAAAAGCACACTGAAAACACTCCAAAATGCATTGTAAAATCCCAAAATGGGTCACTCCACTTGGAAAGAGACAAAAAATCTTCCAAAATTTATTCAGAAGTGGTGCCAAAACTACCCTGATCGCTACGACAAAATAGATCTGGAAACCCTTGATTTTTCTCCACCAAAAATCCCAAAAGTTTACCAAAACCCTTGTCTAATAAACCTAAAATTAATCTATGAAAATAAGCACAGAATTAGTTCCAAATTGACAAGCAAGGGTGGATCTTACACCACTCAATAATTCGATGCTAGCTAGGAATGGATATCTCACCACCGAAGCTAGGGTTCCCATGGGATTTTACTCCTCAAGATAGAAAAAGTAGACAACAGTTGCTCAAAGGAAATCATGAGTTTGTATGCAGCATCTCAAGAATGTTTTATTTTGACAACATCTATTCCATACTAGCTAAGGTCATTCCTAATTTTGTACTATCTTATCATTCCCCTATACCATTTCCTATCACTTGGCATAATAAGCATGCTTTTTTTTCATAAAGCCCAATTCTTTCTTAATATTGTCTTAATGTAGCATGGTCCCACACTCAATCATATAAATCATGTGTGGATCTTAGCTCCATGGCTAAGTCATTGTCAGAACTTTGATCCACCTATGCATGTCAGGTGGACTCAATGGTGTGAGGACGTTATAAATCAAAATACTAGATTCCTTAGAATCTATGACATACAGTTGGCCAAAACGAAATGTCTCTCATACTACATTAACACCTGCACTCTTAGCTGAGTGGTGGTGGTTTTTTAGGGAAACCCCTTCTCTAAAAATATACAACTTCAAGTTACAACACTTTGCTATCAATTTCAAATTGCTGATAATTACAACACTCATGGAGCTCAAATCTGTTGCCGTATGCATTGGCTTAAAATTGGCGACCGAGTCTCGAAAGAATTATTTCTTTCTCTCAAAGCCAAAAATCCTTCTCAACAAATTCGGAAAATATTTGATGGCGGAGCTTAGGTCACTGACCCCTAACCCATGCTTTAAGTATTTTTGTGACATTATAAGCTAGTCTTTCAGGCTTAGTAACCCTCTGCTGATAGACAAGAAGCCCTTGAAAAATGTCTAGTTGTTTTGTCGTGCAAGCTTTTAAAAACTGAGAAGGTGGTGTGCAACTAAATGATCCATGTTTATGACCTCCATGATGCATTCATGTAAATGGATAATGATAAGGCCTTGAGATACAATGGTTTCCCCTTCCAATTCTATAAATCATTATGAGGTTCACTTGGGCAAGACGTTATTCAAGTCTATCTCGAGGGGTTTCAGAACCAATCATTGTTGCCATGTGTCAACAATGGGAATATTAACTTCATCTCATAACAAAGGAATCCAAATAAAATTACCTATTTGGGGCCTATCCTTTGTTAAATGTCTCTAGAAAATCCACCAAAGTTGTGGTTATGCGACTTCATAATATTCTCCCCACCTTAATTCAACTAGAACAAACTAGGTTCATTCAAGGGCATGACATCTTTGACAACATAATTTTGGTATGGAAAGGCATAAAATGGGCTCATAGATCCAATCAATATTCTATATTCATTAAAATTGAATTTAAGAAAGCTTATGATCGGATTGAATGGTTGTTTATCCTTGTCATGCTTCAAGACCTTGGTTTCGAACCCATTTTTATCAAATTAGTTAGAATGTTATTTGCTAATGCCTCTACCCAAATCACTATTAATGGTTTCATCTTTGAATCCTTCGAAATGTTCTGTTTCATTTGAAAATGGTTCTTGTTAGAGCCTACGCTCTACTTGCTTGCTTTTGAAGGTTTTGGGTGTTTTCTAGCCCACGCCAGAACCCAAGGAATCATTATTGAATATCACTACATTCTACGAAAAATTCTCAATTACTTAATGGTTACTTTGTAGATGATTCCTTTCTCATGCTCATTGAGGAACAATCCAATATCCAAAATACCATGCACTACAGTTATATTTTTTTTAGTGTTTGGTTCTTCCATTCAATGCTAGAAAACTCTGTGCCACCAAAATTCCTTCTAGAAGATGGAAAAACTCCTCAAAGGATTTCTTTGGGCCAACACGTCCATTGGAAAATGTTTTCATCAAGTGGCTTCAGAGACATGTTTCCTTCCCCACAATTATGGGGGTTTAGGCATTATTCACATACAACGCCAAGCGTAGGCACTCTGTGTAAAATAGATTGTTAGATGCATCACATGACAAGAAGTGTGGAAAGTGCTTCTGGGCCCAAGAAGCGTGCAAAGTGCTTCTGGGCCATAACATTGAAGAAGGTTCACCTTACAGCTACCTTGCATGAAAAGGTTAGGGGTTTTTTCTCTAGTGCCTTTTAAAGTGGTTGGCACTTTTGTGCTAAAAATCATTTGAAAATCATGGGAATGCATCAAACCTTGTCTTTAATGGAAAGGCGATGGTTTTCGTAATGGGATCTCCATTAAAAATCATTCTCTCTGGTGGTCTCCGATATTCCAGACTCATGATAAGTGTTTTAAAGATATCCTAGGGATTCCCGCATCAAACGTTTTAAGCATGGAATCTACAAAATCTAAAACTTATTGTATAAAAACTTTCAATCCTAGTATCAGTGGCTGAGCTTAAAGACCAGTTTTGGCTAGCTAACCAGGATCAAGCTAGTATTAATGAAGTGATAAATTTGGTCCCTGATCATATGTTATACAAACTGGTGTGCTCCTCTCGCCCCTGGTGGGTGGAATTGAAATGGTATGTTGATACCACAAATCGTAATTATTCTACTAGTAAAGGATACTACTTCCTTTTGCCTCATCTTCCCATGGTTGAAAAACTGAACAGTTGATGGGCAATTCATTCCACTTTGTGTTCCTAGAATCAATGATTTGACACTGTCTGGTCTATCTGTGTGGAGCCTAAAATTTCCCAATTTCTCTGGTGTGTTTTGCATTAAGGTCTTACCATGCGGTATCAACTTATTAAAATTGAGATCCTGGCTCCCAAGTTCTCATTCTATGACCACTTGGAAACTTTAATGTATCTCTTCTAGTTTTTTCTGAAAACACATCTTGCTTAGAATTGGATACACTTATTTTTCTCTCCTCTTAGACTGCAATGCTTTACTTGATAGCATATCCTTTTAGGAGATTACCAGTAACTTCTACCTATGCTCACCCAAATTTGGCATGTTTTAAGAGGGGAAATTCTATTTTTGATATGGAAAGAAAGAAATGTTTTTTCCTTTATGGATTTTGAAGTTGATCAAAAAAATTAAGTGTATAACAAATATATGGTTATCTCCAATGTGCTACTTTAGATTCAAGTTCACGCTAACAAAGTTGTTTTCAGTTGTGAAATTGTGGTGATTCCTCATGTAACGTCACCCAAGAGCCATTCTTCCCATCTTGTTACTCCTCTCCACATCTCAACGGTGTTCTTTCATCTTGTCTCAGCACTCGCCCCACCCTCAATAATGGAGGATTCATTCGCCACCATCTTGTTAGGAAGGTTGTGGTCTCCCCTGCTCGCTAACATGGTTGGGAAATTTTAGATGCTAGAAAGGAATTCCCATGTTCGGGCTGGTTAGACGATCATGATTCTCCTACTTAATGAATGTTTGTTCTTGTTTCTTAATTTTGTGCTCTGATGGTTTCCAAGGCACTACCTAGTTTGTTTGTGGTTTTGGGGAATGATCTCATACTACGTTCTTTTTTTTTCTAAAAGCTATCTTGTATTTTATTTCATTAATATAATATAAGATGTCTTTTCATCAAAAAAAATATTCACATATCATATACTTATTTCATTTCACAATGTAGATAGTTTCAACTCAAAATATATCTACAATCTATTGTCCACTTTATAGTTTTGAGCTTGTTTGAAAGCCTCACATCAGTGTAATTTGTATTTTACAAGGCCAAAGTAAATAAATATAAATTCCATAAGTTCCAATATTTATGACCTGATTGGAATGTCTACTTCTAGTCGAACATTTTGGCCCCCATTTCCAACTTGCATGACGTTTAATTTGTTAAAAATGTGAAGATATGAATAGAAATTCAGAAATAAAAAGGTTATAATTAAAACCCGACATGTCTTACGCCTAATATACCAATTAGATTTTTCATACCAAAATAACATCTGTTATTTGTGCTCCAATGTAGAATACGAGGTGTGTGAACAACCATAAATATTTGAAGCCCTCAAACAAATAGTCATATCAATGAAAGGTAGATTCTATTTGTCAGTCAAGCTTACCATTTTTTGATTTTATGTCATGAAATATTTTTATTGGAGGGAATTTAATTTGATAAGTTAGATGTAGACATGAATGGAAAGTTAGAAATTAGAAGGTGGGAATTAAATAAATGAATGCCCAACAACTATTTCACAGATTATATTGCTCCCACTAAAATGATATATGTTATTTTTGATCCACTTAATTGCCTCAAACTCATGCGCATTATTCACGTGAGTGAAATGTGAGCTTAAAGGGACCAAAATAAAAATCGATGAGCTTTCAATAAGGTATAATTTTTAAATTTCCCTCCGCATGCAAGACAGAAACAGACCCAAGGCACACCTGCAAAATGTCAACCACCATCGCTTTTGTTACCTATAACCCATGCTTTTTCTGTTGACATGGTCATTGATAGCGAGGTTATGCATAATTAAAAGTCATTGAAAAGGCAAGCCAATCCAAGTATGCAAATTCCTTCAGTATAACTATTGATATTTCTAAAATATTATCATATAGCAAACATCTCTTTGATATGATATTGTTAGTATGTTACTACACTACAAAGTACATGCATTTTAATTTGATGTGACTGAGAAGGAATATTTTTTTATCTTTTTTGTCCTTGTATTTTAAGGAAAAACAACACCAATGATCTATTAAAGGAAAGTTGACATTAGCCGCATGGATTCTAAGAGCGTGGCAAGCTCTTTTCCTAACTTAGTTTACATGTCCCATTGAGGGCCTTACCAACTTCTAGCTTTTTCTCTAAATTTCCGCAACATGAAATTTCACCATGGTGTAATATAAATATGGTACGTTCCAAGTGTATAGCCATGGGAATTGGAAATGGAAAGTGGGGAATTTTTTACAAAAGTTGTTATCCTCTTGTTCCTTATGAGAGAGTATTTTCCTATAATTTAATTTGTGTATAGCCGAAATAAAAGAACTAAAAAAGTAAATATGGATGCAGTTTTACTTAATGGGTTTCATATGAGCCAAGCAAAAAGTGATCATTATCACGAGCCAACAAAAATTATATCCCAATCGGAGGAAGAGGAATTGAAAGGAATTGCTTGGGAGGTATATGGAGTTGTTTTTTTATGCCTTGACGGAGGCATAAGAGACATGAGGGAGATATAAGAGACTTATGTGTGTGTGATTAGTGCACTTGGAGGTTTCTTTATTTGTGATGCTTTGGGAAGCACACGTAGTTGTTGGTGATGCTTTGGGAGGTATATGGAATTTTTTTATGATGTTTTGGAAGGTGTTTGGTGTTGGTTTTAAGATTTATGTCTACTCTTGTGAGTCGGGTTGTGTTTTATGATGTTGAGGATTCATGCTCCTCATTTTTTGCATGATTTTATTTCCATCTTGACACTATGTAGCTATAGTTATTGTCCGAAGTTGTGTGAAACCTTTGTATGTGTATTGTTGGCAATTCTGTATTGTTATAGTATGCTTATATTATGAGTACTATTGTGTCAGGCATGTGTGTGCGACATCTACTATATTATGTGGACCGTGTATGTTCCTTTCAATGGTTTGGTTGAGTTTTTTTGATGTGATACTATTGTGTGGGTATATAGTAATATTTCGTGAGGACCCGTAGTGTTGTGTTCGGGCCATGTGTAGTATTGTGATGTCATTTTTTGTTGGGCAGCCACAAAAATAAACAAACTAAAATCTAAAATAATGAAATATTAAGAGCTTGAGATTGATACATATTCTTAAGGGAAAAGAGTAAATAGGTAATAATATAAATTAGAACTACCAATATTCATAGAACATTACGAAATTGTCAAACCTTTCCTATTCCTTGTGGTCACCCTTTGGCAACAAGTATCATTCACTGGTGACATGAGCTGTTATAAGGGGAGGGAGATGTGGTTCCGTGTATAAAAAAATATATAAATTATTATTTAACTAAATTAAATTATTAAAAGAATGGTGGGAAATGAGTGTGTTTGACTGGGAGTGGGTGAAAGCAATTATGGAACCCATGTGGAAGCACATGTTCTCCCTGATAGGGGAATGGGTGCCTCAAAAAATTTTAAACCTATCAATTTCATTGTATAATTATTCAACCACTTTATTATGATCCCCAGGGCAGTAGCCACATCAAAACCTAGTTAACATTATAATTTAGAAATGACTAGATAGTTGGAGGATTTTAACATGTACAAGATATTGTAGGGACTGCGCTAAAGGGATATATCACTTTGAAGATCCATAGGGCCATAAGGGAAGGATATAGCCCTATCTTTTTCTTCTCACTCTGTAATACGATGCATAAACATTGCTCTCTAAATGCTTCACTAGGAGAGAAGTAATTTTGACTTCTTTTGTACTGGTGTGCGAGTTGGCAAAGGTTCTATGTGCTTTGATACTTATTTCGTGTTAAGGTGGTTGGAGCAAACTTTGCAAAAAATGGAATTTTATAGGTTAATTTATCTAAGCCTCCCAATAGAAATATATGCCTTGTAGAACAGTTTATTACAATTTCTTATAAAAATGTCAATTTTCTCACTTTTACAATGCTTAACTAGACAAAGTTATTTTTCACTGCGTTGTTCATGTACTTGATTTTAGGGCAGAAGTAGACCCTTCAACAAACTGGATCCCTAGTGTTATTGATAATTGTTTCCTTGCTTCTTAGGGTTGGACAACGCTCTACCTTTGGTGGTCAGCATCATAGTAATATACCAGAGAAATTTGTATCAGGCTAAAGAAAAGACAATTGGAGGTAATTGTCTCAAGTTTCTTAAAAAGGATAGATATATTTGGGTATTTTTTTCTCTCTATGGTTAAAATTGAGCATGGATATTAGAAACAATACCATACATAACCTAAAAAGATAAATACTATTCATCTGGACATACAAGGTTATGCAATACATTTCTCTGTAGTGGGAGGAATTATTGAATTTGACTGTAAAATAGATAATCTTAGAACAAAATCTTAGCTGCAGACAGAACATTAACATATTCAATATTCAAATTCAAACTACAAAAAAATTTGAAAATTATTAGGAGAACCATTGGAGAGGAAATTTGTTAGATGATGTTGTTGCTCATGATTTGGCAGACTAGTATGTCCAAAAAAGTAGAAGCTTTCAACTGGGACATGACTTGTTTGAAAAGATAACCAAAATATTTTGGTGGCTCCGATAGTCACTCAGGAAGTGTAAACAAATAAATCAAACCGTTGCAGGGCACACTTAGGTTAGAGCTTTGGATACACCCCATATGGCTACAAGCAAGTGCAATTGATGGGTGCAATGTCAAACTCCCCAGCTTCCGCCTCTCTAGTTCAATTTTTAGGCATGGTTCATCTCTCCCTATCTCTCATAAAGTTTGTTCTTTAGTTTTTCATTTACAGTGAAATAAAATTTTAAAATGTAGCATTATCATAGAATTAATAGTTTTAAATAAACTTGTTTTCAAAACAAAATACCTCATACTGTAGCTTGCTTAATTAAAATATTCCTTGGTAAACAAGCATAAACTCAAACCCTCATTCTGAGATGATGTAAAAAACTTCTTGATGAAATGAGATTGCTACAGTACCCCCTTTTATTGACAAGTTGAAGTTGAGCACCTGATAAATATGTCGACCACTCTCTTGTGAAAACAAATAAATCACAATTTTTGAAGACTTGCAAAATAACCTTCCTAACACTGGAATAGAGATGTTAAGTTTCCTAAGTGTACCTTGTTATGTGAGGAGTCACTTCTATCCTTGAATCTACCTCGAATGATCATTTGTGATCTTTTTGACGCCCTTATAGGAGCCTTGTTACAATGTTTTGTAGCTGTAGAATGATGCTAAATTTAAAAATTTAGGTTTCGTATTGGCTCACCGTTTAAATTATGAGAAATGGAATGCCTACTTGCCTTTGTAAATCTCTAGTATTTCTCCTAGATAATTACTTGGAACCTTCAGTTTTTGGAAAAACACTCTTCTTTACAGTTTGGCAATGACATTTTGTAGGCATCTTGTTGTGGTTTGACTGGGTCAAACTGGACCAATTATGATAGGTGGCTGCAGAAAACTTATCACCATTTGAGAACTGCTTTCTAGTTCTCTATCGCATCGACTCTAGTGAATTATCCATATATAGGGGAACTTGTAGGAAGTTTCTTGTTTCTCGTTCATCCATTGAACATCGGTTTTTGATGTGGTTTTCTGATCCCATGAGCTGACTTTTGATCGTTTACAACTATGTCAATTATGACCGATGGCCTTGGAAAACTACCCGCCAATCGTAAACCATTCACCAGTTTTGAATCTCATCAATTCCTATGTACTCTTGGTGTACGGAAGGACACGTAGAAGCTTACCCATGGTGTGTTTGCTCATAAAAGGGCAACATTTGAAAGTGGTTTCTTCAGCTCCAAGCCTTTACTGAACATTTTTACAACTAGTAGGAAAACATAAAAAAGAAAGTTGTAGGACCCCTATTGGGTTGCAAAACCATTGTGGAAACTTGCGATAAATTTCTTGAAACTCTACTATGTGACGTTTTGTGTGAAATTGAACTTTTGGTGTTCTTTCTCTCTCACTTGTTAAGAAATGAAGTGAACTGAAATGAAATAAATATGTGTCTCTAACCTTTTCCTTTCGAATGCAAATTATTAATGTTATTATGTAAATGGGAAACTAAAAATGATAATTATGCTAGACTAGGGTGGATTTCATTCCATTGATTTATCATTGATATCATGCTCACATGGTTTTGCAGGATGGAAGTAAAATGTCAAAAAGGCATGGCATAATTCATTACTTATTATTTTCATTTATATATTTTATTGGAAAATGTATATATGTCTAATGTAGTTGCAATGTAACATAAAAGTTTATATTTGAAATTTTGTAATATGCATGAGATGCTACTTTTACGAATTCCTTGGGAAATATGCATTTAATCTTATGTGTCATTTTGTTTCAGATTTATGTATATTTAACAAAAAAGAAAAAAAGAAAAGGGGGTTGGATATATATGTTAAATGAATTTGAATTTAAGATCTTGTAGTGAATTTCTAGTGTGCAATAGATGATTTAATAATTGGTGTTGTGTTTCTTACCTTGAAAATGTAATAAAGGAATCTAACCACAACAGTCAACCCTAGTACAAGATTCGTGCATAACTTGTCTTCATTTGTGATCCTTATTAGCGTAGAAGAAATTAAAACCATAGAATGAAATTAATTTTTTTTGCTTAATGGAACATCCTAGTTTAGGTAAATAAGACCATTAGTTTGTGTTATCGTCATGATCGGTATTGTCAGCATTATCATCATGAACCTGATGGTTAGGAACGACCTGGAAAAACTTTATCTGGAGTAAGTAGAACTAACACCTCCCTAGTTTCATAGTCGTCTACCAAGTCTTACGAAGTTAGATATAGGAATTTTATTAATCATTGAATGAACTCCTTGTGGGATCCAGACATCACAAATGGACCTAGTGAATAGTTGTACTTTGAGTTAAACTCTTGTTAATGATCTCTTTATTTCATCACAACTAAATGTGTTACTTTGGCTTGTGACAATATAGCACATTGATCTTTTACAGAGGGTTTATTGGGTAAATATGTTTTCACACCTTAATATGATCCATAGTAGGGCATAGAACCTTGAGTGACAATTGGAATTAAACTAAACCTCAGTTTTTTATGAGGTTAAATTGTGGGTAGAATATGGTAAGAAAATTCTTTTTAATGAAATTGATTTGAAATTCGTTGACCTTAGAGAACTCGGGAAACTGGATTCTTGGTCCCATAATCCCTTGTTATGCCATTTTATGACATTAAGAATAAAAGAAAATTCACATGCGGAATCCTGAAAAGCAGAAACCTAGGATCTTATATTAAACAAAAATCACTTGTAGTTCATGTGTAGTTTATAATAATTCTAATCATGCACTTCTTCAAGATGTTAAACATGTACTTTCATACCTCTTTTGTTATAAAGTGATGCTAATAATAAGACCTTAAAGTGATGTAAGATTAAATTATACAAGATTGAAACAAGATTCTAGGTTAGGAATAATGTCACTCTTGGAGTCCTTATAACTCAATTAAACAATTCATGTGTTACAAACAATATGAATTTCCCTTGGTGAGATCAAACTTTGAGAAAATAAAAGATATATATAAATCTAAATATAATTTCTTGATGTGGAAATGTTGAAAGGATTCAACAAGTTTTTGAACTATTTTAATTATGGTAAGGAAATACAGATACTGTGATCGAAAGAATGTTTGTGGGAAAAATCTATCTTGAATCTAACCCCTCCTTAAATCCTAGATTTATTTCCTGACATCACGTCAGATTCACTTGTGTAGCAACGTTAAAATTTAAAAATTGAATAAATGTTTGAGAAACATAAGCTTAACATAAGAACGAGTGAATTAGGAACTTTGTATGTAATTTTAAATATTCCAATTAATTATGTAAGTTATGGAGATTGTTGTAAGGGATAAAGAGCTAATCTAAATGGTTGAACAACAAGTTGAATGTGAAGTTAATTTAAGAACCTATAGGTGGAAAAATGAAAAAATTATCATCGCACAATAATGTTCTTGGAATGTTAACCGTAACTAACATGTATTCATGGGAGTGATGTGTTGTGGGTTTGCCAATCCTTGAGTCCCTTTCTTGCGGCTGGGTCATTGTTGGCATATTTTCATTAAGGAAAGTGTGGAATCGACATGTATATGGTGTTTTCATGTTTATATGTTATTCAATGACTTATATAAGTGTCTTATGCATTTTTGAGTTTATCTTTTTGGAATCCTAGTTGCATTATGTAGTGAGCAATGAAAGTATAAAAAAAATTAATTTGGTATTTTTACTATTGTATTTGTGTGTGTAAAATGATGGCGTTACAAGTGAAATGTGAGCTTAAATGGTCCAAAATAAAAATAGACGAGCATTCAATAAGTTCTAAGTTTTAAATTTCCCTCCACATGCAAGATAGAAATAGAACCAAGGAACACCTATAAAATTTCAACCACCACCACTTTTGTTACCTATACACCATGGTTTTTCCATTGACATGGTCATTGATAGAGAGGTTATGCACAATTAAATTTTATTGAAAAGGAAAGAAAATTCAAGTATGCAAATGCCTTCAGCGTAAATATTGAGATTTCTAAAACATTATCAAATCACAAATGTCTTTTTGTTATGATATTGTTAGTATGTTACTATGCTACAAAGTACATGCATTTTAATTTGATTTGACCGAGAAAGAATATTTGTTATCTTTTTTTTGTCCTTTTATTTTAAGGAAAAACAACACCAATGATCTATTAAAGTAAAGTTGACATTGGTTGCATGGAGTCAAAGAGGGTGGGAAGCTCTTTTCCTAACTTATTTTATATGTCCCATTGAGGGCCTTGCCGACAGCTAGCTTTTTCTATAAATTTCCACAACATCATTTCACCATGGCACAATATAAATAAGGTAAGGTCTAATTGTACAACCATAGGCATTAGAAATAGAAAGTGGGGCATTTTTTACTAAAAATTTGTCCTCTTGTTCCTTATGAGAGAGTATTTTCCTGTAATTTAATTTGTGTATTTCCAAACTGGAAGAAATAAAAAAGTAAATATGGATGAAATTTTAGTTAATGGGTTTCGTACGAGCCAAGGAAACAATGAACATGATCACGAGTTAACCAGAAGCAGATCCCAATCGGAAAAAGAGGAATTGAAAGGATGAATAATAGAGATATTTAATTAATTTGTGTCCAATGTATTGGCTTCCAAGGCTTCTCAACATCTCATGCC
This sequence comes from Taxus chinensis, assembly GCA_019776745.2. Lineage (NCBI taxonomy): Eukaryota > Viridiplantae > Streptophyta > Pinopsida > Cupressales > Taxaceae > Taxus > Taxus chinensis. The sequence goes on from CM034146.1 coordinate 121,354,969, forward strand.
TTCCACATATGTTGTTCTTGACTTGCACATTAGTGTTTTGGGTATGCTTTTACCTTCCTAGACAAGTGCTTTGTACTTGAGGAAGTAGGTTTTCCCTCCTTAACTTCCACAGAGGAGGATTTGTGCTGGTCTCATCGGCGTGGTCCATTTACCACATATTCATGTGTAACTTTTGAAACAAATGACATGATAGTATCTACAGGGTACAAGCTCACACCCGAAATCATATTCTTGTTTTAGTTCTATTGAATGGGTCTATATGCAGGCCATTATAACACAATATCACATGTTTTACATCTTACACCAACTTCTTACGGTGATTTTTAGTGGGAATAGTGTGGGAGGGAATATCCCTTATCATGCTGCATTACAATGTGCAGATACGAAAATGAAGTCACTTGAAATCAAAGGATCCATTATGCTTCAACCTTTTTTCAGAGGATAAATTCCAAACAAATGGGAAGTTGAGATGTCGGACCCAAATTTGGCTTAGCGCTGCATCAAGGTGTTTTAGAAGTTTGCATTTCCCATGGAAGGAAGGCAATACCATCACGCATGTAACCCCTTTTGCGAAGAAGCTCCACGATGTGAGTGGTGTTTGAAATAAATAGTTTATCCAATGAAGACCTCAATATAAAGGAGGAAATTGTAAGTGTTTTACATACGAAAGGATTGTATTGAGTCATATCTTTGACATGGAAGAAGACACACGCATATTGTATTGAGCTGAAGATCTGACATGGAAGAAGATTTATGCACACAGAGATTTTGTTGAGTTATAGCTCTGAAATGGAAGAAGACACTCAAATATTGTATTGAGCCGAAGCTCCGACATGGAAGAAGACGCACACAGACTTATTGAGCCATAGCTCTAACAAGAAATAAGATATACACATAGAGACTCTATTGAGCCATAGCTCTGACAAGGAAGAAGACACACATATATAAACAAATTGCATTACACCGAAGCTATAACATTGAAGAAAATATAAATGCACATAAGTGTTGATTTGAGTTTGCAATAATCTGTTTTATTTGCAATTATTTATTTTATTTCTATTGTCTCATTTTATTTGCGTAATTTACACAATTTGGTATCACATCATCTACTAATTAGTATCAGAGCGTGGTTTATGAAATGGATGTAAAATCAGCATTCTTGAATAGTTTTCTTGAAGATGAATTTTTTCTGAATCAGCGAAAAGGTTATGGTATCGAAATTCATGAAGGAAAGGTATACACGTTGAGAAAAAATCGATATGGTTTCAAGAAAGCAACTAAAGCTTGATTCAAAGATCAGTTTGCTGATATTTTTACAAAGGATTTTGGAAATGCAATTTTTGAGTATTACATAATTTGTTTGCGTGTTTTTCGTCGGGAATATGTCATATCTGCAAGTGCACACTCGACTGTAGAATAATAAAATTTTGAAGGTAGAAATTAAGGGGGAGTGTTGGAAATAGATAATTTCTCCCATTTATGCCTTTGCTATTTTTAGGAAAAGGAAAAATTAAGTTGCTTTTCTATGCATAGTTTAGTTTTAAATAAGTATCTCTATTTTTAGGAAAATGAAATAAATTAAAAACATTTCTATTCATGCACAAAAGCATGTACTAGTTTTAGCTGATAGTTCTATTATTAAGATGTTTTATTGTTAGATGAAAGAACTCAATATAAAGTAGAAAATTGTAAGTTTTTGACACACACAAGGATTGTATTAAGCCATAACTCTGAAATGGAAGAAGACAAACACATGATGTATTGAGCTAAAGCTCTGACATGGAAGAAAATGTATGCACACAGAGAGATTTTATTGAGTCGTAGCTCTGATAAGGAAGAAGACACTCGTAGATTGTATTGATCTGAAGCTCTGACATGGATGAAGGCGCACACAAAGTTATTGAGTTATAGCTTCGACAAGAAAGAAGATGTACACACAGAGACATTATTGAGATGTAGCTCTGATAAGGAAGACGACACACACATATACACATATTTTATTGCATCGAAGCTCAAAAATTGAAGGAAATATATTTGCACAGAAGTGCTAATTTGAGTTTGCAATAATTTGTTTTATTTTCCATTTTTTATTTTATTTCTCTTAGTTGTTATTTTATGTGCCTAATTTATACAAATTCGTATCAGAGCATTTACGACTGGAATTGTACCAACCTTCATGTATAAATTAATTATTTTTCCTAATTGTTTTGTATTTTTCCATATGGCAATGTACGTCCATGTACAACTCATCTGCAAGACATAAACATACCCAAAGCACACCTACACACTATCAATGATCACATCTATCACCTATAGGTGATAATTCTGCATCGTCAAGATGGTTTTTCATGCATACTTTATGCACCATTAGACGTTGTGAGAGATGTCAATATAACTTAATTAAAAAACCTTGGACATAATGATACTAAGTCGTTGTGATCTATAACTGATTGAAAATTTTGTGTTGTGTCCTTGACCAATGAATAGACAAAAGGTGAAAAGTGTTCAAGAGTCTGAAATATGGGTCATGGAAGTATGTGTATAACTGTGACACCTTTAAAAGGATTTAACACATTCGTTTTGTGAAGTCTTGGGTCTCATTAAAAATATGGTATGAAAAGGTATGATATCATTGTGTTTTGGTCTAAATCAATTTCCATGAGATCACGTTCAAGTTCAAGAAGCAGTGTATAAGTCTATGGTGTTATTTTAAAGTCAAAAGCTAAAATTTCCTAATGTTTATATCCTTTATCTCTGTAAAATTGTTTACAAGGTGAGTATATGGTCTAATTGAACATTATGGGGCAAGTTGTAAGAATTATTTTCGTCTTTGGTTCAAGTCTTCATAATGGTCAATGTAACGAGTATATTGTTCTTGAAAAAGAGATGTCTATTTTTTTGTTGTTGACATATATCTTGTGGCTCTATCAATGATGATGCTAAGAATATATGTCAATGATCATACATCATGAATCTAAATATACAGTAAGAAGAAGGTTGGTCTGCCATGCTATGTGAATGATTCACAAATGAGTTCATCATGGTTTTGAAGGTCTCTGAGCAACTCAAAAGTGAGTATTAATCCTGCAGTAGTGTCTCAGAAGTTTCATACCCACTCCTCCCCCATGTCTATGTAGCATTATATCATACACCAAAAGATGATTCTACAATCTTCTGTTCTTGGACTTCAAGGATATAAAAATAGGAAGAAGAAAATAAGGGAATGATGGAGTGAAACGGATAAAACTATTTAGTGTTTGAGTGGAATGAAATAACATTAATTGAAGATCCAATCTCAAAAGTTATCTTGAGGAAGTTAGATATTTCCATAACATGTTGCAGCTCGCAATATAGTGGAAAATATTTGGTATCAAGGATTAAAACAGAATATTGTTCGCAGTGTCAAATAAATAATATAATTAATTTAAATAAGTAAAAAATGTCTCCTTATATGGCTAGGTTTCTTTTCTTTTACACTAGAGACATAAGGCCTAGATAAAAATTACCGAAAGAGGATCACCTTTACTTTGAAAAATGTTTGTTTAATTAGTTATTAGATTAACACAACAAGGGGGTGGGGTGAAAGAAATTTCGCAAGGTTATCTAAACAACCATAAGCTACAAAATCCTCGTTTTAACCTCTATTGGAAAAAGGAGATGAGTGAAAGCTCCAATTGATGGAGGTACTGGTTTAGGTTCGGAATGAAAAACCCCTTTGAGAAAGGATCAAAATTTTATCATTACTTTAAGAATTGTTACAAAGTACTAAGGAAACGGTTAGAGAGAGAGAAGGTCAATTTATTTCATTATGATCTATTTAGTTATTAACCAGCCTTTTAACAAGACTTAAGAGTTCAACTAGATTTGGGTAAAAGCTTCATTTAACAATCTCTTCATTAAGTACGACAAAGGAAACACATGGGGTCCCCAAAGAAGAGCATAAGCCTTAGAGTATCCTTAATAAAATTCCCCTACTAACTAAGATATGACTATGTCCCCAAAAGACAACAAGCAAAAATACTTTTAGAAAGAATTAACGTTTCACAACAAAAAATATAAAGTTTAATCCGTAGTTAGGGTTAATGAGGGTAGGTTTCTTTACACTGGTAGAAAAAAAACTCATTTCTTTCCAATTTAAGATTCTTAAATTTATTAACAAGAAACCCAATTTCATTGTTATTTTATTTATTGATTCATCTATGAATTCATTTTATTTTATTTTTGATTAACTTAGAAGAAGGATTGCCACTCACTAAAATATAAAAAGAATTGCACTAGTGCCAACACCATAGGGGGGGGGGTGGGGGTTATTAATCATGAAAGTTTTATTAAATGAGAGAAGAAACAACCATTGTTAAACGAGAGGGCTAAACACGGTTATAAAATTTCTATTCAACATGGCACACAAACCAAAGGTATCACAAGATTCAAAATAACTTTAGCTGAGAACAAAAAGATAACAATTTGGTCAAGCCATGTTACAACATTGTTATGACTGAAATAATATCATAAGGAGAGTACACGAACTAGGGGGTGATTGATTTCCTTTCCTCACAAATTACAAGTTTTGCTACAAAAGGACAAGACAACTTTATTTCACAATTATCGATAAATCCAAGGCAAGAGGCCTTCTAAACTCCTTTACAACCACCATTACAAGATTCACAACACATTTGACATTTGAACAATAAACTTCATAAATCAACCCAATGAAACCTTCAAAAAAATTTCCTTTATCAACACGCACAAGCCATCTACACAAGTATTAACTTTAGTCAGTTCACGAGAACTTAGCATGCTAAGACTGCCCATTACAATAGTAAGATAACATTTAAGACGATCAATAATGGAATGCTCTATTTCAAGAATGGATAAAAAAAAAACCACTTATCAACTAGGATTTTATTGAACCTTGAGAATTTATCTTGAATGATTAAAGGTTTCACTTAGGCTTCATTGGATGAGTTTTACGAAAGAAGATGATTTACCTTACAAATGAATGAGAGATAGATTGCATGGTTTATAAACTATTTCCTCCTACTTAGTAAATCTTATTATCTTTTAAAATCTCTCCATTGATTTCACCTCAAGATCATTTAAGAACTCACCCAAACAGATAATGTTCATTAGTTTAGCTAGGGATAACAAGGTATATAATTTTACTTTACAAGGGATAATTCCCTCTTTGATCACTTATATAATTGATTTTTATCAAGTAGGTCACATCTATATTAATTCACTCATAAAGAACTTTTAAAAGGATTACCCACCCTTCTTAAAATGTTTTAAAAAATTACATTGTTACTATATTGAAGAAGGGTTCACAACACAACATTTTTACCTCATGAGAAAAGGTTACCATAACTCCTTTTTTTTAAAACTATACATAGTTACATCATTGGTATTCGACATGGCATACGAACCCAAGAGACAAAAATTCTAGGGAACCATGACTAGGTATCAAAAAGTAACAACATTGATCAAGAAACAGGGTAGGTGCACCAAGTTGGGGGACAATTAAGTGGACATCAAATCCTAAATTTTACATTAAAAACAACAAAACATCAAACTTAGTGTTCCGTGGAATTGAACCATGCCCAAAAGTAAAAAATATGTCATAAAAATGGTACCATTGCATAGGGGAGACTGTTAGCTTTGTAGAAATACTAATTTTAAAGTGAATAGAATAGGATAAATATCATTTTATAAATTTTTTACTAATAGTAGGTCTTTAAGACACTTTTTCCCGTGAATGTTTATGTCTACGTTTAAGACTGCAAATTTTTTTTCACTTATCATAATGTGATAAAAGTTATACCATCCCAACCATGGTGAAATTATATACATGATGAAAAAAAAAATATTTGATTTCAATATTTTTTGATGAAGTTATCGCGGGCAAATGGAAAGTGCTATGTTTTCTTTATGTTTTCATACCACTTTCACGGAAAAAATCATAAAAAATAAAATATTGCTAAAAAAAAAACAAAATAAAATTCATCCCAAGATAGATAGTTGCATCTAACTTCTCACCAAAGAAGAAAAATATATATCAATTTTTGGTCATCCAAATCGTGGGCAAAAAGACTATAATCTTATAGGCGTTTTAAAAAAAAAATACCAAGTCATTGAATTTTGAGTGTTTAATATAGCTAATCTTGTCCATTGTTTAAAAAAATTAGTATTTTAAAAACTAGATTCTGGATGCTACGATTCATATTCATATAAGTTTTTCTAATTTTGAGTGTATGTATTGCTAATAATCCCTACAAGTTGATATTATGTTGTTATTTGCAATATGAGATCCACTTATGACCCCTTTTTTGTCCCCCAACTTGCTGCACTTACCCAACACTAAACTATTCTTAGAATTCCTATAATCCATTAAGGTCACTCAACAAAGCAGTAGTCCAATTTTCTTATATTTTCCACTAATTAATAGAACTCCTAACAATAACCTTAAGGTATAGTCACTCTGTACAAGCAATAATAAATACTGACCTTAAATTTTTCCAAAGAGAGAGAAAGGTATTTGAATCACTTCTTATTGAGTCTGTATTAGAACAGGTAATATGTTAACTATCACTATATTTATTTTCCACTTTTCCTCTTTATGTGTGTGTGTGTGTGTGCACGCGTGCATGAAAATTAATCACACAACATTGGATATGTATAACACAACCATGCAAATCGATAGTATTCAAGTTCTGTTAGAACAATACTTTAGGAGAACATATTTATACAACTTCATCAATAAGACTAAATTGTCCTCCACATGTTTCCAAATTTTTTGATAAAGCTTTTACTTATGAAATAAACATCTTCAGGAAAGTCAACTTGGATTGAGTTAAAAAAAAGGAGATCATTAATACCTCTTATCAAACAAGTCTCAATCATCTAATAGAAGAACAACGACTAAAACGATCTGTATCAGTTGTATTAGTCTTCTCATGGGAAGGCAAGTTGAATCATAGGGTTCCAAATTGAAAAAGGGAATTCAAGTATAATTTAACATCAAAGACTTTCTACCATACAATATTATTTTTAGGCACCTCATTCCTGTAACTAAAGGTGGAAGGGTTCGATTCAAACACTCCTTTAACCAATAATGACAACTCAAATGTTGCAGCTTATAAAAGAGGAAAACATTATTTAGCAACCAAAACCACACATAAATCCATATCGAGCAAGTACCAAAATTTGACATTGAATCCACAATTTCGGCATTCACCCAAAACCCCAAAAAAATATAGAATATTTCATGCAAGATTCAAACCCACATAGTCGATTTTAAAGGAATGTTTTTTTTTATGTTTTATTTGCAACATATTACCACTAAAACTTAGATGTCTTTAAATCATAAAATAAATCTAACAAATAAGTGATCATCCCTCAAAGGATTTACTCAAGGAAAATACCCAAATTATTGGGAAATGAAATAACCATAATGAGAGAAAAGTAAACCATGCTTGATAAGGAGATCTCAATGACTTTTTCCTTTTACTTCCTTCACAAAAACTTCAAGATTTTTAGCCAAAGACAACCAGAAAACGTTTCCTTTTGAATTTTCCCAGAAGAAAACCATAACTAACCACAAACCAAACCACTCCTAGATGCCATTCAAGAAGAGAACATAAATTTCACGATATTATAGAAATGGTAGTAGAAAATTGCATAGTTTAGGTTTAACATGCCTGCAATAAGCATCCATGATGCAACCATGAGATTTTAGTGCATCCAAAACACCACTACAGGCTTCCAAGTTTGGCATAAGTATTGATTCATAGCTAGGGAAAGACCTATAAAACAACGAGATGAAATGTCTGAAAAAGAAGTGGTCTCAAAGAATGGAATGAAAGAAACATATACACAAAATGGGTTTAGTGAAAAATCCTATGAAGCTTCCATTAAAACGTGATTACCAAGAGTACAACCAAACTCCACAACCTTTTCAATGTCCTCCTAGCCCTTTTTAGAGTGAAACATGGATATCTATCAAAGCAAAATGGGGATTAGATTTTCACCAGGTGTGGAACCACCCATGAGGCATGTAATTCTTTGACAAAAGGCTTCAAAGAGATGCGATCTCAATGTGTTTCCATAATTGTAGGACAGGCACAAAAGGTTCTACGAAGAAACTGGTCCCCCATTCACCGTATGCAATGCAATAGGTGTCTAACCTGCGCCACCCACACAGAAGGGAAAAAAAGAAAAAAAAAGTCCCTTCCCCCAAATTTATCCCACCAGAACAAAGGGACATGCCAACAAGAAAAAACCCATCAATACACATTGAAATAATTAATGGAATACCGTAATTATTCCACCAACCGCTAGCTAATAACCACACAAGGAAAATATCTTTTTGTTGGAACCCACGCATAAGGGACATTTCACTGCCAAAGTGGTGAAGGGGAAAATGATAGGTGGTTGTTGGAAAGATTAACTTGAGCATTAAAAAAAATAACAACCCCATCAAAGCTTTGCACTACCCACTACCTCCTTACACACTCACAAGATAGCAAGAAAAGAAATCCAATTAATCTAATTGATCCTATACTAACCAAAAGGCTAAATTTCATACGACTGACATGCTGGAGGAAGAAACATTATAGTTTCCTTTTATTTAAACGATTGAAACGACAAGCAAACAGGACTACATGACCAAGGGGGAGGAAACTAGAGGTTGATGTTCGAAAGTGAACATGGATCAAGGACCGAACATGGCACCACGACGAGGTAATTCCCTTCTCCATCGTGGAACAAGGTTTGGTCTACGGGAGTGAATAGAATGATATAACAAAACGACATAGAGGTAATTAATATTCATATCGATTACAAATGGCGATAATAATAAGATATATGTAATTTCCGATTGACCATTCGCTTAATAATATCATTTTTATCATTATTTTATTTTATTTTATTATTATTATTATTTTTAATTTTAGGACTTAAACAAAAAAGGATTTATAATTCATAATAATAATGACGGACAGTCAAGCTTGACGATCTAAGGACATGATTTTCCCTTAATAAGAATATCGTAAAGGACATTGCAAGGGCCAACAACAGAAAATAATGACATGACATAAGAAGACATGACGAAAAGGGAGAATGCTGAATATTTCCTGTGACAAGGGAGAAGCCAACAAAGATAAAAAGAAGCATAACAACGTTCAACTCTTAGCAATAAGGTCACCGAAGTATGAACAGGTGTAATTGTTATCACCAAATCACAACACCCCTCTATTCATACAAGTGCATATACTTGAAATCACGGTGTGATTGGATAACATGGGTACTATCTCCAAGTTGTGGGACTTGCTACTTGAGATAGACCTCCAGAGAAAGCTGGTTCTTGCTCCTAAACTACCTGCCACAATCTACTCTAATGCAGGGGAAAGTAACTATTCCAATCTAAATTTCCAAGGGACCAGGGAGAGAGAATGCATAAAATGAAAGCCTACGCTAAAGCGGTGATACGCCAGAAAAGGAGGGTGTGAGAGTAGTCTCCAAATGCGTGAAATACAGAGGCAAAGTACACACTAGAAGAGGTGATGACAGTTCTCCATAATCTAGCAAAGTGCATTCACAACGATATTCCAAGCATGAAAAATGATAATTGATCCCTGCAAGAACATAATAATAGACACAATATTCTTGTAGAAATATTAAAGGGCCAAGAAGAATGCAAGAAAACACAGCAGGGGAAGATATATCCACAAACTGATATTTTATTGCTTCATGATATGCACAGTTCAATCTATTACAGGATAAGGGCCTGTATCACCTTGCAAGGAATCCACTACAAGGGCCTACAACGCATTGGCTTCACAAAGAAATTTTGACAGAGCTTTTCTATTTGAAAACTCTCTCTTTTACAATGAGCCCAACACTCCAATTTATAGAAAAATGAGAAGGGAAAGAGAAGGGAAAATGGGAATCCCGAAATCTATCCTTCAACCACCTATAAGAGGAATTAAATGGAGTAAAATGATTATATATTACTTTCAAAAGGCTCCCCATACTGTCCCAGGTGCTGCAGCAGAGAAAGAATGATGACCATGCCTCTTAATTGCACTCCCAACCACCAAATACAACACTGTTATGAACCAGGCCACGTTTTCTAAAAAATATCACTTTATCATCAAATTTGGAATTTCTTGATTTCTATGCATTGGCCTCAGAGCCATGATTCCAACGGTACCGATTTTGTGTGATTTCGTTGAGAAATGCAAAAGTTATGGCTTTCTGAGTGCGGGCAGCTATTTTGGGTCTGGTAGGCATTTTTGTCATTTGACGGGAATGAGCATTAACTGACTGGAGCAGAATATGTTTCTCTTAATTAAATATATCTACCCTCATTAAAAAGGACGTCGTGATCATTCCAGAAAGTCCAATTTTGTGAAAATCAGAGCTCGGAGTCAAAAGTTATGGCCGTTTGAAGTTTCACGGGTCAAACGTTGACTTTTCTTCTCTGCTTTTGGCTGCTTCAGCTTTTCGCGTCCCACGCGTACTTTTTTCCCAGCTGTCCCAGACAAAAATCTCCTGCTTCGGCCGATTCGAGCTTCCTTGTTCCTGTTTGAGGCCTTTTCACCTTTTTCGGCCGGTTCGCGTCCTACGCGTACCTTTGTCCCAGATGTCCCATACGAAAATCTCTTGCTTCGGCTGATTCGGGCTTCCTTGTTCCCATTTGAGGTGAAGACATGTGGCGAGAATCCATTCATTGGTGGCTCTTTCGGCTTTCCGCATCCCACGCGTACTTTTGGCCCAACTGTCCCGGACGAAAGTCCCCTATTTCGGCCGAATCGGCCGGTTCGCGTCCTCCACGTACTTTTGGCCTAGATGTTCCAAACCATCTGGGACAAATATCTCCGAACCGCCTGAAATGGACTGACCTGCACCAAACCGTCCGATCCGCATCCTCTGCGTACTTTTGTCCCGGATGTCCCAAACTGCGCGAAACAGGACTTAGGCAATTTTCTTCATTTTTTCGGCCAGTTCAGCTTTTCGCGCCCCGCGCGTCCTGATGTCCCAACTGTCCCGCAGACTTCTTGGACTAGGACTTAGCCGATTTTCTTCATTTTTCGGCCCCAATCTTGGTTTTTTGCATTTTTTTCACCTTTTCTAACCCGCTGGGTTTTCTTCTTGGATGGGAGAGTTAGAAAGAAGCCGAGGGGCCCCAAAAAACACGATTTTGGGCCTTTAAACAATATATTTTCTTGGGACTAAAGAATTTGATGCATGTTATCAAAATTACCTTGAGGGGTAAATTTTGGATAACAGTAATGTCGAACGGGGAATTTTTATTTGTATTTCATGTGTGAGAAAAGTGATGTATTTAAAATTCTTGATGGGCAAGGGGAATTCGATATGTCAAATATTTCATTAGTATCATGTCATGGAATGTTCGAGGTTTAAAAAAGCCCTAACAAAAATTCTCTGTTCATTTATCTTGCTAATTAATTAACAATTTAGATATGATTTGTTAACAAGAATTCAACATTTTTTTTCCTTAGAACACTCTACCTTGTATTGCACCATATTTTACGTATTTTCACATGTAGCATATTGAAGGTAGAGCTGGTGCTAAACTTTTGATCATGCCGAAAGTTTCGATATTAATCACTACCTCAGGCCAGGACCCCAGTAATAAGGATGTGTGGGTGATTATGAGTATTAATGACCTTTCAATTGGTATTATTAATATTTATGCCGTAATGATAGTGTTGACATTTTTTGCACTTGTGCAAAAATGGGCAACTCAAAACTTTGTTACGATGGATAGCCTTGGTGAAGTATACCTAAGCAAAGGGAATTTACATAAGATTATTTTGTTACTGTTGATTTGTGAAAGAGATTAAGTGAAATCTGTAGCTATGTGTGCTGTTACAAAATGTAACATATCACATAGTCTGCAATTTCACGAATATTCTCATCAAAAGAACACAAGCCCCAAAGGACAGTGGTGTTATCTTGATGAAGACACTAGATCGTAGAGTATGTGAGGTGTATAGTTTTGGAACAGTAGACATAGTGGCAGTTTTCAAGTAATCAGATTCACGGTTATTATCTTGGTGCCTATTAAATTTATTATCCTATGTTTATTAAGTTGTTTGTGATTAATGAGATTGCATCCATCTACACTGTCATAAATGATTACAACTAACTCCTTTCCTACTACTTACGTCAAGAAAATACTAACAAAAAAATGGTGACAATAATGTCTAAATGTAAGTGGCAGGAAGGAGTCAAGTTGAAAGGCATAGGCTAAGACAGTCAAAAAACATACAAGGAGGCACATCTCATTGAATGGTTATCCAGTGGAAGTTACAGGTATTCACTTTAAGATTATCCCTTATGTTAATTCATTTTATTGAGATATTGAGTTTCCTACATCATTGTACAATCAAAGGAAAACTGAATGCAGAAAGAGATAATCAACTAATTATTTGAATTTAATGCTTTATTCATAAGAGATCATAAGTTTTCCCACACAAGCCGTGGGATATGACTAAGTGCCTCATCATATACATGGAAATGAGAATACTACATGTGCTAAAGAACAAGAGTAGAGGAGTAGAAAGGAACCCATCATTGCCTATCTGTCTTCTATCCCCGCTCTTCATCATCTCCATCTCCATCTCAACTCTTCCATCTTTCGTTTCCATCTCTATTTTCTTTTAACTGCAAGGTAAGAGTAGTATCTGTCAAATTTTGAGCTCAGGGTACAATGTTATTCCAATGCTCATGTTCTAAAGCAAATACATATTCTAATTTAAATGTATCTAATGGTACTTGAAGGAAAGAAATATAGAAATGTATCACACAGGATGAGAAAGAGATACAGATAGGCTAGCAGCAAAGGCAAAAGCAGAGTACATTAAGTGAAATGAATGGTAAGAGAAAATCAAAGAAGCTACAGATTGTGTTAGAAAAGGCAGAAGCTAGAGTAGCTTGTAAAAGAAAAGGATGTGGAAAATAGCACATGAAGGAAGTTGGAAAACAGCTTGCAGAAGAAGGAAAGAAGAAGAAATAAACCACATGGATACAAGAGAGGCCAAAAAGCCTATTTATTTCTAACTTATTTTTGAATTTCGCAGGAACAGGTTGCAACATTGAATGAAATCAGTTTATCTGGTTAATAGGAAAGCAGTGAATAAAAGGGAATAAGCATCAGTTTCAGATGATTTGTAGGAAGCATCAAGCATCAGAATGGGTCAAGAAAGACATACTTTGCAAATCAAGATTGGAAATCTGAAAAGGGATAGAGAAAAGAGGATTCTGAAATTTTTTGCTAGAGTCTCCCCTTGTAAAATTGACTTTTGATTTAAATTTTTTTTGAAATACATGTTTTTTAAGCTACTACATGCTTTTAAAACTATCTGAGCTTTAAAGGGAATAAAAACAGTCAATAAAAGTACATGTTTCATCACTTCTAATTTGATATCATGACCAAATGAAACATATAGGTATTCCAAATTTTCAGCATGCTACAGCTATCAAAAGTTCTTTTTAATTTCCAAATTCAAGTGTGAATCAAAGGGCAACTACTTCACAATTTTAAGAAGTTGCAATGAATCGAGTAAAGCCAGCATGGACAACTCATTCAAGTAATCAAAAAAGCAAGAGAGATGTTTATATCTTTTGAGAATGGTCAAATCATAAGAATTTGGAGAGAGAAGGATTCTGGAAAATTTTTGACAGAGTTTCCCCTTACAAAATGGACTTTCTAGAAAAATAGAAATGATATTTTAATGCAAAATTTGAAATACAATTGCTACCATGACTTCTAAAAAAGGAAAAGTCATTACAGAAAAGGAAAATAGGTATTTTCTTCATTTTCCAGAAAAGGAGCATCTATTTCATTATACATAACGGAATGCTATCATGTTTCCAAAAAAGAAATAGTACACAATTTCCATAAAGTCATTATTCCAAGTGAGCTGTCAAAGTTATAGAATATAAAATATGATATTCATCTTCCAACTGAAGAAATAAACTAAAAATCTTAGCAAGTATTCAATCAAAGCATGCTTTCCAAAACAGAGTTCAAGAAGTCAAGCATGCATCTACGGTGAGAAATTACTCAAAAACAAGTATTTTTGCCTCTACAGAATGAAGGAACGAGTCATAACTTACAAATACATAATTTGACAAGTACCAAAGGAACTTCTAGAGTTAAATTTGAAATAAAATGGTTGTATCAACAAAAGGTAGTCCAAGTCCTTTACACTTCTTTTACACTTGCAAATAATCAAGGGTTACAGTTTTCTCATTGCATGAAGAGAAAGAATTTACAAACTATGCATCTACAGAATGGAGGAGTAAATGACAAACTACTAGGTATGTATCTATCAAAAGAAGAACGGAAAGAGTTTGAGTATAAAATGAGAAACAAAAAAATAGCTAACACTTCCAAATAATGAGCCATATCTATAAATATCAAACTCATGCATAGAAAGGAGCCTTAATAAATTAGAGTTTGAAAGTTCGCTACAGAAGTAGGAGATAGACTTCACATGCAAAGTATTTACAAAGATTATGATTGGTATTTCCATGTTTTAGAGTTACAGAGCTAAAAATCGAGCTCGAAAGGAAGATAGAAAATAGTGTTGGAACTCACTGTGCCCGAGGACGAAAACAAAACAAACAAGCAAAACAATGGTCGAACTTCCCTCTGCTAACTCGTATTTGAGTTCATTAGCAACTGAATCAAAAAGCTAGATAGAAAACTAGAAGCAAGGCAGTCATTTGAATTTTCCACAAAGGATAAATAACAAGTAAATAGATTAAATGATCTTTAGATCATACTCAGAAGAGAAAAGCCGATTTACAAGTGAGCTACAGGAAATGAAATTTAAAAGAATACCTTCGAGCTCCTAAAAAATGCACAGCCAGTCGTAATTGAATGGCATCGAAGGTCTCCAAAATAAAAAATTCAGGCTCAAAGACCTCCAAGATCTCCATGATTTCATCAAGAATGTAGGGTGAGGAAAAAATTTGCCAGGGCTTTGCCCACAAAATGAAAAACCAAATGAAATGACCAAGTGCGAAGCCCAAGTGCTAAAGGTTGCATCCTTTTTCCTACACACAGGAGATGATATTTTGCATGCCTTCACAACAGGATAGAACAGAGAAGATCATATGAGTTTTCATGTGCAAAGAAAGAAGACTTGCCTAGCAAGAAATTATTAATTTTAGCAAACTATTCACCTTTCTTTCTTAAAAATAGAATAGTCAACTTTAGTTTGACTATACTGTATCTAAGGCTGATAATTCCTCTTTTTATCACATACTTTAGTTTGTATTATTTAATTCCTTTATTTATTATTAAATAAAGGGTAAAATTAGGATACATGGGTGAGTACAACTTTTAGGCTATTTTAGGAAGGGGGTGAAATTTTGCTATATATTGTGTGCTATTGCAAAGCACAACAGGGGGGGAATTTTTTAGATATTTTTCCTAGATAACTTTTGATATGAGTACTGAAGCAATTTCTACCAGTTTCGTCCTCTGAGTGTGAATTATTCTTTCCTTTCCAAGTTATTCTGTAGTCTTGTGTATGTCAATATTAATCTTGTGAATCAATATTCCCTGATTAATCACTTTACCCTGCTGCAAATTCACCATTTCTCGCTAAATATTATCGTGCATATTAGCTTACTAGTGCTGTTGTGATTCTCCCTTGGTAAAAATTAAGTGTTTTGCGCTTATTTCTTGCAGAAAGTATTAATTGGTTCGTGCACCTAAAGAATTCTTCACAAATAAGTTGTGTACGTCACTCAGTCAAGTTCTCATCTCAAATTTGGTGTATCACCTTTGTATTATTTAAATTTATAGTCATCTTTACCCCTTAAACTCCCAAAAAATAGTTTAGAGAACACCAATAAGGAATCGGCCTTTTAACCTCGGAGGTTCACCTCAAAATAGGTATACCCACAAACCTGAGGTGTCCCCATTGTATCTACAAGAGAGAGAGAGAGATCTATCGCAGACTTAGAAAACCTTCTGCCATCTTTCTGACTGGTGCATTTTTGAGAGATAATAGATAGTCCCGAAATAATAATATTATGTAAATGGTTAGGTGAAAAATTACCCTTTGTTTACTGTTTTTGTGTGGAAAATTTAATATGGAGTACCGGGATGATAAATGTGGCACCCTTCTTATGCATTAATGTATTGGTGAACGTATGGCCTGGTATTATTTTAAAATACAATAGGGCATTTCTGATCCTTTACTCAGACATCAAAATAAATTTAAAGACCAAGTAAGGTTCACTTGGACCAATCTTTAAGAAGGATATGATCAGGATTTAACATGAATCGACCATGCACTTCTTTCACAAAAACCCTATTTTCTATTTTTAATCACTTATGATCCTTTGTTATCAAGGTATGGTCATAAGTGATTTTGTTAAACCACCACTTGATCAAATATAAGTTTTTTTTCAAGGGGGCCCTACCAAGGTGCCCAAAAATCAATTCTATCTTAATTTTTCTTTTTTGAGGAATCCTAGAATGGTCCCGCTCATTGCCAAAATTTGGAACATTACGACACATCTTCCATTTTATACCATTTTAATTTCATGGTGGGAGATGGTGATTCACCGCACCATGAGGTTCTTCTATAGGTTCACTAAATATGTGGCCTAAGTTCATTGGCGTGCCTATTTGGCTCTGCATAAGGAATTTAGAATAATCTATCTAGTTCTCGATTCAAATCCTTTTGATTCTCATCTTTAGTTCCAAGCTACTAGTTTTTGGCACAAGCTCAAACTTATTGAATACCATTTTTTCCATGGTGGGTAGATCCAGTCGAGACTTCACTTGCTTAGGGTGGGAGATAAAGCCTCTAAAATATTTTTCAAATCCCTCTGGACCAAGTATGCTTGTCAACAAATAAAATCTATTTATGATTCTTAGCAATGGCTTATTGAGCTCCCAAAGATCACTAATAATTTTTTCAAGCACTACCATCTTATTTTTCATGCTTAGGATTATTCAATTGAGAGTGCTACTACTCTGCAAAAATGTATTGATGTGGTGCCTAATAAAAATTTTCCCAGATATTTTCCTTGCCACGACACCCTTCTCACTTTGGAGGAGCTTCATGCAGCCTTTCTATATCTTACAGATGACAAGTCTCCGGGTATGGATGGTATCTGTACGTACCCAAAATTGTAAGGTACTGTACTGCCAGAACAACATAACAAGTGCCCCGATGATGATACAGGTCTCCTCGCAAGGTGTTCGGGATCCGAAAAAGCCCTCGGAGTATGCGTTAACATCCCGCGTGCCCCGCTTAGCCCCCGCGCACTTTATTTTCCCCTTTTTCCCTCTTTCCTTGGCCTCTTGACCTTCAGTGACGAAACCGCCGCCCTGAAGGGCGATGGTCTCGTGACCACCGCCCTGAACAGGGCGGCGGTCCTGTAATCGCCGCCCTACTCAGAGCGGCGGTCCTCTGCACGTTTTCTAGAATGCTCTTTTAACGTGACTCGCGTGAAATATCACGTTTCACCAGCTTTTCTTTACCGACTTGAGCATGCATTAATGTTTTTGGTCCCCTAGAACAGTGTTTTTCCTTTGTTTATTGTTTAGGAGTTCAATTTGGTTTTGGTTTTTGAGAGTTGGAATTCCTATAAATGCATGGTTTGTGTACATGCAAATGGTTTGAATTTGGTGAAGAATTTGGTCTGGAGTCTTTGGGCACCATTTTTCCTTGTTAGAGTCTTCTGATTTTTAGTTTTTATTTAGCTTGCTTAGGATTGATAGCATAGTTTCTTTCATACTTGGTTAGTATTACTCAGCTGTTGGTAAGCCACAGACCCATCTTGTGCAGGCAGTGCTGTTGTTTCATCCAGTCCAGTTAGAAGCTTGTCCCTGAAATCCTCTTTGCTGTAGATTTATTTTTACTGTGTCTTGGAGTTCTTAGTTCAATTTGTTATATACCTGGTTAGCTTTATTCAGCTGTTGGTAAGCCACATATCCAACTTGTGCAAGCAGTGTCTTTATTTTGGAATAGAATAGCTTGGGAAGCCATTAAAGTTGCAGGTTTTGCTCTTCGTATAGGATAGTTGCAGGTTCTGGTCGCTTCATGTTGCATGACTCATAGTAAAATCCCGCTAGGAATCACATAAGCCAAGCTCTGTACTCTTGCGCTATCCCTCTCCTACTCGCATTCTCGGTCTGTATTCTGAGCTGTCCTTGTCCCAAAATCTACTCCTATCGGTGCTAGCATTACATGCTTTTCTGGATCCAAGTGAACATGAAAGAACGAGAAGATCATACTGAGGGGACGAGATCATACACACACCATCGGATTCGCCACTGTTCTGCGGAATCCAGGTTTTAAATTTCAAAGTTCTAGTCATACTCATATCAAATAGAGTAATTAATCACTTTATTTCATTTCATTCTATTCTCGATATTGCCAGGGAAGCTATGGGGATTGATAGTTTCTGAGAAACTATGATTCACTCGTCACTTCTGAGGTAGGATCGAGAATCTTGCAGGTAGATTAGACAGGTTATTTTATTCATTTAGAATAATTCTACAAATCACACAGGAAAATAACCACACTCGGTTATCTTGTCTGTTTTTAATTATTGTTTAGTTATTATTTCTAGATATGCTTAAAATAGTTTGCTTTCCTTAAAATTGTTAAATATTTCAGAGAAGAATAAAAGTTATATGGAGGTAGATTTATTTCACGTAGTTAGAATTTGCTTCATTACAGTTAGTTTTTCCTTTTATGACAATTACGGTACCTCAAGAGCCTAGGGAATATATATTTGAGCCAATCGTGCCTTAACCAAACCTCGTCACAGAGATAGTTGACATAGACCAAAATCTCAGGATATAAGTATTCCAAACAACCACATATTTACAACTGATCAGTTCTCAGTTAAGAGGATTAAACATGGAAGACGACCAAGCACATGCGTTTTGGTCAAGTCAGCCAAAATACAAATTACCCTAGAAAACATCCACATGACTGTAGAAGGGCTCGAAAGAGAACAAACATTCGGGTGCGATCCTCTAGTTCCACAACCAGATGCTGGAGACACCCTCGTAGATATAGATACCAGATTAAGAATCTAGGTTGCAAGAATGCCTGAAAGGTATTATGAGAAGATCACACAACTATTGGTTCTAAACATAGAAGTTGAGAAAGCATACGATTATTGGATACTAGGGATTAGAACTTGATCTCGCGTATGACCATAACAGGACCACAACAACCAAGAGTCTATGGTTGTGACCCACAGATCCCACAGCCCAACGAATCCACAAGTTAGTTAGATATAGACACTGGCCTATGCACACTAGTATTTCAGTCCACTCCACTTCTACCTATCATCATCGAACAACTGTCCTTACTAGATATAGTGGCTAACGAAGCTAGGGAATTCTGGACTAGGCCAGAAAGTCGTCCGTAGAGTCAATTATATTCATCATCCACTATATGACGTTATCGGGAGATATACACGAAACAATCCCAGGTCATTTTCCACGTATTCCGCAACCCATAGATCGAATCACGCCAGAGCTCGATATTGATTGGAGCCTTCGAGCAGTCATCCTCGCTGATCGATCTATCACACTAGTCCAAGTTAGAAGGGCCTTCTTTGCCTTAGATTCACAAATTCCACTAGTGCGTGTCGAAGACATTAGACTGCCTAACTAGTTTGTCTGCATATTCCATCCCCACCGGCTATCTCGGCACGACCTCGGGAGGTCGGGTACGCGGAAGAGATACTTGTTCATTCTCACGCTCGCCTGTCACTTTTCCGACGTACAAAATTGGTGAACCCGATGTGAAACAAACAATTGTTTCACCTTCTCTTTGAGAAGTTTTCAAATCTTCTCTCATCCACCTTCGCTCCTTCCCATTATTCTGCGGGTATTCATATACCCCCCGAATATGTCGAGATTCAATGCATATGGTAGACCCCTCTTGGGTCTTGAAGCATACTACGCCACATAGAATAGGGAATCATCACCCTCGCTCTCAGTATGGGGTGACAACTATTCAACTAATCAGTTGTCAACACAAACCCCAAGAATCAGATATAGTTCGTCTTTTCAAACTGAAGAGTTAGATCAATCCCTTCGAACCCAACAAACAGAGCCTTCAGGTTCAAACAATATGACGTTTACTGGAGAATCTGGTTCATCTCCTCAAATGTTACTCAGACCACAAATTAGTAGGCAATTAGATCCATACCTGGTCTTAGATTATGGACAGTCAACACGTTATCCTAGGAGTGAACAACGCTCCCGGGGAATGTACCCATCTATAGGAGGTTTACAAATACAACCCGAAATCTCTTTTCAAGAAAATACCTCTATGCCACTGCATACAGGAAATATTCTGGGAGAAACTTGGCAAGATAGCAATCAGTTTATGACAGGATATCACGTACCTTTACAGCACCAAGGTATATAACAAACGCTGCTCAGGCAAAGTACCGTGACTTCACCAAATGAAGTCATTTCAACGTTAGTAGAAAGAGTGAGAGGGTTAGAACTGGCTCAAGCAAGTCAAAATTCTCCATTCATACAAACAGGAAGTTCCAATCCTCCATACCACTCTGGTCAAGTAGATCTCCTTATGGGAGTAGGCACGTTAGGCATGCCTCCTCAATATCCACAGCAAACGCTAACAAGGCCTATTATCTCTAACACTATTCCTCCTGGTCTAGTGTCGAACAGTCCGTTCCTCGACAATACCCCGTCCTACTTAAACATATACTCTAAATCACCATAAGGAGATATGTTCTCCTCTCCCGGCATGTTTTCTCAAACGCAGGGACCTCCCTATGCCCCTGCCAACGCGTACGCTGCACCGTATCCACAACCTATCCCACCACCACTCCCTCAACAAACACCATCAATGGTCGAAAGCTATGAGATAGGGACTTATTCAGAATACCTAAAGGAACCCTTAGATTTCACCATACGAAGCATCATGCTTCCAAGACCTCTCCTTTGTTTGCCTTAGTTCAAGGGTGAGGGAGATCCAAACGCACATATCAAAGCTTACGCTACAGCCATACGAGAATTACTCCCTTGGGATGGGGTTGTTGCTAAAATATTCCCCAAAACACTGGAGGGCATTGCTCTCGATTGGTATTATAGAATACCTGAGGCTTCCATACATTCATTTAAACAACTCGTGTCAGAGTTCATCAAAGCCTTCGACATGAACAAACTACTAAGAACAGTAATCAGGGAATTCTTGCACATCAAACAAGAACACAATGAATCTGTCGCCCATTTCATCCAGAGGTGGCGTACAGTTCTTTACTCTTCAGCAAGTGCTCCAAACATGGATCAGATGGAACTATGTGATTTATTCCTTCATTCTCTCAGTAGAGAAGTGAAAGAAGAAGTCCAGAAGTTCCCACTAAGGACTTATGATGAAGTACTTGAGAGCGCTCTGCGAATAGATCAAGCAGCGATAGATAGTGGTCGTAAGACATACGAAGCAAATGGGAGGTTAATCACCTCTACTCAAAATACTACAACTACCACAAATGTCAATCAAGGACCCAAAATCCTTAACAAAAATCATGGGGTAACAATGGATGGGGTAACCGACCAGCCCAAGAGGGTAAATGTCGTTAATGCTCCATCACAAACAAACAACCAGCGAAACAACAACTTTACCCCAACGGTCAATACAGTGGATTTTAACCATCAACAACAACAACAAAAACAACAGTGAAATCCCATACAAGGGCCAAGCCAAAACTCATTTGGTTACCAAAACCAAAGTCAAAACCAAAAACAACAATTCCAAAACTTTGGTCCTAATAGGCAACAGTTTGATCGGAATTTTAGGCCACAATACACACCAAACCAACAAAACGGGAATTATAATCCCAATTCTTATTGTGGTTTCCATAAAATTCATGGTCATGACACTAGAACGTGCCGTGACTACAATAAATTTATGCAACGTTTGCCAGAAGAACAAAGACAGTTCTTCACAGACCTGTTCTTGGTAGATCCCGTCTCATCATCACCAAATACTCTCGCAGGGGCAGTTTCTCCTCAGAATGCTCCCCTCAAGATCTTTAATGATCCGCTCCCAAATCATGACAGCAATAGGCTGAATCCAACTAGAACAAACAAAGGTGCAGTGATGGGAAACAATGACCATGAAGCCTCGACTTCATTAAATCCATCAGTTGCGCCACAGTTGGGAGCTCAAACGAGACCTAAGATAGTCAGTTTGGTAGAATTAGATGCTGAACTACATATCGAAGCTATAACGAGAACACAAGAGTATTTCTCTCAACCAAGCCCAAGTCATCTGCCAGAGACAGATAAGAGTCAGCAAATAGTTGAAAAACCCATTGGTGCCTATGATTTAATTAGTGACCTAACAAAGACCTTTTCACACATTTCATTTTTGGACTTACTAAAGAACTCTCCCCCTCACAGAGCTACTCTTTTAGAAGCATTAGGTCTAGGCCATCTAATTAACATCACTCCACCTCCCGAAACACAAGTAAATCACATAGATTTTGATATCCACCCTCCGGGGCAGCCAGAAAAGGATGTTGAATTCATCTTCGAAATAAGTAAAATGCCCATAGATGCTGAGATCGCATGCCGAGGTGACCCAACCTTACACTTGCAAGTGTGGGTTTATAATAACTATGTAAAACGGGAAATGGTTGACGATGGGGCTGCAGTTAACATAGTCCCTTTCTCTTTCCTCCAAAAACTTGGATATGGAGAAACAAACTGTTCCACTACATGAAATACCTTGAGAGGCTATGATAGCCTTAAAGCCACTTCGATAGGAACTATAATACTGCCAGTCACCTTAGGGCCCAAAACCATCTTGACTGAGTTTTATATTATAGATCGGGAAACTAACTATAATATGATCCTCAGCTGACCTTGGATACATTGAATGAAGGCAATCCCTTCCACGCTATTTCAAGAAGTAAGATTCTTGCATCTGGGAAAGGTATTTGTAGCCAAAGGTGATCCAAAACCTTTCGATTTGCACCTAGCTGATTTAAAGAAAAGACCAGGGGTGCACTCAGAATTTGAGCTGCCAACAAACCAACTTAATAAACCCTCTGACCCAAAGCCAGAGGAAAAGTTGATACCTAAAACGGATCTTGAAACTACCAGCATAGCCAAAACAATTCCAACCCCTGAAGGTAAAACTAAAGAAACAGTATCATTAGGGACTACTGTGAAAATCGTTGAGTTGATAGAACAAGATTCACCAATGTTCTTACCATTCGATTCAGTAGGCATAGGATTTTCCCTAGGTGTTGGTTCCTTACCAGCAGAGGATCTCTGTATGGTAGAAGTAGAGTGTGCAAACGCAGCAGATGCCCCAACATCTACACTCCCGGCTAAGTATTGGACTCTCCATTTTGATGGAGCTAAATGTCATTATGGAGTGGGGGCAGGTATAATTCTTACTTCGCCCGAGGAGAAGGTCCTCCCATTCTCTTTTAAGTTAAACTTTGAATGCACAAATAATGGCGCTGAGTACGAAGCCCTCCTCCTTGGCCTCACCTTAGCCAGAAGAATTGGTATTAATAACATCAGAGTCTTGGGAGACTCGCAATTAGTAACAAACCAAGTTTCTGAAGTATATGAAACTAAAGCCGAACATTTACAACTCTACAAAAACACTGTATTAGATTTAAGCAAGGCGTTTAACTTCATATCCATTGAAGCGATCCTGCGAGAGAAAAATCTTCTCGCCGATTCAATAGCAACCTCAGCATCACGTTTTACTCCAAGCAATGAGCTAGAAGATACTCACTTCACAGTATCCATTCGCGACGAACCATTAATAAAAACAATGACAAATCCTCTTTTAAGCGGAAGTGAATCTACCATCCTAGACCATGTTGGAAATGATGCGGCTACTTTGGATTATTTAAATGCCTATGCAGCATTACATCTCTCCTATCACATGCTAGATTTATCCCTGATTCCACATTCATCTTCCTACTTTAGAAATCCCGTAACGGATCTTCCCTCACAAATGGAACCTAACATATACGCAATAGGAAACGGGGATGATATAGATTTACCTCCAGCACCACCTGAGTTCGAAGAGGGTAACGCCTCTTTAATTGAAGAAACAATCGATGTCAACATTGGGACAGAAGATGAACCAAGAATATTGAAACTAGGTTCTTCGTTGACACCAGAAGAAGTGGAAATACATACTCAGGTTCTCAAAGAACATCAGAAGGCGTTTGCATTTAATTACAAGGAGATGACGGGAGTCGCACCCCACATTGCAGTACACAACCTCGTCACTAGATCGGATGCAAAGCCAATTAAACAAAAATCAAGACCCATGAAACCCAAAGTAGCTCTCATGATAAAAGAGGAAGTAATAAAACTCCTTCAGGTAGGATTCATCAAGCCAGTTGACTACTCCCAATGGGTATCTAATATCATTCCCATTCTCAAGAAGAACGGAAAGATACGCATTTGCATAGATTTCTGAGACATCAACAAAGCGTGTCCTAAAGATGATTTCCCATTACCATCCATAGACGTTATTGTTGATGCAACAGCTGGTTTTGAACTCTTGTCTCTCATGGATGGATTCTCGGGATACAACCAAATCAGAATATCTGAGCAAGATCAAGCTAAAACCACATTCATAACTCCTTGGGGAACCTATTGCTATGCTGTCATGCCTTTCGGTCTCAAAAACGCTGGTGCTACATACCAGTGGGCTATGACTTATATATTTCACGATTTAATTCATAAAATCATGGAATCCTACGTAGATGACTTGTTGGCTAAGGCCAAGAAGCGTTGTGACCATCCCGAAGTACTCCACGTCATTCTTTCACGTTTAATAGAATACGGAGTCACGCTAAATCCAGAGAAATGTGTCTTTGGTGTAACAGGAGGAAAGCTCCTAGGTTACATCATATCATCACGAGGGATTGATGTTGATCCAACCAAAATTCAGGCTGTCCTCGAAATGGTCCCACCTTCGAGTGAATCTGGAATCAGATCATTTCTCGGAAAGCTGGGTGCAATCCGGAGATTTATCCCGGACCTAAGCTTCGCCGTTCATCCAATCAACAATTTACTCAAGAAAGACTATAGCATTGATTGGACTGAAGATTGCAATGAAGCTTTTGAAGCAGTTAAGCATTTTTTGTTATCACCACCTACGTTAATGCCACCTAAGCTAGATCGCCCGTTAATTCTATATTCGCGAGCTACCAATGTCTCGCTGGCCTGTATGTTGGCCCAAGAAGACGATGACAAGAGAGAACGTGTGATTTATTTCATTAGCCGAACACTTCTCGACTATGAAACACGCTATACACAAGCAGAGCGAGAATGTCTTGCCATAGTCTTTGCTACTAAACGTCTAAGACATTACATGCTGAATCAAGAAACAAAGGTCATGGTAAAGACGGACCATTTACGGACTTTTCTCACACAAGGTTCCTTATCCAAAAAGGCTGGACGTTTTATAACCTTAATGGGAGAGTTCGAATTAACATTTGTAAATCAGAAGTCAGTTAAAGGACAAATCATCGCGGATTGGTTAGCTGACAACCCATTAGACGAAGGCGATCTAGTAGATTTGGATTTTCCAGATGAATGCGTATACTACATCGAAACTCTACCTGCTATCTCTGAGTGTCCTTGGTACACTGACATCGTTAATTATATCATGGACCATACGTACCCAAAGGCAGTTACACCACAACAAAGAAGGCGATTACGCATAATCGTAGCTAAATATATCATTATAGAACAGGTGCTCTATCGAAAAGCATTCAATGGAATGCTCTTAAGGTGTGTTGACACAAAAGAGTCCAAGAGGATTCTCCATGAATCCCACAGCGGTATATGTGGAGGCCACTTCGGTGGCCATGCCACCGCTCAAAAAATACATCGAATGGGCTATTTGTGGCCCACTCTAGAACATGACGTGATAGAGTTCACTCGCTGGTGTCATAAGTGCCACGAATTCTCCCACGAGATCCACATGCCAGCACAAGCTCTACAACCAATCGCAACTCCATGGCCCTTTTCTACATGGGGCCTGGACTTGATAGGGAAGTTCTCTCCCTCATCCACAGACGGCCATAATTTTATAATCACGGCCACTGAATATTTTACCAAATGGGTGGAGGCCATGCCTCTTACTTACTGTACCTGGTTCTGTGATCGCCAAGTTCATTTTGAACCAAATCATTTGTAGGTACGGTATCCCGCAAATCATTATCTCCGATAATGGAACTTCTTTTAAAAATGAAGAAGTTCACGAACTATGCGGTAAATTTAAGATAAGCCATCATACGACTTCCTTGTATTATCCCCAAGCCAATGGGTAGGCTGAAGCAACAAACAAAACACTGAAATCCATTCTCCTCAAAACAGTAAAAGAAAATAAACGAGATTGGCATTTAAAGTTATATCCGGCCTTGTGGGCCCACCGAACCTCAATAAGAACACCAACGGGAGCAACTCCTTTCTCGCTAGTATTTGGGGCAGAAGCAGTTCTCCCTCTTGAGGTCGAAATACCTAGTCATTTCCGCATTTCACTACAAGGGATTCTAGATGAAGACGCTTACAGAGAAGCACGTCTTTCCCAATTAGAAAGCCTAGATGAAACTAGGTTATATGCTGAGTAGCGGCATAGAGCTTATGCTGACCGAATGTGCCTGCAATATAACAAGAAGGTTTATGAACGCAATATATACGAAGGTGGTCTAGTTCTAAGACTAGACAGTCGGATCGACAAGAATACCGGCGAAGGAAGGAAATTCCGACCCAAATGGTTGGGCCCATACCGAGTCATTCTAGAAAGACTACGGAAATGGTGCATACCTCTTATGCACGCTAGAAGGTGAGGAATTTGGCGAAACAGTCAATTCCCTGCACCTCAAGCATTTCTACGCATAAGCAGCTAGCACTGCTTATATAACTATCTACATTGCATCTTCATATAGATTTAGATCATTTTGTCCACTTGTTCTTACACAAATTGTGATCAAGGAATCTATTCTCAAAGTAATTCATTACAAACTCGTGATGTTGTTGGCACAAAACTTTCTAATCATATCTCTCCATTTTCACGATATCATCAATCACTTCAGAATCTTTTATCAAATAAAATCAAACATGACGAAGTCTTAACGGTAACCATACCAAGATCTGCAAGTTTGTTCTCACTTTGATTTCTTCTTAGGATTGGTGTCTTGCCTATGGACTGTTCTAGAAGCTTCATGGTGTCACATCTATCCCATATACACATCTCTTTGGAAATAAGCATATACTGACATTTTACTCAAAAAGACAAGTCAAAAAGTGATTAAAACAGAAAATTTTATTTTTACACATTTCCTTGCCCCACCAACCATCGGTGATGAGCTTGCGTCTCTTACTAGTGACGTAGAGTTGGGAAAGGATGGAAATGCCCTTACTTGCCTATGCCTTGCCCACGGTGATAAACCCAGCACTTCTTACAGGTAGCATGGGGCAAAGTGTAGGGGGTCCTCTAGACAATGCAAACATTAAAAGGTCATAAACAAACTATTCAAACTTTGAGTCAAAAACGAATGAATCAAATGTTCAAAATTCCAAAAGAGTTAAAAATCCTAAAAACCATGATTTTGTCTACTATGTGGCCATCTACGGGTCTAAGTCTGGATAAACCGCAAAGCAAGTTGCACCCAAAACTATGAAGTCATTCGGGTGGAGTAAGCTTGTAGTTTTCAATTTGGTTCCACCAAAGCTTCGTTTGTCTTTCATCACTATCATTTCACCATATTTCATAACTTGCACCCTTCTTGGCTCTTGGTGATGAGCCCTCGCATCTTACTAGTTGCGTGGAGTTAGGAGTGGGGCAAGTTAATCTGTTCATCATACTGGTTATTTTCATCACTTTGCCAAAACAAACATGAGGTATCCAAATTGCTCACAGAAGCTAAGATTTAAGATCACAATATATCTACAATATCATGTATCAGCATCATGAAACACAAAAAGAAAGAGCATTCTGACCATTTGCATCATCTGTTCTCCATTGCATACATGCCATCTAGAAAGCATATAAAACATACATCGTAGTATACACAAGCAGTTGGAAACAGAAAGGAGAAAACACGAGTGACAAGTTTTGATCCAAAAACGAATGCATATATATAAATAACCAATGTTTATATACAATGCCATCATGCTCTAGGCATGGTCAAAACGCTCAAAGAGCCCGTGATATACAAAAGAATCTACAGTACAACGCATAGGAGCCAAGTAGTCTCTCACTCCATTCTTCGACCCCGTAGAGATGGCTGCATCCCCCATGTAGCCTGCCCACTGTGCAATCTGTGCTCGAGACCCTGCCATCTCCAGTGTGAGTCTCCTCCCAATGATCGGGACCCCTAAGATACGGTAGACATCCTCCAAAGTGATGGTCCACTCACCGCGGACCCCTGGCAGTCGGAAAGTGTTCCGATCTGCATCCCAATATGAAAACAAGTCACAAAGTATGTGACTGGATGGTGCGACATGGGGCACACGTGATATACATAATATGCCGGCCCTCTGTAATGTATCCTCCTCATCCTGAGAAAGGGCATCCAATACCCCCGAAAGCCAATCACACTCTCTCTCTCGGCTCCATCTGATATACTCCTCCCTCGCCTGCATGCACCCAAAAACACACAAAACAGGGCAAGTTAGTATCTAATCAATATCGAGAGAGTCATAAAAGCATATAGAAATGATAAAAGTACAAGAACAGTCTCCAAAATAGGTTCCTTTTGCATTCTATGTAAAACCACCGCCCTGAGCAGAGGGGCGGTTTTGTAACCGCCGCCTTAAAGACGATGGTCATGTAATTGCCACCCTGATCAAGGCGGCGGTCGTGTAACCGCCGCCCTAGCCAGGGTGGCGGTCGCGGTCCGAAAACCCGCGCAGGTTGTTAACCCCAAAAAGCCCAAAATGAGCAAAAAATAGACCTTTTTAACTAAAAACAAAGCCTACCCAGTAGGCGCCCCCCCTAGATGGACCTTTTAAACCTAACATTTTCAAAAATAATCCCCCCATTGCAAAGAATTTTCCATTTCAAATTTGAAGAGGGAAAAACACAAAATGGAAGAAAACCAACCTATGATTGCTGAGGTCGGTGTTCCGCTCGTGGAGGCATGATCACGATCTCGCTACGAACGTTTCGACTCTACTCGCGTGAGAAACCATCACTGTGGGTCCCAGAGCTCAAAATCAATCAAATCAACTCACGCAAATGAATAGGAAAATGGGCCCACTTTCATATATATATCGTTCTGTTTCGTTTTAAAATGGATTTTTCGCAGGTTTGGAGCACTGTTGGAGGTAAGTTTCTATCCCCGCATGAATGGTACGTTCTCCTTCCCTATTATCTTAGCGTTTATCTTCCAAGTTATTACATCTATCTGCACTTGAGTTCTCTTTTCATTTTACAGGTAGCGGGAATTTCAGATCTCAACACATGGACGAGTAAGGTATAGCTTCTAACTCCCCATTTCGGGACTGCCATACTCGGACCCACCATTTTATGCCTCTTCATGGCTAAAACACTTCTCCGAGGGGGCAATATGTACGTACCCAAAATTGTAAGGTACTGTACTGCCAGAACAGTGTAATAAGTGCCCCGATGATGATACAGGTCTCCTCGCAAGGTGTTCAGGATCCGGAAAAGCCCTCCGAGCATGCATTAACATCCCGCATGCCCCGCTTAGCCCCCGCGCCCTTTTTTTTCTCCTCTTTCCCTCTTTCCTTGGCCTCTTGGCCTTCAGTGATGAAAGTGATGAACAGGGCGGCGGTCCTGTAATCCGCCGCCCTGCTCAGAGCGGCGGTCCTGTGCGCGTTTTCCAGAATGCTCTTTTGACGCAACCCGCGTGAAATATCACAACTCACCAGCTTTCCTTGCCGACTTGAGCATGCATTTATGTTTTTGGTCCCCTGGAATAGTTTTTTTCCTTTTTTTATTGTTTAGGAGTTCAATTTGGTTTTGGTTCTTGAGATGTTGGAATTCCTATAAATGCATGGTTTGTGTACTCAAGCAAACAGGCCTCTCTCTCTCTCTTAAGTTAGAGTTTTCTGGATTCCTTTAGTGCAATTCCTTTAGTGTTTCCTTTGCTTAGAATAATTAGTTTTCTTCATTGCGTGTTTTGGTTAGTATTGTGTTGCAGCTGGTAAGCCACAAACCCATCTTGTGCAGGCAGTGCTGTTGTTTCATCCAATCCAGTTAGAAGCTTGCCTCTGAATTCCTCTTTGCTGTAGATTTGTTTTACTGTGTCTTGGAGTTCTTAATTCAATTCATTATATACCTGGTTAGCTTTATTCAGCTGTTGGTAAGCCACATATCCAACTTGTGCAAGCAGTGTCTTTATTTTGGAACAGAATAGCTTGGGAAGCCATTAAAGTTGCAGGTTTTGCTCTTCGTATAGGATAGTTGCAGGTTCTGGTCGCTTCACGTTGCATGACTCGCAGTAAAATCCCACTAGGAATTGCATAAGCCAAGCTCTGTACTCTTGCGCTATCCCTCTCCTACTCGCATTCTCGGTCTGCATTCTGAGTTGTCCTTATCCCAAAATCTACTCCTATCGGTGCTAGCATTACACGCTTTTCTGGATCCAAGTGAACACGAAAGAACGAGAAGATCATACTGAGGGGACGAGATCATACACACACCATCGGATTCGCCACTGTTCTGCGGAATCCAGGTTTTAAATTTCAAAGTTCTAGTCAGAATCATATCAAATAGAGTAGTTAATCGCTTTATTTCATTTCATTCTATTCTCGATATTGCCAGGGAAGCTGTGGGGATTGATAGTTTCTGAGAAACTATGATTCACTCCTCACTTCTGAGGTAGGATCGAGAATCTTGCAGGTAGATTAGACAGGCTATTTTATTCATTTAGAATAATTCTACAAATCGCACAGGAAAATAACCACACTCGGTTATCTTGTCTATTTTTAATTATTGTTTAGTTATTATTTCTAGATATGCTTAAAATAGTTTGCTTTCCTTAAAATTGTTAAATATTTTAGAGAAGAATAAAAGTTATATGCAGTTAGATTTATTTCACGTAGTTAGAATTTGCTTCATTACAGTTAGTTTTT
This sequence comes from Taxus chinensis, assembly GCA_019776745.2. Classification (NCBI taxonomy): domain Eukaryota; kingdom Viridiplantae; phylum Streptophyta; class Pinopsida; order Cupressales; family Taxaceae; genus Taxus; species Taxus chinensis. Next base: position 121,386,116 of record CM034146.1, read on the forward strand.
CCTTTTATGACAATTACGGGACCTCAAGAGCCCAGGGAATATATATTTGAGCCAATCGTGCCTCAACCAAACCTTATCACAGCGATAGTTGACATAGACCAAAATCTCACGATACAAGTATTCCGAACAACCACAGATTTACAACTGATCAGTTCTCAGTTAAGAGGATTAAACATAGAAGACGACCAAGCACATGCGTTTTGGTCAAGTCAGCCAAACTACAGATTACCCTAGAAAACATCCACATGACTGTAGAAGGGCTCGAAAGAGAACAAACATTTGGGTGTGATCCTCTAGTTCCACAGCCAGACGCTGGAGACACCCTCATAGATATAGATACCAGCTTAAGAATCTAGGTCGCAAGAACGCCTGTGAGGTATTCTGAGAAGATCGCACAACTGTTGGTTCTAAACATAGAGGCTGAGAAAGCATACGATTACTAGATACTAGGGATTAGAACTTGATCTCGCGTATGACCATAACAGGACCGCAACAACCGAGAGTCTATGGTTGTGATCCACAGATCCCACAGCCTAACGAGTCCACAGGTCAATCCAATATAGACGCTGGCCTACGCACCTTGGTATTTCAGGTCCACTCCACTTCCACCTATCATCATCGAACAACTGTCCTTACTAGATATAGTGGCTAACGAAGCTAGGGAATTCTGGACTAGGCCAGAAAATTGTCTGTAGAGTCAATTATATTCATCATCCACCATATGACCTTATCAGGAGATATACACGAAACAATCCCAGGTCATTTTCCACGTATTCCGCAACCCATAGATCGAATCACGCCAGAGCTCGATATTGATTGGAGCCTTCGAGCAGTCATCCTTGCTGATCGATCTATCACACCAGTCCAAGTTAGAAGGGCCTTCTTTGCCTTAGATTCGCAAATTCCACTAGTGCGTGTCGAAGACATTAGACTGCCTAACTAGTTTGTCTGCATATTCCATCCCCACCGGCTGTCTCGGCACGACCTCGGGAGGTCGGGTACGCGGAAGAGTTACTTGTTGATTCTCACGCTCGCCTGTCGCTTTTCCGACGTACAGTATCCCAAGCAAGTTTTGCAAAGTGATCCGGTCTTTTGTAGGAACTGATCTGCTTTAGGTTTGTAATGAAGCTCTCCAAAATTTCTCTCTTGGGAGTTTCATCAATGGAGACATCATGTTCATTCCAAAAGTAGGAAACCCTAAATAGATGAATAATTGGTGACCAATCACTCTGTTGAATGTTTCTTACAAAATTCTTGCCAAAGCATTGCCACTATGCATTGTGGATCCTATGCTGAAAATCATTGGGCCTGAGTAGAATGGTTTTTTCAAAGGCCATTACATCTTAGGTAATATTATCACGGTGTGAGAAGGCATGAAATGGGCTTGGGTTTGTTTGTAGAGGAATCTCTTCCTCAAGATTGATTTTGAGAAATATTATGATCACATTGGGTGGCCTTTGATCCTTGTCATGCTCAAAGCCCTTGGCTTTGGTGATTTCTTTTAATCGATCATTAGCACCTTGTTTTTGAATGATTTTGTCCAACTCACCATTAATTTTCACCATTCCACTTCCATCAACATTTTTTCCTCTACTAGACAGGGATGCCCTCTTGGTATGACGTTGTTAGTGTTTGCCGCTGATGCACTAGGTTATTTAATTTCTCAAAAATATTAGCAATGTCAGATTCAGGGGATTTTCCTTCCGGATCATGTGACTAAATTTATCATTAGCTAGTTCACTAATGATCCCTTTCTAATTATTGTTGAATAAGAACATAATGTTTCCCGTGTATTTAAATGTCTTGACACTTTCTATTTGGCTTCTTGTTCACATATTTAAATGGCTAAAACCTTGGGTTATCGACAAAGTTATTTGTCTCCTCTAGACTAGTTGAAGGACTACCCTTAGAAATGGATTATCCATGGGACCAAATCAGATTTTTTTGAATTCTTTATGGCTTTAATAGTGGCTCTATGAATTTGTGGCATTATGTTATTAGGAGGGTGGAGCAGAAAGCTACCAAGTGGTCTTCCAAACCCCTCTCTTTGGCTAGAAAATTCCAATTTTTCTATAAGATCCTTGTTGCTACTCATGTCTATTACTCTGAGTGTTGGTGCCCTTCACGCAATTTGTTCACCCAACTTGCGAATCTACTTCAATACATTTTATGGTGTAAAAGTTCAAGTTTAACTAGTTTTCACACAGTTGCTTGGGACATCTTCTTCCTTCCTCATGATCAAGATGGCATGGGGATCATCGATGTCTACCGACATAATGTTTCCTATGAGCAATGGTGATTTTGAGGAGATATAGGATCAAAATTCTAGCTGGTGTCTTTTCTAATTATTCTATTAAGTTGTATTGGACTTGTTGCGGAATAGGTAGGGGATAAATGGTATTACCAAACTAGAATGTCTTGTATCCACATCACAACTTTTCTCTAAGATCCTTATGGTATTTACTTGTTCATTAGATGAATGGATTAAAATTGTTTATCATTTTTTGGATAGATGTAGGTAGTATTCCGATAGTCATTACAAGCTTGTCCATGATCTGAATTTTTGTTATTTTTATCTCCATGGTTAGGATATGGTTATTTGAATATACCCATCTTCTCATTAGGACCATGTCTAAATTCTTTGCAAATTGTTGTAGCAACATATCTTTATCAAATGGGTAAGGAAATAGCTTTTTGTATAGATATTTTCTATTGTGTCCTACATTTCTTTCTTGTAAAGTGGTTAACGTATTCTTCATTGAATGCAACCTTTGTTGAATCATTTTTTCCTTTGTGGGTGATATATTGGTTGATTCACTTTAGCAACTTTGAAATTTTCTTCATCAGATGGATAAATGTGAAATTCACCTAACTTTATATCTTGAGTCTATCCTTACATGTATTCCCATTCAAGTAACCTAAGGTCACTAAACTTTGGGCGAGTTTTAGTATTTTTCTTTGAATGATATCCTCTTCGAATAAGGGATCATCTTCATCATAAAATCTAGGAGGAGGTGAGTCTTTGTGATTATGTTCAATCTTGAATCTACGTGAAGCCTTAAAGTATGGTTTTCCTAAATCACTTGTTAGTTTTGGTGGGTGATTCTCAACATTTTTTTACGTTTTATTGAAGTGGAAGAATAACCTGTATTAAAATGGATGTCCATTTCTATGAGGGATGGTCATTTTGGATCTTTTTCTTTGTGATTCATGGTCTTAATCACCACTTCATACTCTTGTAGTACTCCACCTCCTAACTCAAGGACTCTTGCAAGTACTTCGTCTCTATTGTAGTAAAGGAGCTCATGAAAGAAAGATAGATCTAATTTGTTTTGGTCTTCGTATGAATTGGATTCTTCTCCACTATGACCAACCAAAGGTTCCGTGTCTTTGACTTGTGAGAAGAGGGATTCTAAATATTTTCGACTGAATGGGGATGTTGAATTAAAAGGATTTACGTTTAAGTTGGGTTCATCTCATTTAGACCTCAATTTTGTGATTTTTGGCATCACTCGGACTCTGTGACACCTAGAGAGGCCTTGTCTGATCCAAAACCTCAGCGTAGGGACCCTCTACAATATCCTCTCTCAATTTTTCCTTCTCATTTTGGTGCTCTCGTTGTCCTATTGTTTGCAAATGTGTGAAATAGTGTAGTTGGAGCTAGTGTAAGGTTGTCAAACGCTATATTTTGCAAACGGTAGGTCGTGGCACCAAACCGACTACGCCGGCACATCCGGGTGGCCAGGTGAACACTAGAGGAGGTGGTGTTTTGGTGTGCGAAAGGGTTCATGATTATTAGAACCAACTCTCCATTTTATAACATCTCTTGTATTAGGTGAAACTCTAGTGTTATCATGCCAAAATTTAATAACAAGTTATCTTATAGCATGAGAATTATTTTTGTCCTTATGCGGTGCTCTAGCAGAAAATGCCCAAAAATTAGAATTATTGAGTGATGTAAGGATATTACGTCTTTCAATTGCTTTCATTAGAGTATTTCGATTAACTTGTAACATTCGACTTGTTTGCGTAATCAAACATTGTTTTTTTATTGATTCACTTACAACACTAGTAGCAAGTACATGATGCACAATATTACTATCCCTAGTGCATCTCTTGACACCAGTAGTGTGATATGCATCATGAAGGTTTTCAACAATTGTAGAGGTTTGACCACTTATATTAGATGTTGTCAATCCTAAGGTGTTTAATGTAGGTTTCATTTTAATCAATTTCATCAAACTAACCAACAACTGACATCTTTGAGAATCATTTAAAATTTCAAAATGATTATCCCAAATTTTAGTGGCTTTTCTTCTGATTTGTTGTTAAGAAAGTTTGTCAGACATTGGTTTCAAAATGTTTTCATCAATTTCAATAAAAAAATTAGGTTTCTTACGTAAAATCCCAGGAGGTGTTTTTGTCAAATTTTTCTTGTCTATAGTTTCAACATGAATTTCCTTATTCAAATTTTCATTGTCTCCTTCAATTTCAACATTTGCTACATCATGAGTATTTAATTCTTCTTCAACATTGACAATAAAAACTTCTTCATCATGAGTATTTAATTCAACTTCAACATTGACAGTAGAAACATTACCTAGTTCTTCATTGCTTACAATAGTTGGGATTGAAGATGAACCTCTTCTAGATTCACGAAGTTTCCGCATTCGATCGGCATTTTGAATTTTGTTGGCCTCTAATTTTTTTGGTGTCTTTTTACTTAATGAATTCCTTTTTTGACTTCGTTTTTTGTCTCCCATAATGTTTTGCTTCCGGTGATAAGAAAAACATGTAGAAAAAGACATAATTTCATAGTAATTCACACGGTAAGGTCAGAGAGTAAAAATCACATGGTAATTCAGACATTGGGATGTGTGTAAATATGATTTATAAACCACGAGTGTGCTTTATAAACTGTGATCGCAGTTTATAAAGTGCGCTCGCGGTTTATAAATAATAAATCAGGATCGTGCTTTATAAACTACGAACGTGGATCTATCTGCCAAACCTAAGCCTCAGAAAATCTTTGTTTTTCCCCAACCAAAGATATGGAAGGTCATTATGAAGTGTAAAAGGTCAAAAAACCTCAAATCTGCTCTTCCAAAGACTTGAACCATGCTAAAAAAGTGAAAAAATTTCACAAAAATGGTGCCATCGCATAGGGGAGACTCTTAGCTTCGTAGAAATATTGTTTTTAAAGTGAATAGAATAAGATAAATATCATTTTATAATTTTTTACTAACAATAGGTCTTTAAGACATTTTTTCCTGTGAATGTTCATGTCTACGTTTAAGGCTGTAACTTTTGTTTCGCTTATCAAAATATGATAGAACTTATACCATCCCAAGCATGGAAAAATTCTATACATGTTAAAAAAATTTCTGATTTCGATATTTTTTGATATAGTTATGGCAGGAAAACGGAAAGCGCTCAGTTTTCTAAATATTTTCAGATCTTTTTCACGGAAAAAATCATAAAAAAAAAATATTGCTAAAAAAAATACAAAATAAAATCCATCCCAAGATAGACAACTACATCTAATGTTTCACCAAAGGAAAAAAAAAATAACAAGATTTGGTCATCCAAAATGCGGGGAAACGGACTATAATCTTATAAGGTTTTTCAAAAACTAAAACTAATTCATATAATTTTAAGTGTTTAATATAGTTAAATTTGTCCGTTTTTTAAAAAAATTAGTATTTTAGAAACTAGATTCCGAATGCTTCGATTCATATTTATATAAATTTTTCTAATTTAGAGTGGGTGTATAGCTAATAATCCCTACAAGTTGAGATTTCACTGTTTTTTGCAATATGACGTCCACGGATGACCCTATATTTGTCCATCAACTTCCTGCACTCACCCTATTTTATGTGCGAGAAAAGTGATGTATTTAAAATTCTTGATGGGCAGGGGGAATTCGATATGTCAAATATTTCATTAGTATCATGTCATGGAATGTTCAAGGTTTGAAAAATCCCTAAAAAAAATTCTCTGTTCATTTATCTTGCTAATTAATTAGCAATTTAGATATGATTTGTTTACATGAATTCAACATTTTTTTTTCCTTAGAACACTCTAACCTATATTGCACCATATTTTACGTATTTTCACACGTAGCATATTGAAGGTAGAGATGGTGCTAACGTTTCCATCATGCCGAAAGTTTCAATATTAATCACTACCTCGGGCCAGGACCCCAATAATAAGGATGTGTGGGCGATTATGAGTATTAATGACCTTTCTTTTGGTATTATTAATATTTATGCCCTAATGATAGTGTTGACATTGTTTACACTTGTGCAAAAATGGGCAACTCGAAACTTTGTTACGATGGATAGCCTTTGTGAAGTATACCTAAGCTAAGGGAATTTACATAAGATTATTTTGTTACTGTTGATTTGTGAAAGAGATTAAGTGAAATATGAAACTATGTGTATTGTTACAAAACGTAATAGATAACATAGTCTGCAATTTCACGAATATCCTCATCAAAAGAACACAAGCCTCGAAGGACAACTATGTTATCTTGATGAAGACACCGGATTGCAGAGTATGTGAGGTGTATAGTTTTTGAACAACAGATATAGTGGCAGTTTTCAAGTAATCAGATTCACAGTTATTATCTTGGTGCCTATCAGATTTATTGTCATGTGTTCATTAAAGTTGTTTGTGATTAATGAGATTGCATTCATCTAGACTGTCATAAATGATTACAACTGACTCCTTTCCTACTACTTACATCAAGAAAATACTAACAAACAAATAGTGACAATAATGTCTAAATGTAAGTAGCAGGAAGGAGTCAAGTTGAAAGGCATAGGCTAAGACAGTTAAACAACATATAAGGAGGCACATCTCATTCAATGGTTATCCAGTGGAAGTTACATGTATTTAGTTTAAGATTATCCCTTATGTTAATTCATTTTATTGAGATATTGAGTTGCCTACATCATTATAAAATCAAAGGAAAAATGAATGCAGAAAGAGATAATCAACTCATTATTTCAATTTAATGCTTTATTCAAAAGAGATCACAAGTTTTCCCACTCAAGCCGTGGGATATGACTAAGTTCCTCATCATATACATGGAAATGAGAATACCTCATGTGCTAAAGAACAAGAGTAGAGGATTAAAAAGGAACCCATCATTTCCTATATGTCTTCTATCCCCGCTCCTCATCATCTCCATCTCCATCTCAACTCTTCAATCTTCTGCTTCCATCTCCATTTTATTTTACCTGTAAGGCAAGAGCAGTATCTATAAAATTTTGAGCTCAGGGTACAATGTTATTCGAATACTCATGTTCTAAAGAAAATAAATATTCTAAGTTCAATGTATATAATGGTACTTGAAGGAAAGAAATACATAAATGTATGACACAGGATGAGAAAGAGATACAGATAGGCTAGCAGCAAAGGAAAAAGTAGAGCACATTAAGTGAAATGAATGGCAAGAGAAAATCAAAGAAGCTAAAGATTGTGTTAGAAAAGGCAGAAGCTGGAGTAGCTTGTAAAAGAAAAGGATGTGGAAAATAGCACATGAAGGAAGTTGGAAAACAACTTGCAGAAGAAGGAAAGAAGAAGAAATAAACCACATGGATACAAGAGAGGCCAAAAATCCTATTTATTTCTAACTTATTTCTGAATTTTGCAGGAACAGGTTGTAACATTGAATGAAATCAGTTTATCTGGTTAAGAGGAAAGCAGTGACTAAAAGGGAATAAGCATCAGTTTGAGATGATTTGTAGGAAGCATCAAGCATCAGAATGGGTCAAGAAAGACATACTTTGCAAATCAAGATTGGAAATCTGAAAAGGGAGAGAGAAAAAAGGATTTTGAAATTTTTTGCCAGAGTCTCCCCTTGTAAAATTGACTTTTGATTTAAAACAAAATTGAAATACATGTTTTTTAAGCTACTACATGCTTTCTAAACTATCTGACTTCAAAGGGAATAAAAGCAGTCAAGAAAAGTACATGTTTCATCACTTCTAAGTTGATATCATGTTCAAATGAAACATACAGGTATTCCAGATTTTCATCATGGTACAACTAGCAAAAGTTCTTTTTAATTTCCAAATTCAAGTGTGAATCAAAAGACAACTACTTCACAATTTTTAGAAGTTGCAATGAATCAAGTAAAGCCAACATGGAAAACTCATTCAAGTAATCAGATAAGCAAGAGATATGTTTATATCTTTTTAGAATGGTTAAATCAAAAGAATCTGGAGAGAGAAAGATTCTAGAAATTTTTTGCCAGAGTTTCCCCTTGAAAAATGGAATTTTCTAGAAAAACAGAAATGATATTTTAATGCAAAATTTGAAATACAATTGCTACAATGACTTCTGAAAAAGGAAAAGTCATTACAGAAAAGGAAAATAGGTATTTTCTTCATTTTCCAGAAAAGGAGCATCTATTTCATTATACATAATGGAATGCTATCATGTTTGCAACAAAGAAATAGTATACAATTTCTAGAAATTCATTATTCCAAGTGAACTGTCAAAGCTACAGAATATACAAGATGGTATTCATCTTCCTACTGAAGAAATAAAGTACAAAGCTTAGCAAGTATTCAATCAAAGCATGCTTTCCAGAACATAGTTCAACAAGTCAAGCATGCATCTACAGTGAGAAATTACTCAAAAACAAGCATTTTTGCCTCTATAGAATGAAGGAACGAGTCATAAATTACAAATATGCATCTACAGGAAGGATGGAGTGGATTCCCAATACATAATTTGACAAGTACTAAAGGAACTTCTAGAGTCAAATTTGAAATAAAATGGTTGTATCTACAAAAGGAAGTCCAAGTACTTTACACTTCTTTTACACTTGCAAATAATCAAGGGTTACAGTTTTCTCATTGCATGAAGAGACAAAATATATAAACTATGCATCTACATAATGAAGGAGTAAATGAAAAAATACCAGGTATGTATCTATGAAAAGAAGAATGGACAGAGTTTGATTATAAAATGAGAAACAAAAAAATAGTTAACGCTTCCAAATAATGAGCCATATCTATAAAATATCAAACTCATTCACATAAAGGAGCCTTAACATATCATATTTTTAAAGTTCACTACAGAAGTAGGAGAGAAAATTCACATGCAAAGTATTTACGAAGATTATGACTGGTATTTCCATGTTTCAGAGTTGCAGAGCTAAAACTAGAGCTCGAAAGGAAAATAGAAAACAGTGATGGAACTCACCATGCCCGAGGACAAAGACAAAACAAACAAGCAAAACAATGGTGGCACTTCCCTCTGCTAACTCGTATTTGAGCTCATTAGCAACTGAATCGAAAAACCAGACAGAAAGCTAGAAGCAAGGCAGTCATTCGAATGGTCCAAAAAGGATAAAGAACAAGTAAATGGATTAAATGATCTTTAGATCATACTCAGAAGAGAAAAGACAAGCTACAAGTTGAGCTACAGGAAACGAAATACAAAAGAATACCTTTGAGCTCCTGAAAGACCTCGAAGATGTTCATGCTTTCATAAAAAAATGCAGAGTGAGGAAAAAATTTGCCAGAGATTCGCCCACAAAATGAAAAACAGAATGAAATGACCAAGTGTGAAACCCAAGTGTATAAACCTTCCATCGAACTAGGGTTTCAAAACCCTAACCCATGGTTAAGGATCAACCGATCACAAAATGCCAAGTGGAAGATTGAATGGTGATCGGTCCACATAGGTTCCGAAGTGATAAGCCCCAATTAAATGCCACCGACCATAATTAATGATGGGGTTCAAAACCCTAACTGCAGAAGGAGAATCGACGGCAGCATGCATGCCAGTACAAAGATCAAAGGCCCCAAACACTTCACAAAATCCAAGCCAAACCACCCAAGGTTATGTTACCATAGGCTAAAGTTCGCAAAATGGTGATTCATCATGGAGGGGGGGCTAACCCACGTGGACCCTCAATTAATCATTACAGGGGACTTTTTCAAAATTATGAAACTATAATACCAATGCAAAAAATCAAAACACATTATGTGCCATGATCACCGAAAAGGTGAATTATAAACTACGGATGCCAATGACCAAGGGCGGTCCTCTTTTATCAAAAACACATGCAAATTACCTAGTCCACAAAGGTGGCAACATCAAAAATTTCAAAAAAATCGTTGTGGTCCCCACTTCAATTTTATTGTGCAAATATTGCTAAAGATTGCATCATTTTACCTACACACAGGAGATGATATTTTGCATGCCTTCACAACAGGACAGAATGGAGAAGATGACAAGTTTTCATGTGCAAAGAAAGAAGACTTGCCTAGCAAGAAATTATTAATTTTAGGAAACTATTCACCTTTCTTTCTTAAAAATAGAATAATCAACTTCAATTTGACTATATTGTATCTAAGGCTGATAATTTCTATTTTTATCACATACTTTAGTTTGTATTATTTTATTCCTTTATTTATTATTAAATAAAGGGTAAAATTAGGATACATGCGCAAGTACAGTTTTTAGGCTATTTTAGGAAGGGGGGTGAACTTTTCCTATATATTGTGTGCTCTTGCGAAGCAAAAAAGGAAGGGAATTTTTTAGAGATTTTTCCCAGAGAACTTTTGATATGAGTATTGAAGCAATTTTTGCCAGTTTTTCCCTCTAAGTGTGAATTATTCTTGCCTTTCCAAGTTATTTTACAGTCTTGTGTATGTCAATATTAATCTTGTGAATCAATATTCCCTGATTAATCACTTTACCCTGCTGCAAATTCACCATTTCCTGCTAAATCTTATTGTGCATATTAGCTTACTAGTGCTGTTGTGATTCTCCCTCAGCACAAATTAAGTGTTTTGCCCTTATTTCCTGCATAAAGCATTAATTGGTTCATGCACCTAAAGAATTCTTCACAAATCAGTTGTGTATGTCACTCAGTCAAGTTCTCATCTCAAATCTGGTGTATCACCTTAGTATTATTTAAATTTATAGTCATCTTTTTCCCTTAAACTCCCAAAAAATAGTCTAGTGAACACCAACAATGAACCGACCTTTTAACCCCAGAGGTTCACCTCAAAATAGGTATACCCATAGACCTGAGCTGTCCCCATTGTATCTACGAGAGAGAGAGAGAGAGAGAGAGAGAGAGAGAGAGAGAGAGAGAGAGAGAGAGAGAGAGAGAGAGAGAGAGAGATCTATTGTAGACTTAGAAAACTTGCTGCCATCTCTCTCCCGAGTGCACTTTTGAGAGATAACAGATAGTCCTGAAATAATAATATTATGGAAATGGTTAGGTGAAAAATCACCCTTTGTTTACTGTTGTTGTGTGGAAAATTTAATATGGAGCACTGGGATGATAAATGTGGCACCCTTCTTATGCATTAATGTAGTGGTGAACATGTGGGGTAAGTGCAGCAAGTTGGGGGACAAAAGGGGGGTCATAAGTGGACATCATATTGTAAATAACAACATAATATCAACTTGTAGGGATTATTAGCAATACATACACTCAAAATTAGAAAAACTTATATTAATATGAATCCTAGCATCTGGAATCTAGTTTCTAAAATACTAATTTTTTTTAAAATGGAAAAGATTAGCTATATTAAACTCTCAAAATTCAATGACTTGGTATTTTTTTTTAAAAACGCCTATAAAATTATAGTCTGTTTGCCCACGATTTGGATGACCAAAAATTGATACATATTTTTCTCCTTTGGTGAGAAGTTAGATGCCACTATCTATCTTGGGATGGATTTTATTTTTTATTTTTTTTAGTAATATTTTATTTTTTATGATTTTTTCCGTGAAAGTGGTATGAAAACATAAAGAAAACAGAGAACTTTCCGTTTGCCTGCCATAACTTCATCAAAAAATATTGAAATCAAATAATTTTTTTTTTGAACATGTATATAATTTCACCACGGTTAGGATGATATAATTTTTATCACATTCTGATAAGTGAAACAAAATTTACAGTCTTAAACCTAGACATAAACATTCACGGGAAAAAGTGTCTTAAAGACCTACTATTAGTAAAAAATTATAAAATGATATTTATCCTATTCTATTCACTTTAAAATTAGTATTTCTACAAAGCTAACAGTCTCCCCTATGCAATGGTACCATTTTTATGACATAATTTTTACTTTTCGGCATGGTTCAAGTTTGTGGAAGACTAAATTTGATGTTTTGTTGTTTTTAATGTAAAATTCAGGATTTGATGTCCACTTAATTGTCCCCCAACTTGGTGCACTTACCCTGTGGCTTGGTATTATTTTACAAGACATTAGGGCCTTTATGATCCTTTGCTCAGACATCAGAAGAAATTTAAAAACCAAGTATGGTTCACTTTGACCAATCTTTAAGAAGGATATGATCAGGATTTAACACAAATCGGCCATGCACTTCTTTCACAACAACCCTATTTTTAATTTTTAATCACTTATGATACTTTGGTATCAAGGTATGGTCATAAGTGATTTTTTTAAACCACCATCTACTCAAATTTAAGTTTGTCTTCAAGGGGGCCCTCCCAAGGTGCCCAAAATTCAATTCTATCTTAATTTTTCTTTTCTGATTAATCCTGGAATGGTCCCGCTCATTACAAAAATTTGGAACATTATGCCACATCTTCCATTTTATACCATTTTAATTTCATGGTGGTAGATGGTGATTCACCGCACCATGAGGTTCTTCTATAGGTTCGCTAAATATGTGGCCTAAGTTCATTGGCGTGCCTATTTAGATCTGCATAAGGAATTTAGAATAATCTATCTAGTTCTCGATTCAAATCCTTTTGATTCTCATCTTTAGTTCCAAGCTACTGGTTTTTGGCACAAGCTCAAACTTATTGAATACCATTTTTTCCATGGTGTGTAGATCCAGTCGAGACTTCACTTGCTTAGGGTGGAAGATAAAGCCTCTTAAATATTTTTCAAATCCCTTAGGACCAAGTATGCTTGTCAACAAATAAAATCTATTTATGATTCTTAACAATGGATTACTGAGCTCCCAAAGATCACTAATAAATTTTTCAAGCACTACCGTCTTATTTTTCATGCTTAGGATTATTCAATTGAGAGTGCTACTACTCTACAAAAATGTATTGATGTGGTGCCTAATAAACATTTTCCCAGATATTTTCCTCGCCATGACACCCCTCTCACTTTGCAGGAGCTTCATGCAGCCTTTATATATCTTACAAATGACAAGTCTCCGGGTATGGATGGTATCCCAAACAAGTTTTGCAAAGCGATCCGGTGTTTTGTAGGAAACTATCTGCTTTAGGTTTGCAATGAAGCTCTCCAAACTTTCTCTCTTGGGAGTTTCATCAATGAAGGAGACATCATGTTCATTCCAAAAGTAGGAAACCCTAAACAAATGAATAAATGGTGAACAATCACCTTGTTGAATGTTTCTTACAAAATTCTTGCCAAAGCGTTTCCACTATGCATTGCGGATCCTATGCTGAAAATCATTGGGCCTGAGTAGAATTGATTTTTCAAAGGCCATTATATCTTAGGTAATATTATCACGGTGTGAGAAGGCATGAAATGGGCTTGGGTTTCTTTGCAGAGGAATCTCTTCCTCAAGATTGATTTTGAGAAATCTTAAGATCACATTGGGTGGCCTTTCATCCTTGTCATGTTCAAAGCCCTTGGATTTGGTGATTTATTTCAATCGATCATTAGCACCTTGTTTTCGAATGCTTTTCTCCAACTCACCATCAATTTTCACCATTCCACTTCCATCAACATTTTTTCCTCTGCCAAACAGGGATGCCCTCTTGGTATGACATTGTTAGTGTTTGCTGCTAATACACTGGGTTATTTAATTTCTCAAAATTTTTACCAATGTCAGATTCAGGGGATTTTCCTTACGGATCATGCGACTAAACTTATCATTAGCTAGTTCACTAATGATCCCTTTCTAATTATTGTTGAATAAGAGCATAATGTTTTCCAGTTATTTAAATGTCTTGACACTTTCTATTTGGCTTCTTGTTCACATATTTAAATGGCTAAAACCTTGGGTTATCGACAAAGTTATTTGTCTCTTCCAGAATAGTTGAAGGACTACCCTTAGAAATGGATTATCCATGGGACCAAATCAGGTTTTTGGGAATTCCTTATGGCTTTAATAGTGGCTCTATGAATTTGTGGCATTATGTTATTAGGAGGGTGGAGCAGAAAGATACCAAGTGGTCTTCCAAACCCCTATTTTTGGCTAGAAAATTCCAAGTTTTCAGTAAGATCCTTATTGCTACTCATGTCTATTACTCTAAGTGTTGGTGCCCTTCCCGCAATTCGTTCACCCAACATTCCAATCTACTTCAATACTTTTTATGGTGTAAAATTTCAAGTTTAACTAGTTTTCACACAGTTACTTGGGACATCTTCTTCCTTCCTCATGATCAAGATGGCATGGGGATCATCGATGTCTACCAACATAGTGTTTTATTGTATGCTAGAAAATTCTATTGCGTCATTATATTGAATATGGAGCCTCTTGAGGAACTAAGTACTAAAACAATATTGAGTGAGATTCTATTATTATCACTTTGGCTCCATTAAAAATTACTGGTACCTTTATTGCCAAAACTACTTAAAAATCCTTCGAGTAGGTGAAACCTTTGATACAATGAGTTTGTGATGGATTTCGCACAGGGATTTATTTTTATTCATAGAACATTTGGTGGTATCTTATCATCAGTAATGGTTATCTTCCACTTAGTGAAACTATGAGCATTAAATCGATTCAACTCTTCCATAAGGGAATTCATACCATCTGAGATTTAGTGAGCCATAGAGACTGAATTTCTTGGCCTGATCTCAAGAAGAAATACATTTTTTCCAATTCAAACCTTCCATCTATTTGTACAATTCAAGATCTCTTGCCCAATGTTATTCTCCATATATTTGGGCTTCAATATCCTACAACTTGGTGGCATGACTAGAGGTGGAATTAAGAAATTACCTTCCTCCGATAAAACACTCAAACCATTTATCAATTGTTGAGCCTGATTTAACATGGCATTGATAAGCTTAATGCTCGGTGGGGGTCACACTCTAAAGAATCCACTTGGCTTCGGCAGCTTTCCCATACCTGGAACTCTGTTCTTGAGCCTAAAGTTAACCACTTTCTCTGGTGTCTTGTTTTCCAAGGTTTTATTGTAGGCAAAAGGCTTAGTCATATTGGCATCTCTAATCATAATTGTCCTTTTTTCTCTCACCCTTAGTCATTTAAACACATCTTTTGGTCTTATCACTGCTCTTAGATAATCTAGAGGTATATCCATTCTTTTTTCTTCCTTATAACCCTAATTTCTTCCCTTGGTGCATGTCCTTATTTTGTTACTTCAGTCCTTCACCTCATTACATTGATACACTTTGGAATTTATTTCAATCTTTTATTTTGTTTCAAATCTAGAAATCTCACAATGGTTTAATTTTCAAGCATAATTAGTT
This sequence comes from Taxus chinensis, assembly GCA_019776745.2. NCBI lineage: Eukaryota > Viridiplantae > Streptophyta > Pinopsida > Cupressales > Taxaceae > Taxus > Taxus chinensis. Next base: position 121,401,547 of record CM034146.1, read on the forward strand.
TATTACTTTCTTTTCCACTAATAACAAGGTGATTATTCTTCCTACCGTGGGCACATAGAGTCAACCTTAAGTTTTCAAGGTTTCCCTGGAGTTTTCTCATTTGTAAGAGATTCTTGATGACTGGAGCAGTGTTCCTTGCACTATAATTTGGGTCCCTTCGGAACCTCATTTACTGCCACCTTAGCCTTCGCTACCCTGATGGATGCCATATGTTGGACCACATCAGAGGATCTGCTCAAGTAGCCATTGTTCTACCTCTCCTTGAGAACTCCCTTCACTCCTGTCATCCTTTGGACCTGGCTGGAGGCTGCCACCATTGGGGAAAGGAGTTTCCATCTCTCTGCGATGGGCTTCTCCACTGCCATCCATGCAGACCATTGTAGAATCTCCTCCCGCTTATTGGGGAATTATGGTTCCGTCACAAATGTAGTATCATGATCACAATGGTTGGCAGGTGGATCCTGCTTTAGCAAAGCCTCACAGTGGAGCTTTCATCCCTCCTCGGGATTATCCTACCCTCCTCTTGGTGAAGCGGCATGTGCTTGATGTTGGTTGTGTTGAAATTTTTGTTTAATGTGCTCTCTGGTTTTCCTATGGACATGTTGATGTATCCCTTGTGGCGTTTTATAATTTTCTGGTGCTCTTGTGGCATTTTGTGGGACTGTCTGTTATCTTGTCACCCCTGACTATGTAAATATCTTTTATTTTTTATCATTATAAAGGGTATTTCAAATAGTAAAAGTGATGTTTTCCTTCACATTTGATGGAGGAAAAAATCAAACTATCAATGTGAGGATAATGAGTATTGTGGTTCTGTTAGCAATTCTTTATCTAATGGAGATAGTTAAGGAGTTCTTAGTTACACATTAGTTTAAAGTGATGATATGCGTGAGTGTTGGGATTAGTGGTGGTGGGTAATGTAGATGTTCAATATGTAGGATGTAATGTGTGGGGTAAATCATGATATTATAACATGTTATTTGTAATATTCTGCCAAATGTACATGGTTAAATAAGTTATCTTGACTATTTAACTGCTTTTAATAAATATAATTAAAATAATTTTAGTTTATTGTAATGTTTTTAATACACTCAATTTGCTATTACATTGTTTTATTTATTATTGTTATCATTATTATTTAATTTTCTAATGAAATGACTCTTATATTACCAATAATACAATAGTACAACTACTCACAAAAGGAAGGTGGTATTATAACATGTCTCAAGTCCAAATTTGATGAAATACATGGGAAATAAAAATGATTGAGCCAAATTAAAGTAACGAATTACATGATCACATTATAAAATAAGAACAAAAAATAAGGATGCAACCGCTTTTCTTAGGAATATTATGTGTAATCAATTTCTAGCTTATCATAATATAATTTTTGTAATCTATAGTATTAAAATTTATATTAATATCATGATTATATAATTAAAATTAAAAAAATTTGAAATTTGAAATATAAAAAACTACTTGTATACATAAACTAGTGTTGCAGTTATAGTCATATTCAAAGTCACAAATGAATCAAAGTTATAGTGTGTATTCATTATTAGAGTTAATATTTGAGTCAAATTTTAATCGCAGTATATGTGATTGATTAATTCAAAGATATAGTGACAAATTTGTCAAACATATTGTGTTTCCAATTCCATCACATTGTATATATTTTTTATAAACTTCAAATGTTTTCCTACCATTTATGGTGATGTTAGATGATGCTTTGAAAAATAAAATATAAAACTAGCAATCGTACGTGAAATGTACGACGAAAACGTCGAAGGGGATCTATCAAAGATGTTCAATTTGTGAGAGATAAGTAAAGGGAGAGGAAAAGCGGAGAATAAGAAGCGGTTCAAGGGTGAAGAAGTGGAAGGGGGGAAAGTGAAAAGGGGAAAATGTGATACCTACACCTTTAACATTGACAAAACATTTGTGGGTAATGAATGAAGGAGAAAATGCATGTTCTGTAAGATGTAGAGGAAAATTTTTGTAGAGATTAAGGAGTGGTCGAACAATACTGCTAACATGAATAATTGTGTCTAATTTCAAGTTCTTGTAGAATTTTTTAGGCACCATTTAAGTTTTAAGTTAGATTATTTGAAACAAGTAAGCTGATGCATGGATAATCATCAACAAGTGAGCTTTCCCAATTGATGGTCAAACGAGAGAAATTACCGATGTATATTGTTTTTTTATGGCTTTAAGGTCGTGAATTGGATTATGTTTAATTTGGTAGCTAAAAGAGCATCGTGACTAGAATGTTGAATATTAAATTGAAATATATTTTGTGGGATATCACTCAAAAACACACAAATTAAAAATAAACAATAGCAAATAGAAGATCCGATTTTTGCCGTAAATACTCAGCTAGTGTAGTGAACTGTATTTTATTTATTTTTCTAAAAATATTTATCCAAAACATATGAAAATTTGTAGGAAACTTGCTATGATAATAAATAACCCTAAGACAATATATTTGGAATTTTTCAGATCATATAAGACTACCAGAAAATCGCAGAAAAACCCTAGACAGCTAGAAAACCTTAAAAATCCATATCTTCTAAAATATATATGGTTAGATTCTGAAATTTTGGAAATAATATCTATAAATAATATGAACAAAAACCCAATTGCTAGTCCTTGAAAAATCACCCTGAAGACCATGAAATTAATCTCTTAAAATCAGCCTTGAATTACTTCCATGGATCTTCCACCACTAAAGAATGCCATGCTAGCTAGGAATAGATCTCTCACCACCAAAGCTAGGGTTGTTGTTGGATTTTACTCCATAAGCTAGAAAAATAAAATAGTAGTTGGTCAAAGGAAATCATAAGTGTGTATGCAATAATAATAAAGTTTTCTCCTCCTAATCTCCTTTTATAATTTTCCCCAAAATTTGTGGCCCAAGAAACCTAAGTTGACCTTTAAAAATAGAGCAACTTAAGTTGTTTTTCTCCCCCGAGTCACCATAGGGACATAAGTGACCCCAAAAAAATAATATAACATTAAAGTGTTATTAGTCACTCTCCTGATGTCAAAACATAAAGTTTTAACCCCACCAAGTCACTTAACACCCATTTCAATGCAAGAACATTAAAAATAAGCAAGGTGGAATACCCAATAGCCTCTAAAGTCTTTAGCCCCTTAGGTATTACCAAGGATAAGAGTAATGAAAAACCTCCTAGGCCAACTGCTCAGAATTGGGGACATTATAATACTCCCCTCCTGAGAAATGTTTGACCCCAAGCATTATCTTTTCATGCTACAAAAGATGAATACCACAAAGTAAATTTCTCCACCTCACCCTATAGTCAACAAAATATCGGTGTGATCAAAATTAGCCATGCAACCTCGTATAGTCATCATGACCTCCATGTTCTATAAGGAACAATGTTGTCTCTGAAGTATAATGATGCCCAAAACAACTCTCCATTGATACCGACATCAGGACTACCAATTTGATAACAACATCATATGACCACTCACTACTTCTCTAATCAACCTGTGAAATAATCTGTATATGAAAAAATTGTGTTAACTCTCCCACATGACCCACACTCATATTACAGTAAAGATTCCCATAATGTATCTCAATTTTTCCTGTGGGGGAAAAATCCTAAGACTCTAGTAAATTATCAATTGATAATGTCAACTCTACATAGTTCACCTCCTGTGATGAGTGTGAACCTACAACATAACTAGGTAACTGAGTCAACTCCATCCCACGAATGACTATCACATGGGTGAAATTTCAACCATGCCTAGAAGTAGTAAAATGATGAACCTATAAGCTTTGATTTGTAATGACGATAAACCGTACATCCCTTTATAAAGTTTAGGATATCCTCCCTTAACCCATGCCATCTGAACCTCTTTGATATGGATTTTTAGTTCTCATTGAAGCTCAAGTGTCCAATCAAGGAAGAATAATGCATATGTCACAATATCTCCATCCTCAATCATGAATCTGACACAAGGTACAATATGCTCTAATAGAAGATCATCTAATCCCCCAAACTTTAGGTTTCATCCTATACACAACCATCTTGAATCTCACAAGTCTGTTGGTTCTTGGAGTACTCAACAATAAAATGAGATCTCCAGTCTACCGAAACCTCATATTACCAACATAATGATAAATTCAGATGATTTGAACTCGTGACACCAATCTCTGTAACTATCTTACATGTACTACTACTGGTCACACCCACATCCATATGACTCCACACTGGCCCATAGTAAAAAAAACCTCATCATGCCAAAAATTCCTCTCCATTCCCTCATTTCCAAGCACTCTATGTGCTCCTAGAGATAATCCCCTCAAGATCACATTCCTTCCCTCAGACATAAATTTCAGCTCCATCGTCTGAAAGTTAGTCCAAAAATCACCAAGAGAGTGAAGCCACTACACTCCCAATACTATGTTGGTCACTGCCATACCAAAAACTTGGAAATCATAAGTAACTATGTAGTTATCCATGGTGAAGCTCAACTATGGAACTCTACATGTGCATCTCATATGGTCCCAATTAGCCATAATTTTGAATCCCTCAAAGTCCTTCTTCTACAAACCTCGTTTCTCAAACAACGATGCATATATAAAGTTTTGAGTAGCCCCACTATAAATGAGTACCACAAGTCATTGACCCTGTAAATTTCCTCTAATCCTGGATGCCTTGTACATTAGAGTACTAGACAATGTGGCTATAATCTCCCGAGGAAATTCTTCTCCTCCTGCTCCATATCAGCACTATCCAATATAAATCCATCTCCATCATCTATCTCATGGATCTCTAACTCCTCACCTCTATCAACCTCTCTCTCCTCAAAGACCTAAATGAATTGAGCCCTCCCTTTCCATTTGAAATCATGCACATGAGCCCAGGGGTGTGGTAGTTAAAACATAGTTTATTTCACGTCAACTCTTCCCTAAGATCTCTAGATATGTCTGTCTTCTTTGCCACATCCTGCCTCTGTAGAGGATCCTTCTACTGAAGTTCATCTGATCTAGATGGAGATTCTATTTGCTGAATTTAAGGTGGAAACCTCAACTTTCCAGTGTCTAACTCCAAATCATGTTCTCTCCTAATAGCCTCATGTATGGAATAATGCTCAAATGCCTTCACAAATCTAGCTAGAGAATTGATCAAACCTGTTGTGAAAAGTGAGGTCAACCTCATCTTTGAAACATCAGGAACTGTGACTGATAATATCTAAAAATCTGCAATTTACTGATCTAAAGAAGATCTCTATCTTAAGTGAGTCAACTCTCTAAAATACCTGTCAGGGTCCCTCCTGTCAAATTTTCTCATCATCCTCTCTGTGAATTATGCATAAATATCAATATGCATATGCCCTTGTGTAATCAGCCCATGATGCCACCAGTCATGTGCCTTTCCCTCAAGATTTACGATGGACATTTTAATTGCATCTCCGTCGTGGATAGGATTCAAGTCAAAGTAGTTCTTCAACATTTGAATCTAGGACTATGTGGTACACTTCTTAAAACCATCAAAGTGTGGAATGAATTTTTTTCCCAATCTCCTCTTTAACTTAGGTACCTGTAGCTATTGATCCCTCTTGGGTTTTTGACAAATCCTCATTGTGCAATACTGTATGAAATGCATATTATCCCTGAATCCATCACTCAATAATTGGTAATTTTTTTAACAAGAATTATCATCCAAATTAGCTGATGGCTGGCTTACTGGTGAAACTTCCGGATCCTCTAAAAAGGAAGCTTCATGGAGACCTGAAGGCTTGGTAGTAGAGTGAGGAGACAACTGTTTAAATTTTAAATTTCCCCTCTTTGAACCATGTGTCCCCTGTTACTAGGTTCTCCCCTTTCTGTATGAGTATCAATCATGCCTTGTGCTAATCTCTCAGTGAGTTGTCTCAAATAAATATTAGGGGTTTCCTACTGCTTCACCATGTGAGTGAATAATTGCTTCATCAAATCCACTTCACATTCTTCATTGTCACTCATATTTTCAACCCAACAAGATACAGAAAAAAACACTCTAATAACACTGAAATATCTGATGTGGGATATCACTAAAAAACACACAAATTAAAGATAAATTGTAACAAATAGAATATTTGATTTTGGCCTTAAATACTCAGCTAGGGCAACGAACTGTTTTTCTATATTTTTCTCAAAATATTTGGTAAAAACATATGAAAATTTACAAGAAGATTTCAATGATAATAAAGAACCCTAGAATAATGTTTTTGGTATTTTTTGGATAATATAAGACTACCAGAAAATTATAGAAAACCCTAGACAACTAGAAAACCTTAAAAATTCATATCTTCTCAAATACATATGATAATATTTTGACAATTTGTAAATAATATCTATAAATAATATGAATGAAAACCTGATTGCCATTCGTCGAAAAAGCACACTGAAAACCCTCCAAAATGCATTGTAAAATCCCAAAAATGGGTCACTCCACTTGGAAAGAGACAAAAAATCTTACAAAATTTCTTCAAAAGTGGTGCCAAAACTACCCTAATCGCTGCGACAAAATAGATCTGGAAACCATTGATTTTTCTCCACCAAAAAATCCCAAAAGTTCACCAGAACCCTTGTCTAAAAAACCTAAAATTAATCTATGAAAATAAGCACAGAATTAGTTCCAAATTGACAAGCAAGGGTGGATCTTTCACCACTCAATAATTCGATGCTAGCTAGGAATGGATATCTCACCACTGAAGCTAGGGTTCCTATGGGATTTTACTCCTCAAGATAGAAAAAGTAGACAACACTTGCTCAAAGGAAATCATGAGTTTGTATGCAATAATAATCTATTTTTCTCCTCCCAGTCTCCTTTTATAATTTTACCCAAAACTTGTGACCCTAGAAACATAAGTTAGCCTTTAAAAAATAAAGTAACTTAAGTTTATTTTCTCCCCCAAGTCGCCATAGGGACATAAGTTTCCCAATAAAAATAATATAACTTTAAAGTGTTATTAATCACCCTCCTAATGTTAAAACGTAATGTTTCCCCCCAATAAGTCACTTAACATCCATGGTAACACAAGAATATAACAAATAAGCAAGGTGGAATACCCAATAGCCTCTAAAGTATTTATCCCCTTGAGTATGACCAAGGCTAAGACTAATGAAAAACCTCCTAGGAAAACAACTTGGAATTGGTAGCATTACATAAATACTCTCATATCTGAAAAAGTTTATTAGTTTGGGAGTTGTCTCTACTAGGGTTTCTTCCTTACAAACTTGTTATTCCATTGGATTTTTAGGCTCTCTTAGAAATTAATACCATTGTTTTATCTAAGGTTTCTCACCCATTGGCCACCCCTATATAATGACCTCTCCCTCTTCAAGCTTGTTTATTACAACTGTGGATGGAGATAATGGAGCTCTGATCAATTGTGCCACCTTCAAAATCCTCATAAGTTCATCCCGAAGGTCTTCCACAAGGTAATAATTATCCTCCTAATGTGGTTTTACCTATTCTTTAGTTTAATTTTTCCTATCAATGGTTGGAATAATTTTTTTCTCATTAGGTATTTTTTGGGTCACATCCCCTCTAAAAGCATGCTTAAATCCTTGGTTAATACGGTCTGGACTCCTCATGGGGTCCGAATCGATAACATCTAAAATATGACTAAAGGATTCTTCCTTTCTTTGTTTTATGATATAGCCAATTCCCCCAACATTTTGGCCCAATACACCACCTGGTATGTTTGTAACTCTTTGTTGGTCTTGTATCCAAGGATCAAAGACTTTGTGGTCTCTGAGTATGTTGCACTTAAATTTCATGTAATGGTACAATATCCTAGCCTACCTTTTCCTTATGTTCATTTTTTGCATTAGATTGCTTCTTCTAGTGGGAGGGTGGTCTTCCTCGAACTAGAGCAGTTTTACAATACTCGTCCACATATGCATGTCTATATTGAGGTACATATTTCTCAAGACCTGAAATATTTTTTAGTAATCTAGATGGGAGACAAGCGTTACTCCCATCGTATTCTTTATATCAACTTTCCTAACACTTTCTTCTGCTACTAGGCCTCTAATCATAAGATCAAGGACTATCCTCTTTATGTTCCTCACAATTTACTAGTTGTTAAAGAAGCTTCTAAATTAACCAAACACCTGTAGGAGCAAGGTTAGAAAATAGTGGGGGGCCAGAAAAATAATAATAAAAATCAGCAATCCAATGCCTCCAGTTCAAATGGTCAGCATGAACCAACTGTTAAAGAACAACCCCATAGCTCGTAAGTGAAGGAGCCAACTATTGCTCCTAAAGAACCAACTCATGCTACCAACTCATCTTTCTAGTTACCAAAATAATCCAGCATGCCTAAGGTGGCCTCGGTTCTCATGGACTAGATAAATTATTTTTATAATGTCAAAATGCCGTAACCTTCATCATTTCTTTTAACAAACATCTCACCGGGGCCAAGGAAGATGTCCCAAAGTCCTTTTTGAATCTCTCAAGATCATAACCCGATGTGCAGTTTGGCCTCAATAGAAGAGGAATATAATATCGCCTATGATGAGCGAAAGAGAAATCTTAAGGATTTTTAATAGCATAGCACTACTCAATTCCTGCAAAAATGGTTCGACGCCCTTGATGGTTAGGATGCTAACCGCATGGATGTTGACTAATGTCTCCCATGAATTTTTTATCTTGGAATGTTTAGGGTCTAACAGACTCCTGTCGCTAGTATGTTGTTCATGAAACTCTGCAAGTATTTACCAATTTATTTATTTTTCTTTTTGCAAGAGGTGAAAATTATAGGTTTTCAGTTACATGTCCTTTGCAAATCCATCTAGCCTAACATCTTGGCCTTCTGCAGTAATCATGAAGCAAGGCGTTGGTGTTTAATTTCTATTTTAGCTCCCAAATTTCAGCTCTTGTTGATTAACCATGGCATTGACCCAAAAAATGGTGCCATATATGTCCTATTTAATGTTGACGGCCTCCCTTTTGGCCTCATTAATAGATACACCTCAAACGATGCTACTGAAAGATCTGATCTTTAGCGATGAATAGCTTGAACAATTTCTGATGCTTATCGGGTCATAAGTTACTATTTTAATATGGTTGAGTCACCCACTGATAAATGTGGCCACATGTTGATGATATTTATATCTAGTGAAATGGAGGTGTGGTTTTTAATATGGAATATGGTTGGGTTTTATGACCCTAATTCTTCTCACTCTCCCACTTTTGAATCTTGGCTCACCTTGTCCAACCTTTGAGGAGGTTTGGATCGTGTTCTTAAATGGATCGATAGATCCATGCTGTCATCTCAAGAATGTTTTATTTTGACAGCAGCTATTCCATACTAGCTGAGGTCATGCCTAATTTTGTACTATCTTATCATTCCCCTATACCATTTCGTATCACTTGGCATGATAAGCGTGCTTTTTTTTCATAAAGCCCAATTCTTTCTTAATACTGTCTTAATGTAGCATGGTTCCACACTCAATCATATCAATTGTGTGTGGATCTTAGCTCCATGGCTAAGTCATTGTCAGAACTTTGATCCACCTATGCATGTCAGGTGGACTCAATGGTGGGAGGACGTTATAAATCAAAATACTAGATTCCTTAGAATCTATGACATATAGTTGGCCAAAATGAAATGTCTCTCATACTACATTAACACATCCACTCTTAGCTGAGTGGTGGTGGTTCTTCAGGGATACCCCTTCTCTAAAACTATACATCTTCAAGTTACAACACTTTGCTATTAATTTCAAATTTTTGATAATTACAACACTCATGGAGCTCAAATCTGTTGCTGTATGCATTGGCTTAAAATTGGCGACCGAGTCTCGAAAGAATTATTTCTTTCTCTCAAAGATAAATATCCTGCTCAACAAATTCGGAAAATATTTGATGGCAGAGCTCAGGTCACTGACCCCTAACCCATGCTTTAAGTATTTTTGTGACATTATAAGCTAGTATTTCAGGCTTAGTAACCCTCTGCTGATAGACAAGAAGCCCTGGAAAAAGGTCTAGTTGTTTTGTCGTGTAAGCTTTTCCAAGCTGAGAAGGTGGTGCGCAACTGAATGATCCATGTTTATGACCTCCACGATGCATTCATGTAAATGGATAAAGATAAGGCCTTGAGATACAATGGTTTCCCCTGCCAATTCTATAAATCGTTATGAGGTTCACTTGGGCAAGACCTTATTCAAGTCTATCTCGAGGGGTTTCAGAACCAATCATTGTTGCCATGTGTCAACAAAGGGAATATTAACTTCATCTCATAACCAAGGCATCCAAGGAAAATTACCTATTTGGGGCCTATCCTTTGTTAAATGTCTCCAAAAAATCCACCAAAGTTGTGGTTATGCGACTTCATAATATTCTCCCCACCTTAATTCAACTAGAACAAACTAGGTTCATTCAAGGGTGCTACATCTTTGACAACATCATTTAGGTATGGAAAGGCATGAAATGGGCTCACAGATCCAATCAATCTGCTATGTTCATTAAAATTGATTTTAAGAAAGCTTATGATCGGATTGAATGGTTGTTTATCCTTGTCATGCTTCAAGACCTTGGTTTCGACCCCATTTTTATCCAATTAGTTAGAATGTTATTTGCTAATGCCTCTGCCCAAATCACTATTAATGGTTTCATCTTTGAATCCTTCAAAATTTTCTGTTTCATTTGAAAATGGTTCTCGTTAGAGCCTACACTCTACTTGCTTGTTGTCGAAGGTTTTGGGTGTTTTTTAGCCCACGCCAAAACCCAAGGAATCATTATGGGAATATCACTGCATTCTACGAAAAATTCTCAATTACTTAATGGTTAATTTTCAGATGATTCCTTTCTCATGCTCATTGAGGAACAATCCAATATCCAAAATACCATGCACTACAGTTATATTTTTTTTAGTGTTTGGTTCTTCCATTAAATGCTAGAAAACTCTGTGCCACCAACAATCCTTCCTCTCAGCACCCACATGGCTAGCCTCTTTTGAGTGGAAGATTGTTGCACATGGTGAAATGTTTAAATTTATTGGCATCCCTTTTTCCTTTAAGGCTTCATCGGATGAGAAAAATAATTGGATTATTGGATTACCAGACCTTTGTCCTTGGCAGGAAAATTCCAAATTTATTCCAAAGTACTTATGGTCACGCACGTTTACAACTGTTCATGTTGGGTTCCTTCTAGAGCCTCTATTTAGAAGTTGGAAAAACTCCTCAAAGTATTTCTTTGGGCCAACACGTCCATTGGAAAAGGTTTTCACCGAGTGGCTTCAGAGACATGTTTCCTTCCCCACAATTATGGGGGTTTAGGCATTATTCACATACAACGCCAAGCGTAGGCACTCTGTGTAAAATGGATTGTTAGATGCATCACAGGACAAGAAGTGTGGAAAGTGCTTCTGGGCCCAAGAAGCATGGAAAGTGCTTCTGGGCCATAACATTGAAGAAGGTTCACCTTATAGCTACCTTGCATGAAAAGGTTAGGGGTTTTTTATCTAGTGCCTATTAAAGTGGTTAGCACTTTTGTGCTAAAAATCATTTGAAAATCATGGGAATGCATCAAACCTTGTCTTCAATGGAAAGGCAATGGTTTTTGTAATGGGATCTCCATTAACAATCATTCTCTCTGGTGGTCTCCGATATTCCAGACTCATGATAAGTGTTTTAAAGATATCCTAGGGATTCCTGCATCAAACGTTTTAAGCATGAAATCTACAAAATCTAAAACTTATTTTGTAAAAACTTTCAATACTAGTATAAGTGGCTGAGCTTAAAGACCAGTTTTGGCTAGCTAACTAGGATCAGGCTAGTATTAATGAAGTGATAAATTTGGTCCCTGATCATATGTTATACAAACTGGTGTGCTCCTCTCGCCCCTGGTGGATGGACTTGAAATGGTATGTTGATACCCCAAATCGTAATTATTCTACTAGTAAAGGATACTACTTACTTTTGCCTCGTGTTCCCATGGTTGAAAATATGAACAATTGATGGGCAATTCATTCCACTTCGTCTTCCTGGAATCAATGATTTGACACTATCTGGTCTATCTGTGTGGAGCCTAAAATTTCCCAATTTCTCTGGTGTGTTTTGCATTAAGGTCTTACCATGCGGTATCAACTTATTAAAATTGAGATCCTGGCTCCCAAGTTCTCATTCTACGACCACTTGGAAACTTTAATGTATCTCTTCTAGTTTTTTCTGAAAACACATCTTGCTTAGAATTGGATACACTCATTTTTCTCTCCTCTCAGACTGCAATGCTTTACTTGATAGCATATCCTTTTAGGAGATAACCAGTAACTTCTACCTATGCTCATCCAGATTTGGCATGTTTTAAGAGGGGAAATTCTATTTTTGATATGGAAAGAAAGAAATGTTTTTTCCTTTATGGATTTTGAAGTTGATCAAAAAAATTCAGTGTATAACAAATATATGGTTATCTCCAATGTGCTACTTTAGATTCAAGTTCAAGCTAACAAAGTTGCTTTCAGTTTTGAAATTGTGGTGATTCCTCATGTAACGTCACCCAAGAGCCATTCTTCCCATCTTGTTACTCCTCTCCACATCTCAACGGTGTTCTTTCATCTTGTCTCAGCACTCGCCCCGCCCTCAATAATGGAGGATTCATTCGCCACCATCTTGTTAGGAAGGTTGTGGTCTCCCCTGCTCGCCAACATGGTTGGGAAATTTTAGATGCTAGAAAGGAATTCCCATGTTCGGGCTGGTTAGATGATCATGATTCTCCTACTTAACGAATGTTTGTTCTTGTTTCTTAATTTTGTGCTCTGATGGTTTCCTAGGCACTGCCTAGTTTGTTTGTGGTTTTGGGGCATGATCTCATACTACCTTCTTTTTTTCTTCTAAAAGCTATCTTGTAGTTTATTTCATTAATATAATATAAGATGTCTTTTCATCAAAAAATATATTCACATATCATATACTTATTTCACAATGTAGATAGTTTCAACCCAAAAAATATCTACAATCTATGGTCCACTTTATAGTTTTGAGCTTGTTTGAAAGCCAGACATCAGTGTAATTTGTATTTTACAGGGCCAAAGTAAATAAATAGAAATTCCATAAGTTCCAATATTTAGGACCTGATTGGAGTCTCTACTTCTAGTCAAACATTTTGGCCCCCATTTCTAGCTTGCATGACCTTTAATTTGTTAATAATGTGAAGATATGAATAGAAATTCAAAAATAAAAAGGTTATAATTAAAACCCGACATGTCTTACGCCTAATATACCAATTAGATTTTTCATACCAAAATAACATCTGTTATATGTGCTCCAATGTAGAATACGAGGTGTGTGAACAACCATAAATAATTGAAGCCATCAAACAAATAGTCATATCAATGAAAGGTAGATTCTATTTGTCAGTCAAGCTTACCATTTTTTGATTTTATGTCATGAAATATTTTTATTGGAGGGCATTTAATTTGATAAGTTAGATGTAGACATGAATGGAAAGTTAGAAATTAGAAGGTGGGAATTAAATAAATGAATGCCCAACAACTATTTCATAGAGTATATTGCTCCCACTAAAATGATATATGTTATTTTTGATCCACTTAATTGCCTCAAACTCATGCGCATTATTCACGTGAGTGAAATGTGAGCTTAAAGGGACCAAAATAAAAATCGATGAGCTTTCAATAAGGTATAAGTTTTAAATTTCCCTCCAAATGCAAGATAGAAACAGACCCAAGGCACACCTGCAAAATGTCAACCACCATCACTTTTGTTACCTATAACCCATGCTTTTTCTGTTGACATGGTCATTGATAGCGAGGTTATGCACAATTAAATGTCATTGAAAAGGCAAGCCAATCCAAGTATGCAAATTCCTTCAGTATAACTATTGATATTTCTAAAATATTATCATATAACAAACATCTCTTTGATATGATATTGTTAGTCTGTTACTACACTACAAATTACATAAGGGAAGGATATAGCCCTATCTTTTTCTTCTCACTTTGTAATACGATGCATAAACATTGCTCTCTAAATGCTTCACTAGGAGAGAAGTAATTTTGACTTCTTTTGTACTGGTGTGCGAGTGGGCAAAGGTTTTATGTGCTTTGATACTTATTACGTGTGAAGGTGGTTGGAGTAGACTTTGCAAAGAATGGAATTTTTTAGGTTGATTTATCTAGGCCTCCCAATAGAAATATATGCCTTGCAGAACAGTTTATTACAATTTCTTATCAAAATGTCAATTTTCTCACTTTTACAATGCTTAACTAGACAAAGTTATTTTTCACTGCGTTGTTCATGTACTTGATTTTAGGGCAGAAGTAGACCCTTGAACAAATTGGATCCCTAGTGTTATTGATAATTGTAGCCTTGCTTCTTAGGATTGCACAATGCTCTACCTTTGGTGGTCAACATCATAGTGATATACCAGAGATATATGTATTAGGCTAAAGAAAAGACAACTGGAGGTAATTGTCTCAAGTTTCTTAAAAAGGATAGATATATTTGGGTCTTTTTTTCTCTCTATGGTTAAAATTGAGCGTGGATATTGGAAAAAATACCATACATAACCTAAAAAGATAAATACTATTCATATGGACATACAAGGTTATGCAATACATTTTTCTGTAGTGGGAGGAATTGTTGAATTTGACTATAAAATAGATAATCTCAGAACGAACTCTTAGCTGCAAACAGAACATTAACATATTCATTATTCAAAGTCAAACTACAAAAACATTTGAAAATTATTAGGAGAACCATTGGAGAGGAAATTTGTTAGATGTTGTTGTTGCTCATGATTTGGCAGACTAGTATGTTAAAAAAAAGTAGAAGCTTTCAACTGGGACATGACTTGTTTTAAAAGAAAACCAAAATATTTTGGTGGCTCCGGGTAGTCACTCGGGAAGTGTAAACAAATAAATCAAACCATTGCAAGGCACACTCAGGTCAAAGCTTTGGATACACCCCAGATGGCTGCAAACAAGTGCAATTGATGGGTGTAATGTCAAACTCCCCAACTTCCACCTCGCCAGTTCAATTTTTAGGCATGGTTCATCTTTCCCTATCTCTCATAAATTAGAATTAATAGTTTTAAATAAACTTGTTTTCAAAACAAAATACCTCATATTGTAGCTTGTTTAATTAAAATATTCCTTGGTAGACAAGCATAAACTCAAGCCCTCATTTTGAGACAATGTAAAAACTTCCTGATGAAACCAAATTGCAACAGTTGCCTTTTTTATTGACAAGTTGAAGTTGAGCACCCTGTAAATATGTCGACCACTCTCTTGTGAAAACAAATAAATCACGATTTTCAAAGAGTTACAAAATAACCTTCCTAACACCGGAATGGAGATGTTAAGTTTCCTAAGTATACCTTTCCATGTGAGGAGTCACTTCTATCCTTGAATCTACCTTGAATGATCATTTGTTATCTTTTAGACACCCTTCAAGGAGCCTTGTTACATTGTTTTGTAGCTGTAGGATGATGCTAAATTTCAAAAGTTGGGTTTCGTATTGGCTCACCATTTGAATTGTGAGAAATGAAATGCCTATCTGCCTTTCCAAATATCTAGTATTTTTCCTAGATAATTACATGGAACCTTCAGTTTTTGGAAAAACACTCTTCTTTACAGTTTGGTAATGACATTTTGTAGGAATCTGGTCACGGCAAAATGGACAAATTATGACAGTTAGCTCAAGAAAGCTTATCACCATTTGAGAACTGCTTTCTAGTTCTCTATCCCAACAACTCTGGTGAATTATCCATATATAGGGGAACTTGTAGGAAGTTTCTCGTTTTCCGTCTGTCCATTGAATATTAGTTTTGGACGTGGTTTTCTGATCCCTTGAGCTGACTTTTGATTGTTTACAACTATGTCAATTATGACCGATGGCCTTGGAAAACTGGCCGCCAATCATAAAACATTCGCTAGTTCTGAATCTCATCAATTCCTGTGTATTCTTGGTGTACAGAAGGACATGTAAAAGCTTACCCATGGTGTGTTTTCTCATAAAATAACAACATTTGAAAGTGATTTCTTCACCTCCGAGCCTTTACTGAACATTTTTACAACTAGTAGGAAAACACACATAAGAAAGTTGTAGGTCCCCTACTGGGTTGCAAAACCATTGTGGAAACTTGTAATAAATTGCTTAAAACTCTACTATGTGACATTTTGTGTGAAATTAAACTTTTGGCGAAATATTGTTTCTCTCTCTTCCCTATTTCTTTCTGTCTCACTTGTTAAGAAATGAAGTGAACTGAAATGAAATAAATATGTGTCTCTAACCTTCTCCTTTTGAATGCAAATTATTAATGTTATTATGTAAATGGGAAACTAAAAATGATAATTATGCTAGACTAGGGTGGATTTCATTCCATTGATTTATCATTGATATCATGCTCACATGGTTTTGCAGGATGGAAGTAAGATGGCGAAAAGGCATGGCATAATTCATTACTTATGATTTTAATTTATATATTTTATTGGAAAATGTATATATGTCTAATGTAGTTGCAATGTAACATAAAAGTTTATATTTGAAATTTTGTAATATGCATGAGATGCTACTTTTACGAATTCATTGGGAAATATGCATTTAATATTATGTGTCATTTTGTTTCAGATTTATGTATATTTAACAAAAAAGAAAAAAAGAAAAGGGGGTTGGATATATATGTTAAATGAATTTGAATTTAAGATCTTGTAGTGCATTTCTAGTGTGCAATAAATGAGTTAATAATTGGTGTTGTGTTTCTTACCTTGAAAATGTAATAAAGGAATCTAATCACAAAAATCAACCCTACTACAAGATTCGTGCAATGCTTGTCTTTATTTGTGATCCTTCTTAGCGTAGAAGAAATTAAAACCATAGAATGAAATTAAATTTTTTTGCTTGATGGAACATCCTAGTTTAGGTAAATAAGACCTCTAGTTTGTGTTATCGTCATGGTCGGTATGGTCAGCATTGTCATCATGAACCCGATGGTTAGGAACGACCTAGAAAATTTTTATCTAGAGTAAGTAGAACTAACACCTCCCTAGTTTCATAGTTGTCTACCAAGTCTTACGAAGTTAGATATAGGAATTTTCTTAATCATTGAATGAACTCCTTGTGGGATCTAGACATCACAAATGGACCTAGTGAATAGTTGTACTTTGAGTTAAACTCTTGTTAATGATCTCTTTATTTCATCACAACTAAATGTGTTACTTTGGCTTGTGACAATATAGCACGTTGATCTTTTACGAAGGGTTTATTGGGTAAATATGTTTTCATATCTTAATATGATCCACAGTAGGGCATAGAACCCTGAGTGACAATTGGAACTAAACTAAACCTCAGTTGTTTGGGAGGTTAACTTGTGGGTAGAATATGGTAAGAAACTCCTTTTTAATGAAATTGATTTGAAATTCGTTGACCTTGGAGAACCCGAGAAACTAGATTCTTGGTGCCATAATCCCTTGTTATGCCATTTTATGACATTAAGAATAAAATAAAATTCACATGTGGAATCCTGAAAAGCAGAAACCTAGGATATTATCTTAAACAAAAATCACTTGTGGTTCATGTGTAGTTTATAATAATTCTAATCATGCACTTCTTCAAGATGTTAAACATGTAATTTCATACCTCTTTTGTTATAAAGTGATGCTAATAATGAGACCTTAAAGCGATGTAAGAGTAAAGTATACAAGAGTGAAACAAGATTCTAGGTTAGGAATAATGTCACTCTTGGAGTCCTTATAACTCAATTAAAAAAGTCATGTGTTACAAAGAATATGAATTTCCCTTGGTGAGATCAAACTTTGAGAAAACAAAATATATATATAAATCTAACTATAATTTCTTGATGTGGAAATGTTGAAAGGATTCAACAAGTTTTTGAACTATTTTAATTATGGTAGGGAAATACAGATACCATGATCGAAAAGTGTTTTTCGGAAAAATCTATCTTGAATCTAACTCCTCCTTAAATCCTAGATTTCTTTCTTGACATCACGTCAGATTCACTTGTGTAACAAGGTTAAAATTTAAACATTGAATAAATGTTTGAGAAACATAAGCTTAACATACTTGAACGAGCGAATTAGGAACTTTGTATGTAATTTGAAATATTCCAATTAATTATGTAAGTTATGGAGATTGTTGTAAGGGATAAAGAGCTAATCTAAATGGTCGAACTGTGAGTTGAATGTGAAATTAATTTAAGAACCTATAGGTGGAAAAATGAAAAAATTATCCTCACACAATAATGTTCTTGGAATGTTAACCGTAACTAAGATGTATTCATGGGAGTGATGTGTTGTGGGTTTGCCAATCCTTGAGTCCCTTTCTTGCAGGTGAGTCATTGTTGGCATCTTTTAGTTAGGGAAAGTGTGGCATCAACATGTATATGGTGTTTTCATGTTTATATGTTATTCAATGACTTATGTAAGTGTCTTATGCGTTTTTGAGTTTATCTTTTTGGAACCCTAGTTGCATTATGTAGTGAGCAATGAATGTCTAAAAAATTTAATTCGGTATTTTTACTATTGTATTTGTGTGTGTAAAATGTGGGCATTACAAGTGAAATGTGAGCTTAAATGGTCCAAAATAAAAATAGGTGAGCATTCAATGAGTTCTAAGTTTTAAATTTCCCTCCACATGCAAGATAGAAATAGACCTAAGGAACACGTATAAAATTTCAACCACCACCATTTTTGTTACCTATACACCATGGTTTTTCCTTTGACATGGTCATTGATAGAGAGGTTATGCACAATTAAATTTTGTTGAAAAGGCAAGAAAATTCAAGTATGCAAATGTCTTTAGCATAAATATTGAGATTTCTAAAACATTATCAAATCACATATGTCTTTTTTTTTATGATATTGTTAGTATGTTACTACGCTACAAAGTACATGCATTTTAATTTGATTTGACCGAGAAAGAATATATGTTATCTTTTTTTGTCCTTGTCTTTTAAGGAAAAACAACACCAATGATCTATTAAAGTAAAGCTGACATTGGTTGCATGGAGTCGAAGAGGGCGGAAAGATATTTTCCTAACTTATTTTACTTGTCCCATTGAGGGCCTTACCAACTGCTAGCTTTTTCTATAAATTTCCACAACATGACATTTCACCATGGCACAATATAAATATGGTAAGGTCCAAGTGTACAACCATAGGAATTGGAAATTGAAAGTGGGGCATTTTTCACTAAAAATTTATCCTCTTGTTCCTTATGAGAGAGTATTTTCCTGTGATTTAATTTGTGTATTTCCAAACTGGAAGAAATAAAAAAGTAAATATGGATGAAATTTTAGTTAATGGGTTTCGTAAGAGCCAAGGAAACAATGAACTGACCACGAGCTAACCAGAAGTAGATCCCAATTGGAAAAGGATGAATTGAAAGGATGACTAATAGAGAGATTTAATTAATTTGTGTCCAATGTACCGGCTTCCAAGGCTTCTCAACATCTCATGCCTTCCACATATGTTGTTCTTGACTTGCACAATAGTGTTTTGGGTATGCTTTTATCTTCCTAGACAAGTGCTTTGTACTTGAGGAAGTATTTTTTCCATCCTTTACTTCCACAGACGAGGATTTGTGCTAGTCTCGTCGGCGTGGTCCATTTACCACATATTCATGTGTAACTTCTGAAAAAAATGATATGATAATATCTATAGGGTACAAGGTCACACCCGACATAATATTCTTGTTTCACAATATAGCACAATATCACATGTTTTACATCTTACGCCAACTTCTTACGGTGATTTTTAGTGGGCGATAGTGCGGGAGGGAATATCCCTTATCATGTTGCATTACAATGTGCAGATACGAAAATGAAGTCATTTCAAATTAGAGGAGGCATTATGCTTCAACCCTTTTTTCAGAGGATAAATTCCAATCAAATAGGAAGTTGACATGTCAGACCCTTATCTGGCTTAGTGATGCATCAGGGTGTTTTGGAAGTTTGCATTGCCCATGGAAGGAAAGCAATATCATCGCGCATGTAACCCCTTTTGCAAAGAAGCTTCGTGATGTGAGTGGTGTTCAAAATAAATAGTTTCTCCCATGAAGACCTCAATATAAAGGAGGAAATTGTAAGTGTTTTACATACACAAGGATTTTATTGAGTCATAGCTCTGATAAGGAAGAAGACACTCGTAGATTGTATTGAGCTGAAGCTATGACATGGATGAAGGCACACACAAAGTTATTGAGTTATAGCTTCGACAAGAAAGAAGATGTACACACAGAGATAAACGCTTTACTGAGATGTAGCTCTGATAAGGAAGACGACACACATATATACACATATTGTATTGCACCGAAGCTTAGAAATTGGAGGAAATATATATGCACAGAAGTGCTAATTTGAGTTTGCAATAATTTGTTTTATTTTCAATTTTTTTATTTTATTTCTCTTAGTTGTTATTTTATGTGCCTAATTTATACAAATTCGTATCAGAGCGTTTACGACTAGAATTGTACCAACCTTCATGTATAAATTAATTCTTTTGCGTAGTTGTTTTTTATTTTTCCATATGGCAATGTACGTCCATGTACAACTCATCTGCAAGACATAAACATGGGTGTGAAAACCCAAAGCACACCTACACACTATCAATGATCAAATTTATCACCTATAGGTGATAATTTTGCATCGTCAAGATGGGTTTTCATGCATACTTTATGCGCCATTAGACGTTGTGAGAGATGTCAATATAACTTAATTAAAAAACCTTGGACATAATGATACTAAGTCGTTGTGATCTATAACTGATTGAAAATTTTGTGTTGTGTCCTTCTCCAATGAATAAACAAAAGGTGAAAAGTGTTTAAGAGTCTGAAATATGAGTCATGGAAGTATGTGTATAACTGTGACACCTTTAAAAGGATTTAACACATTCGTTTTGTGAAGTCTTGGGTCTCATTAAAAATATGGTATGAAAAGGTATGATATCACTGTGTTTTGGTCTAAATCAATTTCCATGAGATCACGTTCAAGTTCAAGAAGCAGTGTATAAGTCTATGGTGTTATTTTAAACTCAAAAGCTAAAATTTCCTAATGTTTATATCCTTTATCTCTGCAAATCACATAATTTACAAGGTGATTGTAATATGAAAGGTGAGTATATGGTCTAATTGAACATTATGGGGCAAGTTGTCAGAATTATTTTTGTCTGTGGTTCAAGTCTTCATAATGGTCAATGTAACGAGTATATTGTTTTTGAAAAAGACATGTCTATTTTTTTGTTGTTGACATATTTCTTGTGGCTCTGTCAATGATGACGCTAAGAATATAGGTCAATGATCATACACCATGAATCTAAATATGCAGTAAGAAGAAGGTTGGTCTGCCATGCTATGTGAATGATTCACTAACGTCTTCAAGTCTTCATCATGGAGTATATTGTTCTTGAAAAAGACATGTCTATGCAGTAAGAAGAAGGTTGGTCTGCCATGCTATGTGAATGATTCACAAATGAGTTCATCATGGTTTTGAAGGTCTCCGAGCAACTCAAAAGTGAGTATTAATCCTGCAGTAGTGTCCCAGATGTTTCATACCCACTCCTCCCCAAGATGATTCTACAATCTTCTGTTCTTGGACTTCAAGGATATAAAAACAGGAAGAAGAAAATAAGGGAATGATGGAGTGAAACGGATTAAACTATTTAGTGTTTTAGTGGAATGAAATAACATTAATTGAAGATCCAATCTCAAAAGTAATACAGTGGAAAAGATTTGGTATCAAGGATTAAAACAGAATATTGTTCGCAGTGTCAAATAAATAATATAATTAATTTAAATAAGTAAAAAATGGCAGAATATATTTTCACTTTTGACTGGATGGAGAATCACACATATGACTAGGAATTAGTACAACACACGGCGACCTGCATCAGTGCCTGAGAAGCGGGCTGAGCATACAAGTGGTTGCTGGCATGTGACCGTGGATCATGTGTATGCTGCTTAACCTGAATTTTAGTTTTTCCGCTGATCTTGACAGAGAGATTGAGGATCCCCTTGGGCTTTCCCGAAGGGGTTACCAGCTGACACTTGTAGCTGCTGAGCATACCATTTTGCTTAAGAAGAAATTCTCTGAGGGGCATGGTCACATGGCCGATCGGATGAGGTTCCCAAACTGTGGCACTCCATATCTGGACAGTAAGGAATAGGCAGTCCTGTTGAAGGGAGGCCTCGTGGAGGGTGAATGACATTGCCTCGTTCCAACTTGGATTTCTTCCGTTTTCTTTGTCCACGTTTGTTTTGTGCTCGCTCCTGCTACTGTGTTTTCCTCCGCCCTGGACGAACACCACCGCGTAGGCCTTGGTTTTACACAACAAATTTGGTCTCTTCAAGTTGCTCACAAATTTCACTGTTATTTCCATGCTCCTCATTTCCATTCTTGTGCTTGCAAAATGATCGATTTGTGAGGGGAAGTGCGGTGAATGCTATGGCTGAGGATTTGCAGATGCATTTATAGGGAGAGTGTTTTTTCATGAGTTGCTCACGTGATGCTAATTTTGAGGGCCGTTACACGTCGATGACAATAAGAGCTCTGATTTGGGCGGCTATTATCCGATCCGATTCGCTTCAGGGAATTGAAACAAGGTGGAAGAAAAAGTGATCATTCCCATATTCAGTGAAAGAGAGAGGATTGTGATTGGGATATTTCTGGTATACGCTATGTTAATCGAGAAACAAGCAAGATAGCTTCTATTTTTCCTTCTTTTCAATCAAGCACGAGGATTAATGTTTCACAACGTTAGTCAATAACCTCGTGAAAAATGTTTCCAATAATAACTAAGACAGCTTTATTATCCTCCAGAATTTATTGTGACGGATTGTAATCCATTCAGATTTGGTCTATACCTTTCATTTATATTTTGATTTTCTCAAATTTTTTTAATGAAGATACGTTGATGCCTTACTACACCGAAGCTGTTGGCAGTGGGCACCATTAGAATCAGCATGCCGTTCTCATAATATCTAAAGTTGCATAATCTCTTTATAAATGGTCCAAAACTTTAGTGTATAGATTATAGAAATGATGGTTGACATTGATCTCGGGTGTTCTACCCTTTTACATGTGTTCTTCCTTACACAAAACTTCCAACTATACATTTCGTCAAAAAAATAAGAAAATAATTCATTTGTTTTACGGTTCTTGTGCCTTACCATTAGAATTTTCTTGCAAGTTTTCAATTATAATGCATGCAAGGTGGAGTTAATGCCGCATGAGGACTGTGTGGCCTTATCTGGCCACCAAGGGGTACTCAACGAGTTGCTGGCATTCAGAACATTGAGCCTCAGCTCGTAAAAAAAAAAAAAACATAACAATAGTACAACTATGATTATAGCTATACTTAGAAATCCAATCCACTACAATCAACCTAGTCACATAACATATCGGCACACCCACACATCACGAATGCCAAAAGGATCCAACACTCCGAATCAATAATCACATTTCTTCTACAATGCATATAATGTGGAAATACAACATTTCTACAAAAAAATAGTGTTTCACACTCAAATTCACGTAGAATTCCTGAAAAGGAGAGAGAATACTCTCATCTTAACACATCAACATGCTAACAATTACACACTAAGTGACATACATAACATGTGTGCTAGCAATATCATAATTACGACATAGTTCACATCACGCTTAAATCACATTACTCTTCCAATATCGACCACCAACATGCAACTCCACCACAACTCCAATCTGTCCCAGAGGTTCGAGAGCATGAACCTCCACTCTGATACCAAGTGTAATGCCCACTATTTTAGACACACAAGACCACATAGCAAAATACAGGATAATTTTTTTTGACTTGTTTGGAACATAGCACTACACAACGAGTGGTCACAATGGCTACAACTAGCTAGTTGAAAAACTTGACACAACGATGACCATAAGGGCAGTAAGGAAACACTCAACACCCATCAAGGATAGTTCACTTTTGTCTTAGAAAAGACACCGTAAAAATACCTAGTTATAATTCAGGAAACTCCACGAAAAAATCCTAAAACAATCTTTCAAGACAAGGTTAAGTATTCACTAAAACAATCTTTCAAGACCTGAATTTGCGCTCTAGAAGATTCATGTTATGATTCATACAATTCTCCTTATAGGGCTAGATTTATTTTCTTTTATACTAGAGACATAAGGCTTAGATAAAAATTACCGAAAGAGGATCACCTTTACTTTGACAAATGTTTGTTTAATTAGTTATTAGATTAACACAACAAGGGAGTGGGGTGAAACAAATCCCGCAAGGTTATCTAAACAACCATAAGCTACAAAATCCTCGTTTTAACCTCTATTGGAAAAAGGACATGAGTGAAAGCTCCAATTGATGGAGGTACCGGTTTAGGTTCAGAATGAAAAACCCCTTTGAGAAAGGATCAAAATTTTATCATTACTTTAAGAATTGTTACAAAGTAGTAAGGAAACGGTTAGAGAGAGAGAAGGTCAATTTATTTCATTATGATCTGTTTAGTTATTAACCAACCTTTTAACAAGACTTAAGAGTTCAACTAGATTTGGGTAAAAGCTTCATTTAACAATCTCTTCATTAAGTACGACAAAGGAAATACATGGGGTCCCCAAAGAAGAGCATAAGTCTTAGAGTATCCTTAATCAAATTCCCCTACTAACTAAGATATGACTATGTCCCCAAAAGACAACAAGCAAATATACTTTTAGAAAGAATTAACGTTTCACAACAAAAAAGATAAAGTTTAATCCGTAGCTAGGGTTAACGAGGGTAGGTTTCTTTACATTGGTAGAAAAAAAACTCATTTCTTTCCAATTTAAGATTCTTAAATTTATTAACAAGAAACCCAATTTCATTGTTATTTTATTTATTGATTCATCTATGAATTCATTTTATTTTATTTTTGATTAACTTAGAAGAAGTATTGCCACTCACTAAAATATAAAAAGAATTGCACTAGTGCCAAGTCCATAGGGGGGGGGGGGGGGGGGGGTGGGGGTTATTAAACATGAAAGTTTTATTAAATGAGAGAAGAAACAACCATTGTTAAATGAGAGGGCTAAACATGGTTATAAAATTTCTATTCAACATGGCACACAAACCAAAGGTATCACAAGATTCAAAATAACTTTAGCTTAAAACAAAAAGATAACAATTTGGTCAAGCCATGTTACAACATTGTTATGACTGAAATAATATCATAAGTAACTAAAGGTGGAAGGGTTCGATTCAAACACTCCTTTAACCAATAATGACAACTCAAATGTTGCAGCTTATAAAAGAGGAAAACATTATTTAGCAACCAAAACCACACATAAATCCATATCGAGCAAGTACCAAAATTTGACATTGAATCCACAATTTTGGCATTCACCCAAAAACCCCAAAAATATAGAATATTTCATGCAAGATTCAAACCCACATAGTCAATTTTAAAGGAATGTTTTTTTATGTTTTATTTGCAACATATTACCACTAAAACTTAGATGTCTTAAAATCATAAAATAAATCTAACAAATAAGTGATCATCCCTCAAAGGATTTACTCAAGGAAAATACCCAAATTATTGGGAAATGAAATAACCATAATGAGAGAAAAGTAAACCATGCTTGATAAGGAGATCTTAATGACTTTTTCCTTTTACTTCCTTTACAAAAACTTCAGTATTTTCAGCCAAAGACAACCAGAAAATGTTTCCTTTTGAATTTTCCTAGAAGAAAACAATAAATAACCACAAACCAAACCACTCCTAGACGCCATTCAAGAAGAGAACATAAATTTAATGAGATTATAGAAATGCTAGTAGAAAATTGCATAGTTTAGGTTTAACATACCTGCAATAAGCATCCATGATGCAACCATGAGCTTGTAGGGCATCCAAAACACCACTACAGGCTTCCACGTTTTGCACAAGTAGTGATTCACAACTAGGGCAAGAGCTATAAAACAAGGAGATGAAATGTCTAAAAAAGAAGTGGTCTCAATTACTGGAATGAAAGAAATATATACACAAAATGGGTTTAGTGCAAAATCCTATGAAGCTTCCATTAAAACGTGATTACCAAGAGTACAACCAGACTCCACAACCTTTTCAATGTCCTCCCAATGCTTTTTAGAGTGGAACATGGATATCTATCGAAGCAAAATCGGGATTAGATTTTGACCAGGATTGGAACCACCCACGAGGCATGTAATTCTTTGACAAAAGGCTTCAAAGAGATGGGATCTCAATGTGTTTCCATAATTGCAGGATAGACACAAAAGGTTCTATGAAGAAACTGGTCCCCCATTCACCGTATGCAACCCAATAGGTGTCTAACCTACGCCACCCACACAGAAGGGAAAAAAAGAAAAAAAAAGTCCCTTCCCCCAAATTTATCCCACCAGAACAAAGGGACATGCCAACAAGAAAAAACCCATCAATACACATTGAAATAATTAATGGAATACCATAATTATTCCACCAACCGCGAGCTAATAACCACACAAGGAAAATATCTTTTTGTTGGAACCCACGCATAAGGGACATTTCACTGCCAAAGTGGTGAAGGGGAAAATGATAGGTGGTTGTTGGAAAGATTAACTTGAGCATTAAAAAAAATAACAACCCCATCAAAGCTTTGCACTACCCACTACCTCCTTACACACTCACAAGATAGCAAGAAAAGAAATCCAATTAATCTAATTGATCCTATACTGACCAAAAGGTTAAATTTCATACGACTGACATGCTAGAGGAAGCAAAATTATAGTTTCCTTTAATTTAAACGATTGAAACGACAAGCAAACAGGACTACACGACCAAGGGGGAGGAAACTAGAGGTTGATGTTCGAAAGCGAACATGGATCAAGGACCGAATAGAATCAAGGATCTACGAGAGTGAATAGAATGATATAACAAAATGACATAGAGGTAATTAATATTCATATCGATTACAAATGGTGATAATAATAAGATATATGTAATTTCCGATCAACCATTCACTTAATAATATCATTTTTATCATTATTTTATTTTATTTTATTATTATTATTTTTTAATTTTAGGACTTAAACAAAAAAGTATTTATAATTCATAATAATAATGATAGACAGTAAAGCTTGATGATCTAAGGACACGATTTTCCCTTAATAAGAATATCGTAAAGGACGTTGCAAGGGCCAACAACAGAAAATAACGACATGACATAAGTAGACATGACGAAGAGGGAGAATGCTAAATATTTCTTGTGACAAGGGAGAAGCCAACAAAGATAAAAGGAAGCATAACAACGTTCAACGCTTAGCAACAAGGTCACCGAAGTATGAACAGGTGTAATGTCGAACGGGGAATTTTTATTTGTATTTCATGTGTGAGAAAAGTGATGTATTTAAAATTCTTGATGGGCAGGGGGAATTCAATATGTCAAATATTTCATTAGTATCATGTCATGGAATGTTTGAGGTTTGAAAAATCCCTAGCAAAAATTCTTTATTCATTTATCTTGCTAATTAATTAGCAATTTAGATATGATTTGTTTATAGGAATTCGGCATTTTTTTTCCTTAGAACACTCTAACCTATATTGCACCATATTTTACGTATTTTCACATTTAGCATATTGAAGGCAGAGCTAGTGCTAACGTTTCCATCATGCCGAAAGTTTCGATATTAATCACTACCTCGGGCCAGGACCCCAGTAATAAGGATGTGTGGGTGATTATGAGTACTAATGACCTTTCTTTTGGTATTATTAATATTTATGCCCTAATGATAGTGTTGACATTTTTTGCACTTGTGCAGAAATGGGCAACTCAAAACTTTGTTATGATGGATAGCCTTGGTGAAGTATACCTAAGCTAAGGGAATTTACATAAGATTATTTTGTTACTATTGATTTGTGAAAGAGATTAAGTGAAATGTATAGCTATGTGTGCTGTTAAAAAATGTAACATATCACATAGTCTACAATTTCACGAATATCCTCATCAAAATAACACAAGCCTCAAAGGACATCGGTGTTATCCTGATGAAGACAATGGATTATAGAGTATGTGAGGCGTATAGTATTGGAACAGTAGACAGAGTGCCAGTTTTCAAGTAATCAGATTCACGGTTATTATCTTGGTGCCTATTAAATTTATTATCCTATGTTCATTAAGTTTTTTGTGATTAATGAGATTGCATCCATCTACACTATCATAAATGATTACAACTGACTCCTTTCCTACTACTTACGTCAAGAAAATACTAACAAAAAAATGGTGACAATAATTTCTAAATGTAAGTAGCAGGAAGGAGTCAAGTTAAAAGGTATAGGCTAAGACAGTCAAACAACATACAATGAGCCACATCTCATTCAATGGTTATCCAGTGGAAGTTACAGGTATTCACTTTAAGATTATCCCGTATGTTAATTCATTTTCTTGAGATATTGAGTTTCCTACATCATTGTACAATCAAAGGAAAACTGAAGGCAAAAAGAGATAATCAACTAATTATTTCAATTTAATGCTTTATTCATAAGAGATCATAAGTTTTCCCACACAAGCCGTGGGATATGACTAAGTGCCTCATCATATACATGGAAATGAGAATACTACATGTGCTAAAGAACAAGAGTAGAGGAGTAAAAATGAACCCATCATTTCCTATCTGTCTTCTATCCCCGCTCCTCATCATCTCCATCTCCATCTCAACTCTTCCATCTTTTGCTTCTTTTACCTGTAAGGCAAGAGTAGTATCTGTCAAATTTTGAGCTCAGGGTGCAATGTTATTCCAATACTCATGTTCTAAAGCAAATACATATTCTAATTTAAATGTATCTAATGGTACTTGAAGGAAAAAATATAGAAATGCATGACACAGGATGAGAAAGAGATACAGATAGGCTAGTAGCAAAGGAAAAAGTAGAGTACATTAAGTGAAATGAATGGTAAGAGAAAATCAAAGAAGCTAAAGATTGTGTTAGAAGAGGCAAAAGCT
This sequence comes from Taxus chinensis, assembly GCA_019776745.2. NCBI lineage: Eukaryota > Viridiplantae > Streptophyta > Pinopsida > Cupressales > Taxaceae > Taxus > Taxus chinensis. The sequence continues at coordinate 121,430,503 of CM034146.1, forward strand.
GGAGTAGCTTGTAAAAGAAAAGGATGTGGAAACTAGCACATGAAGGAAGTTGCAAAACAACTTGCAGAAGAAGGAAAGAAGAAGAAATAAACCACATGGATACAAGAGACGCCGAAAAGCCTATTTATTTCTAACTTATTTCTGAATTTCACAGGAACAGGTTGCAACATTGAATGAAATCAGTATATCTAGTTAAGAGGAAAGCAGTGAATAAAAGGGAAAAAACATCAGTTTCAGATGATTTGTAGGAAGCATCAAGCATCAGAATGGGTCAAGAAAGACATACTTTTCAAATCAAGATTGGAAATCTAAAAAGGGATAGAGAAAAGAGGATTCTAAAATTTTTTGCTAGAGTCTCCCCTTGTAAAATTGACTTTTCATTTAAAAAAAATTTGAAATACATGTTTTTTAAGCTACTACATGCTTTTAAAACTATCTGAGCTTCAAAGGGAATAAAAACAGTCAAGAAAAGTACATGTTTCATCACTTCTAAGTTGATATCATGACCAAATGAAACATACAGGTATTCCAAATTTTCAGCATGCTACAGCTATCAAAAGTTCTTTTTAATTTCCAAGTTCAAGTGTGAATCGAAGGGCAACTACTTCACAATTTTTAGAAGTTGCAATGAATCGAGTAAAGCTAGCATGGACAACTCATTCAAGTAATAAGACAAGCAAGAGAGATGTTTATATCTTTTTAGAATGGTTAAATCATAAGAATTTGGAGAGAGAAGGATTCTGGATTTTTTTTGCTAGAGTTTCCCCTTACAAAATGTACTTTTCTAGAAAACAAGAAATGATATTTTAATGCAAAATTTGAAATACAATTGCTACCATGACTTCTAAAAAAGGAAAAGTCATTACAGAAAAGGAAAATAGGTATTTTCTTCATTTTGTAGAAAAGGAGCATCTATTTCATTATACATAACGGAATGCTATCATGTTTCCAAAAAAGAAATAGTATATAATTTCCATAAAGTCATTATTCCAAATGAACTGTCAAAGCTATAGAATATTAAATATGATATTCATCTTCCAACTGAAGAAATAAACTAAAAGGCTTAGCAAGTATTCAATCAAAGCACGCTTTCCAGAACAGAGTTCAACAAGTCAAGCATGCATCTACAGTGAGAAATTACTCAAAAATAAGCATTTTTTCCTCTACAGAATGAAGGAATGAGTCATAAATTACAAATACATAATTTGACAAGTACCAAAGGAAATTCTATAGTCAAATTTGAAATAAAATGGTTGTATCTACAAAAGGTAGTCCAAGTCCTTTACACTTCTTTTACACTTGCAAATAATCAAGGGTTATAGTTTTCTCATTGTATGAAGAGAAAGAATTTACAAACTATGCATCTATAGAATGGAGGAGTAAATGAAAAACTACTAGGTATGTATCTATCAAAAGAAGAACGGAAAGAGTTTGAGTATAAAATGAGAAACAAAAAAATAGCTAACACTTCCAAATAATGAGCCATATCTATAAATATCAAACTCATGCACAGAAAGGAGCCTTAATAAATCAGAGTTTGAAAGTTCACTACAGAAGCAGGAGAGAGACTTCACATGCAAAGTATTTGCGAAGATTATGATTGGTATTTCCATGTTTTAGAGTTGCAGAGCTAAAACTCGAGCTCGAAATGAAAATAGAAAGCAGTGTTGGAACTCACTGTGCCTGAGGACGAAAACAAAACAAACAAGCAAAATGATGGTGGCATTTCCCTCTGCTAACTTGTATTTGAGTTCATTAGAAACTGAATCAAAAAACCAGACAGAAAACCAGAAGTAAGTCAGTCATTCGAATGGTCCACAAAGGATAAATAATAAGTAAATAGATTAAATGATCTTTAGATCATACTCAGAAGAGAAAATCTGATCTACAAGTCGAGCTACAAGAAACGAAATTTAAACTAATACCTTCGAGCTCCTTAAAAATGCACACCCAGTCGTAATCGAATGGCGTCAAAGGTCTCCAAAACAAAATCAGGCTCAAAGACCTCCAATATCTCCATGATTTCATCAAAAATGCAGGGTGAGGAAAAAATTTGCGAGGGCTTCACCCAGAAAATGCAGGGTGAGGAAAAAATTTGCGAGGGCTTCACCCAGAAAATGCAGGGTGAGGAAAAAATTTGTGAGGGCTTCACACACAAGAGATGATATTTTGCATGCCTTCACAACAGGACAGACCAGAGAAGATCTTACAAGTTTTCATGTGTAAAGAAAGAAGACTTGCCTAGCAAGCAATTTGTAAATTTAGCAAACTATTCTCCTTTCTTTCTTAAAAATAGAATAGTCAACTTCATTTTGACTATATTGTATCTAAGGCTGATAATTCCTATTTTTATCACATACTTTAGTTTGTATTCTTTTATTCCTTTATTTATTATTAAATAAAGGGTAAAATTAGGATACATGGGTGAGTACAGCTTATAGGCTATTTTAGGAAGGGGGTGAAATTTTGCTATATATTGTGTGCTCTTGCAAAGCACAAAAGGGGGGGAATTTTTAGATATTTTTCCTAGAGAACTTTTGATATGAGTACTGAAGCAATTTCTGTCAGTTTTTCTCTCTGAGTGTGAATTATTCTTTCCTTTCCAAGTTATTCTGTAGTCTTGTGTATGTCAATATTAATCTTGTGAATCAATATTCCTTGATTAATCACTTTACCCTGCTGCAAATTCACCATTTCTCACTAAATATTATCATGCATATTAGCTTACTAGTGCTGTTGTGATTCTCCCTTGGAAAAAATTAAGTATTTTGCCCTTATTTCCTGCAGAAAGTATAAATTGGTTCGTGCACCTAAATAATTCATCACAAATCAGTTGTGTATGTCAGTCAGTCAAGTTCTCATCTCAAATTTGGTGTATCACCTTAGTATTATTTAAATTTATAGTCATCTTTTCCCCTTAAACTCCCAAAAAATAGTTTAGTGAACACAAATAAGGAACCGACCTTTTAACCTTGGAGGTTCACCTCAAAATAGGTATACCCACAAACTTGAGGTATCCCCATTGTATCTACTAGAGAGAGAGAGAGAGAGAGAGAGAGATCTATTGCAGACTTAGAAAACCTACTACCATCTCTCTTCCCGGTGCATTTTTGAGAGATAATAGATAGTCCAAAAATAATAATATTATGGAAATGGTTAGGTGAAAAATTACTCTTTGTTTACTGTTGTTGTGTGGAAAATTTAATATGGAACACTGGGATGATAAATGTGGCACCCTTCTTATGCATTAATTTATTGGTGAATGTGTGGCTTGGTATTATTTTATAAGACAATAGGGCATTTCTGATCCTTTACTCAGACATCAAAAGAAATTTAAAGACCAAGTACGGTTCACTTGGACCAATCTTTAAGAAGGATATGATCAGGATTTAACATGAATTGACCATGCGCTTCTTTCACAACAACCCTATTTTTTATTTTTAATCACTTATGATCCTTTGTTATCAAGGTATGGTCATAAGTGATTTTGTTAAACCACCATCTGATCAAATATAAATTTGTTTTCAAGGGGGCCCTCCCAAGGTGCCCAAAAATCAATTCTATCTTAATTTTTTTTTCTGAGTAATTCTGGAATGGTCCCGCTCATTGCCAAAATTTGGAACATTATGCCACATATTCCATTTTATACCATTTTAATTTCATGGTGAGAGATGGTGATTTAGCGCACCATGAGGTTGTTCTATAGGTTCGCTAAATATGTGGCCTAAGTTCATTGGCGCGTCTATTTTTCTCTGCATAAGGAATTTAGAATAATCTATCTAGTTCTCGATTCAAATCCTTTTGATTCTCATATTTAGTTCCAAGCCACTGGTTTTTGGCACAAGCTCAAACTTATTGAATACCATTTTTTCCATGGTGTGTAGATCTAGTCGAGACATCACTTGCTTAGGGTGGAAGATAAAGCCTCTAAAATATTTTTCAAATCCCTCTAGACCAAGTATGCTTGTCAAAAAATAAAATCTATTTATGATTCTTAGCAATGGCTTACTGAGCTCCCAAAGATCACTAATAATTTTTTCAAGCACTACCGTCTTATTTTTCATGCTTAGAATTATTCAATTGAGAGTGCTACTACTCTGCAGAAATGTATTGATGTGGTGCCTAATAAACATTTTCCCAGATATTTTCCTCGCCACGAAACCCCTCTCACTTTGGAGGAGCTTCATGCAGCCTTTCTCTATCTTACAGATGACAAGTCTCCGGGTATGGATGGTATCCCAAGCAAGTTTTGCAAAGCGATCCTGTCTTTTGTAGGAACTGATCTGCATTAGGTTTACAATGAAGCTCTCCAAACATTCTCTCTTGGGAGTTTCATCAATGAAGGAGACATCATGTTCATTCCAAAAGTAGGAAACCCTAGACAGATGAATAATTGGTGACCAATCACCCTGTCGATTTCTTAAAAAATTCTTGACAAAGCGTTGCCACTATGCATTGTGGATCCTATGCTGAAAATCATTAGGCCTGAGTAGAATGGTTTTTTCAAAGGCCATTACATCTTAGGTAATATTATCGCTGTGTGAGAAGGCATGAAATAGGTTTGGGTTTGTTTGCAGGGGAATCTCTTCCTTAAGATTGATTTTGAGAAATTTTATGATCACATTGGGTGGCCTTTCATCCTTGTCATGCTCAAAGCCCTTGGATTTGGTGATTTCTTTTAATCGATCATTAGCACCTTGTTTTTGAATGATTTTTTCCAACTCACCATTAATTTTCACCATTCCACTTCCATCAACATTTTTTCCTCTACTAGACAGGGATGCCCTCTTGGTATGACGTTGTTAGTGTTTTCCGTTGATGCACTGGGTTATTTAATTTCTCAAAAATCTTACCAATGTCAAATTAAGGGGATTTTCCTTCTGGATCATGGGACTAAACTTATCATTAGCTAGTTCACTAATGATCACTTTCTAATTATTGTTGAATAAGAGCATAATGTTTCTTGGGTATTTAAATGTCTTGACACTTTCTATTTGGATTCTTGTTCAAATATTTAAATTGCTAAAACCTTGGGTTATCGAAAAATTTATTTGTCTCCTCCAGAATAGTTGAAGGACTACCCTTAGAAATGGATTATCCATGGGACCAAATCAGATTTTTTGGAATTCTTTATGGCTTTAATAGTGGCTCTATGAATTTGTGGAATTATGTTATTAGGAGGGTGGAGCAGAAAGCTAGCAAGTGGTCTTCCAAACCCCTATCTTTGGCTAGAAAATTCCAAGTTTTCAGTAAGATCCTTGTTGCTACTCATGTCTATTACTCTGAGTGTTGGTGCCCTTCCCGCAATTTGTTCACCCAACTTGCCAATCTACTTCAATACTTTTTAAGGTGTAAAAGTTCAAGTTTAACTAGTTTTCACACAGTTGCTTCAGACATCTTATTCCTTCCTCATGATCAAGATGGCATGGGGATCATCGATGTCTACCGACATAGTGTTTCCTATTAGCAATGGTGATTTTGAGGAGATATAGGATCAAAATTATAGCTGGTGTCTTTTCCAATTATCCTATTAAGTTGTATTGGACTTGTTGCGGAATAGGTAGGGGATAAATGGTATTACCAAACTAGAATGTCTTGTATCCACATCACAACTTTTCTCTAACATCCTAATGGTATTTACTTGTTCATTAGATGAATGGACACATCCTATAAGGGATTAAAATTGTTTATCATTTTTTGGATAGATGTAGGTAGTATTCCGATAGTCATTACAAGCTTGTCCATGATCTGACTTTTTTCTCTTTTTATCTCCATGGTTAGGATATGGTTATTTGAATATACCCATCTTCTCGTTAGGACCATGTCTAAATTCTTTGCAAATTGTTGTAGCAACACATCTTTATCAAATGGGTAAGGAAATAGCTTTTTGTATAGATATATTCTATTGTGTCCTACATTTCTTTCTTGTAAAGTGGTTAGCCTATTCTTCATTGAATGCAACTCTTGTTGAATCAGTTTTTCCTTTGTGGGTGATATATTGGTCGATTCACTTTAGCAACTTTGAAATTTTCTTCATTAGATGGATAAATGTGAAATTCACCTAACTTTATATCTTGAGTCTATCCTTGCATGTATTCCTATTCAAGTAACCTAAGGTCACTAAATTTTGAGCGAGTTTTAGTATTTGTCTTTGAATGATATCCTCTTCGAATAAGGGATCATCTTCATCATAAAATTTAGGAGGAGGTGAGTCTTTGTGACTATGTTCAATATTGAATCTACGTGAAGCCTTAAAGTATGGTTTTCCTTAATCACTTGTTGGTTTTGGTGGGTGATTCTCAACATTTTTTTTACGTTTTATTGAAGCGGAAGAATAACCTGTATTAAAATGGATGTCCATTTCTATGAGGGATGGTCATTTTGGATCTTCTGATTTTTGATTCATGGTCTTAATCACCACTTCATACTCTTGTAATAGTCTACCTCCTAACTCAAGGACTATTGCAAGTACTTCGTCTCTATTGTAGTAAAGGAGCTCATGAAAGAAAGATAGATCTAATTTGTTTTGGTCTTCATATGAATTAGATTCTTCTCCACTATGACCAACCAAAGGTTCCGTGTCTTTGACTTGTGAGAAGAGGGCTTCTAAATATTTTCGACTGAATGGGTATGTTGAATTAAAAGGATTTACCTTTAAGTTGGGTTCATCTCATTTAGACATCATTTTTGTGATTTTTGGCATCACTCGGACTCTGTGACACCTAGAGAGGCCTCGTATGATCCAAAACCTCGGTGTAGGGACCCTATACAATATCATCTCTTAGTTTTTTCCTTCTCATTTTGGTGCTGTCGCTGTCCTACTGTTTGCAAACGCGTGAAATAGTGCAGTTGGAGCTAGTATAAGGTTGTCAAACGCTATATTTTGCAAACGGTGGGTCGTGGCACCGAACCGACTGCGCCGGCACATCCGGGTGGCTAGGTGAATACTAGAGGAGGTGGTGTTTCGGTGTGTGAAAGGGTTCATGATTAGTAGAACCAACTCTCCGATTTATAACATCTCTTGTATTAGTTGAAACTCTAGTGTTATCATGCCAAAATTTAATAATAAGTTCTCTTATAGCGTCAGAATTATTTTTGACCTTACGCGGTGCTCTAGCAGAAAATGCCTAAATATCGGCATTATTGAGTGATGTAAGGATATTACGTCTTTCAATTGCTTTCATTAGAGTTTTTCGATTAATTTGCAACATTCGACTTGTTTGCGTAATCAAACATTGTTTTTTATTGATTCACTTACAACACTAGTAGCAAGTACATGATGCACAATATTACTATCCCTAGTGCATCTCTTGACACCAGTAGTGTGATATGCATCATGAAGGTTTTCAACAATTGTAGAAGTTTGACCACTTATATTAGATGTTGTCAATCCCAAGGTGTTTAATATACGTCTCATTTTAATCAATTTCATCAAACTAACCAACAACTGACATCTTTGAGAATCATTTAAAATTTCAAAATGATTATCCCAAATTTTAGTGGCTTTTCTTCCAATTTTTCATTCAGAAAGTTTGTCAAACATTGGTTTCAAAATGTTTTCATCAATTTCAATAAAAAAATTAGTTTTCTTACGTAAAATCCCAGGAGGTGTTTTTGTCAAATTTTGCTTGTCTATAGTTTCAACATGAATTTCCTTATTCACATTTTCATTGTCTCCTTCAATTTCAACATTTGCTGCATCATGAGTATTTAATTCTTCTTCAACATTGACAATAAAAACTTCTTCATCACGAGTATTTAATTCAACTTCAACATTGACAGTAGAAACATTACCTAGTTCTTCATTGCTTACAATAGTTGGGATTGAAGATGAACCTCTTCTAGATTCACGAAGTTTCCGCATTCTCTCGGCATTTTGAATTTTGTTGGCCTCTATTTCGTTTGGTGTCTTTTTACTTAATGACTTCCTTTTTTGACTTCATTTTTTGTCTCCCATAATGTTTTGCTTCCGGTGATAAGAAAAACATGCAAAAAAAGACATAATTTCATAGTAATTCACACGGTAAGGTCAGAGAGTAAAAATCACATGGTAATTCAGACATTGGGATGTGTGTAAATATGATTTATAAATCACGAGCGTGCTTTATAAACTATGATCGTAGTTTATAAAGCGTGCTTGTGGTTTATAAATCATAAATCGGGATCGCGCTTTATAAAATGCGAATGCGGATCTATCTGTTGAACCTAAGCCTCAGAAAATCTTTGTTTTTCCCCAACCAAAGATATGGAATGTTATTATGAAGTGTAAAAGGTCAAAAAACCTCAAATCTGCTCTTCCAAAGACTTGAACCATGCTAAAAAACTTAAAACATTTAACAAAAATGGTGCCATCGCATAGGGGAGACTCTTAGCTTTGTAGAAATATTTTTTTTAAAGTGAATAGAATAAGATAAATATCATTTTATAATTTTTTACTAACAATAGGTATTTAAGACATTTTTTCCCGTGAATGTTCATGTCTACGTTTAAGACTGTAACTTTTGTTTCGCTTATCAAAATATGATAGAACTTATACCATCCCAAGCGTGGACAAATTCTATACACGTTAAAAAAAAATTTTATTTCGATATTTTTTGATATAGTTATGGCGGGAAAACGGAAAGCACTCTGTTTTCTAAATATTTTCAGATCACTTTCACGGAAAAAATCATTAAAAAAAAATATTGCTAAAAAAATACAAAATAAAATCCATCCCAAGATAGATAACTACATCTAATGTGTCACCAAAGGAAAAAAAACATAACAAGATTTGGTCATCCAAAATGCGAGGAAACGGACTATAATCTTATAAGGTTTTTCAAAAACTAAAACTAAGTCATATAATTTTAAGTGTTTAATATAGTTAAAATTGTCCATTTTAAAAAAAAATTAGTATTTTACAAACTAGTTTCTGAATGCTACGATTCATATTTATATAATTTTTTCTAATTTAGAGTAGGTGTATAGCTAATAATCCCTACAAGTTGAGATTTCACTGTTTTTTGCAATATGACGTACACGGATGACCCTATATTTGTCCATCAACTTCCTGCACTTACCCTATTTTATGTGCGAGAAAAGTGATGTATTTAAAATTCTTGATGGGCAGGGGGAATTCGATATGTCAAATATTTCATTAGTATCATGTCATGGAATTTTCGAGGTTTGAAAAATCCCTAACAAAAATTCTCTGTTCATTTATCTTGCTAATTAATTAGCAATTTAGATATGATTTGTTTACAGGAATTCAACATTCTTTTTCCGCAGAACACTCTAACCTATATTGCACCATATTTTACGTATTTTCACATGTAGCATATTGAAGGCAGAGCTGGTGCTAACGTTTCCATCATGCCGAAAGTTTCAATATTAATCACTACCTCAAGCCAGGACTCTAATAATAAGGATGTGTGGGTGATTATGAGTATTAATGACCTTTCTTTTGGTATTATTAATATTTATGCCCTAATGATAGTGTTGAAAGTTTTTACACTTGTGCAAAAATGGGCAAGTTGAAACTTTGTTACGATGGATAGCCTTGGTGAAGTATACCTAAGCTAAGGGAATTTACATAAGATTATTTTGTTACTGTTGATTTGTGAAAGAGATTAAGTGAAATCTGAAACTATGTGTATTGTTACAAAACGTAATAGATCACATAGTATGAAATTTCACGAATATCCTCATCAAAAGAACACAAGCCTCGAAGTAAAGCTATGTTATCTCGATGAAGACACCGGATTGCAGAGTATGTGAGGTGTATAGTTTTTGAACAACAAACATAGTGGTAGTTTTCAAGTAATTAGATTCACAATTATTATCTTGGTGCCTATCATATTTATTGTCCTGTGTTCATTAAAGTTGTTTGTGATTAATGAGATTGCATTCATCTACACTGTCATAAATTATTACAACTGACTCCTTTCCTACTACTTACGTCAAGAAAATACTGACAATAATGTCTAAATGTAAGTAGCAGGAAGGAGTCAAGTTGAAAGGCATAGGCTAAGACAGTTAAACAACATACAAGGAGGCACATCTCATTCAATGGTTATCCAGTGGAAGTTACATGTATTCACTTTAAGATTATCCCTTATGTTAATTCATTTTATTGAGATATTGAGTTTCCTACATCATTATAAAATCAAAGGAAAAATGAATGCAGAAAGAGATAATCAACTCATTATTTCAATTTAATGCTTTATTCATAAGGTATCATAAGTTTTCTGACACAAGCCATGGGATATGACTAAGTGCCTCATCATATACATGGAAATGAGAATACTACATGTTCTAAAGAACAAGAGTAGAGAAGTAAAAAGGAACCCATCATTGCCTATCTGTCTTCTATCCGTACTCCTCATCATCTCCATCTCCATCTCAACTCTTCCATCTTCTGCTTCCATCTCCATTTTATTTTACCTGTAAGGCAAGAGCAATATCTATCAAATTTTGAGCTCAAAGTATAATGTTATTTGAATACACATGTTCTAAAGCAAATAAATATTCTAAGTTCAATGTATATAATGGTACTTGAAGGAAAGAAATACATACATTTATGACATAGAATGAGAAAGAGATACAGATAGGCTAGCAGCAAAGGAAAAAGTAGAGCACATTAAGTGAAATGAATGGCAAGAGAAAATCAAAGAAGCTAAAGATTGTGTTAGAAAAGGCAAAAGCTAGAGTAGCTTGTAAAAGAAAAGGATGTGGAAAATAGCACATGAAGGAAGTTGGAAAACAACTTGCAGAAGAAGGAAAGAAGAAGAAATAAACCACATGGATACAAGAGAGGCCAAAAATCCTATTTATTTCTAACTTATTTCTAAATTTGTAGGAACAGGTTGCAACATTGAATGAAATTAGTTTATCTGGTTAAGAGGAAAGCAGTGACTAAAAGGGAATAAGCATCAGTTTGAGATGATTTGTAGGAAGCATCAAGCATCATAATGGGTCAAGAAAGACATACTTTGCAAATCAAGATTGGAAATTTGAAAAGGGAGAGAGAAAAACGGATTCTGAAATTTTTTGCCAGAGTCTCCCCTTGTAAAATTGACTTTTGATTTAAAACAAAATTGAAATACATGTTTTTTAAGCTACTACATGCTTTCTAAACTATTTGACTTCAAAGGGAATAAAAACAATCAAGAAAAGTACATGTTTCATCACTTCTAAGTTGATATCATGTTCAAATGAAACATACAGGTATTCCAGATTTTCATCATGGTACAGCTAGCAAAAGTTCTTTTTAATTTCCAAATTCAAGTGTGAATCAAAAGACAACTACTTCACAATTGTTAGAAGTTGCAATGAATCAAGTAAAGCCAGCATGGACAGCTCATTCAAGTAATCAGACAAGCAAGAGATATGTTTATATCTTTTTAGAATGGTTAAATCACAAGAATCTGGAGAGGGAAAGATTCTAGAAATTTTTTTCCAGAGTTTCCCCTTGAAAAATGGAATTTTCTAGAAAAACAGAAATGATATTTTAATGCAAAATTTGAAATACAATTGCTACCATGACTTCTGAAAAAGGAAAAGTCATTACAGAAAAGGAAAATAAGTATTTTCTTCATTTTCCAGAAAAGGAGCATCTATTTCATTAGACATAATGGAATGCTATCATGTTTGCAACAAAGAAATAGTATACAATTTCTAGAAATTCATTATTCCAAGTGAACTGTCAAAGCTACAGAATATACAAGATGGTATTCATCTTCCTACTGAAGAAATAAACTACAAAGCTCAGCAAGTATTCAATCAAAGCATGCTTTCCAGAACATAGTTCAACAAGTCAAGCATGCATCTACAGTGAGAAATTACTAAAAAAAAAGCATTTTTGCCTCTACAGAATGAAGGAACGAGTCATAAATTACAAATATGCATCTACAGGAAGGATGGAGTGGATTCCCAATACATAATTTGACAAGTACCAAAGGAACTTCTACAGTCAAATTTAAAATAAAATGGTTGTATCTACAAAAGGTAGACCAAGTACTTTACATTTCTTTTACACTTGCAAATAATCAAGGGTTACAATTTTCTCATTGCATGAAGAGACAAAATATACAAACTATGCATCTATAGAGTGAAGGAATAAATGACAAAATACCAGGTATGTATCTATCAAAAGAAGAACGGACAGAGTTTGAGTATAAAATGAGAAACAAAAAAATAGTTAACACTTCCAAATCATGAGCCATATCTATAAAATATCAAACTCATGCACAGAAAGGAGCCTTAACAAATAAGAGTTTGAAAGTTCACTACAGAAGCAGGAGAGAGACTTCACATGTAAAGTATTTACGAATATTATGACTGGTATTTCCATGTTTCAGAGTTGCAGAGCTAAAACTCAAGCTCGAAAGGAAAATAGAAAAGAGTGATGGAACTCACCATGCCCGAGGACAAAGACAAAACAAACAAGCAAAATGATTGCGGCACTTCCCTCTGCTAACTTGTATTTGAGCTCATTAGCAACTGAATCGAAAAACGAGATAGAAAACCAAAAGCAAGGCAGTCATTCGAATGGTCCACAAAGGATAAAAAAAAAGTAAATGGATTAAATGATCTTTAGATCATACTCAGAAGAGAAAAGACAAGCTACAAGTCGAGCTACAGGAAATGAAATACAAAAGAATACCTTTGAGCTCCTCAAAGACCTCCAAGATGTTCATGCTTTCATAAAAAATGCAGAGTGAGGAAAAAATTTGCCAGAGCTTCACCCACAAAATGAAAAACCAAATGAAATGACCAAGTGTGAAACCCAAGTGTATAAACCTTCCATTGAACTAGGGTTTCAAAACCCTGACCCATGGTTAAGGATCAACTGATCACCAAATGCTAAGTGGAAGATCGAACGATGATCAGTCCACATAGGTTCCGAAGTGATAAGCCCCAATTAAATGCCACTAACCATAATTAATGACGGGGTTCAAAACCCTAACTACAGATGGAGAATCGAAGGCGTCATGCATGCCAGTACAAAGATCAAAGACCCCAAACACTTCACAAAATCCAAGCCAAACTACCCAAGGTTATGTTATCATAGGCTAAAGTTCGCAAAAGGGTGAATCATCATGGAGGGGGGCCCAGCCCACGTGATCCCTCAATTAATCATTAGAGGGGAATTTTTCAAAATTCTGAAACTATAATACCAATGCAAAAAATCAAAACACATTATGTGCCATGATCACCGAAAAGGTGAATTATAAACTATGGATGCTAATGACCAAGGGTGGTCCTCTTTTATCAAAAAAACATGCAAATTACCTAGTCCACAAAGGTGGCAACATCCAAAATTTCAAACAAATTGTTGTGGTCCCGACTTCAATTTTATTGTGCAAATATTGCTAAAGGTTGCATCCTTTTGCCTACACATAGGAGATGATAATTTGTATGCCTTCACAACAAGACAGAATAGAGAAGATGATGAGTTTTCATGTGCAAAGTAAGAAGACTTGCCTAGCAAGCAATTATTAATTTTAGCAAACTATTCACCTTTCTTTCTTAAAAATAGAATAGTCAACTTCAGTTTGACTATACTGTATCTAAGGCTGATAATTCCTATTTTTATCACATACTTTAGTTTGTATTATTTTATTCCTTTATTTATTATTAAATAAAGGGTAAAATTAGGATACATGCGCAAGTACAGTTTTTAGGCTATTTTAGGAAGGGGGTGAAATTTTGCTATATATTGTGTGCTCTTGCAAAGCACAAAAGGGAGGGATTTTTTTAGAGATTTTTCCCAGAGAACTTTTGATATGAGTATTGAAGCAATTTCTTCTAGTTTTACCCTTTGAGTGTGAATTATTCTTGCCTTTCCAAGTTATTTTACAGTCTTGTGTATGTCAATATTAATCTTGTGAATAAATATTCCCTGATTAATCACTTTACCCTGCTGCAAATTCACCATTTCCTGCTAAATCTTATTGTGCATATTAGCTTACTAGTGCTGTTGTGATTCTCCCTCAGCATAAATTAAGTGTTTTGCCCTTATTTCCTGCATAAAGTATTAATTGGTTCATGCACCTAAAGAATTCTTCAAAAATCAGTTGTGTATGTCACTCAGTCAAGTTCTCATCTCAAATTTGGTGTATCACCTTAGAATTATTTAAATTTATAGTCATCTTTTTCCCTTAAACTCCCAAAAAATAGTCTAGTGAACACCAACAATGAACCAAACCGTTAACCCCGGAGGTTCACCTCAAAATAGGTATACCCACAGCCCTGAGGTGTTCCCATTGTATCTACGAGAGAGAGAGAGATCTATTGTAGACTTAGAAAACTTGTTGCCATCTCTCTACTGGGTGCACTTTTGAGAGATAACAGATAGTCCTGAAATAATAATATTATGGAAATGGTTAGGTGAAAAATCACCCTTTGTTTATTGTTTTTGTGTGGCAAATTTAATATGGATCACCGGGATGATAAATGTGGCACCCTTCTTATGCATTAATGTATTGGTGAACGTGTGGCTTGGTATTATTTTATAAGACATGAGGGCCTTTCTGATCCTTTACTCAGACATCAGAAAAAATTTAAAGACCAAGTATGGTTCACTTTGACCAATCTTTAAGAAGGATATGATTTGGATTTAACAAGAATCGACCGTGCACTTCTTTCACAACAACCCTATTTTTTATTTTTAATCACTTATGATACTTTTTTATCAAGGTATGGTCATAAGTGATTTTGTTAAACCACCATCTACTCAAATTTAAGTTAGTTTTCAAGGGGGCCCTCCCAAGGTGCCCAAAATTCAATTCTATCTCAATAAAAAAGAATGGGAAGCTACACATTTGTGCTGATTACAAGAAGCTTAATAAGGCAACAAAGAAGGATCATTACCATCTTCCATTTTCAGATCAGATCTTGGACGAAGTAGCTGACCAAGAGTGCTATAGTTTTGCTGATGGATATAGCGACTACAACCAAGTTCGTATAGCAGAGAAAGATCAGCTGAAGACCACGTTCACCACTCCTTGGGGAATGTTTGCTTATAGAGTTATGCCTTTTGGGTTGTGTAATGCTCCAGTAACATTCCAGCGTTTGATGAATATGGTGTTCGAACCCTACATTGGGACCTTCATCAGAGTATTTCTGGATGATTTTTGCATCTATGGGAGTAAGTTGGACCACCTGCACCAGATGGAGATAGCATTTCAAAGGTTAGATGAAGCACAAGCCTCACTAAACCCTACAAAGTGTGTCTTTGGATGTTCTAAATGCATTTTGTTAGGGCATGTTGTATCCAGAGATGGTATTGGTACTGATCCTGATAAAGTTTCAAAAATCAAAGATTTACCATTTCCTATGAATAGAAGTAAGTTGAGATCATTTTTAGGCCATGTGGATTACTATAGAAGGTTCATCAAGAATTTCTCAAAGATTACACAGCCACTAACCCAGTTCTTGAAGAAGGATGTTACTTATGAACTAGGAAATAAGGCGCATGAAGCTTTTGGACAACTGAAGGAAGCCCTGGTGTCTTCACCTGTTTTGAAGAATCCAGATTGGAGCAAGCCATTCATTGTGTACACTAATGCCTCAGATGCAGCACTAGGAAGTACTTTGAGCCAAAAGGATGAAAATGGGAATGAACATCCAATTTACTTTGGGAGCAGACAAATGAGTAGTGCTGAGGTAAATTATATTGTAACTGAAAAAGAGGCTCTGGCTATCATTTTTGTTGTAAAGAAGTTTAGAAATTACTTGCTAGGGAAAAAAAATTCTAGTTGTAATAGATCATTAGGCTCTAAAATATATTGTAAATAAGCCTAACCCATCAGGGAGGATAGCAAGATGAATAATTTTGCTACAAGAATTTGAATTTGATATTAGAGATAGGCCAGGGAAGAAGCATGTCAATGCAGATGCACTCTCTCGAGCCTATGATGGTTTAGGATCATCTTGTGATGATGATGATTTCCCCGATGCAGCCTTGTTATCCCTTGACACAATCCCTAGTGAATACAAAGATATTTGGAATTATCTGAATGAATTCAAGTTTTCTGATGGTGCCAATGCAAAGACTAAGAGAAAGATTACTCAAGCCAATCGTCCATATTCTATTCTGCATGGAGTATTATTTCGAATAGGACCTGATGGACAGTACAAGAGGGCAGTTGGACGTGATCAAGGGAAGGAACTGCTAGAATAATTCCATAATGGTACATGTGGAGGGCACTTCCCTGGACAACTTACAGCAAGAAGGATCTTGGATGCAGGTTATCACTGGCCCACTCTTTTTAAAGATTGTTATAATTATTGTAAGACATGTGATATTTGTCAAACACATGGGAACCGTAAGACTTCATCAGCTCCATTATGCCCTATTCTTCCACTTGGTCCCTTTGAAAAGTGGGGAATAGACATTGTAGGTCCACTTCCAACTACCTCATGCCAAAATAAGTATATTGTAGCTGCCACAGATTCTTTAACCAAGTGGGTTGAAGCTAGGCCATTGAAAATAGTTTCCATGGATGAGGTGGCAAGGCTCATATATGAACGCATTGTCACCAGATTTGGTTGTCCATTAGAAATTGTAACAGATCAAGGAAGCCACTTCATTAATGAGGTAGTAGAAGCCCTAGTCAATAAATTTGCTATTAAGCAGAGGAAGGCAACAACATACAAGCCAAGTACAAATGGACAGGTGGAACAAACAAATTTTGTGTTGTGTCGAATTCTATCAAAAGATGCAGCCTTGCAGGTACATAAGTATGATAAAAGGATTCATGCAGCATTGTGGGCATATAGGGCAACATCAAAGTCAGCAACAGGATACTCCCCATTTCAGTTGGCCTATGGCATTGATCCAATTCTTCCTATTGAGTTTGATATTCCCACTGTGAGAGTTATGAAAAATGAAAGGATGGATGAAAGTGATTCAGTAAAAGAAAGGTTGGTACATCTTCATTTGCTAGAGGAAATGAGGGAAATAGCAAAGGATACAAGCCATAAGAAGAAAATGAAGTAGAAGGAATACTTTGATCAAAAGATCCATTGGTCTCCATTTCATGTGAATGACTTGGTTCTAGTATATGATTCCAGATACAAAAAAAGAAAAAAGAGAAAATTTCTTCCAAAATGGATGGGGCCCTACAAAATAGCAGCTGTGCATGAAAATGGTACGTACCGACTGGAGGAATTAGATGGCACTCCCATTACGAAATGGGTCAACCACGACAAGTTGAAGATTTTCCAAGCACCAGAATAGTCTACTCCAAGGACGGAGTAGAAGCTAGGAAGGGGGAAGATGTCAACACTAAAATTTTCCTTCATAATTTCTATTTCACTAATGTATGTATTAGGAATAGGATGTTGTTAAGTATAATTAGTAGTAGCGTCTGATAGAAGATAACGGCACCGTCAGTACGGTGCCGCCAATAATGTGGAGTACGGTAATGGTCAAAGTACAATAGGAATGTTGTAAAAAGTAAATATTTGTTGTAAGTGGTCTGGTAATGTTAAAATGTCAAAGTTTGGGTAATTAGAGAAGTAGGGTCTACATGATTAGGAATTAGAAATATTATATTGGTAATAAGGACAAGGAGTGAGGTCATAAATATTTTGTGTATTTTATTTGTAAAAAGTCTAAAAATGTGGAACCCATGTAAAATGATAAGGTTTATTTTATCTTAAAAGATAAGCTTACATGTACAGATGAGAGTTAAGGTATGGAATATGATTCGTGAGTGGATTTCTTAACCTATCTTAGAGATAAGATGGATAAGCCTGGAAGTTTTATAAATAGAGAGGCCACCCCCCTCATTTAGCATATAAGGAAGTAGAGAAAAATATTGTAGGAAGTGTGTAAAGGAAGCCATCAGTTTAAAGGTGTGTTGAAGAAACCATTAAGAGGTGTAATTGTAAAGTTCTCCCATAGTCTTGGTGAAAGGCAAGTGAAGTCAATAACACTTGAAGTACCTCATGGGTGAGATTGTAACAATTTCATGTTAATATTATAATTTACTTTGATATTTCAGATTTGTCATCATTCCGTCTTATCATGGTCGATGGTATTCTTGTGTTATGTTGTTGTTTTGTTTCCAGATTACATCCACCAAACTAAAGGCTGTGCATTAGTAAATAATCATAGCACGAGGAGTTCCCGGTGAAGAATTATCATAGTGTCGGATTGGTGATGACAGTTCACTAAATATGTGGCCTAAGTTCATTGGCGTGCCTATTTGGCTCTCCATAAGGAATTTAGAATAATCTATCTAGTTCTTGATTCAAATCCTTTTGATTCTCATCTTTAGTTCCAAGCTACTGGTTTTTGGCACAAGCTCAAACTTATTGAATACCATTTTTTCCATGGTGTGTAGATCCAGTCGAGACCTCACTTGCTTAGGGTGGAAGATAAAGCCTCTAAAAGATTTTTCAAATCCCTCTGGAACAAGTATGCTTGTCAACAAATAAAATCTATTTATGATTCTTAGCAATGGCTTATTGAGCTCCCAAAGATCACTAATAAAATTTTCAAGCACTACCGTCTTATTTTTCATGCTTAGGATTATTCAATTGAGAGTGCTACTACTCTACAGAATTATATTGATGTGGTGCATAATAAACATTTTCCCAGATATTTTCCTCGCCACGACACCCCTCTCACTTTGGGGGAGCTTCATACAGCCTTTCTCTATCTTAAAAATGAAAAGTCTCCAGGTATGGATGGTATCCCAAGCAAGTTTTGCAAAGCAATCCGGTCTTTTGTAGGAACTGATCTACTTTAGGTTTGCAATGAAGCTCTCCAAACTTTCTCTCTTGGGAGTTTCATCAATGAAGGAGACATCATGTTCATTCCAAAAGTAGGAAACCCTAAACAGATGAATAATTAGTGACCAATTACCCTATTGAATGTTTCTTACAAAATTCTTGCCAAAGCGTTTCCACTATGCATTACGGATCCTATGCTGAAAATCATTGGGCCTGAGTAGAATGGTTTTTTCAAAGGCCATTACATCTTAGGTAATATTATCATGGTGTGAGAAGGCATGAAATGGGCTTGGGTTTCTTTGCAGAGGCATCTCTTCCTCAAGATTGATTTTGAGAAATCTTATGATCACATTAGGTGGCCTTTCATCCTTGTCATGCTCAAAGCCCTTGGCTTTGGTGATTTCTTTTAATCGATCATTAGCACCTTGTTTTCGAATGCTTTTGTCTAACTCACCATTAATTTTCACCATTCCACTTCCATCAACATTTTTTCCTCTGCCAGACAGGGATGCCCTCTTGGTATGACATTGTTAGTGTTTGCTGCTGATGCAATGGGTTATTTAATTTCTTAGAAATCTTACCAATGTCAGATTCAGGGGATTTTCCTTCCGGATCATGCGACTAAACTTATCATTAGCTAGTTCACTAATGATCCCTTTCTAATTATTGTTGAATAAGATCATAATGTTTCCCGGTTATTCAAATGTCTTGAAATTTTCTATTTGGTTTCTTGTTCACATATTTAAATGGCTAAAACCTTGGGTTATCGACAAAGTTATTTGTCTCCTCTAGAATAGTTGAAGGACTACCCCTAGAAATGGATTATCCATGGGACCAAATCAGGTTTTTGGGAATTCCTTATGGCTTTAATAGTGTCTCTATGAATTTGTGGCATTATGTTATTAGGAGGGTGGAGCAGAAAGATACCAAGTGGTCTTCCAAACCCCTATTTTTGGCTAGAAAATTCCAAGTTTTCAGTAAGATCCTTGTTGCTACTCATGTCTATTACTCTGAGTGTTGGTGCCCTTCCCGCAATTTTTTCACC
The DNA here is from genome assembly GCA_019776745.2 of Taxus chinensis. NCBI lineage: Eukaryota > Viridiplantae > Streptophyta > Pinopsida > Cupressales > Taxaceae > Taxus > Taxus chinensis. The sequence continues at coordinate 121,450,274 of CM034146.1, forward strand.
CAACTTTCCAATCTACTTCAATACTTTTTATGGTGTAAAAGTTCAAGTTTAACTAGTTTTCACACAGTTTCTTGGGACATCTTATTCCTTCCTCATGATCAAGATGGCATGGGGATCATCGATGTCTACCGACATAGTGTTTTCTTGTATGCTAGAAAATTCTATTGCGTCATTATATTGAATATGGAGCCCCTTGAGGAACTAAGTACTAGAACAATATTGGGTTAGATTCTATTATTATCACTTTGGCTCCTTTAAAAATTACTGGTACCTTTATTACCAAAACTACTTAGAAATCCTTCGAGTAGGTGAAACCTTTGATACAATGAGTTGGTGATGGATTTCACACAGGGATTTATTTTTATTCATAGAACATTTGGTGGTCTCTTATCATCAGTAATGGTTATCTTCCAGTTAGTGAAAATATGAGCATTAAATCGATTCAAATCTTCCATAAGGGAATTCATACCATCTGAGATTTAGTGAGCCATAGAGACTGAATTTTTTAGCCTGATCTCAAGAAGAAATACATTTTTTTCCAATTCAAACCTTCCGTCTATTTGTAAAATTCAAGAGCTCTTGCCCAATGTTATTCTCCATATATTTGGGCTTCAATATCCTACAACTTGGTGGCATGACTAGAGGTGGAATTAAGAAATTACCTTCCTCCGATACAACACTCGAACCATTTATCAATTTTTGAGCCTGATTTAAAATGGCATTGATAAGCTTAATGCTCAGTGGGGGTCACACTCTAAAGAATCCACTTGGCTTCGGCAGCTTTCCCATACCTGGAAATCTGTTCTTGAGCCTAAAGTTAACCACTTTCTCTTGTGTCTTGTTTTCCAAGGTTTTATTGTAGGTGAAAGGCTTAGTCATATTGGCATCTCTAATCATAATTGTCCTTTTTTCTCTCGCCCTTAGTCATTTAAACACATATTTTGGTCTTATCAATGCTCTCAGATAATCTAGAGGTGTATCAATTGTTTTTTCTTCCTTATAACCCTAATTTCTTCCCTTGGTACATGTCCTTATTTTGTTACTTCAGTCCTTCACCTCATTACATTGATACACTTTGGAATTTATTTCAATCTTGTATTTTGTTTCAAATCTAGAAATCTCACAATGCTTTAATTTTCAAGCATGATTAGTTTATTACTTTCTTTTCCACTAATAACAAGGTGATTATTCTTCCTACCGTGGGCACATAGAGTCAAACTTAAATTTTCAAGGTTTCCCTAGAGTTTTCTCATTTGTAAGAGCTTCTTGATCACTAGAGCAGTGTTCCTTGCACTATAATTTGGGTCCCTTCAAAACCTTAGTTACTGCCACCTCATCCTTCGCTACCCTGATGGATGCCACTTGTTGGACCACATTAGAGGATCTACTCAAGTAGCCACTGTTCTGCCTCTCCTTGAGAACTCCCTTCACTCCTGTCATCCTTTGGACCTGGCTGGAGGCTTCCACCACTGGGGAAAGGAGTTTCCATCTCTCTGCAATGGGATTCTCCACTGCCATCCATGCAAACCATTATAGAATCTCCTCCTGCTTGTTGGGGAATTATGGTTCCGTCACAAATGTAGTATCATGATCACAATGGTTGGCAAGTGGATCCTGCTTTGGCGAAGCCTCACAGTGGAGCTTTCATCCCTCCTCGGGATTATCCTACCCTCCTCTTGGTGAAGCGGCATGTGCTTGATGTTGGTGGTGTTGACATTTTTGTTTAATGTGCTCTCTGGTTGTCCTATGGACATGTTGATGTATCCCTTGTGTCGTTTTATAATTTTCTGGTGCTCTTGTGGCATTTTGTGGGACTGTCTGTTATCCGGTCACCCCTAACTATGTAAATATCTTTTATTATTTATCATTATAAAGGGTATTTCAAATAGTAAAACTGATGTTTTCCTTCACATTTCATGGAGGAAAAAATCAAACTATCAATGTAAGGATATTGAGTAGTGTTGTTCTTTTAGCAATTCTTTATCTAATGGAGATAGTTAAGGAGTTCTTAGTTACACATTAGTTTAAAGTGATGATATACGTGAGTGTTGGGATTAGTGGTGGTGGGTAATGTAGATGTTCAATATGTAGGATGTAATGTGTGGGGTAAATCATGATATTATAACATGTTATTTGTAATATTCTGCCAAATGTACATGGTTAAATAAGTTATCTTGACTATTTAACTACTTTTAATAAATATAATTAAAATAATTTTAGTTTATTGTAATGGTTTTAATACACTCAATTTCCTATTACATTGTTTTTTTTTATTGTTATCATTATTATTTAATTTTCTAATGAAATGACTCTTATATTACCAATAATACAATAGTACAACTACTCATAAAAGGAAGGAGGTATTGTAACATGTCTCAAGTCCAAATCTGACGAAATACATGGGAAATAAAAATGATTGAGCCAAATTAAAGTAACAAATTACATGATCACATTATAAAATAAGAACAAAAAATAAGGATGCAACTGATTTTCTTAGGAATATTATGTGTAATCGATTTCTAGCTTATCATAATATTATTTTTGTAATCTATAGTATTAAAATTTATATTAATATCATGATTATATAATTAAAATTAAAAAAAATTTGAAATATGAAATATAAAAAATTACTTGTATATATAAACTAGTGTTGCAGTTATAGTCATATTCAAAGTCACAAATGAATCAAAGTTATAGTGTGTATTCATTATTAGAGTTAATATTTGAGTCAAATTTTAATCGCAGTCTATGTGATTTATTAATTCAAAGATATAGTGACAAATTTAGTCAAACATATTGTGTTTCCAATTCCATCACATTGTATATATTTTTTATAAACTTCAAATGTTTTCGAACCATTTATGGTGATCTTAGATGATGCTTTGAAAAATAAAATATAAAACTAGCAATCGTACGTGAAATGTACGATGAAAACGTCGAAGGGGATCTATCAAAGATGTTCAATTTGTGAGGGATAAGTAAAGGGAGAGGAAAAGTGGAGAATAAGAAGGGGTTCAAGGGAAAAGAAGTGGAAGGGGGGAAAGTGAAAAGGGGAAAATGTGATACCGACACCTTTAACAATGACAAAACATTTGTGGGTAATGAATGAAGGAGAAAATGCATGTTCTGTAAGATGTAGAGGAAAATTTTTGTAGAGATTAAGGAGTGGTCGAACAATACTGCTAACATGAATAATTCTGTCTAATTTCAACTTCTTGTAGAATTTTTTAGGCACCATTTAAGTTTCAAGTTAGATTATTTGAAACAAGTAAGCTGATGCATGGATAATCATCAACAAGTGAGCTTTCCCAATTGATGGTCAAACGAGAGAAATTACCGATGTATATTGTTTTTTTATGGCTTTAAGGTCGTGAATTGGATGATGTTTAATTTGGTAGCTAAAACAGCATCGTGACTAGAATGTTGAATATTAAATTGAAATATATTATGTTCGATATCACTCAAAAACACACAAATTAAAAATAAACAATAGCAAATAGAAGATCTGATTTTTGCCGTAAATACTCAGCTAGGGTAGTGAACTGTATTTTATTTATTTTTCTAAAAATATTTATCCAAAACATATGAAAATTTTTAGGAAACTTTCTATGATAATAAATAACCCTAAGACAATATATTTGGAAATTTTCAGATCATATAAGAGTGCCAGAAAATCACAGAAAAACCCTAGACAGCTAGAAAACCTTAAAAATCCATATCTTCTAAAATATATATGGTTAGATTCTGAAATTTTGGAAATAACATCTATAAATAATATTAACAAAAACCCAATTGCTAGTCCTTGAAAAATCACCCTGAAGACCATGAAATTAATCTCTGAAAATCAGCCTTGAATTACTTCCGTGGATCTTCCACCACTAAAGAATGCCCTGTTAGCTAGGAATAGATCTCTCACCACCAAAGCTAGGGTTTTTGTTGGATTTTACTCCATAAGATAGAAAAATAAAATAGTAGTTGCTCAAAGGAAATAATAAGTGTGTATGCAATAATAATAACTTTTTCTCCTCCTAATCTCCTTTTATAATTTTCCCCAAATTTTGTGGCCTAAGAAACCTAAGTTGACCTTTAAAAAATAAAGCAGATTAAGTTGTTTTTCTCCCCCGAGTCACCATAGGGACATAAGTGACCCCCAAAAAATAATATAACATTAAAGTGTTATTAGTCACTCTCCTGATGTCAAAACATAAAGTTTTAACCCCACCAAGTCACTTAACACCCATTTCAATGCAAGAACATAAAAAATAAGCAAGGTGGAATACCCAATAGCCTCTAAAGTCTTTAGCCCCTTAGGTATTACCAAGGATAAGAGTAATGAAAAACCTCCTAGGAAAACTGCTCAGAATTGGGGACATTATAATACTCCCCTCCTGAGAAATGTTTGACCCCAAGTATTATCTTTTCATGCTAAAAAAGATGAATACCACAAAGTAAGTTTCTCCACCTCACCCTACAGTCAAAAAAATATCGGTGTGATCCAAATTAGCCATGCAACCCCATATAGTCATCATGACCTCCATGTTCTATAAGGAACAATGTTGTCTCTGAAGTAGAATGATGCCCAAAACAACTCTCCATTGATACCGACATTAGGACTACCAATTTGATACCAACATCATATGACCACTCACTACTTCTCTAATCAACCTGTGAAATATTCTGTATATGAAAAAATTGTGTTAACTCTCCCACGTGACCCACACTCATATTACAGTAAGGATTCCCATAATGTATCTCAATTTTTCCTGTGGGGGAAAAATCCCAAGACTTTAGTAAATTGTCAATTGATAATGTAAACTCTACATAGTTCACCTCCTGTGATGAGTGTGAACCTACAACATAACTAGGTAACTGTCTAAACTCCATCCCACGAATGACTATCACATGGGTGAAATTTCAACGATGCCTAGAAGTAGTAAAATGATGAACCTGTAAGATTTGATTTGTAATGACGATAAACTGTACATCCCTTTATAAATTTTAGGATATCCTCCCTTAACCCAGACCATATGAACCTCTTTGATATGGATTTTTATTTCTCATCGAAGCTCAAGTGTCCAATCAGGGAAGAATAATGCATATGTCACAATATCTCCATCCTCAATCATGAATCTAACACAAGGTACAATATGCTCTAATAGAAGATCATCTAATCCCCCAAATTGTAGGTTTCATTCTATACACAACCATCTTGAATATCACAAGTCTGTTGGTTCTTGGAGTACTCAACAAGAAAATGAGATCTCCAGTCTACCGAAACCTCATATTACCAACATAATGATAAAGTCAGATGATTTGAACTCGTGACACCAATCTCTGTAACTATCTTACATGTACTACTACTGGTCACACCCACATCCATATGACTCCACACAGGCCCATAGTAAAAAAAACATCATCATGCAAAAAATTCCTCTCCATTCGCTCATTTCCAAGCACTCTATGTGCTCCTATAGATAATCCCCTCAAGATCACATTCCTTCCCTCAGACATAAATTTCAGCTCCATCGTCTGAAAGTTATTCCAAAAATCGCCAAGAGAGTGAAGCCAGTACACTCCCAATACTATGTTGGTCACCCCCATACCAACAACTTGGAAATCATCAGTAACTATGTAGTTATCCATGGTGAAGCTCAACTATGGAACTCTACATGTGCATCTCATATGGTCCCAATTAGCTATAATTTTGAATCCCTCAGAGTCCTTCTTCTGCAAACCTCGTCTCTCAAACAACGATGCATATATAAAGTTTTGAGAAGCCCTACTATAAATGAGTACCACAAGTCATTGACCCTGTAAAGCTCCTCTAATCCTAAATGCCTTGTACATCAGAGTACTAGACAATGTGGCTATAATCTCCCGAGGAAATTCTCCTCCTCCTCCTCCATATCAGCACTATCCAATATAAATCCATCTCCATCATCTATCTCATGGATCTCTAACTCCTCACCTCTATCAACCTCACTCTCCTCGAAGACCTAAATGAATTGAGCCCTCCCTTTCCCTTTGAAATCATGCACATGAGCCCAGGGGTGTGGTAGTTAAAAAATAGTTTATTTCACGTCAACTCTTCCCTAAGATCTCTAGAAATGTCTGTATTCTTTGCCACCTCCTACCTCTGTAGAGGATCCTTCTGCTGAAGTTCATCTGATCTAGATGGAGATTCCATTTGATGAATTCAAGGTGGAAACCTCGACTTTCCAGTGTCTAACTCCAAATCATGTTCTCTCCTAATAGCCTCATGTATGGAATACTACTCAAATGCCTTCACAAATCTAGCTAGAGAATTCATCAAACCTATTGTGAAAAGTGAGGTCAACCTCATCTTTGAAACATCAGGAACTATGACTGATAATCTCTAAAAATCTGCAATTTACTGATCTAAAGAAGATGTCTATCTTAAGTGAGTCAACTCTCTAAAATACCTGTCAGGGTCCCTCCTGTCAAATTTTCTCATCATCCTCTCTGTGAATTATGCATAAATATCAATATGCATATGCCCTTGTGTAATCATCCAATGATGCCCCCAGTCATGTGCCTTTCCCTCAAGATTTACGATGGACATTTTAATTGCATCTCCCTCGTGGATAGGATTCAAGTCAAAGTAGGTCTTCAACATTTGAATCTAGGACTATGTGGTACACTTTTTAAAACCATCGAAGTGTGGAATGAATTTTTTTCCCAATCTCCTCTTTAACTTAGGTACCTGTAGCTATTGATCCCTCTTGGGTTTTTGACAAATCCTCATTGTGCAATACTTTATGAAAGGCATATTATCCCTGAATCCGTCACTCAATAATTGGTAATTTTTTTAACAAGAATCCTCATCCAAATTAGCTGATGGCTGGCTTACCGGTGAAACTTCTGGATCCTCCAAAAAGGAATCTTCATGGAGTCCTGAAGGCTTGGTAGTAGAGTGAGGAGATTGCTGTTTAAATTTTAATTTTCCCCTCTTTGAACCATGTGTCCCTTGTTACTAGGTTCTCCCCATTCTGTATGAGTATCAATCATGCCTTGTGCCAATCTCTCAGTGAGTTGTCTCAAATAAATATTAGGGGTTTCCTACTGCTTCACCATGTGAGTGAATAATTGCTTCATCAAATCCACTTCACATTCTTCACTGTCACTCATATTTTCAACCCAACAGGATACAGAAAAAAATACTCTAGTAACACTGAAATATCTGATATGGGATATCACTAAAAACACACAAATTAAAGATAAATTGTAACAAATATAATATTTGATTTTGGCCTTAAATACTCAGCTAGGGCAACAAACTGTTTTTATATATTTTTCTCAAAATATTTGGTCAAAACATATGAAAATTTACAAGAAGATTGTAATGATAATAAAGAACCCTAGAATAATGTTTTTGGTATTTTTTGGATAATATAAGACTACCAGAAAATTATAGAAAACCCTAGACAACTAGAAAACCTTAAAAATTCATATCTTCTCAAATACATATGATAATATTTTGACAATTTGTAAATAATATCTATAAATAATATGAATGAAACCCTGATTGCCATTCGTTGAAAAAGCACACTGAAAACCCTCCAAAATGCATTGTAAAATCCCAAAATGGGTCACTCCACTTGGAAAGAGACAATAAATCTTCCAAAATTTCTTCAGAAGTGTTGCCAAAACTACCCTAATCTCTGCGACAAAATAGATCTGGAAACTTTTGATTTTTCTCCACCAAAAAATCTCAAAAGTTCACCAGAACTTGTTACAACCAAATCACAACACCCCGGTGTTTATACAAGTGCATATAATTGAACTCACGGTGTGATTGGATAACATGGGTACTATCTCCATGTTGTGGGACTTGCTACTTGAGATAGACCTCCAGAGAAAGCTGGTTCTTGCTCCTAAACTACCTGCCACAATCTACTCTAATACAGGGGAAACTAACTATTCTAATCTAAATTTCCAAGGGACCAAGGAGAGAGAATGCATAAAATGAAATCCTACACTAAAGCGGTGATACACCAGAAAAGGAGGGTGTGAGAGTAGTCTCCAAATGCGTGAAATACAGAGGCAAAGTGCACACTAGAAGAGGTGATGACAATTCTCCATAATCTAGCAAAATACATTCACAACGATATTCCAAGCATACACAATGATAATGGATCCCTGCAAGAACATAATAATAGACACAATATTCTTGTAGAAGGAGAGGTTAAAGGGGCAAGAAGAATGCAAGAAAACACAGCAGGGGAAGATATATCCACAAACTGATATTTTATTGCTTCATGATATGCATAGTTCAATCTATTACAAGATAAGGGCCTGGATCACCATGCAAGGAGTCCACAACAAGGGCCTATAGCATATTAGCTTCACAAAGCAATTTTGACAGAGCTTTGCTATCTGAAAACTCTCCCCTTTTACAATGAGCCCAACACTCCAATTTATAGAAAAGATGAGAAGAGAGAGGGGGAAAAAATGAAAATCCTGAAATCTGTCCTTCAACCACTTGTAAGAGGCATTAAATGGAGTAAAATTATTATATATTACTTACAAAAGGCTCCCCATACTGTCCCATGTGCTGCAGTAGAGAAAGAATGATGACCATGCCTCTTAATTGCACTCCCAACCACCAAATAAAACACTGTTATGAACCCAGCCACGTTTTCTTAAAAATCTTGATCAATCTCTCATCAAATCTAGAATTTACTTGATTACTGTGTGCATCGGGCTCAGAGCCACAATTCCAATGGTACTAATTTTGTGCGATTTCATTGGGGAATGCAAAAGTTATGGCCTTCTGAGTGCGGGCAGCTATTTTGGGTCTGGCAGGTGTTTTTCTGTCATTTGACGGGAATGAGCATTAACTAACTGGAGCCGAATATGTTTCTTTTAATTAAATATATCTACCCTTATTAAAAATAATAAATCTAGTTTTTGTGGCGTAGAGGACGTCGTGCTCGTTCCAGAAAGTCTAATTTTGTGAAAATCGGAGCTCGGAGTCAAAAGTTATGGCCGTTTGAAGTTTCACGGGTCAAACGTTGACTTTTCTTCTTTGCCTTCGGCCGCTTCGGCTTTCCATGCGTCCCCTGCGTCCCATGCGTACCTTTGTCCCGGATGTCCCAGATGAAAATCTCCTACTTCAACGGAATCAGCCTTCCTTGTTCCTGTTTGAGGTGAAGACACGTGGCGAGATTCCATTCGTTGGCGGCTCTTTCCGGCTTTTCACGTCCCTCGCGTACTTTTGGCCCCAAATGTCCCGGACGAAAGTCTCTTGTTTTAGCTGAATCGGCCAGTTCGTGTCCTCCATGTACTTTTGTCCCAACTGTCCCACAGACCGCCTGGGAAAAATATCTCTGAACCGCCTGAAATGGACTGACTTGTGCCAAACTGGCCGATCCGCATCCCACGCGTACTTTTGGCCCGGATGTCCCAAACCGAGCGAAACAAAAGACTTAGGAAATTTTTTCCCTCTTTCGGCCGATTCGGATTTTCACGTCCCACACGTCTCGACATGTCCCAACTGTCCCGACTGCTGCGCAGACCGCCTGGCGGCTTTTCGGCCGATTCGCGCCCCGACGTCCCAACTGTCCCACAGACTGCCTGGACTAGGAATTAGCCGATTTTCTTCATTTTTTCGGCCCCAAGCTTGTTTTTTTTTTTTTGTAATTTTTTCACCTTTTCTAACTCGTTGGGTTTTTCGTCTCGGATGGGAGAGTTAGAAAGAAGCTGAGGGGGCCCCAAAAAACATGATTTTGGGCCTCGAATCAATCTACTTGCTCGGGACTGAATAATTTGATGCATGTTATCAAAATTACCTTGAGGGGTGAATTTTGGATAACATAACCCTTGTCTAAAAAACCTAAAATTAATCTATGAAAATAAGCACAGAATTAGTTCCAAATTGACAAGCAAGGGTGGATCTTACACCACTCAATAATTTGATGCTAGCTAGGAATGGATATCTCACTACCGAAGCTAGGGTTCCTATGGTATTTTACTCCTCAAGATAGAAAAAGGAGACAATAGTTTCTCAAAGGAAATCATGAGTTTGTATGCAATAATAATCTATTTTTCTCCTCCCAGTCTCCTTTTATAATTTTACCCAAAACTTGTGACCCTAGAAACGTAAGTCAGCCTTTAAAAAATAAAGTAACTGAAGTTTATTTTCTCCCCCAAGTCGCCATAGGGATATAAGTTTCCCAATCAAAATAATATAACTTTAAAGTGTTATTAATCACCCTCCTAATGTTAAAACATAATGTTTCCCCCCAATAAGTCACTTAACATCCATGGTAACACAAGAATATAACAAATAAGCAAGGTGGAATACCCAATAGCCTCTAAATTATTTAGCCCCTTGAGTATGACCAAGGCTAAGACTAATGAAAAACCTCCAAGGAAAACAACTTGGAATTGGTAGCATTACATAAATACTCTCATATCTGAAAAAGTTTATTAGTTTGGGAGTCGTCTCTACTAGGGTTTCTTCCTTACAAACTTGTTATTCCATTGGATTTTTAGGCTCTCTCAGATATTAATACCATTGTTTTATCTAAGGTTTCTCACCCATTGGCCACCCCTATATAATGACTTCTCCCTCTTCAAGCTTGTTTATTACAACTGTGGTTGGAGATAATGGAGCTCTGATCAATTGCGCCACCTTTAAAAAATCCTCATAAGTTCATCCCGAAGGTCTTCCACAAGGTAATAATTATCCTCCTAATGTGGTTTTACCTATTCTTTAGTTTAATTCTTCCTATCAATGGTTGGAATAATTTTGTCTCATTAGGTATTTTTTGGGTCACATCCCCTCTAAAAGCATGCTCAAATCCTTGGTTAATATGGTCCGGACTCCTCATGGGGTCCGGATCGATAACATATAAAATATGACTAAAGGATTCTTCCTTTCTTTGTTTTATGATATAGCCAATTCCCCCAACATTTTGGCCCAATACACCACCTGGTGTGTTTGTAACTCTTTGTTGGTGTTGTATCCATGGATCAAAGACTTTGTGGTCTCTGAGTATGTTGCACTTAAATTTCATGTAATGGTACAATATCCTAGCCTACCTTTTCCTTATGTTCATTTTTTTCATTAGATTGCTTCTTCTAGTGGGAGGGTGGTCTTCCTCGAACTAGAGCAGTTTTACAATACTCGTCCACATATGCATGTCTGTATTGAGGTACATATTTCCCAAGACCTAAAATATTTTTTTGTAATCTAGATGGGAGACAAGCGTTACTCCCATCGTATTCTGTATATCAACTTTCCTAACACTTTCTTTTGCTACTAGGCCTCTGATCATAAGATCAAGGACTATCCTCTTTATGTTCCTCACAATTTACTAGTTGTTAAAGAAGCTTCTAAATCAACCAAACACCTATAGGAGCAAGGTTAGAAAATAGCGGGGGGCCAGAAAAATAAGATTAAAAATCAACAATCCAATGCCTCCAGTTCAAATGGTCAGCATGAACCAACTGTTAAAGAACAACCCCATAGTTCATAAGTTAAGGAGCCAACTATTGCTCCTAAAGAACCAAATCATGCTACCAACTCATCTTTCCAGTTACTAAAATAATCCAGCATGCCTAAGGTGGCCTTGTTTCTCATGGACCAGATAAATTATTTTTATAATGTCAAGATGCCGTAACCTTCATCGTTGCTTTTAACAAACATCTCACAGGTGCCAAGGAAGAGGTCCCAAAGTCCTTTTCGAATCTCTCAAGATCATAACCCGATGTGTAGTTTGGCCTCAATAGAAGAGGAATATAATATTGCCTATGACGAGTGAAAGAGAAATCTTCAGGATTTTTTGGAGCATAGCACTGCTCAATTCCTGCAAAAATGGTTCGACGCCCTTGATGGTTAGGATGCTAGCGGCATGGATGTTGACTAATGTCTCCCATGAATTTTTTATCTTGGAATGTTTAGGGTCTAACAGACTCCCGTCGCTAGTATGTTGTTCATGAAACTCCACAAATATTTACCAATTTATTTATTTTTCTTTTTGCAAGAGGTGAAAATTATAGGTTTTCAGTTACATGTCCTTTGCAAATCCATCTGGCCTAACATCTTGGCCTTCTGCAGTAATCATGAAGCAAGGCGTTGGTGTTTAATTTCCATTTTAGCTCCCAAATTTCAGCTCTTGTTGATTAACCATGGCATTGACCCAAAAAATGGTGCCATATATGTCCTATTTAATTTTGACGGCCTCCGTTTTGGCCTCATTAATAGATACACCTCAAACAATGCTACTTAAAGGTCTGATCTTTAGCGATGAATAGCTTGAACAATTTCTGATGCTTATTGGGTCATAAGTTACAATTTTAATATGGTTGAGTCACCCACTGATAAATGTGGCAACATGTTGATGATATTTATATCTAGTGAAATGGAGGCATGGTTTTTAATGCGGAATATGGTTGGGTTTTATGACCCTAATTCTTCTCACTCTCCCACTTTTGAATCTTGGCTCACCTTGTCCAACCTTTGAGGAGGTTTGGATCGTGTTCTTAAATGGATCGATAGATCCATGCTGTCATCTCAAGAATGTTTTATTTTGACAGCATCTATTGCTTACTAGCTGAGGTCATGCCTAATTTTGTACTTTCTTATCATTCCCCTATACCATTTCGTATCACTTGGCATGATAAGCGTGCTTTTTTTTCATAAAGCCCAATTCTTTCTTAATACTGTCTTAATGTAGCATGGTCCCACACTTAATCATATCAATCGTGTGTGGATCTTAGCTCCATGGCTAAGTCATTGTCAGAACTTTGATCAACCTATGCATGTTAGGTGGACTCAATGGTGGGAGGATGCTATAAATCAAAATAGTAGATTCCTTAAAATCTATGACATACAGTTGGCCAAAACGAAATGTCTCTCATACTACATTAACACCTCCACTCTTAGTTGAGTGGTGGTGGTTCTTCAGGGAAACCCCTTCTCTAAAACTATACAACTTCAAGTTACAACACTTTGCTATCAATTTCAAATTGCTGATAATTACAACACTCATGGAGCTCAAATCTGTTGCCGTATGCATTGGCTTAAAATTGGCGACCGAGTCTCGAAAGAATTATTTATTTCTCTCAAATCCAAAAATCCTTTTCAACAAATTCAGAAAATATTTGATGGCGGAGCTCAGGTCACTGACCCCTAACCCATGCTTCAAGTATTTTTGTGACATTATAAGCTAGTCTTTCAGGCTTAGTAACCCTCTACTAATAGACAAAAAGCCCTTGAAAAATGTCTAGTTGTTTTGTCGTGCAAGTTTTTCCAAGCTGAGAAGGTGTTGTGCAACTGAATGATCCATGTTTATGACCTCCATGATGCATTCATGTAAATGGATAATGATAAGGCCTTGAGATACAATGGTTTCCCATGCAAATTCTATAAATCGTTATGAGGTTCACTTGGGAAAGACCTTATTCAAGTCTATCTCGAGGGGTTTCAGAACCAATCATTATTGCCATGTGTCAACAATGGGAATATTAAATTCATCTCATAACCAAGGCATCCAAAGAAAATTACCTATTTGGGGACTATCCTTTGTTAAATGTCTCCAAAAAATCCACCAAAGTTTTGGTTATGTGACTTCATAATATTCTCCCCACCTTAATTCAACTAGAACAAACTAGGTTCATTCAAGGGCGCTACATCTTTGACAACATAATTTTGGTATGGAAAGGCATGAAATGGGCTCACAGATCCAATCAATCTACTATGTTCATTAAAATTGATTTTAAGAAAGCTTATGATCGGATTGAATGGTTGTTTATCCTTGTCATGCTTCAAGACCTTGGTTTCGACCCCATTTTTATCCAATTAGTTATAATGTTATTTGCTAATGCCTCTACCCAAATCACTATTAATGGTTTTGTCTTTGAATCCTTTGAAATGTTCTAATTCATTTGAAAATGGTTCTCGTTAGAGCCTATGCTCTACTTGCTTGTTGTCGAAGGTTTTGGGTGTTTTCTAGCCCATGCCAAAACCCAAGGAATCATTATGGGAATATCACTGCATTCTACGAAAAATTCTCAATTACTTAATGGTTGCTTTGCAGATGATTCCTTTTTCATGCTCATTGAGGAACAATCCAATATCCAAAATACCATGCACTACAGTTATATTTTTTTTAGTGTTTGGTTCTTCCATTCAATGCTAGAAAACTCTGTGCCACCAACAATCCTTCCTCTCAGCACCCACATGGCTAGCCTCTTTTGAGTGGAAGATTCTTGCACATGGTGAAATGTTTAAATTTATTGGCATCCCTTTTTCCTTTAAAGCTTCATCGGATGAGAAAAATAATTGGATTATTGGATTACCAGACCTTTGTCCTTGGCAGGAAAATTCCAAATTTATTCCAAAGTACTTATGGTCACGCATGTTTACAACTGTTCATGTTGGGTTCCTTCTAGAGCCTCTATTTAGAAGCTGGAAAAACTCCTCAAAGGATTTCTTTGGGCCAACACGTCCATTGGAAAAGGTTTTCATCGAGTGGCTTCAAAGACATGTTTCCTTCCCCACAATTATGGGGGTTTAGGCATTATTCACATACAACTCCAAGCGTAGGCACTCTGTGTAAAATGGATTGTTAGATGCATCACAGGGAAAGAAGCATGGAAAGTGCTTCTGGGCCATGACATTGAAGAAGGTTCACCTTATAGCTGCCTTGCATGAAAAGGTTAGGGGTTTTTTCTCTAGTGCCTATTAAAGTGGTTGGCACTTTTGTGCTAAAAATCACTTGAAAATCATGGGAATGCATCAAACCTTGTCTTCAATGGAAAGGTGATGGTTTTCATAATGGGATCTCCATTAACAATCATTCTCTCTGGTGGTCTCCGATATTCCAGACTCATGATAAGTGTTTCACAGATATCCTAGGGATTCCTGTATCAAACGTTTAAAGCATGGAATCTACAAAATCTAAAACTTATTCTGTAAAAACTTTCAATCCTAGTATCAGTGGCTGAGCTTAAAGACTAGTTTTGGCTAGCTAACCAGGATCGGGCTAGTATTAATGAAGTGATAAATTTGGTCCCTGATCATATGTTATACAAACTAGTGTGCTCTTCTCGCCCTTGGTGGATGGACTTGAAATGGTATGTTGATACCACAAATCGTAATTATTCTACTAGTAAAGGATACTACTTACTTTTGCCTCATCTTCCCATGGTTGAAAAACTGAACAGTTGATGGGCAATTCATTCCACTTCATCTTCCTGGAATTAATGATTTGACACTGTCTGGTCGATCTGTGTGGAGCCTAAAATTTCCCAATTTCTCTAGTGTGTTTTGCATTAAGGTCTTACCATGCGGTATCAACTTATTAAAATTGAGATCCTGGCTCCCAAGTTCTCATTCTATGATCACTTGGAAACTTTAATGTATCTCTTCTAGTTTTTTTTGAAAACACATCTTGCTTAGAATTGCATACACTCATTTTTCTCTCCTCTGAGACTGTAATGCTTTACTTGATAGCATATCCTTTTAGGAGATAACCAGTAACTTCTACCTATGCTCACCCAGATTTGGCATGTTTTAAGAGGGGAAATTCTATTTTTGATATGGAAAGAAAGAAATGTTTTTTCCTTTATGGATTTTAAAGTTGATCAAAAAAATTCAGTGTATAACAAATATATGGTTATTGTTGGTGTGTGTAACTTTCCAGTCATCATCCACATCACCTAGGTGAGTCATCTTGACTTGCGAGATTCATAGGTCTTAGGAAGTCAAATGACAAGTGTCAGATTCTGTCATAGAATCTGACATTGTCATTTGCATGAATGCGTCATAGGAGTTACATTCCTTATTTGGAATTGTAACTCCTCTTATAGTGGCATCATATGCATTGGTCAATGTCATATGCATCAGTGGCGTCATTGAGTTTCTTTCCATGTTTAGGCATAGGGGTTACATAACACCCCTATTTGTACTTCCTATTTTTTTGATCTATGAGCATGAGCAGACCCATTCTTTTTACTTGCAATCTTCTTTCCATTGTTTCGAATCTTGCGTATTGCATTGGCTTGACATTACCATTGGAGTGTAACTTCTTTGTGGTGCATCACTTTTCGACATCAGTTCTCGTGAATCCCTCTTTCATGGTATCAGATCTGGTTTTGGTAAACGTGCACTCTTCGTTTCTCAGTTGTTTATTACTTCTGGTTTCTTCTCATTTCCTCATGTGTAATTTTTTTTTCGATTATCATTTTGGAATTATTGCTCACCCTCGTATTGAGGTTTTAGTAGTTGTAAGTTAAGGTATTTGGTTGGTTTGCTTATCAGCTGAGTTCATAGTTGGATATTTCTAGATCTTTGTGGCTTTTTTTTCTGGGTTATTTCTTGCTGGTTGTGTTCTGATTTAGCTGCAGGGTAAAAGAAGAGCTCTTTTTTGGAGTGGACTTGTGATTACTATTATCACCGAATCACAGCACCCTTATGTTTATACAAGTGCATATACTTGAACTCATGGTGTGATTAGATAACATGGGTACTATCTCCAAGTTGTGGGACTTACTACTTGAGATAGACCTCCAGAGAAAGCTGATTCTTGCTCCTAAACTACCTGCCACAATCTACTCTAATGTAGGGGAAACTAACTATTCCAATCTAAATTTCCAAGGGACCAGGGAGAGAGAATGCATAAAATGAAAGCCTACACTAAAGCAGTGATACACCAGAAAAGGAGGGTGTGAGAGTAGTCTCCAAATGCATGAAATACAGAGGCAAAGTGCACACTAGAAGAGGTGATGACAGTTCTCCATAATCTAGCAAAATGCATTCACAATGATATTCCAAGCATACTCAATGATAATGGATCCCTGCAAGAAAATAATAATAGACACAATATTCTTGTAGAAAGATTAAAAGGGCAAGAAGAATGCAAGAAAACACAGCAAGGGGAAGATATATCCAAAAACTGATATTTTGTTGCTTCATGATATGCACAGTTCAATCTATTACAGGATAAGGGCCTGGATCACCATGCAAGTAGTCCACTACAAGGGCTTGCAGCACATTGGCTTCACAAAGAAATTTTGATAGAGCTTTGCTATCTGAAAAAAATCCCCCCCTTTAAAATTAGCCCAACACTCCAATTTATAGAAAAATGAGAAGAGAAAGAGAAGGGAAAAATAAAAATCCTGAAATCTATCCTTCAACCACTTATAAGAGGCATTAAATGGAGTAAAATGATTATATATTACTTGAAAAAGGCTCCCCATACTGTCCCAGGTGCTGCAGCAGAGAAAGAATGATGACCATGCCTGTTAATTGTACTCCCAACCACCAAATGAAACACTGTTATGAACCCAGCCACGTTTTCTAAAAAATATTAACCAATTTCTCATCAAATCCAGAATTTATTGATTTGTATGCATCGGGCTCAGAGCCACGATTCCAAGGGTACCAATTTTGTGTGATTTCGTTGAGAAATGCAAAAGTTATGGCCTTCTGAGTGCGGGCAACTATTTTGGGTCTGGCAGGCATTTTCTGTCATTTGACGGGAATGAGCATTAACTGAGTGGAGCTGAATATTTTTCTCTTTATTTAATATATCTACCCTCATTAAAAATAAGAAATCCAGTTTTTTTGGCATAGAGAACATCGTGCTCATTCCAGAAAGTCCAATTTTATGAAAATCGGAGCTCGGAGTCAAAAGTTATGGCCGTTTGAAGTTTCACGGGTCAAACGTTGACTTTTCTTCTTTGCTGTCAGCCGTTTCAGATTTTCGCGTGCCTCGCAACCTGCTTGTACCTTGGGCCCGGATGTCCCAAATGAAAATCTCCTACTTCAGCTGATTTGGGCTTCCTTGTCCCTCTTTTGCTGCCTTTTCACCTTTTCGGTCGGTTCGCATCCCGCGCGTACCTTTGTCCCAACTGTTGTGAACTGCCTAGGACAAATATCTCCGAACCACCTGAAATGGACTGTTTTTCAGCTTTTCGGCTGGTTTGCGTCCCTCGCGTACCTACGGCCCAGATGTCCCAAACCGCACGATAACAAAACTTGGCGATTTTTTCCACTTTTCGGCCATTTCGGCTTTTCGCGTCCCGCACGTACTTTTGTCCCGGCTACTCCAACTGCTGCGCGGACTGCCTGGCGGTTTTTTGGCTGGTTCGTACCCCGACATCCCAACTGTCCCAAATTTTGCGTAGACTTAGACTTAGCCGATTTTCTTCATTTTTTAGGCCCCAAGCTTGGTTTTTTGCAATTTTTTCACCTTTTCTAACTCGTTGGGTTTTCTTCTTGGATGGGAGAGTTAGAAGGAAGCCGAGGGGGCCCCAAAAACATGATTTCGGGCCTTAAATCAATCTATCTGCTTGGGTCTAAAGAATTTGATGCATGTTATCAAAATTACCTTGAGGGGTGAATTTTGGATAACAATTACTGGTTGGAATCGTTGTTTTTTCTTCACCAGTGTATACTTAGACTATTTCGATCTTTTTCCTCATCGTTGTGGTTCCTTGCTGTCTTGAAATTACCTCTGCCTGGTCTCAATGTTTTTTATGAGCCTGCTGAAAACCTCTCACATTTTTGCCTGATCTCTCACGTTTTTGGGAGTCTACTCACATTTTTTCGAGCCTTGCTGCATTCCCCAGCTTCAACATTCAACCTTCTATGACTTCCAGGTGTTTTTAACCTATTCCAGGAATTTCTTCTATCCTCTGGCTGTTATTTCAACTGTCTAGGCATTTTAACCTGTTCCAGGTGTTTTTGCTATGCTCTGGCTGTTTTTTCAATTGTCCAGGCATTTTTGCACTGTCCTTAGTTATTTTTCTCTCCTTTCCTATGTTTTCCCAGCTTCTCTGGCCGTTTTCCCTTGTCCTCAGGCGTTTTCTTTTAGCTGGCTGCATTTTTGAATGCTGTTCTGGCATTTTTGGACTGTTGAGGTGTTTTTTGGACTGGTAAGGCATTTTTTCCTTCAGCTGACATTTTTTGGACTGTTCTAGCATTTACTTACAGTGGACAGTCACTGCATTATCTATTTTTACCTGCCTTTCATCCCCACGTGGCTTTCTCAGTCCGCTGCTAGGTAATATCTCTCTAAAAATACATTTTTTTATTCACTTTTCTTAAACAAACGTGGTTGCATTCTTTTTATCTTATCACTCTTCTAAAAAACGTGTTGTTTCATTATTTTTGAAAGGTATAAGGTAAAAACATTACATTTTATTGGCATTGTAAGTTTTTTGGCTTGTTTTATTAACCTTCCGTCGAGTGCCAAAGACGAAGGGTGAGTGCCTTAGGTCTTATCTGTATGTCCGTCTCTCCCGACTTTATCTTCCACATCGAAACTTCCTCAACACCCGATCAAGCGTGGAAAACGCTTGATGATATGTTTGGGAAGCAAGATGACATGAGAGCACATGAGTTGGAGAACGAACTGCTAGGGTTAAACCCTAGTGACTTTGAAAACCTACAGGCATTCTTCTCAAAATTTGTCCGCACTAGAATGCTTCTAAAGGAATGTAAAGTGGATAAGAAATAATCTCAATTGATCTTGTCGATTTTTTCTAAGTTATGTCCTCAATACTCTGTTTTTGTTTCAACTTTTCACGCCACGAAAGCTGCCTTGGGTAGTACTTGGACTATGCCCTCCTTTGATAGTTTTTCGTCCCAACTCATTCGAGAACATGACAAACTCATTCAAATGAGGACTCTAAAATCCAAGTCACATGCCCTTGTGGTGAATAAGGGCAAGAAAAATGAAAATAAGAAAGAAACTAAGGACCAACCTAAGAAAGAAACCAAGACCAACCAACCCCCAATTAAGCCCATCACTCATACTTTGACTTCTAAGCCTAAAGCAAAGAAGGAAAAGTATAAATGCTCCTATTGTAAGAATATTGGCCATGATGAGCAACATTGTTTTTGGAAACAAATTGATCACTTAACTCATTTACTTGAGAATAATAAAATAAGTGTTCCTGAATCCGTTAAACAAAATGCTCAGAAAGGCGAGTCCTCTAATGCAAAGGAGACAAAAAAAGAAAAGAAGAAAGGTAAGGCCCTCTTAGCTAGATCAGCTCCATCATCAACTTGGATTATCGATTCCGATGCCTCGCACCACATGGCTTCTTCAGAGGTTGAATTCTCTAGCATTGAACCATGTGGCATGTCCCAAATCACGTTGGGTGATGACACTCATGTGTCAGTTTCTGGTAGTGGATCGGTAGAGATTGAAGGTGGAACATTTAACCAAGTGTTGAGTGTTCCCAATCTCTTTACCAATCTCCTATCAGTTTACCAAATCACCCACCTTGGTGAAGGAATGAGAGTGGAATTTGATCCTAACTCGGTGATTATTCGTGAGCTTAACTCTGACTGCATTGTGGCTGAGGGAAAGGTAGATCACCATTCACGGTTGTATACCTTTTCCCACTTCTCTTCTGATTCGACGCCCAATGCCTTGCTCACTCATCTAAATGAGGTTAGCAAGTTATGGCATGAGCATTTTGGGCATCTAAATTATCGTTACCTTGAATAATTGAGCCAAAATGAAATGGTCAATGGGGTACCCCGAGTTAAGTTTTCTAAGGGTCTTTGTGAGGGTTGTACCCTTGGAAAGCACCCTGAAAAAATATTTGACAATGGAAAATCCTGGAGAGATACTCGTCCCTTGGATCATGTTCATAGTGATGTTTCTGGCCCTTTTCCATCTCCTTCTTTTACTAGAGCTCTATATATACTAACCTTCATTGATGACTTCTCACATTATACTTGGGTATATTTTCTTAAGCTTAAGTTTGAATTTTTTGAGCATTTTCAAAACTTTAAGGCTCTTGTTGAGAAACAAGCGGAATGGTCTATCAAGGTTCTTCGAACCGACAATGGAGGTGAGTATGTGAGCAACAGGTTTGAGGATTTATGCACTTCTGAGGGGATTGCTTTGCAGCGTATAGTTGCTTACAACCCTTCCCAAAATGGAGTTGCAGAAAGAAAGAACCGAACTTTAAAGGAGATGGCTACTTGTATGGTTCACTCGAAATCTCTTCCTCCACAGTATTGGTCTGAAGTAGTGAATTGTGCTTGTTATATTCAGAACCATGTCCCACACAAGGCAGTAAGAGGGATGACACCCTTTGAAGCCTAGTTTTGACACAAGCCTGATGTTGAGCACTTTCGAGTCTTCGGATCTAAGGCTATGGCTCAGATTCCTAAAAAGAAATGCAAGGCATTGGATCCAAAATCCAAACCTTGTATCTTTGTCGAGTATCCTGATGGTGTGAAGGGATATCGATTGTTGAACCCTACCACCCATGAGCTTTATATTGAGAGGAGTGTGAAGTTTGATGAGTCATCCTTGACTTTAACTTCCATTGAGGTCCTTTTGCCCACTGATTCATATTCTGACTCTTCAGAAGATGATGTTGTTGAGCGAGTTCCACCTCTCCCTACTCCTCCCGATCCTCAAACTTCTGAGTCTTCTGATTCTGATAGTAGTGATGATGAGGACTATGTCCCTTCTCACTCAAGTAAAGAATCTTCCAACTCGGAGTTTGAGCTGTCGGGACCTCTTTGGGCTAGGAAAACTTTACAGAGTGTTGGAGATTTAGTTGGAGATCCGTTGGATGAGAGAGATACTCGCTCAGACTTCACTGGACCTCACTCTTTCTTCGCCTCTACTTCTGATCCACCATCTTTCCACGAAGCTTCTGGGATTCCTGAGTGGGATTCTACCATGGATGAGGAGTATTCCTCACTCATAAATAATGACACTTGGA
Organism: Taxus chinensis; assembly: GCA_019776745.2. NCBI lineage: Eukaryota > Viridiplantae > Streptophyta > Pinopsida > Cupressales > Taxaceae > Taxus > Taxus chinensis. Next base: position 121,472,003 of record CM034146.1, read on the forward strand.
ATCTTACCCTTCTTCCGAAAGGAAGAAAAATCGTTCGGTGTAGGTGGGTATATCAAACAAAGTATGGAGCTGACGGAGAAGTATAAAGCGCAACTTGTAGCTAAGGGTTTCTCCCAGGTAGCTGGGGTTGATTACTCAGAAACCTTTGCTCCAGTTGTGAAGATGACTTCCATTCGACTGACCCTTACCATCATTGCCGCTAACAGATGGGAAGTCCACCAGATGGAAGTTAAGAGTGCCTTCCTTCATGGGGACCTAGAGGAGGAGATCTATATAGAACAACCTCCAGGTTATGTCCATGAACCATCCCTTGTTTGCAAATTAAAGAAGTCTCTCTACGGCCTTAAAAAAGCCCCTCAGGCTTGGTATGTCAAGATGGACTCCTTTTTACTTGCATCAGGGTTCACTCAGTGTCACTCTGACCCAAATGTGTATATTCTACGACAGGATGACTCAATGCTTATTCTTGTTCTCTATGTTGATGACTTGTTGATCACCGGTAGCTCTTCTTCTATCATTGATTCTTTGAAGATATCCTTGGCCAACAAGTTCTCCATGTCTAACTTAGGATTGCTTCATTACTTTCTTGGGATCTAGATTTCACAATCTGAATCAGGAATTATGATCTCGCAGCCTAAGTACTCTCTTGATTTACTTGCTTGATTTCACATGTCTGACTGCAAGTCCTCACCTACTCCTTTTCTTTCCAGGATTAAGTTGGTTTCTAATTGCTCTTCCCCCTTGGTTAACGGTACCCTTTATCGACAGTTGGTGGGAAGCCTGATCTACCTTACTCACACTCGGCCAGATCTATCGTATGCCGTCGGGATCATGTCCAGATTTGTGCAGGAGCCTCATGAGCTGCACTTAAAAGCAGCAAAGTGGATCCTTCACTATGTTCGTGGCACTCACACAGATGGTATTCATTACTTAGGAGGGACTGAGATTGACTTGGTTGGATTTACAAACTCAGATTGGACTGGTGATCTAGATCATCGGAAGTCTACCTCAGGCTACAGTTTCACTCTTGGTTCAGGTCTTGTCAGTTGGTCCAACAAGAAACAGAATGCCATTTCCATATCATCGACAAAAGTAGAATACAGAGGAGCAGTTAACGCTGCCACAGAAGCTGTTTGCTTACAGCGTATTATGACAGAGTTTGGCATCCACTTTCAGCGGCCTACCATTACCTACCGTGACAACATGAGCACTATCTTGATTTGTAGAAATCCTGTTTAGCATCAGTGGACGAAGAACATTGAGATTCATATGCACTTCATACAGGAGCTGATACATGAAAACATCATCGACATACAGTATGTTCAAACAGCTGATCAGGTTGCAGACATTTTCACCAAGCCCTTTACCGAGGTGAAGTTTCTTCACTTGCGATCTCTTCTTGGGGTGAGGTCTGTTGTAGCTGCCCATCTTCTTCAGGCTATATAGTCCTCCTTCTTCTCCTCTTCTTCTTTCCAAAAAGATGTTGTTTGTACATGGGCACCTTATCAGGCCTTTAGATGCCGGGGCCCATTGACATATATTTCTTAGTTGTCTAAGGGAGTCTTCTTTTTCTGTTATGGATTACCTTGACCTCTTCCTCGGCTTCGATGAAGGGGGGTGTTGGTGTGTGTGACTGTCCAGTCATTGTCCACATCACCTAGGTGAGTCATCTCGCTTTGCGAGAGTCATAGGTCTTAGGAAGTCAAATGACAAGTGTCAGATTCTGTCATAGAATTTGACATTTTCATTTGCGTCAATGCGTCATAGGAGTTACATTCCTTATTTGGAATTGTAACTCTCTTCTAGTGGCGTCATATGCATCAGTGGCGTCATTGAGTTTCTGTCCATGTTTATGCATGGAAAGATTACACATCACCCCTATTTGTACTTCCTATTTTTTTGATCTATGAGCATGAGCAGACCCATTCTTTTTACTTGCAATATTCTTTCCATTGTTTCTAATCTTGCATATTGCGTTGGCTTGACATTACCATCGGAGTGCAACTTCATTGTGGTGAATCACTTTTTGACATCGGTTCTCACAAATCCCTCTTTAAGTTATCTCCAATGTGCTACTTTAGATTCAAGTTCACGCTAACAAATTTGCTTTCAGTTGTGAAATTGTGGTGATTCCTCATGTAACGTCACCCAAGAGCCATTATTCCCATCTTGTTACTCCTCTCCACATCTCAACGGTGTTCTTTCAACTTGTCTCAGTACTCACCCCGCCCTCAATAATGGAGGATTCATTCGCCACCATCTTGTTAGGAAGGTTGTGGTCTCCCCTGCTCACCAACATGGTTGGGAAATTTTAGATGCTAGAAAGGAATTCCCATGTTTAAGCTGGTTAGATGATCATGATTCTCCTACTTAATGAATGTTTGTTCTTGTTTCTTAATTTTGTGCTTTGATGGTTTCCTAGGCACTGCCTAGTTTGTTTGTGGTTTTGGGGCATGATCTCATAGTACTTTTTTTTTTTTTTTTTTTCTAAAAGCTATCTTGTATTTTATTTCATTAATATAATATAAGATGTCTTTTCATCAAAAAAAATATTCACATATCATATACTTATTTCACAATGTAGATAGTTTCAACCCAAAAAATATCTACAATCTATGGTCCACTTTATAGTTTTGAGCTTGTTTGAAAGCCTCACATCAGTGTAATTTGTATTTTACAGGGCCAAAGTAAATAAATAGAAATTCCATAAGTTCCAATATTTAGGACCTGATTGGAATGTCTACTTCTATTCGAAAATTTTGGCCCCCATTTCCAGCTTGCATGACGTTTAATTTGTTAAAAATGTGAAGATATGAATAGAAATTCAGAAATAAAAAGGTTATAATTAAAACCCGACATGTCTTACACCTAATATACCAATTAGATTTTTCATACCAAAATAACATCTGTTATATGTGCCCCAATGTAGAATACGAGGTGTGTGAACAACCATAAATAATTGAAGCCCTCATACGAATAGTCATATCAATGAAAGGTAGATTCTATTTGTCAGTCAAGCTTACCATTTTTTGATTTTATGTCATGAAATATTTTTATTGGAGGGCATTTAATTTGATAAGTTAGATGTAGACATGAATGGAAAGTTAGAAATTGGAAGGTGGGAATTAAATAAAAGAATGCGCAACAACTATTTCACAGAGTATATTGCTCCCACTAAAATGATATATGTTATTTTTGATCCAATTAATTGCCTCAAAATCATGCGCATTATTCACATGAGTGAAATGTGAGCTTAAAGGGACCAAAAAAAAATTCGATGAGCTTTTAATAAGGTATAAGTTTTAAATTTCCCTCCACATGCAAGACGAAAACAGACCCAAGGCACACCTACAAAATGTCAATCACCATTGCTTTTGTTACCTATAACCCATGCTTTTTCCATTGACATGGTCATTGATAGCGAGGTTATGCACAATTAAATGTCATTGAAAAGGCAAGCCAATCCAAGTATGTAAATTCCTTCAGTATAACTATTGATATTTCTAAAATTTTATCTTATAACAAACATCTCTTTGATATGATATTGTTAGTATGTTACTACACTACAAAGTACATGCATTTTAATTTGATTTGACTGAGAAATAATATTTTTTTATCTTTTTTGTCCTTGTATTTTAAGGAAAAACAACACCAATGATCTATTAAGGGAAAGTTGACATTAGCCGCATCGATTCTAAGAGTGTGGTGATCTCTTTTCCTAACTTAGTTTACATGTCCCATTGAGGGCCTTGCCAACTTCTAGCTTTTTCTCTAAATTTCCGCAACATGAAATTTCACCATGGTGCAATATAAATATGGTAAATTCCAAGTGTATAGCCATGGGAATTGGAAATGGAAAGTGGGGAATTTTTTACAAAAGTTGTTATCCTCTTGTTCCTTATGAGAGAGTATTTTCCTATAATTTAATTTGTGTATAGCCGAAATAAAAGAACTAAAAAAGTAAATATGGATGCAGTTTTACTTAATGGGTTTCATACGAGCCAAGCAAAAAGTGATCATTATCACGAGCCAACCAAAATTAGATCCCATTCAGAGGAAGAAGAATTGAATGGAATTTCTTGGGAGGTATATGGAGTTGTTTTTTGATGCCTTGAGGGAGGCATAAGAGACTTGAGGGAGATATAAGAGACTTATGTGTGTGTGATTAGTGCATTTGGAGGTTTCTTTATTTGTGATGCTTTGGGAAGCACATGTAGTTGTTGGCGATGCTTTGGGAGGTATATGGAATTTTTTGTGATGTTTTGGAAGGTGTTTGGTGTTGGTTTTATGATTTATGTGTACTCTTGTGAGTCGGGTTGTGTTTTATGATGTTGAGGATTCATGCTCCTCATTTTTTACATGATTTTGTTTCCATCTTGACACTATGTAGCTATAGTTATTGTCTGAAGTTGTGTGAAACCTTTTTATGTGTATTGTTGGCAATTCTGTATTGTTATAGTATGCTTATATTATAAGTGCTATTGTGTTAGGCATGTGTATGTGACATCTACTATGTTATGTGGACCGTGTATGTTCCTTTCAATGGTTTGGTTGAGTTTTTTTGATGTGATACAATTGTGTGGGTATATAGCAATATTTCGTGAGGACCCGTAGTGTTTTGTTCGGGCCATGTGTAGTATTGTGATGTCATTTTTTGTTGGGCACCCACAAAAATAAAAAAACTAAAATCTAAAATAATGAAATATTAAGAGCTTGAGATTGATACATATTCTTAAGGGAAAAGAGTAAATAGGTAATAATATAAATTAGAACTACCAATACTCATAGAACATTAAGAAATTGTCAAACCTTTCCTTATTCCTTGTGGTCACCCTTTGGCAACAAGTATCATTCACTGGTGACATGAGCCGTTGGTTTTTTCCTCCTTACTCATGAGTACCCTCTTTTAACCTTGACATTACATCGCATCGAGGAAAATGCTGTTATAAGGGGAGGGAGATGTGGTTCCGTGTATGAAAAAATATATAAATTATTATTTAACTAAATTAAATTATTAAACGAATGGTGGGAAATGAGTGTGTTTGACTGGGAGTGGGTGAAAGCAATTATGGAACCCATGTGGAAGCACATGTTCTCCCTGATAGGGGAATGGGTGCCTCAACAAATTTTAGACCTGTCAATTTCATTGCATAATTATTCAACCACTTTATTATGATCCCCAGGGCAGTAGCCACATCAAAACCTAGTTAACATTATAATTTAACAATGACTAGATAGTTGGAGGCTTTTAACATGTACAATATATTGTAGGTACTGCGCTAAAGGGATATATCACTTTGAAGATCCACAGGGCCATAAGGGAAGGATATAGCCCTATCTTTTTCTTCTCACTCTGTAATACGATGCATAAACATTGCTTTCTAAATGCTTCACTAGGAGAGAAGTAATTTTGACTTCTTTTGTACTGGTGTGCGAGTGGGCAAAGGTTCTATGTGCTTTGATACTTATTACGTGTGAAGGTGGTTGAAGCAGACTTTGCAAAGAATGGAATTTTATAGGTTAATTCATCTAGGCCTCCCAATCGAAATATATGCCTTGCAGAACAATTTATTACAATTTCTTATCAAAATGTCAATTTTCTCACTTTTAGAATGCTTAACTAGACAAAGTTATTTTTCACTGCGTTGTTCATGTACTTGATTTTAGGGCAGAAGTAGACCCTTAAACAAATTGGATCCCTAGTGTTATTGATAATTGTCTCCTTGCTACTTAGGATTGGACAATGCTCTACCTTGGTGGTCAACATCATAGTGATATACCAGAGATATATGTATTAGGCTAAAGAAAAGACAACTGGAGGTAATTGTCTCAAGTTTCTTAAAAAGGATAGATATATTTGGGTCTTTTTTTCTCTCTATGGTAAAAATTGAGCATGGATATTGGAAAAAATACCATAAATAACATAAAAAGATAAATACTATTCATCTGGACATATAAGGTTATGCAATACATTTTTTTGTAGTGGGAGGATTTGTTGAATTTGACTGTAAAATAGATAATCTTAGAACAAATTCTCAGCTGCAGACAGAACATTAACATATTCAATATTCAAATTCAAACTACAAAAACATTTGAAAATTATTAGGAGAACCATTGGAGAGGAAATTTGTTAGATGTTGTTGTTGCTCATGATTTGGCAGACTAGTATGTCAAAAAAAGTAGAAGCTTTCAACTGGGACATGACTTGTTTGAAAAGATAACCAAAATATTTTGGTGGCTCCGATAGTCACTCGGGAAGTGTAAACAAATAAATGAAACCGTTACAGGGCACACTCAGGTCAGAGCTTTGGATACACCCCATATGGCTAAAAGCAAGTGCAATTGATGGGTGCAATGTCAAACTCCCTAGCTTCCGCCTCTCTAGTTCACTTTTTAGGCATGGTTCATCTCTCCCTATCTCTCATAAATTTTGTTCTTTAGTTGTTCATTTGCAGAGAAATAAAATTTTAAAATGTAGCATTATCATAGAATTAATAGTTTTAAATAAACTTGTTTTCACAACAAAATACCTCATACTGTAGCTTGCTTAATTAAAATATTCCTTGGTAGACAAGCATTAACTCAAACCTTCATTCTGAGATGATGTAAAAAACATCTTGATGAAATTAGATTGCTACAGTACCCCCTTTTATTGACAAGTTGAAGTTGAGCACCATGTAAATATGTCGACCACTCTCTTGTGAAAACAATTTTTGAAGACTTACAAAATAACCCTCCTAACACTGGAACAAAGATGTTAAGTTTCCTAAGTGTACCTTGTTATGTGAGGAGTCACTTCTATCCTTGAATCTACCTCGAACGATCATTTGTGATCTTTTTGACGACCTTCTAGGAGTGTTGTTACATTGTTTTGTAGCTGTAGAATGATGCTAAATTTCAAATTTTAGGTTTCGTATTGGCTCACCGTTTGAATTGTGAGAAATGGAATGCCTACCTGCCTTTGTAAATCTGTAGTATTTCTCCTAGATAATTACCTGGAACCTTCAGTTTTTGGAAAAACACTCTTCTTTACATTTTGGCAATGACATTTTGTAGGCATCTGGTTGCGGTTTGACTGGGTCAAACTGGACCAATTATGATAGGTGGCTCCAGAAAACTTATCACCATTTGAGAACTACTTTCTAGTTCTCTATCGCATCGACTCTGGTGAATTATCCATATATAGGGGAACTTGTAGGAAGTTTCTTGTTTCCCGTTCGTCCATTAAACATCAGTTTTCGATGTGGTTTTCTGATCCCTTGAGTTGACTTTTGATCGTTTACAACTATGTCAATTATGACTGATGGCCTTGGAAAACTAGCCACCAATCGTAAACCATTCACCAGTTTTGAATCTCATCAATTCCTATGTATTCTTGGTGTACGGAAGGACATGTAGAAGCTTACCCATGGTTTGTTTGCTCATAAAAGGGCAACATTTGAAAGTGGTTTCTTCAGCTCCGAGCCTTTACTGAACATTTTTACAACTAGTAAGAAAACATAAAAAATAAAGTTGTAGGACCCCTATTGGGTTGCAAAACCATTGTGGAAACTTGTAATAAATTTCTTGAAACTCTACTGTGTGACGTTTTGTGTGAAATTGAACTTTTGGTGAAATATTGTTTCTCTCTCTTCCATATTTCTTTCTCTCTCACTTGTTAAGAAATGAAGTGAACTAAATGAAATAAATATGTGTCTCTAACCTTTTCCTTTCGAATGCAAATTATTAATGTTATTATGTAAATGGGAAACTAAAAATGATAATTATTCTAGACTAGGGTGGATTTCATTCCATTGATTTATCGTTGATATCATGCTCACATGGTTTTGCAGGATGGAAGTAAGATGTCGAAAAGGCATGGCATAATTCATTACTTATTATTTTAATTTATATATTTTATTGGAAAATGTATATATGTCTAATGTAGTTGCAATGTAACATAAAATTTTATATTTGAAATTTTGTAATATGCATGAGATGCTACTTTTACGAATTCCTTGGGAAATATGCATTTAATCTTATGTGTCATTTTGTTTCAGATTTATGTATATTTAACAAAAAATAATATAAGAAAAGGTGGTTGGATATATATGTTAAATGAATTTGAATTTAAGATCTTGTAGTGCATTTCTAGTGTGCAATAGATGATTTAATAATTGGTGTTGTGTTTCTTACCTTGAAAATGTAATAAAGGAATCTAACCACAACAGTAAACCCTAGTACAAGATTCGTGCATAACTTGTCTTCATTTGTGATCCTTATTAGCGTAGAAGAAATTAAAACCGTAGAATGAAATTAAATTTTTTTTCTTAATGGAACATCCTAGTTTAGGTAAATAAGACCACTAGTTTGTGTTATCGTCATGGTCGGTATGGTCAGCATTGTCGTCATGAACCTGATGGTTAGGAACGACCTGGAAAAACTTTATCTGGAGTAAGTAGAACTAACACCTCCCTCGTTTCATAGTCGTCTACCAAGTCTTACGAAGTTAGATATAGGAATTTTCTTAATCATTGAATGAACTCCTTGTGGGATCCAGACATCACAAATGGACCTAGTGAATAGTTGTACTTTGAGTTAAACTCTTGTTAATGATCTCTTTATTTCATCACAACTAAATGTGTTACTTTGGCTTGTGACAATATAGCACGTTGATCTTTTACAGAGGGTTTATTGGGTAAATATGTTTTCACACCTTAATATGATCCACAATAGGGCATAGAACCTTGAGTGACAATTGGAATTAAACTAAACTTCAGTTATTTATGAGGTTAACTTGTGGGTAGAATATGGTAAGAAACTCCTTTTTAATGAAATTGATTTGAAATTCGTTGACCTTAGAGAACCCGGGAAACTGGATTCTTGGTCCCATAATCCCTTGTTATGCCATTTTATGACATTAAGAATAAAATTAAATTCACATGCGGAATCATGAAAAGCAGAAACCTAGGATCTTATATTAAACAAAAATCACTTGTGGTTCATGTGTAGTTTATAATAATTATAATCATGCACTTCTTCAAGATGTTAAACATGTACTTTCATACCTCTTTTGTTATAAAGTGATGCAAATAATGAGACCTTAAAGTGATGTAAGAGGAAAGTATACAAGATTGAAACAAGATTCTAGGTTAGGAATAATGTCACTCTTGGAGTCCTTATAACTCAATTAAACAATTCATGTGTTACAAAGAATATGAATTTCCCTTGTTGAGATCAAAATTTGAGAAAATAAAAGATATATATAAATCTAAATAAAATTTCTTGATGTGGAAATGTTGAAAGGATTCAACAAGTTTTTGAACTATTTTAATTATGGTAAGGAAATACAGATACTATGATTGAAGAATGTTTTTGGGAAAAATATATCTTGAATCTAACCCCTCCTTAAATCCTAGATTTATTTCCTAACATCACGTCAGATTCACTTGTGTAGCAACGTTAAAATTTAAAAATTGAATAAATGTTTGAGAAACATAAGCTTAACATAAGAATGAGCGAATTAGGAACTTTGTATGTAATTTGAAATATTCCAATTAATTATGTAAGTTACGGAGATTGTTGTAAGGGATAAAGAGATAATCTAAATGGTTGAACTACGAGTTGAATGTGAAGTTAATTTAAGAACCTATAGGTGGAAAAATGAAAAAATTATCATCTCACAATAATGTTCTTGGAATGTTAACTGTAACTAAGATGTATTCATGGGAGTGATGTGTTGTGGGTTTGCCAATCCTTAAGTCCCTTTCTTGTGGCTGGGTCATTGTTGGCATATTTTCGTTAAGGAAAGTGTGGCATCGACATGTATATGGTCTTTTCATGTTTATATGTTATTTGATGACTTATGCAAATGTCTTATGTGTTTTTGAGTTTATCTTTTTGGAATCCTAGTTGCATTATGTAGTGAGCAATGAAAGTATAAAAAAAATAATTCGGTATTTTTACTATTGTATTTGTGTGTGTAAAATGATGGCGTTACAAGTGAAATGTGAGCTTAAATGGTCCAAAATAAAAATAGACGAGCATTCAATAAGTTCTAAGTTTTAAATTTCCCTCCACATGCAAGATATAAATAGACCCAAGGAACACCTATAAAATTTCAACCACCACCACTTTTGTTACCTATACACAATGGTTTTTCCATTGACATGGTCATTGATAGAGAGGTTATGCACAATTAAATTTTGTTGAAAAGGTAAGAAAATTCAAGTATGCAAATGCCTTTAGCGTAAATATTGAGATTTCTAAAACATTATCAAATCACAAATGTCTTTTTGTTATGATATTGTTAGTATGTTACTATGCTACAAAGTACATGCATTTTAATTTGATTTGACCGAGAAAGAATATTTGTTATCTTTTTTGTCCTTTAATTTTAAGGAAAAACAAAACCAATGATCTATTAAATAAAAGTTGACATTGGTTGCATGGAGTCAAAGAGGGTGGGAAGCTCTTTTCCTAACTTAGTTTACATGTCCCATTGAGGGCCTTGCCAACTGCTAGCTTTTTCTATAAATTTCCACAACATCATTTCACCATGGCACAATATAAATAAGGTAAGGTCCAAGTGTACAACCATGGGCATTGGAAATGGAAAGTTGGGCATTTTTTACTAAAAATTTCTCCTCTTGTTCCTTATGAGAGAGTATTTTCCTGTAATTTAATTTGTGTATTTCCGAACTGGAAGAAATAAAAAAGTAAATATGGATGAAATTTTAGTTAATGGGTTTCGTACGAGCCAAGGAAACAATGAACATGACCACGAGCTAACCAGAAGCAAATCCCAATCGGAAAAAGAGGAATTGAAAGGATGAATAATAGAGATATTTAATTAAGTTGTGTCCAATGTATTGGCTTCCAAGGCTTCTCAACATCTCATTCCTTCCACATATGTTGTTCCTATTTTTATCACATAATTTAGTTTGTATTATTTTATTCCTTTATTTATTATTAAATAAAGGGTAAAATTAGGATACATGGGTGAGTACAACTTTTAGGCTATTTTAGGAAGGGGGTGAAATTTTGCTATATATTGTGTGCTCTTGCAAAACACAAAAGGGGGGGAATTTTTTAGATATTTCTCCTAGAGAACTTTTGATATGAGTACTGAAGTAATTTCTGCCAGTTTTGCCCTCTGAGTGTTAATTATTCTTTCCTTTCCAAGTTATTCTGCAGTCTTTTGTATGTCAATATTAATCTTGTGAATCAATATTCCCTGATTAATCACTTTACCCTGCTGCAAATTCACCATTTCTCGCTAAATATTATCGTGCATATGAGCTTACTAGTGCTGTTGTGATTCTCCCTTGGCAAAAATTAAGTGTTTTTCCCTTATTTCCTGCAGAAAGTATAAATTGGTTCGTGCACCTAAAGAATTCTTCACAAATCAGTTGTGTATGTCACTCAGTCAAGTTCTCATCTCAAATTTGGTGTATCACCTTAGTATTATTTAAATTTATAGTCATCTTTTCCCCTTAAACTCCCAGAAAACAGTTTAGTGAACACCAATAAGGAACCGGCCTTTTAACCTCAGAGGTTCACCTCAAAATAGGTATACCCACAAACCTGAGGTGTCCCCATTGTATCTACTAGAGAGAGAGAGAGAGATCTATTGCAGACTTAGAAAACATGCTGCCATCTCTCTGTCGGGTGCATTTTTGAGAGATAATAGATAATCCTGAAATAATAATATTATGGAAATGGTTAGGTGAAAAATTACCCTTTGTTTACTATTATTGTGTGGAAAATTTAATATGGAGCACCGGGATGATAAATGTGGCACCCTTCTTATGTATTAATGTATTGGTGAACGTGTGGCTTGGTATTATTTTATAAGACAATAGGACATTTCTGATCCTTTACTCAGACATCAAAAGAAATTTAAAGACCAAGTATGTTTCACTCGGACCAATTTTTAAGAAGGATATGATTAGGATTTAACATGAATCGACCATGCACTTCTTTCACAACAACCCTATTTTTTTATTTTTAATCACTTGTGATCCTTTATTATCAAGGTATGGTCATAAGTGGTTTTGTTAAACCACCATCTGATCAAATATAAGTTTGTTTTCAAGGGGGCCCTTCCAAGGTGCCCAAAAATCAATTCTATCTTAATTTTTCTTCTCTGAGTAATCCTGGAACGGTCCCGCTCATTGCCAAAATTTGGAATATTATGCCACATCTTCCATTTTATACCATTTTAATTTCATGGTGGGAGATGGTGATTCACCGCACCATGAGGTTCTTCTATAGGTTCGCTAAATATGTGGCCTAAGTTCATTGGCATGCCTATTTGGCTCTACATAAGGAATTTAGAATAATCTATCTAGTTCTCGATTCAAATCCTTTTGATTCTCATCTTTAGTTCCAAGCTACTAGTTTTTGGCACAAGCTCAAACTTATTGAATACCATTTTTTCCATGGTGTGTAGATCCAGTTGAGACTTCACTTGCTTAGGGTGGAAGATAAATCCTCTAAAAGATTTTTCAAATCCCTCTGGACCAAGTATGCTTGTCAAAACTTAAAATCTATTTATGATTCTTAGCAATGGCTTACTGAGCTCCCAAAGAGCACTAATAAATTTTTCAAGCACTACCGTCTTATTTTTCATGCTTAGGATTATTCAATTGAGAGTGCTACTACTCTGTAAAAATTTATTGATGTGGTGCCTAATAAACATTTTCACAGATATTTTCCTCGCCACGACACCCCTCTCACTTTGGAGGAGCTTCATGCAGCCTTTCTCTATCTTAGAGATGACAAGTCTCCGGGTATGGATGGTATCCCAAGCAAGTTTTGTAAAGTGATCCGATCTTTTGTAGGAACTGATCTACTTTAGGTTTGCAATGAAGCTATCCTAACTTTCTCTCTTGGGAGTTTCATCAATGAAGGATACATCATGTTCATTCCAAAAGTAGGAACCCTAAACAGATGAATAATTGGTGACGAATCACCCTATTAAATGTTTCTTACAAAATTCTTGCCAAAGCGTTGCCACTATGCATTACGAATCCTATGCTGAAAATCATTGGGCCTGAGTAGAATGGTTTTTTCAAAGGCCATTACATCTTAGGTAATATTATCGCGGTGTGAGAAGGCATGAAATGGGTTTGGGTTTCTTTGCAGAGGCATCTGTTCCTCAAGATTGATTTTGAGAAATCTTATGATCACATTGGGTGGCCTTTCATCCTTGTCATGCTCAAAGCCCTTGGCTTTGGTGATTTCTTTGAATCGATCATTAGCACCTTGTTTTCGAATGCTTTTGTCCAACTCACCATTAATTTTCACCATTCCACTTCCATCAACATTTTTTCCTCTGCTAGACAGGGATGCCCTCTTGGTATGACGTTGTTAGTGTTTGCTGCTGATGCACTGGGTTATTTAATTTCTCAAAATTTTTACCAAGTTCAGATTCAAAGGATTTTCCTTCCGGATCATGCGACTAAACTTATCATTAGCTAGTTCACTAATGATCCCTTTCTAGTTATTGTTGAATAAGAGCATAATGTTTCCTGGGTATTTAAATGTCTTGACACTTTCTATTTGGCTTCTTGTTCACATATTTAAATGGCTAAAACCTTGGGTTATCGACAAAGTTATTTGTCTCCTCTGGACTAGTTGAAGGACTACCCTTAGAAATGGATTATCCATGGGACCAAATCAGATTTTTGGGAATTATTTATGGCTTTAATAGTGGCTGTATGAATTTGTGGCATTATGTTATTAGGAGGGTGGAGCAAAAAGCTACCAAGTGGTCTTCCAAACCCCTATCTTTGGCTAGAAAATTCCAAGTTTTTAGTAAGATCCTTGTTGCTACTCATGTCTATTACTCTGAGTGTTGGTGCCCTTCCCGTAATTTGTTCACCCAACTTGCCAATCTACTTCAATACTTTTTATGGTGTAAAAGTTCAAGTTTAACTAGTTTTCACACAGTTGCTTGGGACATCTTCTTCCTTCCTCATGATCAAGATGGCTTGGGGATCATCGATGTCTATCGACATAGTGTTTCGTATGAGCAATGGTGATTTTGAGGAGATATATGATCAAAATTATAGCTGCTGTGTTTTCCAATTATTCTATTAAGTTGTATTGGACTTGTTGTGGAATAGGTAGGGGATAAATGGTATTACCAAACTAGAATGTCTTGTATCCACATCACAAATTTTCTCTAAGATCCTAATGGTATTTAATTGTTCATTAGATGAATGGGCGCATCCTATAAGGGATTAAAATTGTTTATCATTTTTTGGATAGATGTAGGTAGTATTCCGATAGTCATTACAAGCTTGTCCATGATTTGACTTTTTGTTCTTTTTATCTCCATGGTTAGGATATGGTTATTTGAATATACCCATCTTCTCGTTAGGACCATGTCTAAATTCTTTGCAAATTGTTGTAGCAACATATCTTTATCAAATGGGTAAGGAAATAGCTTTTTGTATAGATATTTTATATTGTTTCCTACATTTCTTTCTTGTAAAGTGGTTAGCCTATTCTTCATTGAATGCAACTCTTGTTAAATCATTTTTTCCTTTGTGGATGATATATTGGTCGATTCACTTTAGCAACCTTGATATTTTCTTCATTAGATGGATAAATGTGAAATTCACCTAACTTTATATCTTGAGTCTATCCTTGCATGTATTCCTATTCAAGTAACCTAAGGTCACTAAATTTTGAGTGAGTTTTAGTATTTGTCTTTGAATGATCTCCTCTTCGAATAAGGGATCATATTCATCATAAAATCTAGGAGGAGGTGAGTCTTTGTGACTATGTTCAATCTTGAATCTATGTGAAGCCTTAAAGTATGGTTTTCCTTAATCACTTGTTGGTTTTGGTGGGTGATCCTCAACATTTTTTTTACGTTTTATTAAAGTGGAAGAATAACCTGTATTAAAATGGATGTCCATTTCTATGAGGGATGGTCATTTTGGATCTTCTTCTTTGTGATTCATGGTGTTAATCACCACTTCATACTCTTGTAATAGTCTACCTCCTAACTCAAGGACTCTTGCAAGTACTTCATCTCTATTGTAGTAAAGGAGCTCATGGAAGAAAGATAGATCTAATTTGTTTTGGTCTTCATATGAATTAGATTCTTCTCCACTATGACCAACCAAAGGTTCTGTGTCTTTGACTTATGAGAAGAGGGATTCTAAATATTTTTGACTGAATGGGTATGTTGAATTAAAAGGATTTACCTTTAAGTTGGGTTCATCTCATTTAGACATCATTTTTGTGATTTTTGGCATCACTCGGACTTTGTGACACCTAGAGAGGCCTCATCTAATCCAAAACCTCAGCGTAGGGACCCTCTAAAATATCCTCTCTTGGTTTTTTCCTTCTCATTTTGGTGCTCTCGCTGTCCTACTATTTGCAAACGCGTGAAATAGTGCAGTTGGAGCTAGTGTAAGGTTGTCAAACGCTATATTTTGCAAACGGTTTGTTGTGGCACCAAACTGACTGCGCCGACATGTCTAAGTGGCCAAGTGAACTCTAGAGGAGGAGGTGTTTTGGTGTGTGAAAGGGTTTTTTCTTCCGGTATACTTCATTCGGGCCTAGTCCATTAGGAGCCTTGAGACCAAAATATCGTTCAACTTCGACGGGTGACTACTCAGACTCCGTGGCACCTAGAGAGGCCTCGTCTAATCTAACACGTCAGTGTAGGGACCCTCTAAAATATCCTCTCTTTGTTTTTCCTTCTCATTTTAGTGCTCTCGCTGTCCTACTGTTTGCAAACGCGTTAAATAGTGAAGTTAGAGCCAGTGTAAGGTTATCAAATGCTATCTTTTGCAAACGGTGGGTCGTGGCACCGAACAAAATACGTTTACATGTCTAATTGGCTAGGTGAACACTAGAAGAGGTGGTGTTTTGGTGTGAAAAATGGTCGTTGCTTCCGGGCTACTTCGTTCGGGCGTAGTCCCTTAAGAGCCCTGAGACCAAAATATCGTTCAACTTCGACGGGTGACTACTTGGACTCCATGGCACCTAGAGAAGCCTTATCTAATCCAAAACCTTGGTGTAGGGACACTATAAAAGATCCTCTCTTAGTTTTTTCCTTCTCATTTCGATGCTCTCGCTATCCTACTGTTTGCAAACGCATGAAATAGTGCAGGTGTAGCCAGTGTAAGGTTGTCAAACGTTATATTTTGCAAACGGTGGGTTGTGGCACCAAACCGACTACACCGGCACATCTAGGTGGCTAGGTGAACACTAGAGGAGGTGGTGTTTTAGTGCGCGAAAGGGTCATTGCTTCTGGGCTACTTCGTTCGGGCGTAGTCCCTTAAGAGCTCTGAGACCAAAATATTGTTCAACTTCGATGGGTGACTACTTAGACTCCGTGGCACCTAGAGAGGACTGGTCTGATCTAAAATCTTGGCATAGGGACCCTCTACAATAGAATCTCTCAGTTTTTTCCTTCTCATTTCGGTGCTCTCGCTGTCCTACTGTTTGCAAACGCGTGAAATAGTGCAGTTGGAGCCAGTGTAAGGTTGTCAAATGCTATATTTTGCAAACGGTGGGTCATGGCACCAAACCGACTACACCAAAATGTTCAGGTGGCAAGGTGAAAACTAGAGGAGGTGGTTTTTCGATGTATGAAAGGGTTGTTGCTTCCGGACTACTTCGTTCGGGCGTAGTCCCTTAAGAGCCCTGAGACCAAAATATCGTTCAACTTCGATGGGTGATTACTCAGATTCTGTGGCACCTAGAGAGACCTCGTCTGATCCAAAACCTTGGTGTAGAGACCCTCTACAATATCCTCTCTCGGTTTTTTCCTTCTCATTTCGGGGCTCTCGCTTTCCTACTATTTTCAAACGCGTAAGATAGTGCAGTTGGAGCTAGTGTAAGGTTGTCCAAATGTTATATTTTGTAAATGGTGGGTACGTGGCACCAAACTGACTGCACTGAAACATGTCTAGGTGGCCATGACGAATGCTAGAGGAGGTTGTGTTTTGGTGCATGAAAAGGTCGTTTCTTCTGGACTACTTCATTCGGGTGTAGTCCCTTAAGAGCCCTGGAGACCAAAATATCGTTCAACTTCGACGGGTTACTACTTAAACTCTAGGGCACCTAGAGAGGCCTCTTCTAAATCCAACACCTTGGCAGTGTAGAGACCCTCTACAAAATCCTCTCTCGGTTTTTTCCTTCTCATTTCGGTGCTCTCGCTGCCCTATATGTTTCCAAACGCATGAAATAGTGCAGTTAGAGCCAGTGTAAGGTTGTCAAACACTATATTCTGCAAACGGTGGGTCGTGGAACCAAACCGATCTGCGCCAACACATCTCAGGTGGTCTAGGTGATTGCTAGAGGAGGCAGCGTTTTGGTGTGTGACAAGGGTCGTTGCTTCTGGGCTACTTTGTTCGGGCATAGTCTCTTAAGAGCCCTAAGACCAAAATATCATTCAACTTCGACGGTGACTACTCGGACTCCGTGGCACCTAGAGATGTCTTGTCTAATCCAAAACCTCAGTGTAGGGACCCTATACAATATCCTCTCTCAGATTTTTCCTTCTCAGATTCGGTGGCACATGCGTAGGTATGGTCTTGTAAACACTTGGGGAGGAATCGTTTTCAAAATTTATGACATTTTCAAAATTTACAACTTTTTCAAAATTTACAACATTTTCAAAATTTACAAATTTTTCAAAATTTACAACATTTTCAAAATTTACAAAGATTTTCAAAATTTACAACATTTTCAAAATTTACAACTTTTTCAAAATTTACAACTTTTTTACAACATTTTCAAAATTTACAAAATTTACAACATTTTCAAAATTTACAACTTTTTCAAACAATGAAAGCTTCTCTTAGCTTCGAAGGAATTTAAAATTCTCTACTAAAAGTGCCAACCACGATGAAGGTGGAAGCTTTTTCTGGCACTACTAACCTAAACCATAAAAGTGTTAGGAAAAGAAATTTAAGTTTTAAATCAAAACCATATACTATCTATATATGTACAAAATACTCAAATTTAAAATAAAATATATTCAAACTTAAATCTAGATCTTTAAACTAACAAATTTATATATATATTGAAAAGAAATTATATATACCAGACATGAGCATTGTAAATTCATTCCAATGAACCATCAGGATTTGATCTAATCTGAATAACAGACAAGATTGCTTCATGGCTATGGAAATCTCGAGCCTTCCAAAGAATCTTGTTATTAGGCCTTCCTCAATATCTATACAAGCTAAATATTTTTCGCTAGAAATAGATGCAAATATAAGAGTATTTTCTTGTGTGTCTCAAAGTCTTCAAACACCCAAACAGAGGATGTTTTTTTATGGATTACCGTCAAATCCATGTTCAAGTAACTACCACTTACCCTATAGGACTACTCAATATATTCACCATCTATAATAGGAGAAAGTTAACGTATTTCTGTTCCTCGATGCAATGACATAAGAAATAGTATGTTCCTTCTTCATTGTCTTCTGTCGCAATTACTGCAAACACATGTCCTACAAAAAAATAACAAAGGTTGAACAACTCAAATTTAAATTACATATTAAAATTTCAATGGACATAACTCAATACAAAAAATTAAATAAAGAACCCATAAATACCTTATTGTACCAAAATAAAAATTTCGTCAAAGTCCTTGGATGTTACAATTTCATCTACAGAAACAAGTTATAATGCTTGTGGAGACTGATAACTAGGAAGCAGCAGTTAGAGGCCTACAAATCCATCCATTCCACCCATTCTTGTGAATCACACTTAGCAGTGACAAATTTGATACAAGATGCAAAAAAAAATGTCAACTTTCCTATCCATACAACCCACGAAGTAGCGTCCGAGCTACAAAATGAGTGCATATCACTAGACCTAGTGAGTGTCATACAATCCTTGTAGTTAGCAATTTGTTGTTCCTCTATCAAAAAAAAATATCTGTGAACTATGGAATTTTCTTCAGAACCTCGGGCCATGTTGTCAATACACCATTCCACTATGTGCTTTGCAATTTTCAATTTTGCACCATCTTTGTACGTCAGCTCTTCCTTCTTGCAAGAGCTCTTTTCACACATGCCCTTGCACCGTCATACTCTCCTTTTCCATGTCTAGCCTCAGTGAAACTCCAAATATGTTGCACACCATCTTGATGTGCATTCTGCTCATCCAATAAAACATTCACGTGCATTCTTAAACTGAGACGTGAAATTATCTTACCATATATAATGTTGTTTGAAATGGATGTCCCTATCAGAAAAGTTTCCATAAAATAACTTGAAACACCCTTGCACAAATTCAGTAGAATGAGTACGATCATCACTGATATAAAAAGTGGTACTCTCTTAAAAAAAATTCTATCATTCTCTGTATTGTCAGGAGAATGTAGAAATGCTATATGCATAAAAATGGTAACTTGTATTGAGTTGTAATATTGCGATTGAACCTCCATTTGTGGTTGCAATGTGTACTTCTCTATAAAATCGACCACTAAAACAAATAGTACCAATAGGAAATGTGTCTTTTCATAGCTTGAAATATTCATCCAACCCATTGAGCTCTATGTGTATGTCTAGCATACTCATAAATAATTTCATCCTTAAATTTTCTCAAAAATTGGAAAACATGGATTTGTTCTATAACTAGCTCACACCGTTTAGACTCTTTTCCATCTTTCAACTAGTATGCAACTAATTTATATTTATCAAACTCAACTAAATTATGTCTTATTGTACCTTCAATTTTCTCATGGATGTAACATTCCTAATTTAGGTAATCCGTCGCATTGTATTACAACTTCCATCTAAACAATCTTGACTATAAAAAAATTGTCCAACTTCTCTTTCAAAAAATATAGTAGGAATGAAATCCCTGGAAGATATTGGTGGAACTTGAACACCACATTCTGATAACATAGTTTCAGAATGAAAAATTAGAACGAATACAGTAAAAATTTAACATAATGCATCACAAATTCAACATGTTGCCTACAATAGCAAGTGGTGTCGAGCGTGGTTGATTTTCACATAGAATGGTTTCAACATTTCAAAAAAATGTTGACTAATTTTAGTTTCTAGATTCTCTTATTTAAACTTATGAAAAAATTGAGTTTGAGTCACTATCTAGGAAATTCTTTGTATGTGGTTCGCGATTAGTAGAAACTAACTCTCCATTTTATAGCATCTCTTGTATTAGGTGAAACTCTAGTGTTATCATGTCAAAAATTAATAAAAACTTCTTTTATAACATCAAAATTATTTTTTTCCTTACACAATGCTCTAGCAGAAAATGCCCAAAACTTAGTGCATTATTAAGTGATTGTAAGGATATTACATCTTTCAATTGATTTCATTAGAGTTTTTCGATTAACTTGCAACATTCGACCTTGGTTTATATAATCAAACGTTATTTTTTTATTGATTCACGTACAACACTAGTCAGCAAGTACACGACACACAATATTACTATCCCTAGTGTGTCTCTTGACACCAACAGTGTGATATGCATCATGAAGGATTTCAACAATTGTAGACATTTGACCACGTATACTAGATGTTGTCAATCCTCAGGTGTTTAATGTAGGTCTCCATTTTAATCAATTTCATCAAACTAACCAACAACTGACATATTTGGGAATCATTTAAAATTTCAAAATGATTATCCCAAAATTTTAGTGGCTTTTCTTCTGATTTTTCATTCAGAAAGTTTGTCAGACATTGGTTTAAAAAAAAATTCATCAATTTCAATAAAAAAATTAGGTTTCTTACGTAAAATCCGAGGAGGTGTTTCTGTCAAATTTTGCTTGTCTATAGTTTCAACATGAATTTCCTTATTCACATTTTCATTGTCTCCTTCAATTTCAACATTTGCTACATCATGAGTATTTAATTCTTCTTCAACATTGACAATAAAAACTTCTTCATCACAAGTATTTAATTCAACTTCAACATTGATAGTAGAAACATTACCTAGTTCTTCATTGCTTACAATAGTTGGGATTGAAGATGAACCTCTTCTAGATTCACGAAGTTTATGCATTCGCTTAGCATTTTGAATTTTGTTGGCCTCTAATTCATTTGGTGTTTATTTACTTAATGACTTCCTTTTTTGAGTTCATTTTTTGTCTCCCATATTGTTTTGCTTCCAGTGATAAGAAAAACGTGCAGAAAAAGACATAATTTCACAGTAATTCATACGGTAAGGTAAGAGAGTAAAAATCACATGGTAATTCAGACATTGGGATGTGTGTAAATATGATTTATAAACCACGAGCGTGCTTTATAAAATGTTATCGTGGTTTATAAAGCACGCTCACGGTTTATAAATCATAAATTGCGATCGCACTTTATAAACTGCGAACGCGGATCTATCTGCCGAACCTAAGCCTAGGAAAATCTTTGTTTTTCCCCAACCAAAGATATGGAAGGTCATTATGAAGTGTAAAAGGTCAAAAAACCTCAAATCTACTCTTCCAAAGACTTGAACCATGCTTAAAAACTAAAAAAAAATCACAAAAATGCTGCCATCGCATAGGGGAGACTCTTAGATTCGTAGAAATATTGTTTTTAAAGTGAATAGAATAAGATAAATATCATTTTATAACTTTTTACTAATAATAGGTCTTTAAGACATTTTTTCCCGTGAATGTTTATGTCTACGTTTAAGACTGTAACTTTTGTTTCCCTTATCAAAATATGATAGAAATTATACCATCCCAAGCATGGACAAATTCTATACACGTTAAAAAAAAAAATTGATTTCGATATTTTTTGATATAGTTATGGTGGGCAAATGGAAAGCGCTCCGTTGTCTAAATATTTTCAGACCAGTTTCACGGAAAAAATCATAAAAAAAAATATTTCTAAAATAAATACAAAATAAAATCCATCCCAAGATAAACAACTACATCTAACGTTTCACCAAACGAAAAAAAAAATAACAAGATTTGGTCATCCAAAATGCGGGCAAACGGACTATAATCTTATAAGTTTTTTCAAAAAATAAAACTAAGTCATATAATTTTAAGTGTTTAATATAGTTAAAATTGTCTGATTTTAAAAAAATTAGTATTTTAGAAACTAGATTCTGAATGCTACGATACATATTTATATAAATTTTTCTAATTTAGAGTGGGTGTATAGCTAATAATCCCTAGAAGTTGAGATTTTGCTGTTTTTTGCAATATGACGTCCACGGATGACCCTATATTTGTCCATCAACTTCCTGCTCTTACCCTATTTCATGTGTGAGAAAAGTGATGTATTTAAAATTCTTGATGGCTAGAGGGGATTCGATATGTCAAATATTTCATTAGTATCATGTCATGGAATGTTCGAGGTTTGAAAAATCCCTAACAAAAATTCTCTGTTCATTTATCTTGCTAATTAATTAGCAATTTAGATATGATTTGTTTACAGGAATTCAACATTTTTTTCCTTAGAACACTCTAACCTATATTGCACCATATTTTACGTATTTTCACACGTAGCATATTGAAGGCAGAGTTGGCGCTAACGTTTCCATCATGCCGAAAGTTTCAATATTAATCACTACCTCGGGCCAGGACCCCAATAATAAGGATGTGTGGGTGATTATGAGTATTAATGAACTTTCTTTTGGTATTATTAATATTTATGCCCTAATGATAGTGTTGACATTTTTTACACTTGTGCAAAAATGGGCAACTCGAAACTTTGTTACGATGGATAGCCTTAGTGAAGTATACCTAAGCTAAGGGAATTTACATAAGATTATTTTGTTACTGTTGATTTGTGAAAGAGATTAAGTGAAATCTGTAACTATGTGTGTTGTTACAAAACATAATAGATCACATAGTCTGCAAGTTCACGAATATCCTCATCAAAAGAACACAAGCCTCGAAGGAAAGTTGTATTAGCTTGATGAAGACACCGGATTGTAGAGTATATGAGGTGTATAGTTTTTGAACAGCAAACATAGTGGTAGTTTTCAAGTAATCAGATTCACAGTTATTATCTTGGTGCCTATCAGATTTATTGTCATGTGTTCATTAAAGTTGTTTGTGATTAATGAGATTGCATTCATCTACACTGTCATAAATGATTACAACTGACTCCTTTCCTACTACTTACGTTAAGAAAATACTGACAAACAAATACTGACAATAATGTCTAAATTTAAGTAGCAGGAAGGAGTCAAGTTGAAAGGTGTAGGCTAAGACAGTTAAACAACATACAAGGAAGCACATCTCATTCAATGGTTATCCAGTGGAAGTTACATGTATTCACTTTAAGATTATCCCTTATGTTAATTAATTTTATTGAGATATTGAGTTGCCTACATCATTATACAATCAAAGGAAAACTGAATGCAGAAAGAGATAATCAACTCATTATTTCAATTTAATGCTTTATTCATAAGGGATCATAAGTTTTCCCACACAAGCCATGGGATATGACTAAGTGCCTCATCATATACATGGAAATGAGAATACTACATCTGCTAAAGAACAAGAGTAGAGGAGTAAAAAGGAACCCATAATTGCCTATCTGTCTTCTATCACCGCTCCTCATCATCTCCATCTCCATCTCAACTCTTCCATCTTCTTCTTCCATCTCCATTTTATTTTACCTACAAGACAAGAGCAGTATTTGTCAAATTTTGAGCTCAAGGTACAATGTTATTCGAATACTCATGTTCTAAAGCAAATAAATATTCTAAGTTCAATGTATATAATGGTACTTGAAGGAAAGAAATACAGAAATGTATGACACAGGATGAGAAAGAGATACAGATAGGCTAGTAGCAAAGGAAAAAGTAGAGCACATTAAGTGAAATGAATGGCAAGAGAAAATCAAAGAAGCTAAAGATTGTGTTAGAAAAGGTAGAAGCTGGAGTAGCTTGTAAAAGAAAAGGATGTGGAAAATAGCACATGAAGGAAGTTGGAAAACAACTTGCAGAAGAAGGAAAGAAGAAGAAATAAACCACATGGATACAAGAGAGGCCAAAAATCCTATTTATTTCTAACTTATTTCTGAATTTCACCGGAACTGGTTGCAACATTGAATGAAATCAGTTTATTTGGTTAAGAGGAAAGCAGTGACTAAAAGGGAATAAGCATCCGTTTGAGATGATTTGTAGGAAGCATCAAACATCAGAATGGGTCAAGAAAGACATACTTTGCAAATCAAGATTGGAAATCTGAAAAGGGAGAGAGAAAAAAGGATTCTAAATTTTTTTGCCAGAGTCTCCCCTTATAAAATTGACTTATGATTTAAAACAAAATTGAAATACATGTTTTTAAAGCTATTATATGCTTTCTAAACTATCTGAATTCAAAGGGAATAAAAACAGTCAAGAAAAGTACATGTTTCATCACTTCTAAGTTGATATCATGATCAAATGAAACATACAGGGATTCCAGATTTTCATCATGCTACAGCTATCAAAAGTTCTTTTTAATTTCCAAATTAAAGTGTGAATCAAAAGACAACTACTTCACAATTTTTAGAAGTTGCAATGAATCAAGTAGAGCTAGCATGGACAGCTCATTCCAGTAATCAGACAAGCAAGAGAGATGTTTATATCTTTTTAGAATGGTTAAATCATAAGAATTTGGAGAGAGAAAGATTCTAGAAATTTTTTGCCAGAGTTTCCCCTTGAAAAATGGTCTTTTGTAGAAAAACAGAAAAGATATTTTAATGCAAAATTTAAAATACAATTGCTACCATGACTTATGGAAAAGGAAAAATCATTACAGAAAAGGAAAATAGGTATTTTCTTCATTTTCCAGAAAAGGAGCATCTATTTCATTATACATAATGGAATGCTATCATGTTTGCAACAAAGAAATAGTATACAATTTCCAGAAATTCATTATTCCAAGTGAACTGTGAAAGCTACAGAATATATAAGATGGTATTCATCTTCCTATTTAAGAAATAAACTACAAAGCTCAGTAAGTATTCAATCAAAGCATGCTTTCCAGAACATAGTTCAACAAGTCAAGCATGCATCTACAGTGAGAAATTACTCAAAAACAAGCATTTTTGCCTCTACAGAATGAAGGAACGAGTTATAAATTAAAAATATGCATCTACAGGAAGGATGGAGTGGATTCCCAATACATAATTTGGCAAGTACCAAAGGAACTTCTGTAGTCAAATTTGAAATAAAATGGTTGTATCTACAAAAGGCAGTCCAAGTACTTTACACTTCTTTTACACTTGCAAATAATCAAGGGTTACATTTTTCGCATTGCATGAAGAGACAAAATATACAAACTATGCATCTATAGAGTGAAGGAGTAAATGACAAAATACCAGGTATGTATCTATCAAAAGAAGAACGGAAAGAGTTTGAGTATAAAATGAGAAACAAAAAAATAGTTAACACTTCCAAATAATGAGCCATATCTATAAAATATCAAACTCATGCATAGAAAGGAGCCTTAACAAATCAGATTTTGAAAGTTCACTATAGAAGCAGGAGAGAGACTTCACATGCAAAGTATTTGTAAAGATTATGACTGGTATTTCCATGTTTCAGAGTTGTAGAGTTAAAACTCGAGCTCGAAAGGAAAATAGAAAATAGTGATGGAACTCACCATGCTCGAGGACGAAGACAAAACAAACAAGCAAAACGATGGCGGCACTTCCCTCTGCTAACTAGTATTTGAGCTCATTAGCAACTGAATCGAAAAACCAGATAGAAAACCAGAAGAAAGGCAGTCATTCGAATGGTCCAAAAAGGATAAATAACAAGTAAATGGATTAAATGATCTTTAGATCATACTCAGAAGAGAAAAGATAAGCTACAAGTTGAGCTACAAGAAATGAAATACAAAAGAATACCTTTTAGCTCCTCAAAGACCTCTAAGATGTTCATGCTTTCATGAAAAATGTAGAGTGAGGAAAAAAATTGCCAGAGCTTTGCCCACAAAATGAAAAACTGAATGAAATGACCAAGTGTGAAACCCAAGTGTATAAACCTTCCATCGAACTAGGGTTTCAAAACCCTAACCCATGGTTAAGGATCAACCGATCACCAAATGCCAAGTGGAAGATCGAACGGTGATCGGTCCACATAGGTTCTGAAGTGATAAGCCCCAATTAAATGCCACTGACCATAATTAATGACGGGGTTCAAAACCCTAACTACAAATGGAGAATCAATGGCATCATGCATGCCAGTACAAAGATCAAAGGCCCCAAACACTTCACAAAATCCAAGCCAAACAACCCAAGGTTATGTTACCATAGGCTAAAGTTCGCAAAAGGGTGAATCATCATGGAGGGGGGGCTAGCCCACGTGGGCCCTCAATTAATCATTACAGTGGACTTTTTCAAAATTATGAAACTATAATACCAATGCAAAAAATCAAAACACATTATGTGCCATGATCACTGAAAAGGTGAATTATAAACTATGGATTCCAATGACCAAGGGTGGTCCTCTTTTATGAAAAACACATGCAAATTACCTAGTCCACAAAGGGGGCAACATCCAAAATTTCAAACAAATCGTTGTGGTCCCCACTTCAATTTTGTTATGCAAATATTGCTAAAGGTTGCATCCTTTTGCCTACACACAGGAGATGATATTTTGCATGCCTTCACAATAGGACAGAACAGAGAAGATGACGAGTTTTCATGTGCAAAGAAAGAAGACTTGCCTAGCAAGAAATTTGTAATTTTAGCAAACTATTCACCTTTCTTTCTTAAAAATAGAATAGTCAACTTCATTTTGACTATACTGTATCTAAGGCTGATAATTCCTATTTTTATCACATACTTTAGTTTGTATTATTTTATTCCTTTATTTATTATTAAATAAAGGGTAAAATTAGGATACATGCATGAGTATAGTTTTTAGGCTATTTTAGGAAGGGGGTGAACTTTTACTATATATTTTGTGCTCTTGCAAAGCACAAAAGGGGGGGAATTTTTTAGATATTTTTCCCAGAGAACTTTTGATATGATTATTGAAGTAATTTCTACCAGTTTTTCCCTCTGAGTGTTAATTATTCTTGCCTTCCCAAGTTATTTTATAGTCTTGTGTATGTTAATATTAATTTTGTGAATCAATATTCCCTGATTAATCACTTTACCCTGCTGCAAATTCACCATTTCCTGCTAAATCTTATTGCGCATATTAGCTTACTAGTGCTGTTGTGATTCTCCCTCAGCACAAATTAAGTGTTTTTCCCTGATTTCCTGCATAAAGTATTAATTGGTTCATGCACCTAATGAGTTCATCACAAATCAGTTGTGTATGCCACTCAGTCAAGTTATCATCTCAAAATTGGTGTATCACCTTAGTATTATTTAAATTTATAGTCATATTTTCCCCTTAAACTCCCAGAAAATAGTCTAGTGTACACCAATAATGAACCGACCTTTTAACCTTGGAGGTTCACCTCAAAATAGGTATACCCAAAGACTTGAGGGGTCCCCATTGTATCTAAGAGAGAGAGAGATCTATTGCAGACTTAGAAAACTTGCTGCCATCTCTCTGTCGGGTGCACTTTTGAGAGATAACAAATAGTCTTGAAATAAAAATATTATGGAAATGGTTAGGTGAAAAATCACCCTTTGTTTACTGTTGTTGTGTGGCAAATTTAATATGGAGCACCGGGATGATAAATGTGGCACGCTTCTTATGCATTAATGTATTGGTGAATGTGTGGCTTGGTATTATTTTATAAGACATGAGGGCCTTTCTGATCCTTTACTCAGACATCAGAAGAAATTTAAAGACCAAGTAGGGTACACTTTGACCAATCTTTAAGAAGGATATGATCAGGAATTAACACGAATCGACCGTGCACTTCTTTCACAACAACCTTATTTTTTATTTTTAATCACTTATGATACTTTGTTATCAAGGTATGGTCATTAGTGATTTTGTTAAACCACCATCTACTCAAATTTAAGTTTGTTTTCAAGGGGGCCCTCCCAAGGTGCCCAAAATTCAATTCTATCTTAATTTTTCTTTTCTGAGTAATCCTGGAAACGTCCCACTCATTGCAAAAATTTGGAACATTACGCTACATCTTCCATTTTATACCATTTTAATTTCGTGGTGGGAGATGGTTATTCATCGCACCATGAGGTTCTTCTATAGGTTCGCTAAATATGTGGCCTAAGTTCATTGGCGTGCCTATTTGGCTCTGCATAAGAATTTAGAATAATCTATCTAGTTCTCGATTCAAATCCTTTTGATTCTCATCTTTAGTTCCAAGCTACTGGTTTTTGGCATAAGCTCAAACTTATTGAATACCATTTTTTCCATGGTGTGTAGATCCAGTCGAGACTTCACTTGCTTAGGGTGGAAGATAAAGCCTCTAAAAGATTTTTCAAATCCCTCTGGACCAAGTATGCTTATCAACAAATAAAATATATTTATGATTCTTAGCAATGGCTTACTGAGCTCCCAAATATCACTAATAAAATTTTCAAGCACTACTGTCTTATTTTTCATGCTTAGGATTATTCAATTGAGAGTGCTACTACTCTGCAGAAATGTATTGATGTGGTGCCTAATAAACATTTTCCCAGATATTTTCCTCGCCACGACACCCCTCTCACTTTAGAGGAGCTTCATGCAACCCTTCTCTATCTTAAAGATGAAAAGTCTCTGGGTATGGATGGTATCCCAAGCAAGTTTTGCAAAGCGATCCGGTCTTTTATAGGAACTAATCTGCTTTAGGTTTGCAATGAAGCTCTCCAAACTTTCTCTCTTGGGAGTTTCATCAATGAAGGAGACATCATGTTCATTCCAAAAGTAGGAAACCCTAAACAGATGAATAACTGGTGACCAATCACCCTGTTGAATGTTTCTTAGAAAATTCTTGCCAAAGTGTTGCCACTATGCATTGCAGATCCTATGCTGAAAATCATTGGGCCTGAGTAGAATGGTTTTTTCAAAGGCCATTACATCTTAGGTAATATTATCGCGGTGTGAGAAGGCATGAAATGGGCTTGGGTTTCTTTACAGAGGCATCTCTTCCTCAAGATTGATTTTGAGAAATCCTATGATCACATTGGGTGGCCTTTCATCCTTGTCATGCTCAAAGCCCTTGGCTTTGGTGATTTCTGTCAATCGATCATTAGCACCTTGTTTTCAAATGCTTTTGTCCAACTCACCATTAATTTTCACCATTCCACTTCCATCAACATTTTTTCCTCTGCAAGACAGGGATGCCCTCTTAGTATGACATTGTTAGTGTTTGCTGCTGATGCACTGGGTTATTTAATTTCTCAAAAATCTTACCAATGTCAGATTCATGGGATTTTCCTTCCGGATCATGCGACTAAACTTATCATTAGC
The DNA here is from genome assembly GCA_019776745.2 of Taxus chinensis. Taxonomy (NCBI): domain Eukaryota; kingdom Viridiplantae; phylum Streptophyta; class Pinopsida; order Cupressales; family Taxaceae; genus Taxus; species Taxus chinensis. Next base: position 121,501,274 of record CM034146.1, read on the forward strand.
TAGTTCACTAATGATCCCTTTCTAATTATTGTTGAATAAGAGCATAATGTTTCCTGGGTATTTAAATGTCTTGACACTTTCTATTTGGCTTCTTGTTCACATATTTAAATGGCTAAAACCTTGGGTTATCGACAAATTTATTTGTCTCCTCCGGACTAGTTGAAGGACTACCCCTAGAAATGGATTATCCATGGGACCAAATCAGATTTTTGGGAATTCTTTATGGCTTTAATAGTTCTATCAATTGGTGGCATTATGTTATTAGGAGGGTGGAGCAGAAAGCTACCTAGTGGTCTTCCAAACCGCTATATTTGGCTAGAAAATTCCAAGTTTTCAGTAAAATCCTTGTTGGTACTCATGTCTACTACTCTGAGTTTTTGTGCCCTTCCCAAAATTTTCTAGCCAAACTTGCCAATCTACTTCAATACTTTTTATGGTGTAAAATTTCAAGTTTAACTAGTTTCACACAGTTTCTTGGGACATCTTCTTCCTTCATCATGATCAAGATGGCATGGGGATCATCAATGTCTATTGACATAGTGTTTTCTTGTATGCTAGAAAATTCTATTGCATCATTATATTGAATATGGAGCCCCTTGAGGAAATAAGTACTAGGACAATATTGGGTTAGATACTATTATTATCACTTTGGCTCCTTTAAAATTTACTGGTACCTTTATTGCCAAAAGTACTTAGAAATCCTTCAATTAGGTGAAACATTTGATATAATGAGTTGGTGATGGATTTCGCACAGGGATTTATTTTTATTCGTAGAACATTTGGTGGTCTCTTATCATCAGTAATGGTTATCTTCCACTTAGTGAAACTATGAGCATTAAATTGATTCGACTATTCCACAATGGAATTCATACCATCTGACATTTAGTGAGCCATAGAGACTGAATTTCTTGGCCCGATCTGAAGAAGAAATACATTTTTTACAATTCAGACAGGTTCCGTCTATTTGTACAATTCAAGAGCTCTTGCCCAATGTTAATCTCCATATATTTGGGTTTCAATCTCCTACAACTTGGTGGCATGACTAGAGGTGGAATTAAGAAATTACCTTCGTTCGATACAACACTTGAACCATTTATCAGTTGTTGAGCCTGATTTAACATGGCATTGATAAGCTTAATGCTCGGTGGGGGTCACACTCTACAGAATCCACTTGGTTTTGGCGTCTTTCCCATACCTGGAACTCTGTTCTTGAGCCTAAAGTTAACCACTTTCTCTGGTGTCTTGTTTTCCAAGGTTTTATTGTAGGTGAAAGGATTAGTCATATTGGCATCTCTAATTGTAATTGTCCTTTTTTCTCTCGCCCTTACTCATTTAAACACATCTTTTGGTCTTATCAATTCTCTCAGATAATCTAGAGGTGTATCCATTCTTTTTTCTTCCTTATAACCCTGATTTGTTCCCTTGGTGCATGTCATTATTTGGTTACTTCAGTCCTTCACCTCATTACATTGATACACTTTGGCATTTATTTCAATCTTGTATTTTGTTTCAAATCTAGAAACCTCACAATGCTTTAATTTTCAAGCATGATTAGTTTATTACTTTCTTTTCCACTAATAACAAGGTGATTATTCTTCCTACTGTGGGAACATAGAGTCAAACTTAATTTTTCAAGGTTTCCTTGGAGTTTCTCATTTGTAAGAGCTTCTTGATCACTGGAGCAGTGTTCCTTGCACTATAATTTGGGTCCCTTTGGAACCTCAGTTACTGCCACCTCAGCCTTCGCTACCCTGATGGATGCCACCTGTTGGACCACATCAGAGGATCTACTCAAGTAGCCACTGTTCTGCCTATCCTTGAAAACTCCCTTCACTCCTGTCATCCTTTGGACCTAGCTGGAGGCTGCCACCACTAGGGAAAGGAGTTCCCATCTCTCTGCGATGGGCTTCTCCATTGCCATCCATGCAGACCATTGTAGAATCTCCTCCCACTTGTTGGGGAATTATGGTTCTGTCACAAATGTAGTATCATGATCACAATGGTTGGCAGGTGGATCCTGCTTTGGTGAAGCCTCACAGTGGAGCTTTCATCCCTCCTCGGGATTATCCTATTCTCCTCTTGGTGAAACGGCATGTGCTTGATGTTGGTGGTGTTGACATTTTTTTTAATGTGCTCTCTGGTTGTCCTATGGACATGTTGATGTGTCCCTTGTGGCATTTTATAATTTTCTGGGTGCTCTTGTCTCATTTTGTGGGACTATCTGTTATCCGGTCACCCCTGACTATGTAAATATATTTTATTTTTATCAATATAAAGGGTAGTTCAAATAGTAAAAGTAATGTTTTCCTTCACATTTCGTGGACGAAAAAATTAGACTATCAATGTGAGGATAATGAGTATTGTGGTTCTTTTAGCAATTCTTTATCTAATGGAGATAGTTAAGGAGTTCTTAGTTACACATTAGTTTAAAATGATGATATGCGTGAGTGTTGGGATTAGTGGTGGTGGGTAATGTAGATGTTCAATATGTAGGATGTAATGTGTGGGGTAAATCATGATATTATAACATGTTATTTGTAATATTCTGCCAAATGTACATGGTTAAATAAGTTATCTTGACTATTTAACTGCTTTTAATAAATATAATTAAAATAATTTTAGTTTATTGTAATGTTTTTAATACACTCAATTTCCTATTACATTGTTTTATTTATTATTGTTATCATTATTATTTAATTTTCTAATGAAATGACTCTTATATTACCAATAATACAATAGTATAACTACTCACAAAAGGAAGGTGGTATTGTAACATGTCTCAAGTCCAAATCTGACGAAATACATGGGAAATATAAATGATTGAGCCAAATTAAAGTAACGAATTACATGATCACATTATAAAATAAGAACAAAAAATAAGGATGCAACCGCTTTTCTTATGAATATTATGTGTAATCAATTTCTAGCTTATCATAATATTATTTTTGTAATCTATAGTATTAAAATTTATATTAATATCATGATTATATAATGAAAATTAAAAAACTAAAATGAAAGCAATGACCATGGTTAATATTAAATTTTTTTTTGGGATAGTTCTGAAATGGCAACTGTCGATTCTCAGGGAGCTTCCGGAGGATTGGCTACTCTTTGGGATAGAAGACACTGTACTGGTATGATTCTTAGTGCTAATATTAATCATCTAGCAATTAAATTCGTCACTATTGAGAAAAAGTGTGAATGGATCTTGTCTAATATTTATGCCCCTAACTCTGCTAGTGGTAGAAGAAAACTATGGGCTGATCTTAAAATCTTTAGAAATCAACATAGCTCTGCCAACTGGCTCATTATGGGAGATTTCAATTCCCCTCTAAACCCAAGTGAGAAGTTTGGTGGAACCCCCACCTTCTCTAATGGTATGGAGGACTTTGCTGACTTTATTGCAAGAACAAAACCTCATTGATGTGGATCTGCATGGTAATAAGTATACTTGGAATAATAGAAGGCTGGGAAAGGAGTTCATTTAGGTGAGATTGGATAGGGTTTTAATCTCAGCAAAATAGATTCTAAGCCAAGACTTTTACCTATCTTCCCTTCCAAGAATTGGATCGGATCATAATCCGATTGCTTTAAGCCTTCTCAATTGGACTAAACCAGCAAAAAGCACATTCAAATTTGAAAAAATGTGGATGGAGCATGATGATATCTATGATAGGATAAAAGAATGGTGGGTATGGAATGGGGAAGGCACTGCTCAATTCAGATTAGTTCAAAAACTCAAAAATGTCAAAAAGCAAGTCAAAATCTGGAACAAAAGGGTTTTTGGAAATATTTTCAGAAAAAAGAAAGAGTTAAAATAGAAACTTCAGGATCTGGAGTTAAAAATGGATACTTTGGGAAGATCGGTTGAAGATGAAGTAATTGAAAAGAATATTATTTCTGAGTTGCATACGATTTGCAGTAGGGAAGAGTCTTTTTGGCGCCTTAAATCTAGAGCTATATGGCTTAAAGAGGGAGACAGGAACACAAAGTTCTTTCACATGACTACTCTAAAACATAGAACCAGTAATAGAATCCTTGAGGTTTCTAAAAACAATGGGAATAGCACTAAAGATCCAAACAGCATCAAGAAACAAGCACTTGAATTTTACAAGAATCTTCTTAAAGAGAACAACGTCAGTAACCCGGAAGCTATTTCCTTCATGTTGGAGGCCATCCCTCAGAATATCATTGAGGACCAGAAATTCAGAGACATCACTAAAGTTGTCACGCTTGAAGAACTGCAAAAGGTTGTTTTTTCTCTTGAGGGGGATAAGGCTCCTGGACCGGATGGGTTCTCTATTAATTTTTTTCAGAAGTTCTAGGAAATATGCTCGGAGGATCTTCTCAAAGCGGTAAATGAATTCTATAGAACAGGAAATCTTCTATAAGAGCTTAATAACACGCACATTGTGCTGGCACCTAAAAAAATGGATGCAAAAGACTTCAAGGACTTTATACCTATCAGTCTTGTTAATGCTATATTTAGAATCTTCACCAAAATCATCACTACTAGACTGCAGCTCATAATGAATGACCTCATCTCAAGGCAGCAGAGTGGCTTTATTAAAGGCAGGATAATACAAGACGGAGTGATTATGGTGCACAAAACTTTACATTCCATGGAAAACAATAAAAAGGCTAATATGATCCTCAAGCTTGATATGAATAAAGATTTTGACAAGGTTTCTTGGGTCTTCCTTGACATGATTTTATCTAAATTTGGGTTCACGGAAAAATTTAGAAAAATTGTCAAGTCTTGTATATCTACAGCTAGGTTCTCTGTGGTTGTTAATGGGGAGCCTGTGGGTTTTTTCACCAGCAGCATAGGTCTAAGACAAGGAGACCCCATCTCCCCCTTACTCTTCATTCTCTTAGCTGACAGCCTTAGTAGAACAATTGGCAGAGCGGTTGAGAATGGCCTTTTAAATGGATCTAAACCCGCTTCATTCATCCAAGATGTCTCTCATCAACAGTTTGCGGATGACACGATCCTTCTTCTTCTGGCCTCTGTTGTGGAAGCTAAAGCTATTAAGGCTTTATTACAACTCTATGAATCTGCTTCTGGACAAGAGATTAATTATGACAAAAGCACCATTTTTTTCTTTAACACCCCTGAGGAAAGACAACTCAAGATTGCTAAAATTCTGGGCTATAGAATAGGTGCTCTTCTAGCAACGTACTTAGGCCTCCCCCTTGGCACTAAGAAAGTCTCTCACATGGTGTGGGATGATTTTTTGATGAGATTTCAGAAAAATATGGCAGGTTGTAAAGGGGCCACTTTCTCTAGTGCTGGTAAGTGCCTTCTCATTAAAAGTACACTCCAAAGTCTGCCCATCTATATCATGTCACTTTTCAAAATTCCTTCTTCCTTCAGAGAGAAAATTGAAAGGATTCAGAAAAAAAATTTATGGCAAGGCATGGAAGAGAAGTTCAAATTTCACCTAGTGGCCTGGGATAAGGTCTGCACCCCAAAATCCATGGGAGGGCTGGGCATAAAAAATATTGAGAAAATGAATGAGGCACTCATCGCTAAGATGGGCTGGAGATTGCTATCTGAGAAACAGCCCTAGATTGATGTTATTAAAGCAAAATACTTGAATCAACAAGCTGTCTACTCCTATCTGCATGAAGAACAACTACCCAATGGTTCCATTTTTTGGAATAATCTGGTCAAGAGTAGAAACTTCATCAAGTAGGGCAGCAAATGGAAAGTGGGGGATGGCAGTGAGATAAACTTCTGGGAGGATAACTGGTTCAGTGACAACCTCTTGGAGAGATTTGGGACAGCTAAGGACAGCCTTATAAGCAAGTATGGAACTAAAGTCAAGGACTATATTGAAGGAAATGGCACCAACAAGACTTGAAAAAGACTTTCTATGGAACGAATTGAGCTGAAACAAACTACTTCCTCCCTTCAGGATCTTTTAGACCTCTTCCCTTTAAGTCAGCTGAATTCCAAGGATGAGCTGGTTTGGAGCAATTCACAAGATGGGAAATACTTAGTCAAATCTGGTTATACCAATCTTTCTCACAGTAACCAATCTGACTTTAACTGGAACAAGATCTGGATGCCTAAGTTAACCCCCAAAATAAATTTTTTTCTTTGGTTGGCCATCAGAGGTACAATTCTCACCACTAACAATTTGATGAGAAGAGGATTTATAATTCCTAATTGGTGCCACCTTTGTAGGAATGACTATGAAGACATTAGTCATCTGTTCATACATTGTGCTTATGCCAATAGAATTTGGAGCTTTGTTCTTTCTAAATTTGATGCTCTTTGGGTGTTGCCGAAGAACCTTAATCAACTATGGAATCAATGGAACCCACCATTCAGACATTGTGCTATCAAAAGAATCTGGAAATTAGCAATCCCACACTTAATCTGGAGGATTTGGAAGGACAGAAATAATATCATTTTCAGAAATAAGAAGCAGAATTATAAAATCAGTATTGGCAAAATTTCTCAAGGTATCAAAGAGGACATGGCCAGATTTAAACCCCCTAAGAACAAGTGTTATCCTGAGAATGAAGAGCACATTTTATCTAATTGGCACATTGGAAATTGGAGCAACCCTGGGAATAGTGTGGATAGATCTTTGATTAAATGGCATCCTCCTGACTCTAATTGGTACAAGCTGAACTTTGATGGTGCCTCTAAGGGAAACCCTGGGACAACAGCTGGAGGAGGAGCAATACGAGACCACAAAGGTAATTTGATTGTTGCTTATGCTGGAAAAATGGGAATTCAAACTAATCATTTTGCCGAAGCATTATCTACTCTCTGGGGCTTGAGAGTTGCACGGGCTCAAAATATTCAGAACCTTATTGTTGAAGGGGACTCCCTTAATATCATTAAGCTTCTTAATCAGTCCTCATCTCCCAGTTGGAGTATTAAAGACTTTATCTCTGAATCCATAAGCATTTGCCACACCTTCAATAGTATCAGAATCATACATACTTACAGGGAAGGCAACAATCTGGCGGATGCACTGGCCAATTATGGCATTAATATAAATTTTACTGTCTGGGATAATGATAGTATCCCTAATCAGCTTCACAACAGCATCCATGCGGATCTTCACAAGCAAGCAATCTCTAGAGATAAGCCTTAATCTTTGGAGGAAAATCAAAATCATCAATTCTTTCACACGTGCTGCTTTATTCTATATGGCGAGGCAAATTATATATTTTTCAAATAATAGCAAGATCTATTTAAGAAACTTCAAGTGGAGTCATCCAGATTTGAAAATCGCGCACGCGGGAGGTACAACAGCTGTTGATATCCGGATGCCAAACTCCACGAAAACCGATGATAATTACAAAGTGATTGTTGACAGGGAAAGGGTTTTCACACGCGACTTCCTACAGGCTCAGTACAGCAATTACACAGCCGTTCGTGAGAAGACCAACGGCTATAGTTCCTAGTCCTATGTGATCTTCAACAATAAGAAACAAACTATTCTTCACGCTCAGCGGCATTCTGGAATTTGTTGTAACCTGCACACCACTGAGAAGATGGGAGGACCTCCCTGTCAAATTGAGCCGTGCGCGGACCCTGATTGGAAGGAAAACACCGAGCTTTAGAACATTCTCAGCATAGGCGGCTTCACCAGCTTTGTTGAAAGGGTGCAAGGACATGATCAAAGTATTTCAATATGCTTTGCTAAGGACTGGAAAGAGAGGACTGTCGACTATGGGGGACAGAAAATTCTTGTCAATGAAGAGCTCATTGCTGAAGCGACCGGTCTCAGCCTGGATGGATACCGCTTCTTCAACAAAAGGGTTATCAAAGAAACTGAAGAAAGAAGATTTGTGGAGGAAGATGAGAAGCTTATTTTTAGCACAGCGGGTCTACTTGTAAGCTCAATTCCATCACCGTTTGATGAAGTCACTCGCATGATGATTCATTTCATCTCCTTGGAAGGTAGGTTTGTTACTGTCCCAGCTAAGCATCTCATCTTTTTAAACCACTTCCATAGGAATAGATTGGTTTGCTTCCCTCATTATCTTTTAAGCTCTCTTGAGCACTCCATTTTGGAGTTCCAGAAGCATACCTGGGCGGTTCCCTTGCATCAAGGGCTTATTTTGCTAATTCACAAATACTGCCTTCTCAAGTACCCCGGTCTTCCTTCCTCTCCTAGCTCGGCTTCGATGGGCTCCGTTGCTGCCAGTCCTACTTCTCCCGTTGCCCTTGCTGCCCTTGCTACTGTCCCTGCCACCGGTGCTGCTACCCCCATGTCGGCTACACATGTTTCTCTTTCTATTCCTCTTACTGCTCCTCCTGCCACCCACCTCACCTCTACCTATAAACGTCCACTTACCAGGGCTTCTAGGAGACTCAACCTTGAAACTCTTGCAGCAGGGAAAGAGCCTCTTGATCTTGACATTGCACATGACCTGCTAAACATAAGTAGTGCCAGTCCCCGGGAAGCACAGATGGATAACCCTTCCAAGAGACTGGAGGCCTTAGAGGCTGAGTTAAAAATGCTGAAGGATGAGGTCAAAAACCTAGCTAAGCAAAAAGGTAATAAAAGTATGGAGGGGGAAGGGAGCATTGACAATAGTCAGATTGAAGACATATACAAAAATTTGACCTCCTTGGACTCCCGCCTTGGAAAGGCTAAGACTAGGCATGATTACAACATTTCCGCCTTTAGGGCCATTGAGGAATTCATCGTGGGGCATGCCAAAAGTGTTTCCAACCTCAGCGGTGTCCCGGCTGCACTTTGGGGCAATGAAAAAGAGAGCAAAAGAACCATCGAGGAGCTCGATAAGACGAATGCTGCCCACATGACTGCTTTGGGTATGTTTCATGCTTGGAAAAAAGTCAAGATCAGTGTTGATCAAGCAGCCAAGAAGTAGTCCTGCATGCTTCTACTGCTCTCTTTTGTTATTCTTACTATTTCTTGACTGTCGGGTTACTATTTTTTTGCTGTTGTTTTGCTGTTAAGTCTCGATTGTGTAGCTATTTCTGGGCTAAGTGGAATTTCATTGTATCACCTGGACTTGGTTAGTCCTGCTATGTTTCTCGCTCTTATTCCGGCTTAAAGGCCTTATTTTGTATTCAAGGGTATAGTCCCTTTCAAAAAACTATTTGCCATTATTAAAAAAAAATTAAAAAAAATTGAAATATGAATTATAAAAAATTACTTGTCTATATAAACTAGTGTTGTAGTTATAGTCATATTCAAAGTCACAAATGAGTCAAAGTTATAGTGTGTATTCATTATTAGAGTTAATATTTGAGTCAAATTTTAATCGTAGTCTATGTGATTGATTAATTCAAAGATATAGTGACAAATTTAGTCAAACATATTGTGTTTCCAATTCCATCACATTGTATGCATTTTTTATAAACTTCAAATGTTTTTGTACCATTTATGGTGATGTTAGATGATGCTTTGAAAAATAAAATATAAAACTAGCAATCGTACATGAAATGTACAATGAAAACGTCGAAGGGGATCTATCAAAGATGTTTAATTTTTGAGGTATAAGTAAAGGGAGAGGAAAAGCGGAGAATAAGAAAGGGTTCAAGGGTGAAGAACTGGAAGGGGCGAAAATGAAAAGGGGAAAATGTGATACCTACACCTTTAACAATGACAAAACATTTGTGGGTAATGAATGAAGGAGAAAATGCATGTTCTGTAAGATGTAGAGGAAATTTTTTGTAGAGATTAAGGAGTGGTCTAACAATACTGCTAACATGAATAATTCTATCTAATTTCAACTTCTTGTAGACTTTTTTAGGCACCATTTAAGTTTCAAGTTAGAGTATTTGAAACAAGTAAGCTGATGCACGGATAATCATCAACAAGTGAGCTTTCCCAATTGATGGTCAAACGAGAGAAATTACCGATGTATATTGTTTTTCTATGGCTTTAAGGTCATGAATTGGATGATGTTTAATTTGGTAGCTAAAACAGCGTCGTGACTAGAATGTTGGATATTAAATTGAAATATCTTATGTGGGATATCACTCAAAAACACACAAATTAAAAATAAACAATAGCAAATAAAAGATCTGATTTTTGCCGTAAATACTCAGCTAGGGTAATGAACTGTATTTTATTTATTTTTCTAAAAATATTTATCCAAAACATATGAAAATTTGTAGGAAGCTTGCTATGATAATAAATAACCATAAGACAATATATTTGGAATTTTTCAAATCATATAAGACTACCAGAAAATCACAGAAAACCCTAGACAACTAGAAAACCTTAAAAATCCATATCTTCTAAAATATATATGGATAGATTCTGAAATTTTTGAAATAACATCTATAAATAATATGAACGAAAACCCAATTGCTAGTCCTTGAAAAATCACCGTGAAGACCATGAAATGAATCTCCGAAAATCAGCCTTGAATTACTTCCGTGGGTCTTCCACCACTAAAGAATGCCCTGCTAGCTAGGAATAGATCTCTCACCACCAAAGCTAGGGTTCTTGTTGGATTTTACTCCATAAACTAGAAAAATAAAATAGCAGTAGCTCAAAGGAAATCATAAGTGTGTATGCAATAATAATAACATTTTCTCCTCCTAATCTCCGTTTATAATTATCCCCAAAATTTGTGGCCCAAGAAACCTAAGTTGACCTTTAAAAAATAAAACAACTTAAGTTGTTTTTCTCCCCTGAGTCACCATAGGGACATAAGTGACCCCATAAAAATAATATAACATTAAAGTGTTATTAGTCACTCTCCTGATGTCAAAACATAAAGTTTTACCCCCACCAAGTCACTTAACACCCATTTCAATGCAAGAACATAAAAAAAAAGCAAGGTGGAAAACCCAAAAGGCTCTAAAGTCTTTAGCCCCTTAGGTATTACCAAGGCTAAGAGTAATGAAAAACCTCCTAGGCCAACTGCTTAGAATTGGGGACATTAAAATCCTCCCCTCCTGAGAAATGTTTGACCCCAAGCATTATCTTTTCATGCTATAAAAGATGAATACCACAAAGTAAGTTTCTCCACCTCACTCTACAGTCAACAAAATATCGGTGTGATCCAAATCAGCCATGCAACCCCGTATAGTCATCATGACCTCCATGTTATATAAGGAACAATGTTGTCTGTGAAGTAGAATGATGCCCAAAATAACTCTCCATTGATACTGACTTTAGGACTGCCAATTTGATACCAACATCATATGACCACTCACTACTTCTCTAATCAACTTGTGAAATAATCTGTATATGAAATTTTTTTGTTAACTCTCCCACATGATCCACACTCGTATTATAGTAAGGATTCCCATAATGTATCTCAATTTTTCCTGTGGGGGAAAAATCCCAAGACTCTAGTAAATTGTCAATTGATAATGTCAACTCTACATAGTTCACCTCCTGAGATGAGTGTGAACCTACAACATAACCAAGTAACTGAGTCAACTCCATCCCACGAATGACTATCACATGGGTGAAATTTCAACCATGCCTAGAAGTAGTAAAATATATAGGAGAGTTATCCCCTGTCAAATCAGAAAATGATGAACCTGTAAGCTTTGATTTGTAATGACGATAAACCGTACATCCCTTTATAAAGTTTGGGATATCCTCCCTTAACCCACGCCATCTGAACCTCTTTGATATGGATTTTTAGTTATCATCAAAGCTCAAGTGTCCAATCAAGGAAGAATAATGCATATGTCACAATATCTCCATCCTCAATCATGAATCTGACACAAGGTACAATATGCTCTAATAGAAGATCATCTAATCCCCCAAACTGTAGGTTTCATCCTGTACAAAACCATCTTGAGTCTCACAAGTCTGTTGGTTCTTGGAGTACTCAACAAGAAAATGAGATCTCCAGTCTACCAAAACCTCATATTACCAACATAATGATAAATTTAGATGATTTGAACTCGTGACACTAATCTCTATAACTATCTTACATGCACTACTACTGGTCACACCCACATCCATATGACTCCACACCAGCCCATAGTAAAAAAAACCTCATCATGCAAAAAATTCCTCTCCATTCCCTCATTTCCAAGCACTCTATGTGCTCCTATAAATAATCCCCTCAAGATCACATTCCTTCCCTCAAACATAAATTTCAGCTCCATCGTCTGAAAGTTAGTCCAAAAATCACCAAGAGAGTGAAGCCACTACACTCCCAATGCTATGTTGGTCACTCCCATACCAACAACGTGGAAATCATCAGTAACTATGTAGTTATCCATGGTGAAGCTCAACTATGGAAGTCTACATGTGCATCTCATATGGTCCCAATTAGCTATAACTTTGAATCCCTGAAAGACCTTCTTTTGCAAACCTCGTCTCTCAAACAACGATGCATATATAAAGTTTTGAGTAGCCCCACTATAAAGGAGTACCATAAGTCATTGACCCTGTAAAGCTCCTCTAATTTAGAATGCCTTGTACATCGGAGTACTAGACAATGTGGCTATAATCTCCCAAGGAAATTCTCCTCCTCCTGCTCCATATCAACACTATCTAATATAAATCCATCTCCATCATCTATCTCATGGATCTCTAACTCCTCACCTCTATCAACCTCAATCTCCTAGAAGACCTAAATGAATTTAGCCCTCCCTTTCCCTTTGAAATCATGCACATGAGCCCAGGGGTGGGGCAGTTAAAACATAGTTTATTTCACATCAACTCTTCCCTAAGCTATCTAGAAATGACCGTCTTCTTTGCCACCTCCTTCCTTTGTAGAGGATCCTTCTGCTGAAGTTCATCCGATCTAGATGGAGATTCCATTTGCTGAATTCAAGGAGGAAACCTCAACTTTCCAGTGTCTAACTCCAAATCACGTTCTCTCCTAATAGCCTCATGTATGGAATAATGCTCAAATTCCTTCACAAATCTAGCTAGAGAATTCATCAAACTTGTTGTGAAAAGTGAGGTCAACCTCATCTTTGAAACATCAGGAACTATGACTGATAATCTCTAAAAATCTGTAATTTACTGATCTAAAGAAGATGTCTATCTTAAATGATTCAACTCTCTAAAATACCTATCAGGGTCCCTCCTGTCAAATTTTCTCATCATCCTCTGTGTGAATTATGCATAAATATCAATATACATATGCCCTTGTGTAATCAGCCCATGATGCCACAAGTCATGTGCCTTTCCCTCAAGATTCATTGTGGACATTTTAATTGCATCTCCCTCGTGGATAGGATTCAAGTCAAAGTAGGTCTTTAACATTTGAATCTAGGACTATGTGGTACACTTCTTAAAACCATCGAAGTGTGGAATGAAATTTTTTCCCAATCTCCTCTTTAACTTAGGTACATGTAGCTATTGATCCCTCGTGGGTTTGTGACAAATCCTCATTGTGCAATACTTTATGAAAGGCATATTATCCCTGAATCCGTCACTGTAGAATTGGTAAATTTTTTAACAAGAATCAGGTCATCCAAATTAGCTGATGGTTGGCTTACCGGTGAAACTTCTAGATCCTCTAAAAAGGAAGCTTCATGGAGTCCTGAAGGCTTGGTAGTAGAGTGAGGAGACAGTTGTTTAAATTTTAATTTTCCCCTCTTTGAACCATGTGTCCCCTATTACTAGGTTCTCCCCTTTCTGTATGAGTATCAATCATGCCTTGTGCCAATCTCTCAGTGAGTTGTCTCAAATAAATATTAGGGGTTTCCTACTGCTTCACCATGTGAGTGAATAATTGCTTCATCAAATCCACTTCACATTCTTCACTGTCAGTCATATTTTCAACCCAACAGGATAATGAAAAAAACACTCTAATAACATTGAAATATCTGATGTGGGATATCACTAAAAAACACACAAATTAAAGATAAATTGTAAAAAATAGAATATTTGATTTTTTCCTTAAATACTCAGCTAGGGCAACAAACTGTTTTTATATATTTTTCTCAAAATATTTGGTCAAGACATACGAAAATTTACAAGAAGCTTTCAATGATAATAAAGAACCCTAGAATAATTTTTTTGGTATTTTTTGGATAGTATAAGACTACCAAAAAATTACAGAAAACCCTAGACAACTAGAAAACCTTAAAAATTCATATCTTCTCAAATACATATGATAATATTTTGACTATTTGTAAATAATATGAATGAAAACATGATTTCCATCCATCGAAAAAGCACACTGAAAACCCTCCAAAATGCATTGTAAAATCCCAAAATGGGTCACTCCACTTGGAAAGAGACCAAAAATCTTCCAAAATTTCTTTAGAAGTGGTGCCAAAACTACCCTAATCGCTACGACAAAATAGATCTGGAAACCCTTGGTTTTTCTCCACCAAAAAATCCCAAAATTTCACCACAACCCTTGTCTAAAAAACCTAATATTAATCTATGAAAATAAGCACATAATTAGTTCCAAATTGACAAGCAAGGGTGGATCTTACACCACTCAATAATTCGATGCTAGCTAGGAATGGATATATCACCACCGAAGCTAGGGTTCCTATGGGATTTTATTCCACAAGATAGTAAAAGTAGACAACAGTTGCCCAAAGGAAATCATGAGTTTGTATGCAATAATAATCTATTTTTCTCCTCCCAGTCTCCTTTTATAATTTTACCCAAAACTTGTGACCCTAGAAATGTAAGTCAGCCTTTAAAAAATAAAGTAACTTAAGTTTATTTTCTCCCCCAAGTCGCCATAGGGACATAAGTTTCGCAATCGAAATAATATAACTTTAAAGTGTTATTAATCACCCTCCTAATGTTAAAACGTAATGTTTCCCCACACTAAGTCACTTAAAATCCATGGTAACACAAGAATATAACAAATAAGCAAGGTGGAATACCAAATAGCCTCTAAAGTATTTAGCCCCTTGAGTATGACCAATGCTAAGACTAATGAAAAACCTCCTAGGCAAACAACTAGGAATTGGTAGCATTACATAAATACTCTCATATCTGAAAAAGTTTATTAGTTTGGGAGTCGTCTCTACTAGGGTTTCTTCCTTACAAACTTGTTATTCCATTGGATTTTTAGTCTCTCTCAGATATTAATACCATTGTTTTATCTAAGGTTTCTCACCCATTGGCCAACCCTATATAATGACCTCTCGCTCTTCAAGCTTGTTTATTACAACCATGGTTGGAGATAATGGAGCTCTGATCAATTGTGCCACCTTCGAAAAATCCTCATAAGTTCATCCTGAAGGTCTTCCACAAGGTAATAATTATCCTCATAATGTGGTTTTACCTATTCTTTAGTTTAATTCTTCCTATCAATGGTT
The DNA here is from genome assembly GCA_019776745.2 of Taxus chinensis. Lineage (NCBI taxonomy): Eukaryota > Viridiplantae > Streptophyta > Pinopsida > Cupressales > Taxaceae > Taxus > Taxus chinensis. The sequence goes on from CM034146.1 coordinate 121,516,497, forward strand.
GGAATATTTTTGTCTCATTAGGTATTTTTTGGGTCACATCCCCTCTAAAAGCATGCTCAAATCCTTGGTTAATACGGTCTGGAACCCTCATGGGGTCTGGATCGATAACATCTAAAATATGAATAAAGGATTATTCTTTTCTTTGTTTTATGATATAGCCAATTCCCCCAACATTTTGGCCCAATACACCACCTGGTATGTTCGTAACTCTTTGTTGGTGTTGTATCCATGGATCAAAGACTTTGTGGTCTCTGAGTATGTTGCACTTAAATTTCATGTAATGATACAATATCCTAGCCTACCTTTTCCTTATGTTCATTTTGTGCATTAGATTTCTTCTTCCAGTGGGAGGGTGGTCTTCCTCAGACTAGAGCAGTTTTATAATACTCATTTACATATGCATGTCTGTATTGAGGTACATATTTCTCAAGACCTGAAATATTTTTTGGTAATCTAGATGGGAGACAAGCGTTACTCCCATCGTATTCTGTATATCAACTTTCCTAACACTTTCTTCTACTACTAGGCCTCTGATCATAAGATCAAGGACTATCCTCTTTATGTTCCTCACAATTTACTAGTTGTTAAAGAAGCTTCTAAATCAACCAAACACCTGCAGGAGCAAGGTTAGAAAATAACGGGAAGCTAGAAAAATAAGAATAAAAATCAGCAATCCAATGCCACCAGTTCAAATGGTCAACATGAACCAACTGTTAAAGAACAGCCCCATAGCTCGTAAGTTAAGGAGCCAACTGTTGCTCCTAAAGAACCAAATCATGCTACCAACTCATCTTTCCAATTACCAAAATAATCCAGCATGCCTAAGGTGGCCTCGGTTCTCATGGACCAGATAAATTATTTTTATAATGTCAAAATTCCGTAACCTTCATCGTTGCTTTTAACAAACATGTCACAGGGGCCAAGGAAGAGGTCCCAAAGTCCTTTTTGTATCTCTCAAGATCATAACCCGATGTGCAGTTTGGACTCAATAGAAGAGGAATATAATATCACCTATGATGAGCGAAAGAGAAATCTTCAGGATTTTTTGCAGCATAGCACTACTCAATTGCTACAAAAATGGTTCGACGCCTTTGATGGTTAGGATGCTAACGGCATGGATGTTGACTAATGTCTCCCATGAAGTTTTTATCTTGGAATGTTGAGGGTCTAACAAACTCCTGTCACTAGTATGTTGTTCATGAAACTCCGCAAATATTTACCAATTTATTTATTTTTCTTTTTGCAAGAGGTGAAAATTATAGGTTTTCAGTTACATGTCCTTTGCAAATCCATCTAGCCTAAAATCTTGGCCTTCTGCAGTAATCATGAAGCAAGGCATTGGTGTTTAATTTCTGTTTTAGCTCCCAAATTTCAGGTCTTGTTGATTAACCATGGCAATATAGGTTAGAGTGTTCTAAGGAAAAAAGAATGTTGAATTCCTGTAAAAAAATCATATCTAAATTGCTAATTAATTAGCAAGATAAATGAACAGAGAATTTTATTAGGGATATTTCAAACCTCGAACATTCCATGACATGATACTAATGAAATATTTGACATATCGAATTCCCCCTGCCCATCAAGAATTTTAAATACATCACTTTTCTCACACATGAAATAGGGTAAGTGTAGGAAGTTGATGGACAAATATAGGGTCATCCGTGGACGTCATATTGCAAAAAAGAGCGAAATCTCAACTTGTAGGGATTATTAGCTATACACCCACTATAAATTAGAAAAATTTACATAAATATGAATCGTAGCATTCGGAATGTAGTTTCTAAAATACTAATTTTTTTTAAAAACGGACAAGTTTAACTATAATAAACACTTAAAATTATATGACTTAGTTTTATTTTCGAAAAAACTTATAAGATTATAGTCCGTTTGCCGCATTTTGGATGACCAAATCTTGTTATTTTTTTTTTCCTTTGGTGAAACATTATATGTAGTTGTCTATCTTGGGATGGATTTTATTTTGTATTTTTTTTAGCAATATTTTTTTTTTATGATTTTTTCCGTGAAAGTAATCTTAAAATATTTAGAAAACGGAGTGCTTTCCGTTTGCCCGCCATAACTATATCAAAAAATATCAAAATCAATTTTTTTTTTAAATGTGTATAGAATTTGTCCACGCTTGGGATGGTATAAGTTCTATCATATTTTGATAAGCGAAACAAAAGTTACAGTCTTAAACATAGACATGAACATTCACGGGAAAAAATGTTTTAAAGACCTATTGTTTGTAAAAAATTATAAAATGATATTTATCTTATTCTATTCAATTTAAAAACAATATTTCTATAAAGCTAAGAGTATCCCCTATGTGATGGCACCATTTTTGTGAAATGTTTTCAGTTTTTTAGCATGGTTTGAGAAACATAAGCTTAACATAAGAACGAGTGAATTAGGAACTTTGTATGTAATTTGAAATATTCCAATTAATTATGTAAGTTATGGAGATTGTTGTAAGGGATAAAAATCTAATCTAAATGGTCGAACTATGAGTTGAATGTGAATTTAATTTAAGAACCTATAGGTGGAAAAATGAAAAAATTATCATCGCACAATAATGTTCTTGGAATGTTAACCGTAACTAAGATGTATTCATGGGAGTGATGTGTTGTGGGTTTGCCAATCCTTGAGTCCCTTTCTTGCGGCTGGGTCATTGTCGGCATATTTTCATTAAGGAAAGTGTGGCATCGACATGTATATGGTTTTTTCATGTTTATATGTTATTCGATGACTTATGTAAGTGTCTTATGCGTTTTTGAGTTTATCTTTTTGGAATCCTAGTTGCATTATGTAGTGAGCAATGAAAGTATAAAAAAATTAATTCGGTATTTTTACTATTGTATTTGTGTGTGTAAAATGATGGCGTTACAAGTGAAATGTGAGCTTAAATGGTCCAAAATAAAAGTAGACGAGCATTCAATAAGTTCTAAGTTTTAAATTTCCCTCCACATGCAAGATAGAAATAGACCCAAGGAACACCTATAAAATTTCAACCACCACCACTTTTGTTACCTATACACCATGGTTTTTCCATTGACATGGTCATTGATAGCGAGGTTATGCACAATTAAATTTTGTTGAAAAGGCAAGAAAATTCAAGTATGAAAATGCCTTTAGCGTAAATATTGAGATTTCTAAAACATTGTCAAATCACAAATGTCTTTTTGTTATGATATTGTTAGTATGTTACTACGCTACAAAGTACATGCATTTTAATTTGATTTGACCAAGAAAGAATATTTGTTATCTTTTTTTGTCCTTTTATTTTAAGGAAAAACAACACCAATGATCTATTAAAGTAAAGTTGACATTGGTTGCATGGAGTCGAAGAGGGTGGGAAGCTCTTTTCCTAACTTATTTTACATGTCCCATTGAGGGCCTTGCCAACTACTAGCTTTTTCTATAAATTTCCACATCATCATTTCACCATGGGACAATATAAATAAGGTAAGGTCCAAGTGTACAACCATGGGCATTGGAAATGGAAAGTGGGGCATTTTTTACTAAAAATTTCTCCTCTTGTTCCTTATGAGAGAGTATTTTCCTGTAATTTAATTTGTGTATTTCCGAACTGGAAGAAATAAAAAAGTAAATATGGATGAAATTTTAGTTAATGGGTTTCATATGAGCCAAGGAAATAATGAACATGACCACGAGCTAACCAGAAGTAGATCCTAATCAGAAAAAGAGGAATTGAAAGGATGAATAATAGAGATATTTAATTAATTTGTGTCCAATGTATTGGCTTCCAAGGCTTCTCAACATCTCATGCCTTCCACATATGTTGTTCTTGACTTACACATTAGTGTTTTGGGTATGCTTTTAGCTTCCTAGACAAGTGCTTTGTACTTGAGGAAGTAGGTTTCCCCTCCTTTACTTCCATAGAGGAGGATTTGTGCTGGTCTCATCAGCGTGGTCCATTTACCACATATTCATGTGTAACTTCTGAAACAAATGACATGATAGTATCTACAGGGTACAAGCTCACACCCAAAATCATATTCTTGTTTCAGTTCTATTGAATGGGTCCATATGCAGGCCATTATAGCACAATATCACATGTTTTACATCTTACACCAACTTCTTACGGTTATTTTTAGCGGGCAATCATGCGGGAGGGAATATCCCTTATCATGCTGCATTATAATGTGCAGATACGAAAATGAAGTCACTTGAAATCAAAGGATCCATTATGCTTCAACCTTTTTTCAGAGGATAAATTCCAATCAAATGGGAAGTTGAGATGTTGGACCCAAATCTGGCTTAGCGATGCATCAAGGTGTTCTATAAGTTTGCATTTCCCATGGAAGGAAAGCAATACCATTGCACATGTAACCCCTTTTGCGAAGAAGCTCCACGATGTGAGTGGTGTTCGAAATAAATAGATTCTCCCATGAAGACCTCAATATAAAGGAGGAAATTGTAAGTGTTTTACATTCACAAGGATTGTATTGAGTCATATCTTTGACATGGAAGAAGACACACGCATATTGTATTGAGCTGAAGATCTAACATGGAAGAAGATTTATGCACACAGGGATTTTGTTGAGTTATAGCTCTGACATGGAAGAAGACACTCGAAGATTGTATTGAGCCGAAGCTCTGACATGGAAGAAGATGCACACAAACTTATTGAGCCATAGCTCTAACAAGAAAGAATATGGACACACAGAGACTCTATTGAGCCATAGATCTGACAAGGAAGAAGACACACATATATAAACAAATTACATTACGCTGAAGCTATAGTATTGAAGAAAATATAAATGCACAGAAGTGTTGATTTGAGTTTGCAATAATCTGTTTTATTTGCAATTATTTATTTTATTTCTATTGTCTCATATTTTATTTGCGTAATTTACACAATTTGGTATCACATCATCTACTAATTAGTATCAGAGCGTGGTTTATGAAATGGATGTAAAATCAGCATTCTTGAAGAGGAATTTTTTCTGAATCAGCGAAAAGGTTATGGTATTGAAATTAATGAAGGAAAGGTATACATGTTAAGAAAAAATTTATATGGTTTCAAGAAAGCAACTAAAGCTTGATTCGAAGATCAGTTTGTTGATATTTTTACAAAGGATTTCGGAAATGCAATTTTTGAGTATTAGATAATTTGTTTGGGAGTTTTTCATCGGGAATATGTCAGATCTGTAAGTGCACACTCGACTGTAGAATAATAAAATTTTGAAGGTAGAAATTAAGGGGGAGTGTTGGAAATAGATAATTTCTCCCATTTATGCCTTTGCTATTTTTAGGAAAAGGAAAAAGTAAGTTGCTTTTCTATGCATAGTTTAGTTTTAAATAAGTATCTCTATTTTTAGGAAAAGGAAATAAATTAATTTTTTTTTTAATTCATGCACAAAAGAATGTACTAGTTTTAGCTGATAGTTCTATTATTAAGATGTTTTATTCTTAGATGAAAGAACTCAATATAAAGCAGAAAATTGTAAGTTTTTGACACACACACAAGGATTGTATTGAGCCATAACTATGACATGGAAGAAGAAACATGCATGATGTATTGAGCTGAAGCTCTGACATGGAAGAAAATGTATGCAAACAGAGAGATTTTATTGAGTCGTAGCTCTGATAAGGAAGAAGACACTCGTAGATTGTATTGAGCTGAAGCTCTGACATGAATGAAGGCACACACAAAGTTATTGAGTTATAGCTTTGACAAGAAAGAAGATGTACACACAGAGACTTTATTGAGATGTAGCTCTGATAAGGAAGATGACACACACATCTACACATATTGTATTGCACCGAAGCTCAGAAATTGAAGGAAATATATATGCACAGAAGTGCTAATTTGAGTTTGCAATAATTTGTTTTATTTTCAATTTTTTATTTTATTTCTCTTAGTTGTTATTTTATGTGCCTAATTTATACAAATTCGTATAAGAGCGTTTACGACTGGAATTGTACCAACCTTTATGTATAAATTAATTCTTTTGCCTGATTGTTTTTTATTTTTCCATATGGCAATGTACGTCCATGTACAACTCATCTGCAAGACATAAACATACCCAAAGCACACCTACACACTATCAATGATCACGTCTATCACCTATAGGTGATAATTTTGCATCGTCAAGATGGTTTTTCATGCATACTTTATGCACCATTAGACGTTGTGAGAGATGTCATTATAACTTAATTAAAAAACCTTGGACATAATGATACTAAGTCGTTGTGATCTATAACTGATTGAAAATTTTGTGTTGTGTCCTTGACCAATGAATAGACAAAAGGTGAAAAGTGTTCAAGAGTCTGAAATATGAGTCATGGAAGTATGTGTATAACTGTGACACCTTTAAAAGGATTTAACACATTTGTTTTGTGAAGTCTTGGGTCTCATTAAAAATATGGTATGAAAAGGTATGAAATCACTTTGTTTTGGTCTAAATCAATTTCCATGAGATCACGTTCAAATTCAAGAATCAGTGTATGAGTCTATGGTGTTATTTTAAACTCAAAAGCTAAAATTTCGTAATGTTTATATCCTTTATCTCTACAAAATTGTTTACAAGGTGAGTATATGGTCTAATTGAACATTATGGGGCAAGTTGTAAGAATTATTTTTGTCTGTGGTTCAAGTCTTCATAATGGTCAATGTAACGAGTATATTGTTCTTGAAAAAGACATGTCTATTTTTTTGTTGTTGACATATATCTTGTGGCTCTGTCAATGATGACGCTAAGAATATAGGTTAATGATCATACATCATGAATCTAAATATGCAGTAAGAAGAAGGTTGGTCTGCCATACTATGTGAATGATTCACAAATGAGTTCATCATGGTTTTGAAGGTCTCCGAGCAACTCAAAAGTGAGTATTAATCCTGCAGTAGTGTCTCAGACATGTACTTAAAGGTGTGTATAGGTCTGGGCATGGTATTCAGTAATACAATGGTGTTTCTCTGGAGTATAGATGTGTATAAAGCTTGATAAGATCTATGGATGTCAAAAGGTAAGTTCATCAATTGATAGGAAATGTGTCATGTCAGTCTATGGTTGTATCACTAAGTATGAATAAAGATTGACACGAGAAGTTTTGCTAAGTATGAAAAATCCTATAAGTCCTTCGGGTATGAAATTAATCCAACTGGTTGTTGGATTAGAATATTTGTTTGTATTTGGCCCTCCTTCTGCGACCGCCCAACATATCACATCTAACATACCCATAACAATAAAACATAGATTTGCATTTTTATTTAAGACTGTATATGTCAAGGTACGCTTATCGATTTTTTAATAATGTCACCACATGCCCAACAAAAAGCATGAGATGGAGTCGGGGTTGCGGTGGGCCATATGAGATAGGTGGAGCATGCAGTTCACCGCTACAACTTTGCCCTTACTTGCGGGTCACTAGGGCTTGCATTAGCGAAGCCGACATGATGCCCTCCATGGTGTTGTTTGCGAGCACGGAAGCCAATGCCTTGGGCAAAAAGGTTCTCTCCTGAAAAATAAGGTGTCAAATAAATAATATAGTTAATTTAATTTGGTAAAAATTGGCAGAGTACATTTTGATGGATAAATTTTGGAGCGAGAATGACACACGTGTGTATATGACTAGGAATTAGTACAACACACGGCGACCTGCATCAGTGCCTGAGAAGCGGGCTACGCATACAAGTGGTTGCTGGCATGTGACCGTGGATCATGTGTATGCTGCTTAACCTGAATTTTAGTTTTTTCGCTGATCTTGACAGAGAGATTGAGGATCCCCTTGGGCTTTCCCGAAGGGGTTACCAGCTGACACTTGTAGCTGCTGAGCATATCATTTTGCTTAAGAAGAAAGTCTCCGAGGGGCACGGTCACATGGCCGATCGGATGAGGTCCCCAAACTGTGGCGCTCCATATCTGGACAGTAAGGAACAGGCGGTCCTGTTGAAGGGAGGCCTCGTGGAGGGTGAATGACATTGCCTCGTTCCAACTTGGATTTCTTCCGTTTTCTTTGTCCACGTTTGTTCTGTGCTTTCCTCCGCCCTGGACGAACACCACCGCGTAGGCCTTGGTTTTACACAACAAATTTGGTCTCTTCAAGTTGCTCGCAGATTTCACTGTTATTTCCATGCTCCTCATTTCCATTCTTGTGCTTGCAAAATGATCGATTTGTGAGGGGAAGTGCGGTGAATGCTATGGCTGAGGATTTGTAGATGCATTTATAGGGAGAGTGTTTTTTCATGAGTTGCTCACGTGATGCTAATTTTGAGGGCCATTACACGTCAATGAAAATAAGAGCTCTGATTTGGGCGGCTATTATCCGATCCGATTCGCTTCAGGGAATTGAAACAAGGTGGAAGAAAAAGTGATCATTCCCATATTCAGTGAAAGAGAGAGGATTGTGATTGGGATATTTCTGGTACACGCTATGTTAATAGAGAAACAAGCAAGATAGCTTCTATTTTTCCTTCTTTTCAATCAAGCACGAGGATTAATGTTTCACGATGTTATTCAATAACCTCGTGAAAAATGTTTCCAATAATAACTAAGACAGCTTTATTATCCTCCAGAATTTATTGTGACGGATTGTAATCCATTCAGATTTGGTCTATACCTTTCATTTATATTTTGATTTTCTCAATTTTTTTTAATGGAGATACGTTGATGCCTTACTGCACCGAAGATGTTGGCAGTGGGCACCATTAGAATCAGCATGCCGTTCTCACAATATCTAAAGTTGCATAATCTCTTTATAAATGGTCCAAAACTTTAGCGTATAGATTATAGAAATGATGGTTGACATTGTTCTCGGGTGTTCTACCCTTTTACATGTGTTCTTCCTTACACAAAACTTCCAACTATACATTTCGTCAAAAAATAAGAAAATAATTCATTTGTTTTATGGTTCTTGTGCCTTACCATTAGTATTTGCTTGCAAGTTTTCAATTATAATGCATGCAAGGTGGAGTTAATGTCGCATGAGGACTGTGTGGCCTTATCTGGCCACCAAGGGGTACTCAACGAGTTGCTGGCACTCGGAACATTGAGCCTCAGCTTGTAAAAAAGAAAAACATAACAATAGTACAACTATGATCATCTCTATCTGAATCATCCCGCCACCACTTCGACAAGGCTAAACACAGTCATAGCTATACTTAGGTTGCGTCCATACAACAACCACAAGGAGAGAGAGAAGGGGGCACAGGTCATCATCTACTGAGCCTAAGGTCAGCCCGAGTTACTGGTGCATGATACCCATCCCCTCACTCCAAACATACACTCTTACCGATTTCCCTCAGGGTCGGTTAGCGTAAGGTTCACAACATAACATGTCACTACATCACTAACACAATGGTGGTTCACACAAATTAATCATAGCACCTTCGCAAGGTACATATACAGGGTATTTTAGATACGTTATAGTCACAGTTACAACATATCACATCACCACATGCTACACCCAAAGTTCAATCATTGTACGATAGGGATCATATACTCAATATATGTCGCAATTTACGACATTAATCATTACATATCACATGAACTACAATTATGATGAACACAGATTCAACATACAGTTCACTGCCATATAATGTGGAAATACACACATTTCTACACAAATGATAATGACATCATTAAGAAATCCAATCCACTACAATCAACCTAGTCACATCACATATCGGCACACCCACACATCACGAATGCCAAAAGGATCCAACACTCCAAATCAATAATCACATTTCTTCCACACACACAACAAAATAGTGTTTCACACTCAAATTCACATAGAATTCCTGAAAAGGAGAGAGAATACTCTCATCTTAACACATCAACATGCTAACAATTACACACTAAGTGACATACATAACATGTGCGCTAACAATATCACAATTACGACATAGTTCACATCATGCTTAAATCACATTACTCTTCTAATATCGACCACCAACATGCAACTCCACAACTCCAATCTGTCCTAGAGGTTCGAGAGCATGAACCTACACTCTGATACCAAGTGTGATGCCCACTATTTCAGACACACAAGACCACATAGCAAAATAGAGGATAATTGTTTTTGACTTATTTGGAACATAGTACTACACAACAAGTGGTCACAATGGCTACAACTAGCTCTTTGAAAAACTTGACACAACGATGTCCACAAGGGCAGTAAGGAAACACTCAACACCCATCAAGGATAGTTCACTTTTGTCTTAGACAAGACACCATAAAAATACCTAGTTACAGTTCAGGACACTCCACGAAAAAATCCTTTAAGGTTAAGTATTCACTTAAACAATCTTTCAAGACCTGAATTTGTGCTCTAGAAGATTCATGTTATGATTCATACAATTCTCCTTATAGGGCTAGATTTCTTTTCTTTTATACTAGAGACATAAGTCTTAGATAAAAATTACCGAAAGAGGATCACCTTTACTTTGACAAATGTTTGTTTAATTAGTTATTAGATTAACACAACAAGGGGGTGGGGTGAAACAAATCCCGCAAGGTTATCTAAACAACCATAAGCTACAAAATCCTCGTTTTAACCTCTATTGGAAAAAGGAGAAGAGTGAAAGCTCCAATTGATGGAGGTACCGGTTTAGGTTTGGAATGAAAAACCCCTTTGAGAAAGGATCAAAATTTTATCATTACTTTAAGAATGGTTACAAAGTACTAAGAAAACGGTTAGAGAGAGAGAAGGTCAATTTATTTCATTATGATTTATTTAGTTATTAACCAGCCTTTTAACAAGACTTAAGAGTTCAACTAGATTTGGGTAAAAGCTTCATTTAACAATCTCTTCATTAAGTACGACAAAGGAAACACATGGGGTTCCCAAAGAAGAGCATAAGTCTTAGAGTATCCTTAATCAAATTCCCCTACTAGCTAAGATATGACTATGTCCCCAAAAGACAACAAGCAAAAATACTTTTAGAAATAATTAATGTTTCACGACAAAAAAGATAAAGTTTAATCCATAGTTAGGGTTAACGAGGGTAGGTTTCTTTACACTGGTAGAAAAAAAACTCATTTCTTTCCAATTTAAGATTCTTAAATTTATTAACAAGAAACCCAATTTCATTGTTATTTTATTTATTGATTCATCTATGAATTCATTTTATTTTATTTTCGATTAACTTAGAAGAAGGATTGCCACTCACTAAAATAAAAAAAAAATTGCACTAGTGTGAAGACCATGGAGGGGGGGGGGGGGTTATTAAACATGAAAGTTTTATTAAATGAGAGAAGAAACAACCATTGTTAAACGAGAGGGCTAAACACGGTTATAACATTTCTATTCAACATGGCACACAAACCAAAGGTATCACAAGATTCAAAATAACTTTAGCTGAGAACAAAAAGATAACAATTTAGTCAAGCCATGTTACAACATTGTTATGACTGAAATAATATCGTAAGGAGAGTACACAAACAAGGGGGTGATTGAGTTCCTTTCCTCACAAATTACAAGTTTCGCTACAAAAGGACAAGACAACTTTATTTCAAAATTATCGATAATCCAAGGCAAGAGGCCTTCTAAACTCCTTTACAACCACCATTACAAGATTCACAACACATTTGACATTTCAACAAGAAACTTCATATATCAACCCAATGAAACCTTCACAAATCTTTCCTTTATCAACACGTACAAGCCATCTACACAAGTATTAACTTTAGTCAGTTTACGAGAACTGAGCATGCTAAGACTGCCCATTAAAACAGTAAGATAACATTTAACAATAACAATAAAGGAATGCTCTATTTCAAGAATGGATCAAAACAAAAACCACTTATCAACTAGGATTTTATTGAATCTTGAGAATTTATCTAAAATGATTAAAGGTTTCACTTAGGCTTCACTGGATCATTTTTACGAAAGAAGACAATTTACCTTACAAATGAATGAGAGATAGATTGCATGGTTTATAAACTATTTCCTCCTACTTAGTAAATCTTATTATCTTTTAAAATCTATTCATTGATTTCACCTCATGATCATTTAATAATTCACCCAAACCGATAATGTTCATTAGTTTAGCTAGGGATAAAAAGGTATATAATTTTACTTTACAAGGGATAATTCCCTCTTTGATCACTTATATAATTGATTTTTATCAAGTAGGTCACATCTATATTAATCCACTCATAAAGAACTTATAAAAGGATTACCCATCCTTCTTAAAATGTTTTAAAAAATTACATTGTTACTATATCGAAGAAGGGTTCACAACACAACATTTTTACCTCATGAGAAAAGCTTACCATTACTCCTTTTTTTAAAAACTATACATAGTTACATCATTGGTATTCGACATGGCATACGAACCCAAGAGACAAAACAATTCTAGGGAACCATGACTAGGTATCAAAAAGTAACAACATTGACCAAGAAACACTAAACTATTCTTAGAATTCGTATAATCCATTAAGGTCACTCAACAAAGCGGTAATCCAATTTTCTTATATTTCCCACTAATTAACAGAACTCCTAACAATAACCTTCAGGTATAGTCACTCTGTACGATCAATAATAAATACCGACCTTAAATTTTTCCAAAGAGAGAGAAAAAGGTATTTGAATCACTTCTTATTGAGTCTGTATTAGAACAAGTAATATGTTAACTATCACTATATTTATTTTCCACTTTTCCTCTTTATATGTGTGTGTGTGCACGTGTGCATGAAAATTAATCACACAACATTGGATATGTATAACACATCCATGCAAACAGATAGTATTCAAGTTCTATTAGAACAATACTTTAGGAGAACATATTTATACAACTTCATCAATAAGACTAAATTGTCCTCCACATGTTTCCAAAATTTTTGATAAAGCTTTTACTTATGAAATAAACATCTTCAGGACAATCAACTTGGATTGAGTTAAAAAAAAGGAGATCATTAATACCTCTTATCAAACAAGTCTCAATCATCTAATAGAAGAACAATGAATAAAACACTCTGTATAAGTTGTACTAGTCTTCTCATGGGAAGGAAAGTTGAATCATAGGGTTCAAAATTAAAAAGGGAATTCAAGTATAATTTAACATCAAAGACTTTCTACCATACAATATTATTTTTAGGCACCTCATTCTTGTAACTAAAGGCGGAAGGGTTCGATTCAAACACTCTTTTAACCACTAATGACAACTCAAATGTCGCAGCTTATAAAAGAGGAAAACATTATTTAGCAACCAAAACCACACAGAAATCCATATCGAGCAAGTACGAAGATTTGACATTGAATCCACAATTTCGGCATTCACCCAAAACCCCCAAAAAATATAGAATATTTCATGCAAGATTCAAACCCACATAGTCGATTTTAAAGGAATGTTTTTTTTATGTTTTATTTGCAACATATTACCATTAAAACTCAGATGTCTTTAAATCATAAAATAAATCTAACAAATAAGTGATCATCCCTCAAAGGATTTACTCAAGGAAAATACCCAAATTACTGGGAAATGAAATAACCAGAATGAGAGAAGAGTAAACCATGCTTGATAAGAAGATCTCAATGACTTTTTCCTTTTACTTCCTTCACAAAAACTTCAAGATTTTCAGCCAAAGACAACCGAAAAACGTTTCCTTTTGAATTTTCCCAGAAGAAAACAATAACTAACAAAAAACCAAACCACTCCTAGACGCCATTCAAGAAGAGAACATAAATTTCATGAGATTATAGAAATGGTAGTAGAAAATTGCATAGTTTAGGTTTAACATGCCTGCAATAAGCATCCATGATGCAACCATGAGCTTGTAGGGCATCCAAAACACCACTACAGGCTTCCACGTTTGGCACAAGTAGTGATTCACAACTAGGGCAAGAGCTATAAAACAACAAGATGAAATATCTGAAAAAGAAGTGGTCTCAAAGACTGGAATGAAAGAAATATATACACAAAATGGGTTTAGTGAAAAATCTTATGAAGCTTCCATTAAAACTTGATTACCAAGAGTACAACCAGACTCCACAACCTTGTCAATGTCCTCCCAACCCTGTTTAGAGCGGAACATGGATATCTATCGAAGTAAAATGGGGATTATATTTTCACCAGGTGTGGAACCACCCACGAGGCATGTAAATGTTTTACAAAAGGCTTCAAAGAGATGCGATCTCAATGTGTTTCCATAATTTTAGAATAGGCACAAAAGGTTCTGTAAAGAAACTGGTCCCCCATTCACCGTATGTAACCCAACAGGTGTCCAACCTGCGCCACCCACACAGAAGGGAAAAAAAGAAAAAAAAAGTCCCTTCCCCCAAATTTATCCCTCCAAAACAAAGGGACATGCCAACAAGAAAAAAACCCATCAATACACATTGAAAGAATTAATGGAATACCATAATTATTCCACCAACCGCTAGCTAATAACCACATAAATAAAATGTCTTCTTGTTGGAACCTATGCATAAGGGACATTTCATTGCCAAAGTGGTGAAGGGGAAAATGATAGGTGGTAGTTGGAAAGATTAACTTGAGCATTAAAAAAAATAACAACCCCATCAAAGCTTGCACTACCCACTACCTCCTTACACACTCACAAGATAGCAAGAAAAGAAATCCAATTAATCTAATTGATCCTATATTGACCAAAAGGTTAAATTGCATACGACTGACATGCTGGAGGAAGCAACATTATAGTTTCCTTTAATTTAAACAATTGAAACGAAAAGCAAACAGGACTACACGACCAAGGGGGAGGAAACTAGAGGTTGATGTTCGAAAGTGAACATGGATCAAGGACCAAACATGGCACCATGATGAGGTAATTCCCTTCTCCATCGTGGAACGAGGTTTGGTCTACAGGAGTGAATAGAATGATACAACAAAATGACATAGAGGTAATTAATATTCATATCGATTACAAATGGTGATAATAATAAGATATATGTAATTTTCGATCGACCATTCACTTAATAATATCATTTTTATCATTATTTAATTTTATTATTATTTTTTTTTTAAATTTTAGGACTTCAACAAAAAAGTATTTATAATTCATAATAATAATGACGGACAGTCAAGCTTGACGATCTGAGGACACAATTTTTCCTTAATAAGAATATCGTAAAGGACGTTGCAAGGGCCAACAACAGAAAATAACGACATGACATAAGCAGACATGATGAAGAGGGAGAATGCTGAATATTTCCTGCGACAAGGGAGAAGCCAACAAAGATAAAAAGAAGCATAACAACGTTCAACGCTTAGCAACAAGGTCACCGAAGTATTAACAGGTGTAATGTCGAACGGGAAATTTTTATTTGTATTTCATGTGTGAGAAAAGTGATGTATTTGAAATTCTTTATGGGCAGGGGGAATTCGATATGTCAAATATTTCATTAGTATCATGTCATGGAATGTTCGAGGTTTGAAAAATCCCTAACAAAAATTCTCTTTTCATTTATCTTGCTAATTAATTAGCAATTTAGATATGATTTGTTTACAGGAATTTGGCATTTTTTTTCCTTAAAACACTCTAACCTGTATTGCACCATATTTTACGTATTTTCACATGTAGCATATTGAAGGCAGAGCTGGTGCTAACATTTCCATCATGCCGAAAGTTTCGATATTAATCACTACCTCGAGCCAGGACCCCAGTAATAAGGATGTGTGGGTGATTATGAGTATTAATGACCTTTCTTTTGGTATTATTAATATTTATGCCCTAATGATAATGTTGACAGTTTTTGCACTTGTGCAAAAATGGGAAACTCAAAACTTTGTTACAATGGATAGCCTTGGTGAAGTATACCTAAGCTAAGGGAATTTACATAAGATTATTTTGTTACTGTTTATTTGTGAAAGAGATTAAGTGAAATCTGTAGCTATGTGTGATGTTACAATATGTAACATATCACATAGTCTATAATTTCACGAATATCCTCATCAAAAGAACACAAGCCCCAAAGGACAGCTGTGTTATCTTGACGAAGACACCGGATTGTAGAGTATGTGAGGTGTATAGTTTTGGAATAGTAGACAGAGTGGTAGTTTTCAAGTAATCAGATTCACGGTTATTATCTTGGTGCCTATTAAATTTATTATCCTATGTTCATTAATTTGTTTGTGATTAATGAGATTGCATCCATCTACGCTTTCATAAATGATTACAACTGACTCCTTTCCTACTACTTACGTCAAGAAAATACTAACAAAAAAATGGTGACAATAATGTCTAAATGTAAGTAGCAGGAAGGAGTCAAGTTGAAAGGTAGAGGCTAAGACATTCAAACAACATACAAGGAGGGACATCTCATTCAATGGTTATGCAGTGAAAGTTACAGGTATTCACTTTAAGATTATCCCTTATGTTAATTCATTTTATTGAGATATTGAGTTTCCTACATCGTTGTACAATAAAAGGAAAAATGAATGTAGAAAGAGATAATCAACTAATTATTTCAATTTAATTATTTATTCATAAGCGATCATAAGTTTTCCCACTCAAGCCGTGTGATATGACTAAATGCCTCATCATATACATGGAAATGAGAATACTACATGTGCTAAAGAAACAGAGTAGAGGAGTAAAAATGAACCCATCATTGCCTATCTGTCTTCTATCCCTGCTCCTCATCATCTCCATCTCCATCTCAACTCTTCCATCTTTCACTTCCATCTCCATTTTCTTTTACCTGCAAGGGAATAGTAGTATCTGTCAAATTTTGAGCTCAGGGTACAATGTTATTCCAATACTCATGTTCTAAAGCAAATACATATTCTAATTTCAATGTATCTAATAGTAGTTGAAGGAAATAAATATAGAAATGCATGACACAGGATGAGAAAGAGATACAGATAGGCTAGCAGCAAAGGAAAAAGTAGAGTACATTAAGTGAAATGAATGGTAAGAGAAAATCAAAGAAGCTAAGGATTGTGTTAGAAAAGGCAGAAGCTGGAGTAGCTTGTAAAAGAAAAGGATGTGGAAAATAGCACATGAAGGAAGTTGGAAAAGAACTTGTAGAAGAAGGAAAGAAGAAGAAATAAACCACATGGATACAAGAGAGGCCAAAAATCCTATTTATTTCTAACTTATTTCTGAATTTCATAGAAACAGATTGTAACATTGAATGAAATCAATTTATATGGTTAAGAGGAAAGCAGTGAATAAAAGGGAATAAGCATCAGTTTCAGATGATTTGTAGGAAGCATTAAGCATCAAAATGGGTCAAGAAAGACATACTTTTCAAATCAAGATTGGAAATCTGAAAAGGGATAGAGAAAAGAGGATTCTGAAATTTTTTGCTAGAGTCTCCCCTTGTAAAATTGACTTTTGATTTAAAACAAAATTGAAATACATGTTTTTTAAGCTACTACATGCTTTTCAAACTATCTGAGCTTCAAAGGGAATAAAAACAGTCAAGAAAAGTACATGTTTCATCACTTCTAAGTTGATATCATGACCAAATGAAACATACAGGTATTCCAGATTTTCAGCATGCTACAGCTATCAAAAGTTCTTTTTAATTTCCAAATTCAAGTGTGAATCAAAGGGCAACTACTTCACAATTTTCAGAAGTTGCAATGAATCCAGTAAAGCCAGCATGGACAGCTCATTCAAGTAATCAGACAAGCAAGAGAGATGTTTATATCTTTTT
The DNA here is from genome assembly GCA_019776745.2 of Taxus chinensis. Taxonomy (NCBI): domain Eukaryota; kingdom Viridiplantae; phylum Streptophyta; class Pinopsida; order Cupressales; family Taxaceae; genus Taxus; species Taxus chinensis. The sequence continues at coordinate 121,534,089 of CM034146.1, forward strand.
AGAATGGTTAAATCATAAGAATTTTGATAGAGAAGGATTCTGGAAATTTTTTTCCAGAGTTTCCCCTTACAAAATGGAATTTTCTAGAAAAATAGAAATGATATTTTAATGCAAAATTTGAAATACAATTGCTTCCGTGACTTCTAAAAAAGGAAAAGTCATTACAGAAAAGGAAAATAGGTATTTTCTTAATTTTCCAGAAAAGGAGCATCTATTTCATTATACATAAAGGAATGCTATCATGTTTCCAACAAAGAAATAGTATACAATTTCCATAAAGTCATTATTCCAAGTGAACTCTCAAAGCTATAGAATATGAAATATGATATTCATGTTCCAACTGAAGAAATAAGCTTAAAAGCTGAACAAGTATTCAATCAAAGGATGCTTTCCAGAATAGAGTTCAACAAGTCAAGCATGCATCTACAGTGAGAAATTACTCAAAAACAAGCATTTTTACCTCTACAAAATGAAGGAACGAGTCATAAATTACAAATATGCATCTACAGGAAGGATGGAGTGGATTCCCAATACATAATTTGATAAGTACCAAAGGAACTTTTGCAGTCAAATTTGAAATAAAATGGTTATATCTACAAAAGGTAGTCCAAGTCCTTTACACTTCTTTTACACTTGCAAATAATCAAGGGTTATAGTTTTCTCATTGCATGAAGAGAAAGAATTTACAAACTATGCATCTACAGAATGGAGGAGTAAATGACAAACTACCAGGTATGTATCTATCAAAAGAAGAACAGACAGAGTTTGAGTATAAAATGAGAAACAGAAAAACAATTAACACTTCCAAATAATGAGCCATATCTATAAATATCAAACTCATGCACAGAAAGGAGCCTTAATAAATCAGAGTTTGAAAGTTCACTACAAAAGCAGGAGAGAGACTTCACATGCAAAGTATTTGCGAAGATTATTATTGGTATTTCCATGTTTTAGATTTGCAGAGCTAAAACTCGAGCTCGAAAGGAAAATAGAAAACAATCTTGGAAGTCACCGTGTCCGAGGACGAAAAAAAAACAAACAAGCAAAATGATGGTGGCACTTTCCTCTGCTAACTCGTATTTGAGTTCATTAGCAACTGAATCGAAAAACTAGACAGAAAACTAGAAGCAAGGCAGTCATTCGAATGGTCCACAAAGGATAAATAACAAGTAAATAGATTAAATGATCTTTAGATCATACTCAGAAGAGAAAATCCAATCTACAAGTCGAGCTATAGGAAAGAAAATTTAAAAGAATACCTTCGAGCTCCTCAAAAATTCACACCCAGTCATAATCGAATGGCGTCGAAGGTCTCCAAAACAAAAAATATAGGCTCAAAGACCTCCAAGATCTCCATGATTTCATCTAAAATACAGGGTGAGAAAAAAGTTTGCCAGGGCTTCACCCATAAAATGAAAAACCAAATAAAATGACCAAGTGTGAAGCCTAACTATATAAACCTTCCATCGAACTAGGGTTACAGAACCCTAACCTATGGTTAAGGATCAACCGATCACCAAATGCCAAGTAGAAGATCGAACGGTGATCGGTTCACACAAGTTCTGAAGTGATAAGCCCCAATTAAATGCCACTGACCATAATTAATGACGGGGTTTGAAACCCTAATTGCAGATGGAGAATTGACGGCATCATGCATGCCAGTACAAAGATCAAATGCCCCAAACACTTCACAAAATCCAAGCCAAACCGCCCAAGGTTGTGTTACCATAGGCTAAAGTTCACAAAAGGGTGAGTCATCATAGGAGGGGGGGGGGAAGCCCACATGGACCCTCAATTAATCATTACAGGGAACTTTTTCAAAATTCTGAAACTATAACACCAATGAAAAAAATCAAAACACATTATGTGCCATGATCACCGAAAAGGTGAATTATAAACTATGCATGCCAATGACCAAGGGTGGTCCCCTTTTATCAAAAACACATGCAAATTTCCTAGTCCACAAAGGTGGCAACATCCAAAATTTCAAACAAATCAAGGTGGTCCCCACTTCAATTTTATTGTGAAAATATTGCTAAAGGTTGCATCCTTTTTCCTACACACAGGAGATGATATTTTGCATGCCTTCACAACAGGACAGAACATAGAAGATCATACGAGTTTTCATGTGTAAAGAAAGAAGACTTGCCTAGCAAGCAATTATTAATTTTAGCAAACTATTCTCCTTTCTTTCTTAAAAATAGAATATTCAACTTCAGTTTGACTATACTGTATCTAAGGCTGATAATTCCTATTTTTATCACATACTTTGGTTTGTATTATTTTATTCCTTTATTTATTATTAAATAAAGGGTAAAATTAGGATACATGGGCGAGTACAGCTTTTAGGCTATTTTAGGAAGGGGTGAAATTTTGCTATATATTGTGTGCTCTTACAAAGCACAAAAGTGGGGGAATTTTTCAGAGATTTTTCCCATAGACCTTTTGATATGAGCAATGAAGCAATTTCTGCCAGTTTTTCCCTCTGAGTGTGAATTATTCTTTCCTTTCCAAGTTATTCTGTAGTCTTGTGTATGTCAATATTAATCTTGTGAATCAATATTCCCTGATTAATCACTTTACCCTGCTACAAATTCACCATTTCTTGCTAAATATTATCATGCATATTATCTTACTAGTGCTGTTGTGATTTTCCCTTGGCACAAATTAAGTGTTTTACCCTTATTTCCTATAGAAAGTATTAATTGGTTTGTACACCTAAAGAATTCTTCACAAATCAGTTGTGTATGTCACTCAGTCAAGTTCTCATCTCAAATTTGGTGTATCACCTTAGTATTATTTATATTTATAGTCATCTCTTTCCCTTAAACTCCCAGAAAACAGTTTAGTGAACACCAATAAGGGACCGGCCTTTTAACCTCGAAGGTTTACCTCAAAATATGTATACCCACAGACCCGACGTGTCCCCATTGTATCTACAAGAGAGAGAGAGAGAGAGAGAGAGAGAGAGAGAGAGAGAGAGAGAGAGAGAGAGAGAGAGAGAGAGAGAGAGAGAGAGAGAGAGAGAGAGAGAGAGAGAGATCTATTGCAGACTTAGAAAGCCTACTGCCATCTCTCTACCGGGTGCATTTTTGAGAGATAACAGATAGTCCCGAAATAATAATATTATGGAAATGGTTAGGTGAAAAATTACCCTTTGTTTACTGTTGTTGTGTGGCAAATTTAATATGGAGCATCGGGATGATAAATGTGGCACCCTTCTTATGCATTAATGTATTGGTGAACGTGTGGCCTTGTATTATTTTAAAAGACATTAGGGCCTTTCTGATCCTTTACTCAGAAATCAAAAGAAATTTAAAGACCAAGTATGGTTCACTTGGACCAATCTTTAAGAAGGATATGATTAGGATTTAACATGACTCGACCATGCACTTCTTTCACAACAACTCTATTTTCTATTATTAATCACTTATGATCCTTTGTTATCAAGGTATGGTCATAAGTGATTTTGTTAAACCACCATCTAATCAAATTTAAGTTTTTTTTCAAGGGGGCCCTCTCAAGGTGCCCAAAAATCAATTCTATCTTAATTTTTATTTTCTGAGTAATCGTGTAATGGTCCCGTTCATTGCCAAAATTTGGAACATTACGCCACATCTTCCATTTTATACCATTTTAATTTCATGGTGGGAGATGGTGATTCACCACACCATGAGGTTCTTCTATAGGTTCGCTAAATATGTGGCCTAAGTTCATTGGCCTGCCTATTTGGCTCTGCATAAGGAATTTAGAATAATCTATCTAGTTCTCGATTCAAATCCTTTTGATTCTCATCTTTAGTTCCAAGCTACTAGTTTTTGGCACAAGCTCAAACTTATTGAATACCATTTTTTCCATGGTGTGTAGATCCAGTCGAGACTTCACTTGCCTAGGGTGGAAGATAAAGCCTCTAAAAGATTTTTCAAATCCCTCTGGAACAAGTATGCTTGTCAACAAATAAAATCTATTTATGATTCTTAGCAATGGCTTACTGAGCTCCCAAAGATCACTAATAAATTTTTCAAGCACTCCCGTCTTATTTTTCATGCTTAGGATTATTCAATTGAGAGTGCTACTACTCTGCAAAAGTGTATTGATGTGGTGCTGAATAAACATTTTCCCAGATATTTTCCTCACCACGACACCCCTCTCAATTTTTAGGAGCTTCATGCAACCTTTCTCTATCTTACAGATGACAAGTCTCCTGGTATGGATGGTATCCCAAACAAGTTTTGCAAAGTGATCCGGTCTTTTATAGGAACTGATCTGCTTTAGGTTTGCAATGAATCTCTCCAAAATTTCTCTCATGGGAGTTTCATCAATGAAGGAGACATCATGTTCATTCCAAAACTATGAAACCCTAAACAGATGAATAACTGGTGACCAATCACCATGTTGAATGTTTCTTACAAAATTATTGATAAAACGTTGCCACTATGCATTGCGGATCCTATGTTGAAAATCATTGGGCCTAAGTAGAATGGTTTTTTCAAAGGCCATTACATCTTAGGTAATATTATCGTGGTGTGAGAAGGCATGAAATGGGCTTTGGTTTCTTTATAGAGGTATCTCTTCCTCAAGATTGATTTTGAGAAATATTATGATCACATTGGGTAGCCTTTCATCCTTGTCATGCTCAAAGCCCTTTTCTTTGGTGATTTCTTTCAATTGATCATTAGCACGTTGTTTTCGAATGCTTTTGTCCAACTCACCATTAATTTTCACCATTCCACTTCCATCAACATTTTTTCCTCTGCCAGACAGGGATGCCTTCTTGGTATGACGTTGTTAGTTTTTGCTACTAATGCACTGGGTTATTTAATTTCTCAAAAATCTTACCAATGTCAGATTTAGGGAATTTTCCTTCTGGATCATGTGACTAAACTTATCATTAGCTAGTTCACTAATGATCCCTTTCTAATTATTTTTGAATAAGAGCATAATGTTTCCCAGGTATTTAAATGTCTTAACACTTTGTATTTGGCTTCTTGTTCATATATTTAAATGGCTAAAACCTTGGGTTATCGAAAAAGCTATTTGTCTCCTCCGGACTAGTTGAAGGACTACCCCTAGAAATGTATTATCCATGGGACCAAATCAGATTTTTGGGCATTTCTTATGGTCTTTATAGTGGCTCTATGAATTTATGTCATTATGTTATTAGGAGGGTGGCGCAGAAAGCTAGAAAGTGGTCTTCCAAACCCCTATCTTTGGCTAGAAAATTCCAAGTTTTCAGTAAGATCCTTGTTGCTACTCATGTCTATTACTCTGAGTGTTGGTGCCCTTCTCGCAATTTGTTCACCCAACTTGCCAATCTACTTCAATACTTTTTATGGTGTAAAAGTTCAAGTTTACTTAGTTTTCACACAGTTGCTTGGGAGATCTTCTTCCTTCCTCATGATCAAGATGGCATGGGAATCATCGATTTCTACCGACATAGTGTTTCCTTATATGCTAAATGGGTTATCGGGTGTTTATTAGGAAATCAAGCCTAGAAAATTCTATTGTGTCATTATATTGAATATGGATCCCCTTACGGAAATAAGTACTAGAACAATATTGGGTTAGATACTATTATTATCACTTTGGCTCCTTTAAAAATTACTGGTACCTTCATTGACAAAACTACTTGGAAATCCTTTGAGTTGGTGATGTATTTCGCACAGGGATTTATTTTTATTCGTAGAACATTTGGTGGTCTCTTATCATCAGTAATGGTTATCTTCCACTTAGTGAAACTATGAGCATTAAATCAATTCGACTCTTCCACAAAGGAATTCATACCATACGGGATTTAGTGAGCCATAGAGACTGAATTTGTTGGCCTGATCTCAAGAAGAAATCATTTTTTTCCAATTCAAACCTTTCGTTTATCTGTAAAATTTAAGAGCTCTTGCCCAATGTTATTCTCCATATATTTGGGCTTCAATATCCTACAGCTTGGTGGTATGACTAGAGGTGGAATTAGGAAATAACCTTCCTCTGATACAACACTCAAACCATTTATCAATTATTGATCTTGATTTAACATGGCATGTATAAGCTTAATGGTTGGTGGGAGTCACACTCTACAAATTCCACTTGGCTTCGGCAGCTTTCCCATACCTGGAACTCTGTTCTTGAGACTAAAGTTAACCACTTTCTTGAGTGTCTTGTTTTCCAAGGTTTTCTTATAATCGAAAGGCTTAGTCATGTTGGCATCTCTAATCCTAATTGTCCTTTTCTCTCTCGCCCTTAGTCATTTAAACACATCTTTTGGGTATTATCACTGCTCTTAGATAATCTAGAGGTGTATCCATTCTTTTCTTCTTCCTTATAACCCTGATTTCTTCCCTTGGTGAATGTCCTTATTTGGTTACTTCATTCCTTCACCTCATTACATTGATAAACTTTGGCATTTATTTCAATCTTGTATTTTGTTTCAAATCTGGAAACCTCACAATGATTTAATTTTCAAGCATGATTAGTTTATTACTTTCTTTTCCACTAATAACAAGGTGATTATTCTTCCTACCATGGGCACATAGAGTCAAACTTAAGTTTTCAAGGTTTCCCTGGAGTTTTCTCATTTGTAAGAGCTTCTTGATCACTATAATTTGGGTCCCATCGGAACCTCAATTACTACCACCTCAGCCTTCACTACCCTGATGGATGCCACCTGTTGGACCACATTATAGGATTTACTCAAGTATCCATTGTTCTGCCTCTCCTTGAGAACTCCCTTCACTCCTGTCATCCTTTAGATCTTGCTCGAGGCTGTGACCACTGGGGAAAGGAGTTTCCATCTCTTTGCAATGGGGTTCTCCACTGCCATCCATGCAGACCATTGTAGAATCTCCTCCCGCTTGTTGGGGAATTATGGTTCCGTCACAAATGTAGTATCATGATCACAAAGGTTGGCAGGTGGATCCTCCTTTAGGGAAGCCTAATAGTGGAGCTTTCATCCCTCCTCAGGATTATTCTACCCTCCTCTTGGTGAAGCGGCATGTGCTTGATGTTGGTGGTGTTGACATTTTTGTTTAATGTGCTCTGTAGTTGTTCTATGGACATGTTGATGTATCCTTTGTGGCGTTTTGTGGGACTGTCTATTATCTGGTCACCCCTGACTATGTAAATATCTTTTATTTTTATCATTATAAAGGGTAGTTCAAATTGTAAAAGTGATGTTTTCCTTCACATTTTGTGGATGAAAAAATCAAACTATCAATGTGAGGATAATGATTATTGTGGTTATTTAGCAATTCTTTATCTAATGGAGATAGTTAAGGAGTTCTTAGTTACACATTATTTTAAAGTGATGATATGCATGAGTGTTGGGATTAGTGGTGGTGGGTAATGTAGATGTTCAATATGTAGGATGTAATGTAGGATGTAGGATGTAATGTACATGGTTAAATAAGTTATATTGACTATTTAACTGCTTTTAATAAATATAATTAAAATAATTTTAGTTTCTTGTAATGTTTTTAATACACTCAATTTACTATTACATTGCTTTATTTATTATTGTTATCATTATTATTTAATTTTCTAAGGAAATGACTCTTATATTACTAATAATACAATAGTACAACTACTCACAAAAGGAAGGTGGTATTGTAACATGCCTCAAGTCCATATCTGACAAAATACATGGGAAATAAAAATGATTAAGCCAAATTAAAGTAACAAATTACATGATCACATTATAAAATAAGAACAAAAAATAAGGATGCAACCGCTTTTCTTATGAATATTATGTGTAATCAATTTCTAGCTTATCATAATATTATTTTTGTAATCTATAGTATTAAAATTTATATTAATACCATGATTATATAATTAAAATTAAAAAAATTTGAAATATGAAATATAAAAAATTACTTGTATATATAAACTAGTGTTGTAGTTATAGTCATATTCAAAGTCACAAATGAATCTATGTTTAGTGTTGATAATGAATTTACAATTTAATTCAAGTGTGTATTCATTATTAGAGTTAATATTTGAGTCAAATTTTAATCGTATTCTATGTGATTGATTAATTTAAAGATATAGTGACAAATTTAGTCAAACATATTGTGTTTCCAATTCCATCACATTGTATATATTTTTTATAAACTTCAAATGTTTTCCTACCATTTATGGTGATGTTAGATGATGCTTTGAAAAATAAAATATAAAACTAGCAATCGTACGTGAAATGTACGATGGAAACGTCGAAGGGGATCTATCAAAGATGTTAAATTTGCGAGGGATAAGTAAAGGGAGAGCAAAAGGGGAGAAGAAGAAGGGGTTCAAGGGTGAAGAAGTGGAAGGGGGGGAAAGTGAAAAGGGGAAAATGTGATACATGCCTTTAACAATGACAAAACATTTGTGGGTAATGAATGAAGGAGAAAATGCATGTTCTGTAAGATGTAGAGGAAAACTTCTGTAGAGATTAAGGACTGGTCGAACAATACTGCTAACATGAATAATTGTGTCTAATTTCAACTTCTTGTAGAATTTTTTAGGCACCATTTAAGTTTCAAGTTAGAGTATTTGAAACAAGTAAGCTGATGCATGGATAATCATCAACAAGTGAGCTTTCCGAATTGATGGTCAAACAAGAGAAATTACCGATGTATATTGTTTTTCTATGGCTTTAAGGTTGTGAATTAGATGATGTTTAATTTGGAAGCTAAAACAACATCGTGACTGGAATTTTGGATATTAAATTGAAATATCTTCTATGGGATATCGCTAAAAAACACATAAATTAAAAATAAACTGCAACAAATAGAAGATCTTTTTTTTTCCGTAAATACTCAGCTAGGGTAGCGAACTGTATTTTATTTATTTTTCTAAAAATATTTTTCCAAAACATATGAAAATTTGTAGTAATATTTCTATGATAATAAATAACCCTAAGACAATATATTTGGAATTTTTTAGATCATATAAGACTACCAGAAAATCACAGAAAAACCCTAGACAGCTAGAAAACCTTAAAAATCCATATCTTCCCAAATATATATGGGTAGATTCTAAATTTTTTGAAATAAAATCTATAAATAATATGAACGAAAACCCAATTGCTAGTCCTTGAAAAAACACACTGAAAACCATGAATTTAATCTCTGAAAATCAACCTTGAATTACTTCAAAATTTACAAGCTAGGGTGGATCTTCCACCACTCAAGAATGCCCTGGTAGCTAGGAATAGATCTCTCACCACAAAAGATAGGGTTCTTGTGGGATTTTACTCCATAATCTAGTAAAATAAAATAGCAGTTGCTCAAAGGAAATCATAAGTGTGTATGCAATAATAATAACTTTTTCTCCTCCCAATCTCCTTTTATAATTTTCCCCAAAATTTTTGGCCCAAGAAACCTAAGTTTACCTTTAAAAAATAAAGCAACTTAAGTTTTTTTCCTCCCCCAAGTCACCATAGGGACATAAGTGACCCCCCAAAAATTATATAACATTAAAGTGTTATTAGTCACTCTCCTGATGTCAAAACATAAGGTATTAACCCCACCAAGTCACTTAACACCCATTTCAATGCAAGAACATTAAAAATAAGTAAGGTGGAATACCCAATAGCCTCTAAAGTCTTTAGCCCCTTAGGTATTACCAAGGCTAAGAGTAATGAAAAACCTCCAAGGCCAACTGCTCAGAATTGGGGACATTAAAATCCTCCCCTTCTAAAAAATGTTTAACCCCAAGCATTATCTTTTCATGTTACAAAAGATGAATACCACAAATTAAGTTTCTCCACCTCACCCTACAGTCAAAGAAATATCGGTGTGATCCAAATTAGCCATGCAACCCCATGTCATCATCATGACCTCCATGTTCTATAAGGAACAATGTTGTCTATGAAGTATAATGATGCCCAAAACAACTCTCCATTGATACTAACATCAGGACTGCCAATCTGATACCAACATCATATGACCACTCTCTACTTTTCTAATCAACTTGTGAAATAATTTGTATATGAAAAAATTGTGATAACTCTCCCACATGACCCACACTCGTATGAGAGTAAGGATTCCCATAATGTATCTCAATTTTTGCTATTGGGGAAAAATCCCAAGACTCTAGTAAATTGTCAATTGATAATGTTAACTCTACATAATTCACCTCCTGTGATGAGTGTGAACCTACAACATAACCAGGTAACTGAGTCAACTCCATCCCACCAATGACTATCACATGGGTGAAATTCCAACCATGCCTAGAAGTAGTAAAATATATAGGAGAGTTATCCCCTGTCGAATCAAAAAATGATGAACATGTAAGCTTGTATTTGTAATGATGATAAACCATACATCCCTTTATAAAGCTTAGGATATCCTCCCTTAACCCATGCCATCTGAACCTCTCTGATATGGATTTTTAGTTCTCATCAAAGCTCAAGTGTGTAATTATGCAAGAACAATGCATATGTCGCAATATTTCCATCCTCAACCATGAATCTGACACAAGGTACAATATGCCCTAATAGAATATCATCTCATCCCCAAAACTGTATTTTTCATCCAATACACAACCATATTGAATCTCACAAGTTTGTTGGTTCTTGGAGTACTCAACAAGAAAATGAGATCTCCAGTCTACCAAAACCTCAGATTATTAACATAATGATAAATTTAAATGATCTAAACTCATGACACCAATCTTTGTAACTATCTTACATGCACTACTACTGGTCACACCCATATCCATATGACTCCACATCGGCCCATAGTAAAAAAAACCTCATCATGCCAAAAATTCCTCTCCATTCCCTCATTTCCAAGCACTCTATGTGCTCCTATAGATAATCCCCTCAAGATCACATTCCTTCTCTAAGACATAAATTTCAGCTCCATCGTTCGAAAGTTAGTCCAAAAATCACCAAGAGAGTGAAGCCACTACACTCCTAGTACTATGTTGGTCACTCCCATATAAACAACGTGGAAATCATTGGTAACTATGTAGTTATCCATGGTGAAGCTCAACTATGGAACTCTACATGTGCATCTCATATGGTCCCAATTAGCTATAATTTTGAATCCCTCAAAGTCCTTTGTCTGCAAACCTCATCTTTCAAACAACGATGCATATATAAAGTTTTGACTAGCCCCACTATAAATGAGTACCACAAGTCATTGAACCTGTATAGCTCCTCTAATGTTGAATGCCTTATACATCGGAGTACTAGACAATGTCGCTATAATCTCCAAAGGAAATTCTCCTCCTCCTGCTCCATATCAGCACTATCCAATATAAATCCATCTCCATCATCTATCTCATGGATCTCTAACTCCTCACCTCTATCAACCTCACTCTCCTCTAAGACCTAAATGAATTGAGCCCTCCCTTTCCCTTTAAAATCATGCACCTGAGCCCAAGGGGTGTGGCAATTGAAACATAATTTATTTCAGCTCAACTCTTCCCTAAGCTCTCTAGAAATGACTGTCTTCTTTGCCACCTCCTACCTCTATAGAGGATCCTTCTGTTGAAGTTAATCTGATCTAGATGGAGATTCCATTTGCTGAATTCAAGGTGGAAACCTCGACTTTCGAGTGTCTAACACCAAATCACGTTCTCTCCTAATAGCCTCATGTATGGAATAATGCTCAAATTCCTTCACAAATATAGCTAGAGAATTCATCAAACATGTTGTGAAAAGTGAGGTCAACCTCATCTTCGAAACATCAGGAACTATGACTGATAATATCTAAAAATCTATAATTTACTGATCTAAAGAAGATGTCTGTCATAAGTGAGTCAACTCTCTACAATACTTGTCAGTGTCCCTCCTATCAAATTTTCTCATCATCCTCTGTGTGAATCATGCATAAGTATTAATATGTATGTGCCCTTGTGTAATTAGCCCATGTTGCCACCAGTCATGTGCCTTTCCCTCAATATTTATGATGGAAATTTTAATTGCATCCCCCTCGTGGATAGGATTCAAGTCAAAGTAGGTCTTCAACCTTTGAATCTAGGACTATGTGGTACACTTCTTAAAACCATCGAAGTGTGGAATGAAATTATTTCCAAATCTCCTCTTTAACTTAGGTATCTATAGCTATTGATCCCTCTTGGGTTTATGACAAATCCTCATTGTGTAATACTTTATGAAAGGCATATTATCGCTAAATCCCTCACTCAATAATTGGTAAATTTTTGAACCAGAATCCTCATCCAAATCAGTTGATGGTTGGCTTACCGGTGAAACTTTTGGATCGTTCAAAAAGGAAGGTTCATGGAGTCCTAAAGGCTTGGTAGTAGAGTGAGGAGATAGTTGGCTGAATTTTAATTTTCCCCTCTTTGAACCATGTGTCCCTAGTTACTAGGTTCTCCCCTTTCTTTATGAGTATCAATCATGCCTTGTGCCAATCTCTTAGTGAGTTGTATCAAATAAATATTAGTGGTTTCCTACTACTTCACCATGTAAGTGAATAAGTGCTTCATCAAATCCACTTCACATTCTTCACTGTCACTCATATTTTCAGCCCAATAGGATACAGAAAAAAACACTCTAATAACACTGAAATATCTGATGTGGGATATAACTCAAAAACACACAAATTAAAGATAAATTGAACAAATAGAATATTTGATTTTGGCCTTAAATACTCAGCTAGGGCAATGAACTGTTTTTATTTATTTTTCTCAAAATATTTGGCCAAAACATATGAAAGTTTACAAGAAGCTTTCTATGATAATAAAGAACCCTAGAATAATGTTCTTGGTATTTTTTGGATAATATAAGACTACCAGAAAATTATAGAAAATTTCAACAAAACCCTTGTCTAAAAACCCTAAAATTAATCTATGAAAATTAGCACAAAATTAGTTCCAAATTGACAAGGAAGGGTGGATCTTACACCACCCAATAATTCGATGCTAGCTAGGAATGTATATCTCACCATCAAAGCTAGGGTTCCTATGGGATTTTACTCCACAAAATAGAAAAAGTAGACAACAGTTGCTCAAAGGAACTAATGAGTTTGTATGCAATAATAATCTATTTTTCTCCTCCCAGTCTCCTTTTATAATTTTACCCAAAAATTGTGGCCCAAGAAACCTAAGTCGGCCTTTAAAAAATAAAGTAACTTAAGTTTATTTTCTCCCCCAAGTCGCCATAGGGACATAAGTTTCCCAAACAAAATAATATAACTTTAAAGTGTTATTAATCACCCTCCTAATGTTAAAACATAATGTTTCCCCCCACTAAGTCACTTAACATCCATGGTAACACAAGAATATAACAAATAAGAAAGGTGGAATACCCAATAGCCTCTAAAGTATTTAGCCCCTTCAGTATGACCAAGGCTAAGACTAATGAAAAACCTTCTAGGAAAACAACTTGGAATTGGTAGCATTACATAAATACTCTCATATCTGAAAAAGTTTATTATTTTGGGAGTCATCTCTACTAGGGTTTCTTCCTTGCAAACTTGTTATTCTGTTGGATTTTTAGGCTCTCTCGAATATTAATACCATTGTTTTAACTAAGGTTTCTCACCTGTTGGACGCCCCTATATAATGACCTCTCCCTCTTCAAGCTTGTTTATTATAACCGTGGTTGGAGATAGTGGAGCTCTAATCAATTGCATCACCTTCAAAAAATCCTCATAAGTTCATCTCGAAGGTCTTCCATAAGGTAATAATTATCCTCCTAATGTTGTTTTACCTATTATTGAGTTTAATTCTTCCTGTCAATGGTTGGAATAATTTTGTGTCATTAGGTATTTTTTGGGTCGCATCCCCTCTAAAAGCATGCTCAAATCCTTGGTTAATACGGTCCGGACTCCTCATGGGGTCTGGATCGATAACATCCAAAATATGACTAAAGGATTCTTCCTTTCTTTCTTTTATGATATATGTAATTCCCCCAACATTTTGGCCCAATACACCACCTAGTATGTTTGCAACTCTTTTTTGGTCTTGTATCCATGGATCAAAGACTTTTTGGTCACTGAGTATGTTGCACTTAAATTACACGTAATGGTAAAATTTCCTAGCCTACCTTTTCCTTATGTCCATTTTGTGCATTAGATTACTTCTTCTGTTGTGAGGGTGGTCTTCCTCGAACTAGAGCAGTTTTACAATACTCGTCCACATATCCATGTTTGTATTGAGGTACATATTTCTCAAGACTTGAAATATTTTTTTGTAATCTAGATGGGAGAAAGGTGTTATTCCCATCGTATTCTGTATATCAACTTTCCTAACAATTTCTTCTGCTACTAGGAAGGCCTATGATCATAAGATCAAGGACTATCCTCTTAATGTTCCTCACAATTTTGTAGTTGCTAAAGAAGCTTCTAAATAAACCAAACACCTACATGAGAAAGGTTAGAAAATAGTGGGGGCCTAAAAAAATAAGAATAAAAATCAGCAATCCAATGCCTCTAGGTCAAATGGTCAACATGAACCAACTATTAAAGAACAACCCCATAGTTCGTAAGTTAAGGAGCCAACTCTTGCTCCTAAAGAACCAACTCATGCTACCAACTCATCTTTCTAGTTACCAAAATAATCAAGCATGCCTAAGGTGGCCTCAGTTCTCATGGACCAGATAAATTATTTTTATAATGTCAAAATGCCGTAACCTTCATCGTTGCTTTTAACAAACATCTCACAGGGGCCAAGGAAGAGGTCCTAAAGTCCTTTTTGCATCTCTCAAGATCATAACCCGATGTGTAGTTTGGACTCAATATAAGAGGAATATAATATCGCATATGACGAGGAAAAGAGAAATCTTCAGGCTTTTTTTTAGCATAGCACTACTCAATTGCTGCAAAAATGGTTCGACGCCCTTGATGGTTAGGATGCTAAAGGCATGGATGTTTACTAATATCTCCCGTGAATTTTTTTATCTTGGAATGTTTAGGATCTAACAGACTCCTGTCGTTAGTATGTTGTTCATGAAACTCCGCAAATATTTACCAATTTATTTATTTTTCTTTTTGCAAGAGGTGAAAATTATAGGTTTTCAGTTACATGTCCTTTGTAAATCCATCTAGCCTAACATCTTGGCCTTCTACAATAATCATGAAGAAAGGCGTTGGTGTTTAATTTTTGTTTTAGCTCCCAAATTTCAGCTCTTGTTGATTAACCATGGCATTGACCCCAAAAATGGTGCCATATATGTCCTATTTAATGTTGACGACCTCCCTTTTGGCCTCATTAATAGATACACCTCGGATGATGCTACTGAAAGGTCTGATCTTTAGCGATGAATAGCTTGAACAATTTCTAATGCTTATCGGGTCATAAGTTACAATTTTAATATGGTTGAGTCACCCACTGAAAAATGCGGCCACATGTTGATGATATTGATATCTAGTGAAATGGAGGCGTGGTTTTTAATACGGAATATGGTTGGGTTTTATGACCCTAATTCTTCTCACTCTCCCACTTTTGAATCTTGGCTCACCTTGTCCAACCTTTGAGGAGGTTTGGATCATGTTCTTAAATGGATCGATAGATCCATGCTGTCATCTCAAGAATGTTTTATTTTGATAGTATTTATTCCATACTAGCTGAGGTCATGCCTAATTTTGTACTATCTTATCATTCCCCAATACCATTTTGTATCACTTGGCATGATAAGCGTGCTTTTTTTTCATAAAGCCCAATTCTTTCTTAATACTGTCTTGATGTAGCATGGTCCCACACTCAATCATATCAATCGTGTGTGGATCTTATCTCCATGGCTAAGTCATTGTAAGAACTTTTATCCACCTATGCATGTCAGGTGGAATCAAGGGTGGGAGGACGTTATAAATCAAACTACTAGATTCCTTAGAATCTGACATATAGTTGGCCAAAATGAAATGTCTCTCATACTCCATTAACACCTCCACTCTTAGCTGAGAGGTGGTGTTTCTTCAGGGAAACTCCTTCTCTAAAAATATACAACTTCAAGTTACAAAACTTTTCTATCAATTTCAAATTGTTGATAATTACAACCCTCATGGAGCTCAAATCTGTTGCCTCATGCATTGTCTTAAAATTGGCGACCGAGTCTCGAAAGAATTATTTATTTCTCTCAAAGCCAAAAATCCTTTTCAACAAATTTGGAAAATATTTGATGGCGGAGCTCAGGTCACTGACCCCTAACCCATGCTTTAAGTATTTTTGTGACACTATAAGCTAGTCTTTCAGGCTTAGTAACCCTCTGCTGATAGACAAGAAGCCCTTGAAAAATGTCTAGTTGTTTTGTCGTGTAAGCTTTTCCAAGTTGAAAAGGTGGTGTGCAACTAAATGATCCATGTTTATGACCTCCATGATGCATTCATGTAAATGGATAATGATAAGGCCTTGAGATACAATGGTTTCCCCTGCCAATTCTATAAATCGTTATGAGGTTCACTTGGGCAAGACCTTATTCAAGTCTATCTCGAGGGGTTTCAAAACCAATAATTGTTGGCATGTGTCAAAAATGGGAATATTAACTTCATCTCATAACCAAGGCATCCAAATAAAATTACCTATTTGGGGCCTATCCTTTGTTAAATGTCTCCAAAAAATCCACCAAAGTTGTGGTTATGCGACTTCATAATATTCTCCCCACCTTAATTCAACTAGAACAAACTAGGTTCATTAAAGGGCGCTACATCTTTGACAACATCATTTTTGTATGGAAAGGCATGAAATGGACTCACAAATCCAATCAATCTGCTATGTTCATTAAAATTAATTTTAAGAAAGCTTATGATCGGATTGAATGGTTGTTTATCCTTGTCATGCTTCAAGACCTTGGTTTTGACCCGATTTTTATCCAATTAGTTGGAATGTAATTTGCTAATGCCTCTGCCCAAATCACTATTAATGGTTTCATCTTTGAATCCTGCGAAATGTTCTGTTTCATTTGAAAATGGTTCCCGTTAGAGCCTATGCTCTACTTGCTTGCTGTCGAAGGTTTTGGGTGTTTTCTAGCCCATGCCAAAACCCAAGGAATCGTTATGGGAATATCATTGCATTCTACAAAAAATTCTCAATTGCTTAATGGTTACTTTGTAGATGATTCCTTTCTCATTCTCATTGAGGAAAAATCTAATATCCATAATACCATGCACTACAATTATATTTTTTTTAGTGTTTGGTTCTTTCATTCAATGCCAGAAAACTCTGTGCCACCAACAATCCTTCCTCTCAGCACCCACATGGCTAGCCTCTTTTGAGTGTAAGATTCTTGCACATGGTGAAATGTTTAAATTTATTGGCATTCCTTTTTCCTTTAAAGCTTCATCGGATGAGAAAAATATTTGGATTATTGGATTACCAGACCTTTGTCCTTGGCAGGAAAATTCCAAATTTATTCTAAAGTACTTATGGTCATGCACGTTTACAATTGTTCGTGTTGGGTTCCTTCTAGAGCCTCTATTTAGAAGCTGGAAAAACTCCTCGAAGGATTTATTCGGTCCAACACATCCATTGGAAAAGGTTTTCATCGAGTGGCTTCGGAGACATGTTTCCTTCCCCACAATTATGGGGGTTTAGGCATTATTCACATACAATGCCAAGGGTAGGCACTCTGTGTAAAATGGATTGTTAGATGCATCATAGGATAAGAAGCATGGAAAGTGCTTCTGGGCCATGACATTGAAGAAGGTTCACCTTATAGCTTCCTTGCATGAAAAGGTTAGGGGTTTTTTCTCTAGTGCCTATTAAAGTGGTTGGCACTTTTGTGCTAAAAATCATGGGAATGCATCAAACCTTGTCTTCAATGGAAAGGTGATGGTTTTTGTAATGGGATCTCCATTAACAATCATTCTCTCTGGTGGTCTCTGATATTCTAGACTCATGATAATTGTTTCAAAGATATTCTAGGGATTCCTGCATCAAATTTTTTAAGCATGGAATTTACAAAATCTAAAACTTATTCTATAAAAACTTTCAATCCTAGTATCAGTGGCTGAGCTTAAAGACTAGTTTTGGCTAGCTAACCAAGATTAGGATAGTATTAATGAAGTGATAAATTTGGTCCCTGATCATATGTTATACAAACTGGTGTGCTTCTCTCACCCCTGGTGGATGGACTTGAAATGTTATGTTGATACCCCAAATTGTAATTATTCAACTAGTAAAGGATACTACTTAATTTTGCCTCATCTTCCCATGGTTGAAAAACTGAACAGTTGATGGGCAATTCATTCCACTTCGTCTTCCTGGAATCAATGATTTGACACTATCTGGTCTATTTGTGTGGAGCCTAAAATTTCCTAATTTATCTGGTGTGTTTTACATTAAGGTCTTACCATGCGGTCTCAACTTATTAAAATTGAGATCCTGGCTCCCAAGTTCTCATTCTACAACCACTTGGAAACTTTAATGTATCTCTTCTAGTTTTTTCTAAAAACACATCTTGCTTATAATTGGATACACTCATTTTTCTCTCCTCTCAGACTGCAATGCTTTAATTGATAGCATATCCTTTTAGGAGATAACCAGTAACTACTACCTATGCTCACCTAGATTTGGCATGTTTTAAGATGAGAAATTTTATTTTTGATATGGAAAGAAAGAAATGTTTTTTCCTTTATGGATTTTGAAGTTGATAAAAAAAATTCAGTGTATAACAAATATATGGTTATCTCCAATGTGCTACTTTAGATTCAAGTTAACGCTAACAAAGTTGCTTTCGAGGTGGAAAATCTTCATAATCAGTTGTGAAATTGGGATGATTCTTCGTGTAACGTCACCCAAGAGCCATTCTTCTCATATTGTTACTCCTCTCCACATCTCAACGGTGTTCTTTCATCTTGTCTCAGTACTCGCCCCGCCCTCAACAATGGAGGATTCATTTGCCACCATCTTGTTAGGAAGGTTGTGGTCTCCCCTGCTCGCCAACATGGTTGGGAAATTTCAGATGCTAGAAAGGAATTCCCATGTTCGGGCTGGTTAGATGATCATGATTCTCCTACTTAACGAATGTTTGTTCTTGTTTCTTAATTTTGTGCTCTGATGGTTTCCTAGGCATTGCCTAGACTGTTTGTGCTCTGATGGATACAATCTATGGTCCACTTTATAGTTTTGATCTTGTTTTAAAGCCTCACATCAATGTAATTTGTATTTTACAGGGCCAAAGTAAATAAATAGAAATTCCATAAGTTCCAATATTTAGGACCTGATTGGAATGTCTACTTCTAGTCGAACATTTTGGCCCCCATTTCTAGCTTGCATGACGTTTAATTTGTTAAAAATGTGAAGATGTGAATAGAAATTCAGAAACAAAAAGGTTATAATTAAAACCTGACATGTCTTACGCCTAATATACCAATTAGATTTTTCATACCAAAATAACATCTGTTATATGTGCTCCAATGTAGAATACGAGGTGTGTGAACAACCATAAATAATTGAAGCCCTCAAACAAATAGTCATATCAATGAAAGGTATATTCTATTTATCAGTCAAGCTTACCATTTTTTGATTTTATGTCATAAAATATTTTTATTGGAGGGCATTTAATTTGATAAGTTAGATGTAGACATGAATGGAAAGTTAGAAATTAGAAGGTTGGAATTAAATAAATGAATGCCCAACAACTATTTCACAGAGTATATTGCTCCCACTAAAATGATATATGTTATTTTTGATCCACTTAATTGCCTCAAACTCATGCGCATTATTCATGTGAGTGAAATGTGAGCTTAAAGGGACCAAAATAAAAATCGATGAGATTTCAATAAGGTATAAGTTTTAAATTTCCCTACGCATGCAAGACAGAAACAGACCCAAGGCACACCTGCAAAATGTCAACCACCATCGCTTTTGTTACCTATAACCCATGCTTTTTCCGTTGACATGGTCATTGATAGCGAGGTTATGGACAATTAAATGTCATTGAAAAGGTAAGCCAATCCGAGTATGTAAATTCCTTCAGCGTTACTATTAATATTTCTAAAACATTATCATATAGCAAACGTCTCTTTGATATGATATTGTTAGTATGTTACTACACTACAAAGTACATGAATTTTAATTTGATTTGACTGGGAAAGAATATTTTTTTATCTTTTTTGTCCTTGTATTTTAAGGAAAAACAACACCAATGATCTATTAAAGGAAAGTTGACATTATCCACATGGATTCTAAGAGGGTGGCGAGCTCTTTTCCTAACTTAGTTTACATGTCCCATTGAGGGCCTTGCCAACTTCTAGCTTTTTCTCTAAATTTCCGCAACATGAAATTTCACCATGGTGCAATATAAATATGGTAAGTTTCAAGTGTATAGCCATGGGAATTGGAAATGGAAAGTGGGGAATTTTTTATAAAAAATTGTTATCCTCTTGTTCCTTATGAGAGAGTATTTTCCTATAATTTAATTTGTGTATATCCAAACTAAAAGAAATAAAAAAGTAAAAATGGATGCAGTTTTACTTAATGGGTTTCATACGAGCCAAGCAAAAAGTGATCATTATCACGAGCCAACCAAAATTAGATCCCAATCAGAGGAAGAGGAATTGAAAGTAATTGTTTGGGAGGTATATGGAGTTTTTTTTGATGCCTTGAGGGAGGCATAAGAGACTTGAGGGAGATATAAGAGACTTGTGTGTGTGTGATTAGTGCACTTAGAGGTTTCTTTATTTGTGATGCTTTGGGAAGCACATGTAGTTGTTGGTGATGCTTTGGGAGGTATATGGAATTTTTTTGTGATGTTTTGGAAGGTGTTTGGTGTTGGTTTTATGATTTATGTGTACTCTTGTGAGTCGGGTTGTGTTTTATGATGTTGAGGATTCATGCTCCTCATTTTTTGCATGATTTTGTTTCCATCTTGACACTATATAGCTATAGTTATTGTCTGAATTTGTGTGAAACCTTTGTATGTGTATTGTTGGCAATTCTGTATTGTTATAGTATGCTTATATTATGAGTACTATTGTGTCAGGCATGTGTGTGTGACATCTACTATGTTATGTGGACTGTGTATGTTCCTTTCAATGGTTTGGTTGAGTTTTTTTGATGTGATACAATTGTGTGGGTATATAGCAATATTTTGTGAGGACCCGTAGTGTTGTTTTTGGGCAAAGTGTAGTATTGTGATGGCATTTTTTGTTTGGCACCCATAAAAATAAACAAACTAAAATCTAAAATAATGAAATATTAAGAGCTTGAGATTGATACATATTCTTAAGGGAAAAGAGTAAACAGGTAATAATATAAATTAGAACTACCAATATTCATAGAACATTAAGAAATTGTCAAACCTTGCCTTCTTCCTTGTGGTCACCCTTTGGCAACAAGTATCATTTCATTGATGACATGAGCCGTTGATTTTTTCCTCCTTGCTCATGAGTACCCTCTTTTAACCTTGACATTACATCACATCGAGGACAATGATCTTATAAGGGGAGGGAGATGTGGTTCTGTGTATGAAAAAATATATAAATTATTATTTAACTAAATTAAATTATTAAAAGAATGGTGGGAAATGAGTGTGTTTGATTGGCAGTGGGTGAAATAAATTATGGAACCCATGTGGAAGCACATGTTCTCCCTGATAGGGAAATGGGTTCCTCAAAAAATTTTAGACCTATCACTTTCATTGCATAATTATTCAACCACTTTATTATGATCCCCAGGGCAGTAGCCATGTCAAAACCTAGTTAACATTATAATTTAGCAATGACTAGATAGTTGGAGGCTTTTAACATGTACAAGATATTGTAGGGACTGCGCTAAAGGGATATATCACGTTAAAAATCCACAGGGCCATAAGGGAAGGATATAGCCCTATCTTTTTCTTCTCACTCTGTAATACAACGCACAAACATTGCTCTCTAAATGCTTCACTAGGAGAGAAGTAATATTGACTTCTTTTGTACTGGTGTGCAAGTGGGTAAAGGTTCTATGTGATTTGATACTTATTACGTGTGAAGGTGGTTGGAGCAGACTTTGCAAAGATTGGAATTTTATAGGTTAATCTATCTAGGCCTCCCAATAGAAATATATGCCTTGCAGAACAGTTTATTACAATTTCTTATCAAAATGTCAATTTTCTCACTTTTACAATGCTTAACTAGACAAAGTTATTTTTCAGTGCGTTATTCATGTACTTGATTTTAGGGCAGAAGTAGACCCTTCAACAAATTGGATCCCTAGTGTTATTGATAATTGTTGCCTTGCTTCTTAGGATTGGACAACGCTCTACCTTTGGTGGTCAGCATCATAGTGATATACCAGAGATATCTGTATCAGGCTAAAGAAAAGACAACTAGAGGTAATTGTCTCAAGTTTCTTAAAAAGGATAGATATATTTGGGTCTTTTTTTCTCTCTATGGTTAAAATTGAGCATGGATATTGGAAAACATACCATACATAACCTACAAAGATAAATACTATTCATTTGGACATACAAGGTTATGCAATACATTTATCTGTAGTGGGAGGAATTGTTGAACTTGACTGTAAAATAGATAATCTTAGAACAAACTCTCAGCTGTAGACAAAACATTAACATATTCAATATTCAAAGTCAAACTACAAAAACATTTGAAAATTATTAGGAGAACCATTGGAGAGGAAATTTGTTAGATGTTGTTGTTGCTCATGATTTGGCAGACTAGTATGTCAAAAAAAGTAGAAGTTTTCAACTGGGACATGACTTGTTTGAAAAGATAACCAAAATATTTTGGTGGCTCCGATGGTCACTCGGGAAGTGTAAACAAATAAATCAAACCGTTATAGGGCACACTCAGGTTAGAGCTTTGGATACACCCCATATGGCTACAAGCAAGTGCAATTGATGGGTGCAATTTCAAACTCCCCAGCTTCCGCCTCTCTAGTTCAATTTTTAGGCATGGTTCATAGAATTAATAGTTTTAAATAAACTTGTTTTCAAAACAAAATACCTCATACTGTAGCTTGCTTAATTAAAATATTCCTTGGTAGACAAGCATAAACTCAAACCCTCATTCTGAGATGATGTAAAAAACTTCCTGATGAAACTTGATTGCTACAATACCCTTTTTTATTGATGAGTTGAAGCTGAGTTCCCTGTAAATATGTCGACCACTCTCTTGTGAAAACAAATAAATCAAAATTTTTGAAGACTTGCAAAATAACCTTCCTAACACTGGAACGGAGATGTTAAGTTTCCTAAGTGTACCTTGTTATGTGAGGAGTCACTTCTATCCTTGAATCTACCTCGAATGATCATTTTTGATCATTTTGACGCCCTTCTAGGAGCCTTGTTACACTGTTTTCTAGCTATAGAATGATGCTAAATTTAAAAATTTAGGTTTTGTATTGGCTCTCTATTTGAATTGTGAGAAATGAAATGCCTATCTGCCTTTGCAAATCTCTATTATTTCTCCTAGATAATTACCTGGAACCTTTAGTTTTTGGAAAAACACTCTTCTTTACAGTTTGGAAATGACATTTTGTAGGCATCTGGTCGCGGTTTGACTGGGTCAAACTGGACCAATTATGATAGGTGGCTCCAGAAAACTTATCACCATTTGAGAACTGCTTTGTAGTTCTCTATCGCATCGACTCTGGTGAATTATCCATATATAGGGGAACTTGTAGGAAGTTTCTTGTTTCTCATTCATCCATTGAACATCAGTTTTAGACATGGTTTTCTGATCCCTTGAGTTGAATTTTGATCATTTACAACTATGTTAACTATGACCGATGGCCTTGGAAAACTAGCCGCCAATCGTAAACCATTCGCCAGTTCTGAATCTCATCAATTCCTATGTATTCTTGGTGTACAGAAGGACAAGTAGAAGCTTACCCATGGTGTGTTTGCTTATAAAAGGACAACATTTGTAAGTGGTTTCTTCACCTCCGAGCCTTTACTGAACATTTTTACAACTAGTAGGATAACATAAAAAAGAAAGTTGTAGGACCCCTATTGGGTTGCAAAACCATTGTGGAAACTTGTAATAAATTGCTTGAAACTCTACTGTGTGACGTTTTGTGTGAAATTGAACTTTTGGTGAAATATTGTGTCTCTCTCTTCCCTATTTCTTTCTCTCTCACTTGTTAACAAATGAAGTGAACTGAAATGAAATAAATGTGTGTCTCTAACCTTTTCCTTTCGAGTGCAAATTATTAATGTTATTATGTAAATGGGAAACTAAAAATGATAATTATGCTAGACTAGGGTGGATTTCATTCCATTTATTAATCGTTGATATCATGCTCACATGGTTTTGCAGGATGGAAGTAAGATTTCAAAAAGGCATGGCATAATTCATTACTTATTATTTTAATTTATATATTTTATTGGAAAATGTATATATGTCTAATGTAGTTGCAATGTAACATAAAAGTTTATATTTGAAATTTTGTAATATGCATGAGATGCTACTTTTACGAATTCCTTGGGAAATATGCATTTAATCTTATGTTTCATTTTGTTTCAGATTTATGTATATTTAACAAAAAAAAAGAAAAAGAAAAGGGGGTTGGATATATATGTTAAATGAATTTGAATTTAAGATCTTGTAGTGCATTTCTAGTGTGTAATAGATGATTTAATAATTGGTGTTGTGTTTCTTACCTTGAAATGTAATAAAGGAATCTAACAACAACAATCAACCCTAGTACAAGATTCATGCAATACTTGTCTTTATTTGTGATCCTTCTTAGCGTAGAAGAAATTAAAACCATAGAATGAATTATTTTTTTTGCTTGATGGAACATGGCACCATGAAGAGGTAATTCCCTTCTCCATCGTCGAATGAGGTTTGGTCTACGGAAGTGAACAGAATGATATAACAAAACGACATAGAGGTAATTAATATTCATATTGATTACAAATGGCGATAATAATAAGATATATGTAATTTCCGATCAACCATTCGCTTAATAATATCATTTTTATCATTATTTTATTTTATTTTATTATTATTATTATTTTTAATTTTAGGACTAAACCAAAAAAATATTTATAATTCATAATAATAATGACGGACAGTCAAGCTTGACGATCTAAGGACACGATTTTCCCTTAATAAGAATATCGTAAAGGACGTATCTAGGGCCAACAACAGAAAATAACGACATGACATAAGCAGACATGATGAAGAGGGAGAATGCTGAATATTTCCTGCGACAAGGGAGAAGCCAACAAAGATAAAAAGAAGCATAACAACGTTCAACGCTTAGCAACAAGGTCACCGAAGTATTAACAGGTGTAATGTCGAACGGGAAATTTTTATTTGTATTTCATGTGTGAGAAAAGTGATGTATTTGAAATTCTTTATGGGCAGGGGGAATTCGATATGTCAAATATTTCATTAGTATCATGTCATGGAATGTTCGAGGTTTGAAAAATCCCTAACAAAAATTCTCTTTTCATTTATCTTGCTAATTAATTAGCAATTTAGATATGATTTGTTTACGGGAATTTGGCATTTTTTTTCCTTAAAACACTCTAACCTGTATTGCACCATATTTTACGTATTTTCACATGTAGCATATTGAAGGCAGAGCTGGTGCTAACATTTCCATCATGCCGAAAGTTTCGATATTAATCACTACCTCGAGCCAGGACCCCAGTAATAAGGATGTGTGGGTGATTATGAGTATTAATGACCTTTCTTTTGGTATTATTAATATTTATGCCCTAATGATAATGTTGACAGTTTTTGCACTTGTGCAAAAATGGGAAACTCAAAACTTTGTTACAATGGATAGCCTTGGTGAAGTATACCTAAGCTAAGGGAATTTACATAAGATTATTTTGTTACTGTTTATTTGTGAAAGAGATTAAGTGAAATCTGTAGCTATGTGTGATGTTACAATATGTAACATATCACATAGTCTATAATTTCACGAATATCCTCATCAAAAGAACACAAGCCCCAAAGGACAGCTGTGTTATCTTGATGAAGACACCGGATTAGAGAGTATGTGAGGTGTATAGTTTTGGAATAGTAGACAGAGTGGTAGTTTTCAAGTAATCAGATTCACGGTTATTATCTTGGTGCCTATTAAATTTATTATCCTATGTTCATTAATTTGTTTGTGATTAATGAGATTGCATCCATCTACGCTTTCATAAATGATTACAACTGACTCCTTTCCTACTACTTACGTCAAGAAAATACTAACAAAAAAATGGTGACAATAATGTCTAAATGTAAGTAGCAGGAAGGAGTCAAGTTGAAAGGCAGAGGCTAAGACAGTCAAACAACATACAAGGAGGCACATCTCATTCAATGGTTATGCAGTGAAAGTTACAGGTATTCACTTTAAGATTATCCCTTATGTTAATTCATTTTATTGAGATATTGAGTTTCCTACATCGTTGTACAATAAAAGGAAAAATGAATGTAGAAAGAGATAATCAATTAATTATTTCAATTTAATTATTTATTCATAAGCGATCATAAGTTTTCCCACTCAAGCCGTGTGATATGACTAAATGCCTCATCATATACATGGAAATGAGAATACTACATGTGCTAAAGAAACAGAGTAGAGGAGTAAAAATGAACCCATCATTGCCTATCTGTCTTCTATCCCTGCTCCTCATCATCTCCATCTCCATCTCAACTCTTCCATCTTTCACTTCCATCTCCATTTTCTTTTACCTGCAAGGGAATAGTAGTATCTGTCAAATTTTGAGCTAAGGGTACAATGTTATTCCAATACTCATGTTCTAAAGCAAATACATATTCTAATTTCAATGTATCTAATAGTAGTTGAAGGAAATAAATATAGAAATGCATGACACAGGATGAGAAAGAGATACAGATAGGCTAGCAACAAAGGAAAAAGTAGAGTACATTAAGTGAAATGAATGGTAAGAGAAAATCAAAGAAGCTAAGGATTGTGTTAGAAAAGGCAGAAGCTGGAGTAGCTTGTAAAAGAAAAGGATGTGGAAAATAGCACATGAAGGAAGTTGGAAAAGAACTTGTAGAAGAAGGAAAGAAGAAGAAATAAACCACATGGATACAAGAGAGGCCAAAAATCCTATTTATTTCTAACTTATTTCTGAATTTCATAGAAACAGATTGTAACATTGAATGAAATCAATTTATATGGTTAAGAGGAAAGCAGTGAATAAAAGGGAATAAGCATCAGTTTCAGATGATTTGTAGGAAGCATTAAGCATCAAAATGGGTCAAGAAAGACATACTTTTCAAATCAAGATTGGAAATCTGAAAAGGGATAGAGAAAAGAGGATTCTGAAATTTTTTGCTAGAGTCTCCCCTTGTAAAATTGACTTTTGATTTAAAACAAAATTGAAATACATGTTTTTTAAGCTACTACATGCTTTTCAAACTATCTGAGCTTCAAAGGGAATAAAAACAGTCAAGAAAAGTACATGTTTCATCACTTCTAAGTTGATATCATGACCAAATGAAACATACAGGTATTCCAGATTTTCAGCATGCTACAGCTATCAAAAGTTCTTTTTAATTTCCAAATTCAAGTGTGAATCAAAGGGCAACTACTTCACAATTTTCAGAAGTTGCAATGAATCCAGTAAAGCCAGCATGGACAGCTCATTCAAGTAATCAGACAAGCAAGAGAGATGTTTATATCTTTTTAGAATGGTTAAATCATAAGAATTTTGATAGAGAAGGATTCTGGAAATTTTTTTCCAGAGTTTCCCCTTACAAAATGGAATTTTCTAGAAAAATAGAAATGATATTTTAATGCAAAATTTGAAATACAATTGCTTCCGTGACTTCTAAAAAAGGAAAAGTCATTACAGAAAAGGAAAATAGGTATTTTCTTAATTTTCCAGAAAAGGAGCATCTATTTCATTATACATAAAGGAATGCTATCATGTTTCCAACAAAGAAATAGTATACAATTTCCATAAAGTCATTATTCCAAGTGAACTCTCAAAGCTATAGAATATGAAATATGATATTCATGTTCCAACTGAAGAAATAAGCTTAAAAGCTGAACAAGTATTCAATCAAAGGATGCTTTCCAGAATAGAGTTCAACAAGTCAAGCATGCATCTACAGTGAGAAATTACTCAAAAACAAGCATTTTTACCTCTACAAAATGAAGGAACGAGTCATAAATTACAAATATGCATCTACAGGAAGGATGGAGTGGATTCCCAATACATAATTTGACAAGTACCAAAGGAACTTTTGCAGTCAAATTTGAAATAAAATGGTTATATCTACAAAAGGTAGTCCAAGTCCTTTACACTTCTTTTACACTTGCAAATAATCAAGGGTTATAGTTTTCTCATTGCATGAAGAGAAAGAATTTACAAACTATGCATCTACAGAATGGAGGAGTAAATGACAAACTACCAGGTATGTATCTATCAAAAGAAGAACAGACAGAGTTTGAGTATAAAATGAGAAACAGAAAAACAATTAACACTTCCAAATAATGAGCCATATCTATAAATATCAAACTCATGCACAGAAAGGAGCCTTAATAAATCAGAGTTTGAAAGTTCACTACAAAAGCAGGAGAGAGACTTCACATGCAAAGTATTTGCGAAGATTATTATTGGTATTTCCATGTTTTAGATTTGCAGAGCTAAAACTCGAGCTCGAAAGGAAAATAGAAAACAATCTTGGAAGTCACCGTGTCCGAGGACGAAAAAAAAACAAACAAGCAAAATGATGGTGGCACTTTCCTCTGCTAACTCGTATTTGAGTTCATTAGCAACTGAATCGAAAAACTAGACAGAAAACTAGAAGCAAGGCAGTCATTCGAATGGTCCACAAAGGATAAATAACAAGTAAATAGATTAAATGATCTTTAGATCATACTCAGAAGAGAAAATCCAATCTACAAGTCGAGCTATAGGAAAGAAAATTTAAAAGAATACCTTCGAGCTCCTCAAAAATTCACACCCAGTCATAATCGAATGGCGTCGAAGGTCTCCAAAACAAAAAATATAGGCTCAAAGACCTCCAAGATCTCCATGATTTCATCTAAAATACAGGGTGAGAAAAAAGTTTGCCAGGGCTTCGCCTATAAAATGAAAAACCAAATAAAATGACCAAGTGTGAAGCCTAACTATATAAACCTTCCATCGAACTAGGGTTACAGAACCCTAACCTATGGTTAAGGATCAACCGATCACCAAATGCCAAGTAGAAGATCGAACGGTGATCGGTTCACACAAGTTCTGAAGTGATAAGCCCCAATTAAATGCCACTGACCATAATTAATGACGGGGTTTGAAACCCTAATTGCAGATGGAGAATTGACGGCATCATGCATGCCAGTACAAAGATCAAATGCCCCAAACACTTCACAAAATCCAAGCCAAACCGCCCAAGGTTGTGTTACCATAGGCTAAAGTTCACAAAAGGGTGAGTCATCATAGGAGGGGGGGGGGAAGCCCAAATGGACCCTCAATTAATCATTACAGGGAACTTTTTCAAAATTCTGAAACTATAACACCAATGAAAAAAATCAAAACACATTATGTGCCATGATCACCGAAAAGGTGAATTATAAACTATGCATGCCAATGACCAAGGGTGGTCCCCTTTTATCAAAAACACATGCAAATTTCCTAGTCCACAAAGGTGGCAACATCCAAAATTTCAAACAAATCAAGGTGGTCCCCACTTCAATTTTATTGTGAAAATATTGCTAAAGGTTGCATCCTTTTTCCTACACACAGGAGATGATATTTTGCATGCCTTCACAACAGGACAGAACATAGAAGATCATACGAGTTTTCATGTGTAAAGAAAGAAGACTTGCCTAGCAAGCAATTATTAATTTTAGCAAACTATTCTCCTTTCTTTCTTAAAAATAGAATATTCAACTTCAGTTTGACTATACTGTATCTAAGGCTGATAATTCCTATTTTTATCACATACTTTGGTTTGTATTATTTTATTCCTTTATTTATTATTAAATAAAGGGTAAAATTAGGATACATGGGCGAGTACAGCTTTTAGGCTATTTTAGGAAGGGGTGAAATTTTGCTATATATTGTGTGCTCTTACAAAGCACAAAAGTGGGGGAATTTTTCAAAGATTTTTCCCATAGACCTTTTGATATGAGCAATGAAGCAATTTCTGCCAGTTTTTCCCTCTGAGTGTGAATTATTCTTTCCTTTCCAAGTTATTCTGTAGTCTTGTGTATGTCAATATTAATCTTGTGAATCAATATTCCCTGATTAATCACTTTACCCTGCTACAAATTCACCATTTCTTGCTAAATATTATCATGCATATTATCTTACTAGTGCTGTTGTGATTTTCCCTTGGCACAAATTAAGTGTTTTACCCTTATTTCCTATAGAAAGTATTAATTGGTTTGTACACCTAAAGAATTCTTCACAAATCAGTTGTGTATGTCACTCAGTCAAGTTCTCATCTCAAATTTGGTGTATCACCTTAGTATTATTTAAATTTATAGTCATCTCTTTCCCTTAAACTCCCAGAAAACAGTTTAGTGAACACCAATAAGGGACCGGCCTTTTAACCTCGAAGGTTTACCTCAAAATAGGTATACCCACAGACCCGACGTGTCCCCATTGTATCTACAAGAGAGAGAGAGAGAGAGAGAGAGAGAGAGAGAGAGAGAGAGAGAGAGAGAGAGAGAGAGAGAGAGGAGAGAGAGAGAGAGAGAGAGAGAGAGAGAGATCTATTGCAGACTTAGAAAGCCTACTGCCATCTCTCTACCGGGTGCATTTTTGAGAGATAACA
The DNA here is from genome assembly GCA_019776745.2 of Taxus chinensis. Taxonomy (NCBI): domain Eukaryota; kingdom Viridiplantae; phylum Streptophyta; class Pinopsida; order Cupressales; family Taxaceae; genus Taxus; species Taxus chinensis. The sequence continues at coordinate 121,564,676 of CM034146.1, forward strand.
GATAGTCCCGAAATAATAATATTATGGAAATGGTTAGGTGAAAAATTACCCTTTGTTTACTGTTGTTGTGTGGCAAATTTAATATGGAGCATCGGGATGATAAATGTGGCACCCTTCTTATGCATTAATGTATTGGGTGAACGTGTGGGCCTTGTATTATTTTAAAAGACATTAGGGCCTTTCTGATCCTTTACTCAGAAATCAAAAGAAATTTAAAGACCAAGTATGGTTCACTTGGGACCAATCTTTAAGAAGGATATGATTAGGATTTAACATGACTCGACCCATGCACTTCTTTCACAACAACTCTATTTTCTATTATTAATCACTTATGATCCTTTGTTATCAAGGTATGGTCATAAGTGATTTTGTTAAACCACCATCTAATCAAATTTAAGTTTTTTTTTCAAGGGGGCCCTCTCAAGGTGCCCAAAAATCAATTCTAGTCTTAATTTTTATTTTCTGAGTAATCGTGTAATGGTCCCGTTCATTGCCAAAATTTGGAACATTACGCCACATCTTCCATTTTAATACCATTTTAATTTCATGGTGGGAGATGGTGATTCACCACACCATGAGGTTCTTCTATAGGTTCGCTAAATATGTGGCCTAAGTTCATTGGCCTGCCTATTTGGCTCTGCATAAGGAATTTAGAATAATCTATCTAGTTCTCGATTCAAATCCTTTTGATTCTCATCTTTAGTTCCAAGCTACTAGTTTTTGGCACAAGCTCAAACTTATTGAATACCATTTTTTCCATGGTGTGTAGATCCCAGTCGAGACTTCACTTGCCTAGGGTGGAAGATAAAGCCTCTAAAAGATTTTTCAAATCCCTCTGGAACAAGTATGCTTGTCAACAAATAAAATCTATTTATGATTCTTAGCAATGGCTTACTGAGCTCCCAAAGATCACTAATAAATTTTTCAAGCACTCCCGTCTTATTTTTCATGCTTAGGATTATTCAATTGAGAGTGCTACTACTCTGCAAAAGTGTATTGATGTGGTGCTGAATAAACATTTTCCCAGATATTTTCCTCACCACGACACCCCTCTCAATTTTTAGGAAGCTTCATGCAACCTTTCTCTATCTTACAGATGACAAGTCTCCTGGTATGGATGGTATCCCAAACAAGTTTTTGCAAAGTGATCCGGTCTTTTATAGGAACTGATCTGCTTTAGGTTTGCAATGAATCTCTCCAAAATTTCTCTCATGGGGAGTTTTATCAATGAAGGAGACATCATGTTCATTCCAAAACTATGAAACCCTAAACAGATGAATAACTGGTGACCAATCACCATGTTGAATGTTTCTTACAAAATTATTGATAAAACGTTGCCACTATGCATTGCGGATCCTATGTTGAAAATCATTGGGCCCTAAGTAGAATGGTTTTTTCAAAGGCCATTACATCTTAGGTAATATTATCGTGGTGTGAGAAGGCATGAAATGGGCTTTGGTTTCTTTATAGAGGTATCTCTTCCTCAAGATTGATTTTGAGAAATATTATGATCACATTGGGTAGCCTTTCATCCTTGTCATGCTCAAAGCCCTTTTCTTTGGTGATTTCTTTCAATTGATCATTAGCACGTTGTTTTCGAATGCTTTTTGTCCAACTCACCATTAATTTTCACCATTCCACTTCCATCAACATTTTTTCCTCTGCCAGACAGGGATGCCTTCTTGGTATGACGTTGTTAGTTTTTGCTACTAATGCACTGGGTTATTTAATTTCTCAAAAATCTTACCAATGTCAGATTTAGGGAATTTTCCTTCTGGATCATGTGACTAAACTTATCATTAGCTAGTTCACTAATGATCCCTTTCTAATTATTTTTGAATAAGAGCATAATGTTTCCCAGGTATTTAAATGTCTTAACACTTTGTATTTAGCTTCTTGTTCATATATTTAAATGGCTAAAACCTTGGGTTATCGAAAAATCTATTTGTCTCCTCCGGACTAGTTGAAGGACTACCCCTAGAAATGTATTATCCATGGGACCAAATCAGATTTTTGGGCATTTCTTATGGTCTTTATAGTGGCTCTATGAATTTATGTCATTATGTTATTAGGAGGGTGGCGCAGAAAGCTAGAAAGTGGTCTTCCAAACCCCTATCTTTGGCTAGAAAATTCCAAGTTTTCAGTAAGATCCTTGTTGCTACTCATGTCTATTACTCTGAGTGTTGGTGCCCTTCTCGCAATTTGTTCACCCAACTTGCCAATCTACTTCAATACTTTTTATGGTGTAAAAGTTCAAGTTTACTTAGTTTTCACACAGTTGCTTGGGAGATCTTCTTCCTTCCTCATGATCAAGATGGCATGGGAATCATCGATTTCTACCGACATAGTGTTTCCTTATATGCTAAATGGGTTATCGGGTGTTTATTAGGAAATCAAGCCTAGAAAATTCTATTGTGTCATTATATTGAATATTGGATCCCCTTACGGAAATAAGTACTAGAACAATATTGGGTTAGATACTATTATTATCACTTTGGCTCCTTTAAAAAATTACTGGTACCTTCATTGACAAAACTACTTGGAAATCCTTTGAGTTGTTATGATATTGTTAGTATGTTACTATGCTACAAAGTACATGCATTTTAATTTGATTTGACCGAGAAAGAATATTTGTTATCTTTTTTTGTCTTTGTCTTTTAAGGAAAAACAACACCAATGATCTATTAAAGTAAAGTTGACATTGGTTGCATGGAGTCGAAGAGGGCGGAAAGATCTTTCCTAACTTATTTTACTTGTCCCATTGAGGGCCTTGCCAACTGCTAGCTTTTTCTATAAATTTCCACAACATGACATTTCACCATGGCACATTATAAATAAGTTAAGGTCCAAGTGTACAACCATGGGCATTGGAAATGGAAAGTGGGGCATTTTTTACTAAAAGTTTCTCTCTCTCGTTCCTTATGAGAGAGTATTTTCTTGTAATTTCATTTGTGTATTTCCAAACTGGAAAGAAATAAAAAAGTAAATATGGATGAAATTTTAGTTAATGGGTTTCATACGAGCCAAGGAAATAATGAACTGACCACGAGCTAACTAGAAGTAGATCCCAATCAGAAAAAGAGGAATTGAAAGGATGAATAATAAAGGGATTTAATTAATTTGTGTCCAATGTATTCACTTCCAAGGCTTCTCAACTTCTCATGCCTTCCACATATGTTGTTCTTGACTTGCACATTAGTGTTTTGGGTATGCTTTTACCTTCCTAGACAAGTGCTTTCTACTTGAGGAAGTACATTTTCCCTCCTTTACTTCCACACAGGAGGATTTTTGTGTTGGTCTCATCGGCGTGGTCCATTTACCACATATTCATGTGTAACTTCTAAAACAAATGATACGATAATATCTACAGGGTACAAGCTCACACCCGACATCATATTATTGTTTCAGTTCTATTGAATGGGTCCATACGCAAGCTATTATAGCACAATATCACATGTTTTACATCTTACGCCAACTTCTTATGGTGATTTTTAGTGGGCGATAGTGCGGGAGGGAATCTGATCCCTTATCATTTTGCATTATAATGTGCAGATACGAAAATGAAGTCACTTCAAATCAGAGGATCCATTATGCTTCAACCCTTTTTTTAAGAGGATAAATTCCAATCAAATAGGAAGTTGAGATGTCAACCCAAATCTGGCTTAGTGATGCATCAAGGTGTTCTAGAAATTTGCATTGCCCATGGAAGGAAAGCAATACCATCGCGCATGTAACCCCTTTTGCGAAGAAGCTCCGCGATGTGAGCGATGTTCGAAATAAATAGTTTCTCCCATGAAGACCTCAATATAAAGGAGGAAATTGTAAGTGTTTTACATACACAAGGATTGTATTGAGTTTTGTAGCTCTGACATGGAAGAAGACACACGTACATTGTATTGAGCCGAAGATCTGACATGGATGAAGATGTATGCACACAGAGAGATTTTTTTGAGTTATAGCTCTGACATGGAAGAAGAAACTCGAAGATTGTATTGAGCCGAAGCTCTGACATGGAAGAAGATGCACATAGACTTATTGAGCCATAGCTCTAAAAAGAAAGAAGATGTACACACATAGACTCTATTGAGCCATAGCTATGACAAGGAAGAAGACACGCATATATAAACAAATTGCATTGCACCAAAGCTGTAACATTGAAGAAAATATAAATGCATAGAAGTGTTGATTTGAGTTCGCAATAATCTGTTTTATTTGCAATTATTTATTTTATTTTATAGTGTCTCATATTTTTTTGCGTAATTTGTACAATTTGGTATCACATTATCTACGAATTAGTATCAGAGCGTGGTTCATCAATGTATGTAGAATCAGCATTCTCTAATAGTTTTCTTGAAGAGGAATTTTTTCTGAATCAGCGAAAAGGTTATGGTATCGAAATTCACGAAGGAAAGGTATACACGTTGAGAAAAAATTGATATGGTTCAAGAAAGCAACTAAAGCTTGATTCGAAGATTAATTTGCTGATATTTTTACAAAGGATTTGGGAAATGCAATTTTTGAGTATTAGGTAATTTGTTTGGGAGTTTTTTTCATCGGGAATATGTCAAATCTACAAGTGCACACTCGACTGTAGAATAAAAAAATTTTGAAGGTAGAAATTAAGGGGGAGTGTTGGAAATAGATAATTTCTCCCATTTATGCCTGTGCTATTTTTAGGAAAAGCAAAAAGTAAGTTACTTTTCTATGCATACTTTAGTTTTAAATAAGTATCTCTATTTTGAGGAAAAGGAAATAAATTAAAAACATTTTAATTCATCCACAAAAGCATGTACTATTTTTAGCTGATAGTTCTATTATTAAGATGTTTTATTGTTAGATGAAAGAACTCAATATAAAGCAGGCAATTGTAAATTTTTGACACACACAAGGATTGTATTGAGCCGTAACTCTGACATGGAAGAAGACACACATGTGCATATGACTAGGAATTAGTACAACACACGGCGACCTGCATCAGTGCCTGAGAAGCGGGCTGAGCATACAAGTGGTTGCTGGCATGTGACCGTGGATCATGTGTATGCTGCTTAACCTGAATTTTAGTTTTTCCGCTGATCTTGACAGAGAGATTGAGGATCCCCTTGGGCTTTCCCGAAGGGGGTTACCAGCTGACACTTGTAGCTGCTGAGCATATCATTTTGCTTAAGAAGAAAGTCTCTGAGGGGCACGGTCACATGGCCGATCGGATGAGGTCCCCAAACTGTGGCGCTCCATATCTGGACAGTAAGGAACAGGCGGTCCTGTTGAAGGGAGGCCTCGTGGAGGGTGAATGACATTGCCTCGTTCCAACTTGGATTTCTTCCGTTTTCTTTGTCCACGTTTGTTCTGTGCTCGCTCCTGCTGCTGCGTTTTCCTCCGCCCTGGACGAACACCACCGCGTAGGCCTTGGTTTTACACAACAAATTTGGTCTCTTCAAGTTGCTCGCAGATTTCACTGTTATTTCCATGCTCCTCATTTCCATTCTTGTGCTTGCAAAATGATCGATTTGTGAGGGGAAGTGCGGTGAATGCTATGGCTGAGGATTTGCAGATGCATTTATAGGGAGAGTGTTTTTTCATGAGTTGCTCACGTGATGCTAATTTTGAGGGCCGTTACACGTCGATGACAATAAGAGCTCTGATTTGGGCGGCTATTATCCGATCCGATTCGCTTCAGGGAATTGAAACAAGGTGGAAGAAAAATTGATCATTCCCATATTCAGTGAAAGAGAGAGGATTGTGATTGGGATATTTCTGGTACACGCTATGTTAATCGAGAAACAAGCAAGATAGCTTCTATTTTTCCTTCTTTTCAATCAAGCACGAGGATTAATGTTTCACAACGTTAGTCAATAACCTCGTGAAAATTGTTTCCATTAATAACTAAGACAGCTTTATTATCCTCCAGAATTTATTGTGACGGATTGTAATCCATTCAGATTTGGTCTATACCTTTCATTTATATTTTGATTTTCTCAAATTTTTTTAATGGAGATACGTTGATGCCTTACTACACCGAAGCTGTTGGCAGTGGGCACCATTAGAATCAGCATGCCGTTCTCACAATATCTAAAGTTGCATAATCTCTTTATAAATGGTCCAAAACTTTAGCGTATAGATTATAGAAATGATGGTTGACATTGTTCTCGGGTGTTCTACCCTATTACATGTGCTCTTCCTTACACAAAACTTCCAACTATACATTTCGTCAAAAAATAAGAAAATAATTCATTTGTTTTATGGTTCTTGTGCCTTACCATTAGTATTTGCTTGCAAGTTTTCAATTATAATGCATGCAAGGTGGAGTTAATGCCGCATGAGGACTGTGTGGCCTTATCTGGCCACCAAGGGGTACTCAACGAGTTGCTGGCACTCGGAACATTGAGCCTCAGCTCGGAAAAAAAAAAAAAAACATAACTATATTACAACTATGATCATCTCTATCTGAATCATCCCGCCACCACTTCGACAAGGCTAAACACAATCATAGCTATACTTAGGTTGCGTCCATACAACAACCACAAGGAGAGAGAGAAGGGGGCACAGGTCGTCATCTACTGAGCCTAAGGTCAGCCTGAGTTACTGGTGCATGATACCCATCCCCTCACTCCAAACATACACTCTTACCGATTTCCCTTAGGGTCGGTTAGCGTAAGGTTCACAACATAACATGTCACTACATCACTAACACAATGGTGGTTCACATACATTAATCATAGCACCTTCGCAAGGTACATATACAGGGTATTTCAGATACGTTACAGTCACAGTTACAACATATCACATCACCACATGCTACACCAAAAGTGCAATCATTGTACGATAGGGATCATATACTCAATATATGTCGCAATTTACGACATTAATCATTACATATCACATGAACTACAATTATCATGAACACAGATTCAACATACAGTCCACTGCCATATAATGTGGAAATACACACATTTCTACACAAATGATAATGACATCATTAAGAAATCCAATCCACTACAATCAACCTAGTCACATAACATATCGGCACACCCACACATCACGAATGCCAAAAGGATCCAACACTCTGAATCAATAATCACATTTCTTCCACACACACAACAAAATAGTGTTTCACACTCAAATTCACATAGAATTTCTGAAAAGGAGAGAGAATACTCTCATATTAACACATCAACATGGTAACAATTACACACTAAGTGACATACATAACATGTGCACTAACAATATCACAATTACGACATAGTTCACATCATGCTTAAATCACATTAATCTTCCAATATCGACCACCAACATGCAACTCCACCACAACTCCAATCTGTCCTAGAGGTTCGAGAGCATGAACCTAAACTTTGATACCAAGTGTAATGCCCACTATTTCAGACACACAAGACCACATAGCAAAATACAGGATAATTTTTTTGACTTGTTTAGAATATAGAACTACGCAACAAGTGGTCACAATGGCTACAACAAGCTCCTTGAAAAACTTGACACAACGATGACAACAAGGGCAGTAAGGAAACACTCAACACCCATCAAGGATAGTTCACTTTTGTCTTAGACAAGACACAGTAAAAATACCTAGTTACAGTTCAGGACACTCCACGAAAAAATCCTTTAAGGTTAAGTATTCCCTAAAATAGTCTTTCAAGACCTGAATTTGTGCTCTAGAAGATTCATGTTATGATTCATACAATTCTCCTTATAGGGCTAGATTTCTTTTCTTTTATACTAGAGACATAAGTCTTAGATAAAAATTACTGAAAGAGGATCACCTTTACTTTGACAAATGTTTGTTTAATTAGTTATTAGATTAACACAACAAGGGGGTGGGGTGAAACAAATCCCGCAAGGTTATCTAAACAACCATAAGCTACAAAATCCTCGTTTTAACCTCTATTGGAAAAAGGAGAAGAGTGAAAGCTCCAATTGATGGAGGTACCGGTTTAGGTTCGGAATGAAAAACCCCTTTGAGAAAGGATCAAAATTTTATCATTACTTTAAGAATGGTTACAAAGTACTAAGAAAACGGTTAGAGAGAGAGAGAAGGTCAATTTATTTCATTATGATTTATTTAGTTATTAACCAGCCTTTTAACAAGACTTAAGAGTTCAACTAGATTTGGGTAAAAGCTTCATTTAACAATCTCTTCATTAAGTACGACAAAGGAAACACATGTGGTTCCAAAAGAAGAGCATTAGTCTTAGAGTATCCTTAATCAAATTCCCCTACTAGCTAAGATATGACTATGTCCCCAAAAGACAACAAGAAAAAATACTTTTAGAAATAATTAATGTTTCACGACAAAAAAGATAAAGTTTAATCCATAGTTAGGGTTAACGAGGGTAGGTTTCTTTACACTGGTAGAAAAAAAAATCATTTCTTTCCAATTTAAGATTCTTAAATTTATTAACAAGAAACCCAATTTCATTGTTATTTTATTTATTGATTCATCTATGAATTCATTTTATTTTATTGTTGATTAAATTAGAAGAAGGATTGTCACTCACTAAAATATAAAAAGAATTGCACTAGTGCCAAGACCATCGGGGGGGGGGGGGGGGGGGGTTATTAAACATGAAAGTTTTATTAAATGAGAGAAGAAAGAACAATTGTTAAACGAGAGGGCTAAACACGTTTATAACATTTCTATTCAACATGGCACACAAACCAAAGGTATCACAAGATTCAAAATAACTTTAGCTAAGAATAAAAAGATAACAATTTGGTCAAGCCATGTTACAACATTGTTATGACTGAAATAATATCATAAGAAAAGTAGACGAATAAGGGGGTGATTGAGTTCCTTTCCTCACAAATTACAAGTTTCGCTACACAAGGACAAGACAACTTTATTTCACAATTATCGATAATCCAAGGCAAGAGGCCTTTTAAACTCCTTTACAAGCACCATTACAAGATTCAAAACACATTTGACATTTGACTAAGAAACATCATAAATCAACCCGATGAAACCTTCACAAATATTTCCTTTATCAACACGCACAAGCCATCTGCACAAGTATTAACTTTAGTCAGTTCACGAGAACTGAGCATGCTAAGACTACCCATTACAACAGTAAAATAACATTTAACAATATCAATAAAGGAATGCTCTATTTCAAGAATGGATCAAAGCAAAAATATCTTATCAACCAGGATTTTATTGAAGCTTGAGAATTTATCTAGAATGATTAAAGGTTTCACTTAGGCTTCACTGGATGAGTTTTACGAAAGAAGACAATTTACCTTACAAATGAATGAGAGATAGATTGCATGGTTTATAAACTATTTCTTCCTACTTAGTAAATCTTATTATCTTTTAAAATCTCTCGATTGATTTCACCTCATGATCATTTAAGAATTCACTCAAATAGATAATGTTCCTTAGTTTAGCTAGGGATAAAAGGTATATAATTTTACTTTACAAGGGATAATTCCCTATTTGATCACTTACATAATTGATTTTTATTGAGTAGCTCACATCTATATTAATTCATTCATAAATCAATTTTAAAAGGATTACCCACCCAACTTAAAATGTTTTAAAAAATTACATTGTTACTATATCGAGGAAGGGTTCACAACACAACATTTTTACCTGATGAGGAAAGCTTACCATTAGTCCCTTTTTTTAAAACTATACATAGTTATATCATTATTATTCGACATGGCATACGAACCCAAGAGACAAAAAAATTCTAGGGAACCATGAATAGGTATCAACAAGTAACAACATTGAAAAAGAAACACTAAACTATTCTTAGAATTCCTATAATCCATTAAGGTCACTCAACAAAGTGGTAATCCAATTTTCTTATATTTTCCACTAATTAACAGAACTCCTAACAATAACCTTAAGGTATAGTCACTCTGTACAAGCAATAATAAATACCGACCTTAAATTTTTCCAAAGAGAGAGAGAAAGGTATTTGAATCACTTCTTATTGACTGTGTATTAGAACAGGTAATATGTTAACTATCACTATATTTATTTTCCACTTTTCCTCTTTATATGTGTGTGTGTGCACGTGTGCATGAAAATTAATCACACAACATCAGATATGTATAACACATCCATGCAAACAGATAGTATTCAAGTTCTGTTAGAACAATACGTAAGGAGAACATATTTATGCAACTTCATCAATAAGACTAAATTGTCCTCCACATCTTTCCAAAATTTTTGATAAATATTTTACTTATGAAATAAACATCTTCAGGACAGTCAACTTGGATTGAGTTAAAAAAAAGGAGATCATTAATACCTCTTATCAAACAAGTCTCAATCATCTAATAGAAGAACAATGAATAAAATGCTCTATATCAGTTGTACTAGTCTTCTCATGGGAAGGCAAGTTGAATCATAGGGTTCAAAATTTAAAAGGGAATTCAAGTATAATTTAACATCAAAGACTTTCTACCATACAATATTATTTTTAGGCACCTTGTTCCTGTAATTAAAGGCGGAAGGGTTCGATTCAAACACTCCTTTAACCACTAATGACAACTCAAATGTCGCAGCTTATAAAAAAGGAAAACATTATTTAGCAACCAAAACCACACAGAAATCCATATCGAGCAAGTACCAAAATTTGACATTGAATCCACAATTTCGGCATTTACTGAAAACCCCCAAAAAATATAGAATATTTCATGCAAGATTTAAACCCACATAGTCGATTTTAAAGGAATGTTTTTTTTATGTTTTATTTGCAACATATTACCACTAAAACTCAGATGTCTTTAAATCATAAAATAAATCTAAAAATAAGTGATCATCCCTCAAAGGATTTACTCAAGGAAAATACCCAAATTACTGGGAAATGAAATAACTAGAATGAGAGAAAAGTAAACCATGCTTGATAAGGAGATCTCAATGACTTTTTCCTTTTACTTCCTTCACAAAAACTTCAAGATTTTCAGCCAAAGACAACAAGAAAATGTTTCCTTTTGAATTTTCCCAGAAGAAAATAGTAACTAACAACAAACCAAACCACTCCTAGACGCCATTCAAGAAAAGAACATAAATTTCATGAGATTATAGAAATGGTAGTATAAAATTGCATAGTTTAGGTTTAACATGCCTACAATAAGCATCCATGATGCAACCATGAGCTTGTAGGGCATCCAAAACACCACTACAGGCTTCCACGTTTGGCAAAAGTAGTGATTCAAAGCTAGGGAAAGAGCTATAAAACAGCAAGATGAAATGTCTGAAAAAGAAGTGGTCTCAAAGACTGGAATGAAAGAAATATATACACAAAATGGGTTTAGTGCAAAATCCTATTAAGCTTCCATTAAAACGTGATTACCAAGACTACAACTAGACTCCACAACCTTGTCAATGTCCTCCCAGCCCTTTTTAGAGAGGAACATGGATATCTATCGAAGCAAAATGGGGATTAGATCATTTTCACCAGGTGTGGAACCACCCACGAGGCATGTAATTGTTTGACAAAAGGCTTCAAAGAGATGAGGTCTCAATGTGTTTTTGTAATTGCAGGACGTTCTGTGAAAAAATTGGTCCCCCATTCACTGTATGCAACCCAACAGGTGTCCAACCTATGCCACCCACACAACATGGAAAAAAAGAAAAAAAAAGTCCCTTCCCTCAAATTTATCCCACCAGAACAAAGGGGCATGCCAACAAGAAAAAACCCATCAATACACATTGAAAGAATTAATGGAATACCATAATTATTCCACCAATCGATAGCTAATAACCACACAAGGAAAATATCTTTTTGTTGGAACCCACGCATAAGGGACATTTCACTGCCAAAGTGGTGAAGGGGAAAATGATAGGTGGTAGTTGGAAAGATTAACTTGAGCATTAGAAAAAATAACAACCCCATCAAAGCTTGCACTACCCACTACCTCCTTACACACTCACAAGATAGCAAGGAAAGAAATACAAGTAATCTAATTGATCCTATACTGACCAAAAGGTTAAATTGCATACGACTGACATGCTGGAGGAAGTAATATTATAGTTTCCTTTAATTTAAATGATTGAAACGACAAGCAAACAGGACTACATGACCAAGGGTGAGGAAACTAGAGGTTGATGTTCGAAAGTGAACATGGATCAAGGACCAAACATGGCACCACGATGAGGTAATTCCCTTCTCCATCCTGGAACGAGGTTTGGTCTACGGGAGTGAATAGAATGATACAAAAAAACAACATAGAGGTAATTAATATTCATATCGATTACAAATGGCGATAATAATAAGATATATGTAATTTCCGATCGACCATTTTCTTAATAATATCTTTTTTATCATTATTTTATTTTATTTTATTATTATTATTTTTAAGTTTAGGACTTAAACAAAAAAGTATTTATAATTCATAATAATAATGACAGACAGTCAAGCTTGACGATCTGAGGACATGATTTTCCCTTAATAAGAATATCGTAAAGGACGTTGAAAGGGCCAACAACATTCAACACTTAGCAACAAGGTCACCGAAGTATGAACAGGTGTAATGTCGAACCGGGAATTTTTATTTGTATTTCATGTGTGAGAAAAGCGATGTATTTAAAATTCTTGATGGGCAGGGGGAATTCGATATGTCAAATATTTCATTAGTATCATGTCATGGAATGTTCGAGGTTTGAAAAATCCCTAAAAAAAATTCTCTGTTCATTTATCTTGCTAATTAATTGGCAATTTAGATATGATTTGCTTATAGGAATTCGGCATATTTTTTTCCTTAGAACACTCTAACCTGTATTGACCATATTTTACATATTTTCACATGTAGCATATTGAAGGCAGAGCTGGTGTTAACGTTTCCATCATGCTAAAAGTTTCGAAATTAATCACTACCTCGGGTCAGGACCCCAGTAAAAAGGATCTGTGGGTGATTATGAGTATTAATGACGTTTCTTTTGGTATTATTAATATTTATGCCCTAATGATAGTGTTGAGATATTTTGCACTTGTGCAAAAATGGGTAACTCAAAACTTTGTTACGATGGATAGCCTTGGTGAAGTATACCTAAGCTAAGGGAATTTACATAAGATTATTTTGTTATTGTTGATTTGTGAAAGAGATTAAGTGAAATATGTAGCTATGTGTGCTGTTACAAAATGTAACATATCACATAGTCTGTAATTTCATGAATATCCTCATCAAAAGAACACAATACCCGAAGGATAGCTATGTTATCTTGATGAAGACACCGGATTGTAGAGTATGTGAGGTGTATAGTTTTGGAGCAGTAGACATAGTGGTAGTTTTCAATTAATCAGATTCACGGTTATTATCTTGGATCCTATTAGATTTATTATCCTATGTTCATTAAGTTTTTTGTGATTAATGAGATTACATCCATCTACACTATCATAAATGATTACAACTGACTCCTTTCCTACTACTTACGTCAAGAAAATACTGACAAAAAAATGGTGACAATAATGTCTAAATGTAAGTAGCAGGAAGGAGTCAAGTTGAAAGGCATAGGCTAAGATAGTCAAACAATATACAAGGAGGCACATCTCATTCAATGGTTATCCAGTGGAAGTTACAGGTATTCACTTTAAGATTATCACTTATGTTAATTCATTTTATTGAGATATTGAGTTGCCTACATCATTGTATAATCAAAGGAAAACTTAATGTAGAAAGAGATAATCAACTAATTATTTCAATTTGATGCTTTATTCATAAGAGATCATAAGTTTTCCCACACAAGACATGGGATATGACTAAGTGCCTCATCATATACATGGAAATGAGAATACTGCATGTGCTAAAGAACAAGAGTGGAGGAGTAAAAAGGAACCCATCATTCCCCACTCCTCATCATCTCCATATCCATCTCAACTCTTCCATATTTCACTTCCATCTCCATTTTCTTTTACCTGTAAGGCAAGAGCAGTATCTGTCAAATTTTGAGCTCAGGGTACAATGTTATTCCAATACTCATGTTCTAAAGAAAATACATATTCTAAGTTCAATGTATCTAATGGTACTTGAAGGAAAGAAATATAGAAATGAATGACACAAGATGAGAAAGAGATACAGATAGGCTAGCAGCAAAGGAAAAAGTAGAGTATAGTAAGTGAAATGAATGGTAAGAGAAAATCAAAGAAGCTAAAGATTGTGTTAGAAAAGGAAAAAGCTGGAGTAGCTTGTAAAAGAAAAGGATGTAGAAAATAGCACAAGAAGGAAGTTGGAAAACAACTTGCAGAAGAAGGAAAGAAGAAGAAATAAACCACATGGATACAAGAGAGGCCAAAAATCCTAATTATTTCTAACTTATTTCTGAATTTTGCAGGAACAGGTTGCAACATTGAATGAAATCAGTTTATCTAGTTAAGAGGAAAGCAGTGAATAAAAGGGAATAAGCATCAGTTTCAGATGATTTGTAGGAAGCATCAAGCATCAGAATGGGTCAAGAAAGACATACTTTGTAAATCAATATTGGAAATATGAAAAGGGATAGAGAAAAGAGGATTCTGAATTTTTTTCCTAGAGTCTCCCCTTGTAAAATTGACTTTTGATTTAAAAAAAATTTGAAATACATGTTTTTTAAGCTACTACATGCTTTTTAAACTATCTGAGCTTCAAAGGGAATAAAAACAGTCAAGAAAAGTACATGTTTCATCACTTCTAAGTTGATATCATGACCAAAAGAAACATACAGGTATTCCATATTTTCAGCATGCTACAACTATCAAAAGTTCTTTTTAATATCCAAATTCAAGTATGAATCAAAGGGCAACTACTTCACAATTTTTAGAAGTTGCAAGGAATTGAGTAAAGCCAGAATGGAAAGCTCATTCAAGTAATTAGACAAGCAAGAGAGATGTTTATATATTTTTAGAATGGTTAAATCATAAGTATTTGGAGAGAGAAGGATTCTGGAAAATTTTTGCCAGAGTTTCCCCTTACAAAATGGACTTTTCTAGAAAAATAGAAATGATATTTTAATGCAAAATTTGAAATACAATTGCTACCATGACTTCTAAAAAAGGAAAACTCATTACAGAAAAGAAACATAGGTATTTTCTTCATTTTCCAAAAAAGAAGCATCTATTTCATTATACATAATGGAATGCTATCATGTTTCCAACAAAGAAATAGTATACAATTTCCATAAAGTCATTATTCCAAGTGAAATGTCAGAGATATAGAATATATAATATGGTGTTCATCTTCCAACTGAAGAAATAAGCTTAAAATCTCAGCAAGTATTCAATCAAAGGATGCTTTCCAGAATAGATTTCAACAAGTCAAGCATGCATCTACAGTGAGAAATTACTCAAAAACAAGCATTTTTACCTCTACAAAATGAAGGAACGAGTCATAAATTACAAATATGCATCTACAGGAAGGATGGAGTGGATTCCCAATACATAATTTGACAAGTACCAAAGGAACTTTTGCAGTTAAATTTGAAATAAAATGGTTGTATCTACAAAAGGCAGTCCAAGTCCTTTACACTTCTTTTACACTTGCAAATAATCAAGGGTTATAGTTTTCTCATTGCATGAAGAGAAAGAATTTACAAACTATGCATCTACAGAATGGAGGAGTAAATGAAAAACTACCAGGTATGTATCTATCAAAAGAAGAACAGATAGAGTTTGAGTATAAAATGAGAAACAGAAAAACAATTAACACTTCCAAATAATGAGCCATATCTATAAATATCAAACTCATGCACAAAAAGGAGCCTTAATAAATCAGAGTTTGAAAGTTCACTATAGAAGCAGGAGAGAGACTTCACATGCAAAGTATTTGTGAAGATTATGATTGGTATTTCCATGTTTTAGAGTTGTAGAGCTGAAACTCGATCTCGAAAGGAAAATAGAAAATAGTGTTGTAACTCACCATGCCCGAGGTCGAAAATAAAACAAACAAGAAAAATGATGGTGGCACTTCCCTCTGCTAACTCATATTTGAGATCATTAGCAACTGAATAGGAAAACCAGACAGAAAACCAGAAGCAAGGCAGTCATTCGAATGGTCCATAGAGGATAAATAACAAGTAAATAGATTAAATGATCTTTAGATAATACTCAAAAGAGAAAAGCCAATCTACAAGTCAAGCTACAGGAAACAAAATTTAAAAGAATACCTTCGAGCTCCTCAAAAATGCACACCCATTCATAATCGAATGGCGTCGAAGGTCTCCAAAACAAAAAATATAGGCTCAAAGACCTCCAAGATATCCATGATTTCATCAAAAATGTTGGGTGAGGAAAAAATTTCCCAGGGCTTCGCCCAAAAAATGGAAAACCAAATGAAATGACCAAGTGCGAAGCCCAAGTGTATAAACCTTTTATCAAACTAGGGTTTGAAAACCCTAACCCATGGTTAAGGATCAACCGATCACTAAATTCCAAGTGGAAGATCGAACAGTGATCGGTCCACATAGGTTCTGAAGTGATAAGCCCCAATTAAATGCCACTTACCATAATTAATGACGGGGTTTGAAACCCTAACTGCAGATGGAGAATCGACGGCATCATGCATGCGAGTACAAAGATCAAAGGCCCCAAACACTTCACAAAATCCAAGTCAAACCACCCAAGGTTGTGTTACCACAGGCTAAAGTTCGCAAAATGGTGAGTCATCATAGAGGTGAGGGCCAGCCCACGTGGACCCTCAATTAATCATTACATGGGAGTTTTTCAAAATTCTAAAACTATAATACCAATGCAAAAAATCAAAACACATTATGTGCCATGATCACCAAAAAGGTGAATTATAAACTATGCATGCCAATGATCAAGGGTGGTCCCCTTTTATCAAAAACACATGCAAATTTCCTAGTCCACAAAGGCAGAAACATCCAAAATTTCAAACAAATCGAGGTGGTCCCAACTTCAATTATACTGTGAAAATATTGCTAAAGTTGCATCCTTTTTCCTACACATAGGAGATGATATTTTCCATGCCTTCACAACAGGACAAAACAGAGAAGATCATACGAGTTTTCATTTGTAAAGAAAGAAGTTTTGCCTAGCAAGCAATTGTTAATTTTAGCAAACTATTCACCTTTCTTTCTTAAAAATAGAATAGTCAACTTCAGTTTGACTATACTATATCTAAGGCTGATAATTCTTGTTTTTATCACATACTTTAGTTTGTATTATTTTATTCCTTTATTTATTATTAAATAAAAGGTAAAATTAGGATACATGGATGAGTAAAGCTTTTAGGCTATTTTAGGAAGGGGGTGAAATTTTTCTATATATTGTGTGCTCTTGCAAAGCACAAAAGGGGGGGAATTTTTCAGATATTTTTCCTAGAGAACTTTTGATATGAGTATCGAAGCAATTTCTGCCAGTTTTTCCCTCTGAGTGTGAATTATTCTTTCCTTTCCAAGTTATTCTGCAGTCTTGTGCATGTCAATATCAATCTTGCTAAATATTATCGTGCATATTAGCTTACTAGTGCTGTTGTGATTCTCCCTTGGCACAAATTAAGTGTGTTACCCTTATTTCTTGCAGAAAGTATTAATTGGTTCGTGCACCTAAAGAATTCTTCAAAAATTAGTTGTGTATGTCACTCAATCAAGTTCTCATCTCAAATTTGGTGTATCACATTAGTATTATTTAAATTTATAGTCATCTTTTTCCCTTAAACTCCTAGAAAATAGTTTAGTGAACACCAATAAGGAACTGGCCTTTTAACCTCGGAGGTTCACCTTAAAATATGTATACCCATAGACCTGACGTGTCCCCATTATATCTACAAGAGAGAGAGAGAGAGAGATCTATTGCAGACTTAGAAAACCTACTGCCATCTATCTGCCAGGCGCATTTTTGAGAGATAACAGATAGTCCTGAAATAATAATATTATGGAAATGGTTAGGTGAAAAATTACCCTTTGTTTATTGTTGTTGTGTGGAAAATTTAATATGGAGCACCAGGATGATAAATGTGGCACCCTTCTTATGCATTAATGTATTGGTGAACATGTGTCCTAGTATTATTTTAAAAGACATTAGGGCCTTTCTGATCCTTTACTCAGACATCAAAAGAAATTTAAAGACCAGATACGGTTCACTTGGACCAATCTTTAAGAAGGATATGATCAGGATTTAACATGAATCGACCATGCACTTCTTTCACAACAACCCTATTTTTTATTTTTAATCACTTATGATCCTTTGCTATCAAGGTATGGTCATAAGTGATTTTGTTAAACCACCATCTGATCAAATTTAAGTTTGTTTTCAAGGGGGCCCTCCCAAGGTGCCCAAAAATCAATTCTATCTTAATTTTTATTTCCTGAGTAATCCTGGAATGGTCCCACTCATTGCCAAAATTTGGAACATTATGCCACATGTTCCATTTTATACCATTTTAATTTTGTGGTGGGAGATGATGATTCACCACACCATGAGGTTCTTCTATAGGTTCGCTAAATAGGTGGCCTAAGTTCATTGGCATGCCTATTTGGCTCTGCATAAGGGATTTAGAATAATCTATCTAGTTCTCGATTCAAATCCTTTTGATTCTCATCTTTAGTTCGAAGCTACTGGTTTTTGGCACAAGCTCAAACTTATTGAATACCATTTTTTCCATGGTGTGTAGATCCAGTCGAGACTTCACTTGCTTAGTGTGGAAGATAAAGCCTCTAAAAGATTTTTCAAATCCCTCTAGACCAAGTATGCTTGTCAACAAATAAAATCTATTTATGATTTTTTGTTGTGGCTTACTGAGCTCCCAAAGATCACTAATAAATTTTTCAAGCACTACTGTTTTATTTTTCACGCTTAGGATTATTCAATTGAGAGTGCTACTACTATGCAAAAACGTATTGATGTGGTGCCTAATAAAGATTTTCCCAGATATTTTCCTTGCCACGACACCCCTCTCAATTTTTAGGAGCTTTATGCAACCTTTCTCTATCTTATAGATGACAAGTCTTCGTGTATGCATGGTATCCCAAGAAAGTTTTGCAAAGCGATCCAGTCTTTTGTAGGAACTAATCTGCTTTAGGTTTGTAATGAAGCTCTCTAAACTTTCTCTCTTGGGAGTTTCATCAATGAAGGAGACATCGTGTTCATCCCAAAAGTAGGAAACCCTAAACAAATGAATAACTGGTGACTAATCACCCTGCTGAATGTTTCTTACAAAATTCTTGCCAAAGCGTTGGCACTATGCATTGCAGATCCTATGCTGAAAATCATTGGGCCTGAGTAGAATGGTTTTTTCAAAGGCCATTACGTCTTAGGTAATATTATCGTGGTGTGAGAAGGCATGAAATGGGCTTGGGTTTCTTTACAGAGGCATCTCTTCCTCAAGATTGATTTTGAGAAATCTTATTATCACATTGGGTGGCTTTTCATCCTTGTCATGCTCAAAGCCCTTGGCTTTGGTGATTTCTTTCAATTGATCATTAGCACCTTGTTTTCAAATGCTTTTGTCCAACTCACCATTAATTTTCACCATTCCACTTCCATCAACATTTTTTCCTCTGTAAGATAGGGATGCTCTCTTGGTATGACATTTTTAGTGTTTGCTGCTGATGCACTGGGTTATTTAATTTCTCAAAAATCTTACCAATGTTAGATTCAGGGGATTTTCCTTCCGGATCATGCGACTAAACTTATCATTAGCTAGTTCACTAATGATCCCTTTCCAATTATTGTTGAATAAGAGCATAATGTTTCCTGGGTATTTAAATGTCTTGACACTTTCTATTTGGCTTCTTGTTCACATATTTAAATGGCTAAAACCTTGGGTTATTAACAAAGTTATTTGTCTCCTCCAGACTAGTTGCATGACTACCCCTAGAAATGGATTATCCATGAGACCAAATCAAATTTTTGGGCATTCTTTATGGTGTTTATAGTGGCTCTATGAATTTGTGGCATTATGTTATTAGGAGGGTGGCGCAGAAAGATACCAAGTGGTCTTCCAAACCCCTATCTTTGGCTAGAATTTTCCAGGTTTTCAGTAAGATCCTTGTTGCTACTTATGTCTATTACTCTGAGTGTTGCTACACATCTTTTAGTATTATCACTACTCTTAGATAATCTAGAGGTGTATCCATTCTTTTTTTCTTCCTTATAACCTGTTGGTCGTCAAATAGGAATTTTAAGAAGAGCAACAGTCGGGGAACAAGAAGTCCCTCCTCTTTAATGGGAGAGGTTCCCTTATTCAGAAACGAACTTATTTACAAATGTACAAGAGCGGATTTGTTGGTTAAACTTGGATATCACGAAAGTGTTTTCTATGAAGATCATTAATTACAAAAGGACTAAGGAAATGAGAGTACGCGAAAGAGCAGAAAGGCAACATGAAGAATTATAGATATCAGAGTAATTCTTTATGAATGCGAAAGTCACAGTGAATTGAAACAAGATCATTTGTATCGAATAAATAAGATGGAATTTAAAGACACAAAGTTCTGTAAATAACATCTGCTTAGAACACAAAGTTTCTTAACATAACACAGATTCATTAATCAAGGACACAAAGTTCCTTCTTGGTTATACAAGATCACTGTGCTTGCAAAGTTGAAGAGTATGCAATCGGTAAGACTAACGAACTTGAGGCAAATGATCTTCACAAAGAAAATAAATGAAAGCCTAGGAATAACAGAGATCAGATAGATAAAGAATGGAAAAGTCCTTTTGTATTGATTTCTTTATAATCTATTTACACTTTTCAGAAAATAAGCCAAGTTCTTCCTCCTTTTTTTTAGAATGGCGTAAGGAAGGCCATTATATAGCTTACAAATCAGTTACTCTTCGTAACTGCTTCTTTAACCAAGAACAGTTAAGGACCGCCAATCACAATACCTTAACTTCTTACAAAGAAAACGGAAAAAGAAAGGGAAGAAGAGAAAAGAACAAGGAGAAGAAGACAAGTGGCCAGTCACTAAGAGGGGCCCACTGACTTCAGAATCCGCTGCTTGAATTTCTTTAACGCCTCAGCTATGTCTCAGAAGTCTCATCCTGAAGATGATAGTGTATGTCTTTGAAAGCAGAGATGACCAGTGTCTTGAAAACTTCGTCCTTCTGCCAGCTGTTCTTCAGTTCTCCCAAGCCTCCTCCAAGACTCTGATCTTTCCAGGATTTTGATAGATTATCCTTAACGTCATCGAAAACCTTATTCGCCAGCAAGATTTTCGAGCAAAAGATAGCAAGGAAGCAGTGTGAGAAATGAAAAAAGGGGGTCTGCGCATTAAATTCATATCTATTAGTTTGAAAAACAACATATTCGGGTAGAGCGGGAAAAACTAAGTATGAATGGCATTTGGTTCGCTTGGGACATGTGAGACGCGAATGTGCAAAACATGCGGCTCGGCCGGCTCGGGTGAAACAGGGAGAAGACGCACAAATGCATTTTGGGACATCTGGGATGAAAATGTGTGAAACACGTGACTCAGGCATTTTGGACGAAAAGGTGACAATGATTCCAGAAAAGTTTGGGACAATTGGAACACAAGTACGTGAGGTACGCGGTTCGGGTGTTTCAGCCAATAATGGAACAACTTGCAGAATTAACTTTTGGACATTTGGAATATGAAAGAGTGAAGTACGCGGTTCAGGTGTTTCCGCCGAAAATGGAACAGCTTGCACTTTTTGACTTGGGACATTTGGGACAAAAAGTTTTGAAGTATGCGACTCGGGCGGTGTTATCCAAAATTCACCCCCAAGGTAAATTTTGATAACATGCATCAAATTCTTTAGTCCCAAGCAATTATATTGATTCAAGGCAAAGCATCATGTTGCTGGGATCCCCTCAGATTTTTTCTAACTCCCCTGGCCAAGAAAGAAAGAGCAAGCTCTAAAAAAAATGTGAAAAGGTTGCAGAAGACAGGCTCGGGCCAGGAAAAATCACGAAAAATGGCTAAGTCTTAGTCTCCGGGACAGCCGGGACAAAAGTACGCGAGGGACGCGTGGGACACGAAAGCGCGAAATGGGTGAAGGATTGTCCGGGACAGCCGGGACAAAAGTACGCGAGCGACGCGTGGGACGCAAAAGCGCGAAATGGGCGAAGGATTGTCCAGGACAGCTGGGACAAAAGTACGCGAGGGACGCGAAAGCGCGAAATGGGCGAAGGATCGTCCGGGACAGCCGGGACAAAAGTATGCGAGGGACGCGTGGGACGCGAAAGCACGAAATGGGTGAAGGATCATCCGGGACAGCTGGGACAAAAGTACGTGAGGGACGCGTGGGACGCGAAAGCGCGAAATGGGTGAAGGTTCGTCCGGGACAGCCGGGACAAAAGTACGCGAGGGACGCGTGGGATGCGAAAGCGTGAAATGGGCGAAGACAGAAGAGGAAAAGTCAATGTTTGACCTGCAAAACTTCAAACGGCCATAACTTTTGACTCCGAGCTCCGATATTCGGCTCCAGTCAGTTAATGTTCATTCCCGTCAAATGACAGAAAACGCCTGCCAGACCCAAAATAGCTGCCCGCACTCAGAAGGCCATAACTTTTTCATTTCTCAACGAAATTGCACAAAATTTGTACCGTTGGAATCGTGGTTCCGAGTCCGATGCACAGAAATCAAGAAATTCTAGATTTGATTAGAAATTAATTGATGTTTTTAAGAAAACGTGGCCAGGTTCAGAACAGTTGTTTTATTTGGTAGCTGGGAGTGCAATTAAGAGGCATGGTCATCATTCTTTCTCTTCTGAAACACATGGGACAATATGGGGAGCATTTTGCAAGTAATATACAATCATTTCACTCAATTTAATGCTTCTTACAGGTGGTTGAAGGACAGATTTCGGGATTTCCATTTTCCCTTCTCTTCTCCTTCTCATTTTTTCTATAAATTGGAGTGTTGGGCTCATTGTGAAGGAGAGAGTTTTTGGGTAGCAAATCTCTATCAAAATTGCTTTGTGAAGCCAGTGTGTTACAAGCCCTTGTAGTGGACTCCTTGCATGGTGATCCAGGCCCTTATCTTGTAATAGACTGAATTGTGCATACCAGGGAGCAATAAAATACAAGTTTGTGGATGTATCTTCCCCTGCTGTGTTTTCTTGCATTCTTCTTGCCCCTTTAATCTTTCCATAAGAATATTGTGTCTATTTTTTATGTTCTTGCAGGGATTCATTAACATTGTGTATGCTTGGAATATTATTGTGAATGCATTTTTCTAGGTTATGGTGAACTATCATCACCTCTTCTAGTGTGCACTTTACCTCTGTATTTCACACATTTGGAGATCACTCTCACACCCTCCTTTTCTGGTGTATCACCGCTTTAGTGTAGGCTTTCATTTTATGCATTCTCTCTCCCTGGTCCCTTGGAAATCTAGATTAGAACAGTTAGCTTATCCTGCATTAGAGTAGATTGTGGCAGGTAGTTTAGGAGAAAGAACCAGCTTTCTCTGGAAGTCTATCTCAAGTAGCAAGTCCCACAACTTGGAGATAGTACCCATGTTATCCAATCACACTGTGAGTTCAAGTATACGCACTTGTATATGCATAGGGGTGCTGTGATTCAGTGATAACAGGCGGTTCGGGTGAAAATGGAACAACTCACACGAAAAGTTTGGGACACTTGGAACATGAAAGAGTGAAGTACGCGGTTCGGGTGTTTTGGCCGAAAATGGAACAGCTTGCACTTTTTGACTTGGGACATTTGGGACAAAAAAGCTCCGACGGGCCCGAAAATGGAACAACTTCGGGGATTTTGGCCAATCGGGGAACAGAGCGCACTTCGGAACTTGGGACACGCGGGACAAAAATGTCCGACAGGCCCGAAATACATACAAAATGACCCAAAACTGCAGACTTTTCTCAATTTCATGACTTTGGTACATTAGAGAAAACACTTAAACTCAAAATTTTGAAATTTTTACTTTCATCAGAGCAGGGAATTTTGAGTGGACAACAGCTGGCTCCTTCTGGGGATGACTTGGCATAAATTCAAGGAATGAGACAAGGCAAGAACTTAGACAAACTCAGGGAAGCAGACCAGTACCTTATCCATTGGGCAACGGAGTCAAAAACAGACCAATACAGAGGGCAACACACCAAAACAAAAAGGAAAGAAAAGCAAAAACGCTGTACAGAATATACAAGGGACTCCCTAATCACCTAGGACTTGAACAACTTGAGATACTACCCACTATAAGGAAGTGGGAGAGGAGAACCATCCATGTAATCAAGATAGAAAGAATTCTTACCAGCAAAGTGTCTGATCTTAAAAGGTCTGAGCCAAAGGGAATCAAACTTACCATGGCTGCCACGAGGTTCATGCCTTTTATCCCATAGCAACACGGTGTCTCCAACTTGGAAATCTCTGAACCTAGCTTTCTTGTCAAACAGGACCTTTACCTTCTACTGGTGAACAGATATCCTATCGGCAACCATCAATCTGTCCTCATTCAGTTTGTGCAGGTACATAATTCTCTTGTCCAAAGCATCTCTGAAACTAGTATCTTCAATGGCCTTCATTAGGTGCAAGGCTGGTAGTTCCACTGTCACTGGCAATTGAGCTTCTACTCCATATACCACTTGAAAAGGAGACATTCCAATAGCTCTCTTTGGTGTAATCCTGTCTGCCCAAAGAGCATCATAGAGCTTCTTGTGCCAGTTTCATTGAGACTCATTGACCAACTTCCTTATGATAGTCACCAGATTTTTGTTAGTGGATTCTGCTTTCCCATTTCCCTGGGGGTAATAATCTGAAGAATGAGCCAGGGAGATGCCATACCCGTAGCAGAAATCCATTATCTCAGTTGAAGAGAAATTCGAAGCATTATCTGTTACAATCTTATTAGGTACACCATACCTTACCAAGATGTTCTCTTTAATGAAGCTGCACACCACTTCAGAAGTAGTACTCTTGACTGGAATAGCTTCCACCCATTTGGTGAAATAGTCATTGGCAGTTAGCACATGAGTGTGACCAGCACTAGAAGCAGGATTAAGTGTACCAATGAAGTCCAAACCCCACTGTTGAAATGGTTCCTCAATCACAACTGGCTTGAGAGGCAAAGAAGCCAATTTAGGTCTTCCCACAAAAGTCTGACAAGCCTCACATTTATCAACCCACTTGGATGCATCTCTGAACAAGGAAGGCCAGTAGTATCCTCCACGGAGTATCTTATGAGCTGTAACCATTGATGAATAGTGCCCTCCACATGCCTGATCATGAAAAGCTGAGAGCAACTTTCTCTATTGTTCCTTGTCCACAGAATTCAAAAATCTCCCATCTAACCCACGCTTGAACAAAGCATTTTCCCACAATACATATTGCACTGACCTCAATTTAATAGTCCTCTTTTCCTTAGCAGTTAAATGAGAGGGGAATTCCACATAGGCGAGAAAATGGGTGATGTCAACATACCGTTCATCAACTGAGCTAAGGAATAGAACGGTAGGAATGTCAGCTTTCTCCTCCATCAACTCATGTTTAGCTCCTTCATCAATGAGCTCACAAAGGCATTTTCCATGAACTAGCTTGGTTGGTTTGATGTCAATGTCATACTCTTGGACCTTAGCAACCCAGTTCCCTCTCTTGGATCCAAATTATTTTTGTGTGAGAATTGACTTAACAGTTGTATCTGGAACCAGCACCATGGAGTGAGAGTTGAGGATATAAAAACGAAATTGCTTAACAGCTTTGACCACTGCAAAAGCATGCTTCTCCATCATGGTGTATTTCAACTCATGATCTTTCAGAATATAGCTCATGAACACAATTGGGATTTCATGCTTATTAGATTCTTCTTGAGTTAAGACAACAGCTAAGGTATTATCTATAGGATAGCAATAGATGATGAAATCTTTGCTGAAATCAGGACAGGCTAAAATAGGAGTTTTAGCAATAGCTCTCTTGATACCTTCAAAGGATTCCTTTCCTTCAGAAGACCAACCAAATGTTTGCTTCCCTTTCATCATCTGAGAAATATTCAAAGTTAACTCTGCAAAATCATGGATGAATCTTCTCAAGAAATTTATCTTACCAAAGAAGGAGTGCACACCCTTTTTGCTGGTTGGGAGAGGAATTTGTTGGATGGCTTGAACTCGTTCAGGATCAATCTTAATACCATCCTTGTAAACGATGTGCCCTAATAAATTTCCCTCAGTGACACAAAAGACAGATTTTTTAGGGTTCAGAGAGATCCCATGCTCTCTGCATCTCAGCAGAATTGTCTCTAGGTGGTCAAAATGATCCGCTCTTGTCTTGGAAAAAACTGTCAGGTCATCAAGATATATGACAATACACTTCCCTTTCAAGCTTCCAAAAGCTAGATCCATGGCTCTCTGAAAAGTGGCACCAGCATTAATGAGCCCAAAAGGCATCCTCTTGTAAGCAAAGGTACCCCAAGGATTAGTGAAAGCTGTCTTGTGTTGATCTGTAGTATCAACCTCTACCTGATTGTATCCCGAGAATCCATCGAGCATGGATAACATTTTAGACCCTGTAACTGCTTGCAAGACCTGATCCATCATAGGAAAAGGATAATTATATTTCAAAGACGCCTGATTCAGGTTCCTGAAATCAACACAGATGCGGATCTCACCATTTTTCTTCCTAACAGGCACAATATTTGCAATCCATGTTGAATGGTGAATGGGAAAAATGATTTTAGCCTTCAACAACTTCTGAATTTCCTGAAGGATGGTGTCAACTATTTTGGGATTATACTGCCTCTGTTTCTGCTTAAAAGGTTTAATTCTTGGTTTGAGAGGAATAGAGTGCTACATATCTTTTGGTTTGAAAGCTTTCAAATCTTCATAAGAATAAGCAAGAACATCCTTATACCTCCTTAGAAGATCAATTCCTTTTCTCCTCTCATCTGCTGTGCAACATTTTCCAATATTCACTAGCTTAGGGTCATTAGAACTCCCAATATTGATTTTTTCATACTCAGCTGATTGCTGAGGTCCAGTAGAAGCTCTAGACTTCACATACCTATCATGTTTATCAAATAGTTCCTCTAAGCTTACCAATCCTTTAGGAATCTTATTCCCCTTGAGTTCAATGCACCCTTCCTGACCTGTTTCTTCCCCTTGGGTGACTGCTTTGTCAAAGGGCACACTCTCACGAGGTAGGTTGTCACTTCCCTCAAAATACAGCTGTTCGAAATTACCCTTGAGTTCCAGGAAGGAAAGCAAATGTTGATCATCATTGAAAACCTACTAGTTACTGGTGTTATCAGGTACACTGGGTCGATGGATCATCTCAATGGTGAACTTGTCTTGAGAGAAATCAGGATGAGGAATCAGTAGCGACCCTGCGACAGCTAGTGAATCAACCCTGCTGTTCCTTTCCCTAGGTACTGATTCGATAGAGAAAGCATCAAGGAATTCAATGGAATCCCAAACCTGATTCCGGTAATGTTTCAGCCTTCCATTTTTTACTTGAAAAAGGTTTCTGACCTGCTTTACAATCAATTCTGCATCACCACGAGCCAGAAGATTCTTTACACCTTGTTCTTTGGCCACTTGCAATCCGAGAATGAGAGCCTCGGATTCTGTTGTGTTATTAGTATTCTCGAACTGCAACTTAAATGAAAAGGGGTGTAGGCTTCCTTCAGGTGACACCAACAGGACACCGGCTCCGGAACCAGCTGAGGAACAACTTCCATCAAACTCTAAAATCCAAACCCCATTAGGATCTTTAGGAGACACTTTGGGGGGTTGGATTTCATCAGGGGACATAATCATGTAGTTACCATGCCCCATATCCTCGTAGAGTATTTGTGCTCTAGGATCATCCGTTTTCTGCACAATATACTCAGACTGCTTCTCAGGTAGCAACTTCTTCATTTGTCCATTGACAGGCACGAGTGCATGTGACCAGTCCATTTGGATTTCCCCACCCACGTCCCTACAGAAGTTCCTACTTAGCAACATCCTGTATGAAGGGGGAATATCTGCCACTAAGATGGTAGCCAACACTTTCTTCTCGGGCAAAGCAGCAAAAGCTACTTGTGCATCTTTAATTCTCTCGACCAGGGGAACTTCTTTACTCTCCATGGAGTAACAAGATCCATAAGTACATGTGAGGGTCAGGCCTAAAGCATGAGCTACTTTAGCAGGCATCACATTATCTGAGGCTCTGGAATCTATGACACAATTACTGAGCCTATGACCAGCTATAAGAAGTGTTACATAAAAAGGCTTGATTTTGTCACTAGGCAAGGTGATAGCAGCTACCAGACTAGGCTGTGGTGCAGAAGGAGTAGGCAAAAGGCCTTTAGAGGTGGTCTTAGAGTGGGAATTGACAAAGTGGATCATTTTAGCAAAAGCTTTGGGATGGGTTTGATAATACTCGGCTTCTGAGATTTGGACCTTGGTCTTTTTCAGGTGATCAATAATATCAAAAGATCCAGAAGTGGACGGGCCATCATCATTTGATACTCTAGGCTTATCAACTTTAGGAGAAAAAGAAGAAGCAATTTTAGTAGTAGGATTAATAGGACTCACCTTTGGTGTAGATGAGGTAGGGATAGGAGATCCTCTTTTTGCAATCATGAGAATAGTTGTCAACTGCTCCTTAGATTTCTTGATGGGCTGTGTCACTTTCTCCTTCCGACTTGTCTGCTCTCGAGTCATGACAGCGAATGATTCATTGTTCATGTCTGCTACTACTTCATCATAATCATCTCCATCATCAATGCCTTCGGTGGTGAAGAAATTGACTCGAGATCCCTCTCTCGCAAAATCTTCACAAGCTTCGTTATCTTCATCGTCATCTGGTTCTTCCACCTCGTAGGTCGCATTGACAAGGACTTTAACAGGAGGTCCTTCAAGTGCTAATCTTGTTTGAGAAGAAGGAAAACAATTTCTGGGCTGAAAATTTCTCCTTGGAACGCCTGCATAAGGAGCGTGCTGAGCCAATTGTTTCTTTATAGCAATAAGATCATTTGTAAGTTTCTGAACTAATGGATCAGTATTAGGTCCAGGGGTGGAAGAGGAAGAAGCAGTAGACTTAGATTTGGGAGGGTCTCTTCTCAATTTCCCTGACATGATCAAGTCATCCTCGACCAATGTTACGAGATTAGCCCTTCGTAGTGCATAACTAACTTTGGGCGATTGAGCAGTTAGGAAGAAACATTTTTGAATTTGATCAATAGGTCGGGTATGCTGCGGAATT
This sequence comes from Taxus chinensis, assembly GCA_019776745.2. Classification (NCBI taxonomy): domain Eukaryota; kingdom Viridiplantae; phylum Streptophyta; class Pinopsida; order Cupressales; family Taxaceae; genus Taxus; species Taxus chinensis. The sequence goes on from CM034146.1 coordinate 121,593,728, forward strand.
TTATTGATCAATTTGTTGAACCGGGCCACAAATTCTCTCATGGGCTCTTGTGAATATTTCTTTATCTGGGAGATTTGGGCTAGCGAGGCATGTACATCTTCTGCCGGCTTGAAACAGTTTTCGAACTGAGTTCTCATTGTGTCCCAGTCGGTGATAGCGCCAACCAAAAGGTGATAGAACCAATCAGCAGCATTATTTTGTAACATCTCAACGAACAGCCTTACGGAGACGTCTTCATATTCAACTCCCAGAACTCCACATGCAACAACGAAGGCTGCGATGTGTTCATCAGGATGTACTTTGCCATCGCCTTTGAATTTAGGAAAGTTCTTCCGGTTACCTCTGGGTAACTCATGCAAAGGCTGAGTGAGGGCTAGGGGCCCAACACGATGACCCCATGGTAATGGCGCCGCCATTCTTGGAAAAACAGCTTGGAGAGGGACTGCAACACCAGCAAGAATCAAAGCTTGAAGATTAGGGCTAGCTGGCTCTGAAGGAATACCACCCGTAGGAATTCTATCTTGAGTAGGTGGAGTGCTTGTCGAACGAGTCCTTCTATTTCTTGTTGAAGGGAAAGGAAAACCCTGCTGCTCCAAAAGCTAAAACTGAGAATATTCAACACCAAGGGTCCTCCTCCCTCGAGTAAAATGCGGAGTCGCCAGATCAAAGGATGATCGAAAAATTACAGAACTGGAATATTATTTTCCCCAGCGGAGTCGCCAAAAGCTGTTGATCGTCAAATAGGACTTTTAAGAAGAGCAACAGTGAGGGGACAAGAAGTCCCTCCTATTTAATGGGAGAGGTTCCCTTATTCAGAAATGAACTTATTTACAAATGTACAAGAGCGGATTTGTTGGTTAAACTTGGATATCACGAAAGTGTTTTCTATGAAGATTATCAATTACAAAAGGACTGAGGAAATGAGAGTATGGGAAAGAGCAGAAAGGCAACATGTAGAATTATAGATATCAGAGTAATTCTTTATGTATGCGAAAGTCACAGTGAATTGAAACAAGATCATTTGTATCGAATAAATAAGATGGAATTTAAAGACACAAAGTTTCTTAACATAACACAGATTCATTAATCAAGGACACAAAGTTCCTTCTTGGTTATACAAGATCACCGTGCTTGCAAAGTTAAAGAGTATGCAATCAGTAAGACTAACGAACTTGAGGTAAATGATTTTCACAAAGAAAATAAATGAAAGCCTAGGAATAACAGAGATTAGATAGACAAAGAATGGAAAAGTCCTTCTGTATTGATTTCTTTATAATCTATTTACACTTTTCAGAAAATAAGCCAGGTTCTTCCTCCTTTTTTTTAGAATGGCATAAGGAAGGCCATTATATAGCTTACAAATAAGTTACTCTTCGTAACTGCTTCTTTAACCAAGAACAGTTAAGGACCGCCAATCGCAATACCTTAACATCTTACAAAGAAAACGGAAAAAGAAACGGAAGAAGAGAAAAGAACAAGGAGAAGAAGACAGGTGGCCAGTCACTGAGAGGGGCCCACTGACTTCAGAATCCGCCGCCTAAATTTTTTTAACGCCTCAGCTATGTCTCAGACGTATCATCCTAAAGATGATAATGTATGTCTTTGAAAGCAGAGATGACCAGTGTCTTGAAAACTTCGTCCTTCTGCCAGCTGTTCTTCAGTTCTCCCAAGCCTCCTCCAAGACTCTGATCTTTCCAGGATTTTGATAGATTATCCTTAATGTCATCGAAAACCTTATTCGCCAGCATGATGTTCGAGCAAAAGATAGCAAGGAAGCAGTGTGAGAAATGCAAAAAGGGGGTCTTCCCGTTATATAGCCGTTGAGGAGAGAGAAAGGTGATCAATGCGCATTAAATTCATATCTATTAGTTTGAAAAACAACATATTCGGGTAGAGCAGGAAAAACTAAGTATGAATGGAATTTGGTTCGCTTGGGACATGTGAGACGCGAATGCGCGAAACACGCGGCTCGACCAGCTCGGGCGAAACAGGGAGAAGACGCACAAATGAATTTTGGGACATCTGGGACGAAAACGTGTGAAACACGTGACTCGGGCGTTTCGGCCGAAAAGGTGACAATAATTTGGGTCCCGTCGGAACCTCAGTTACTACCACCTTAGCATTCACTACCCTGATGGATGCCACCTGTCGGACCACATCAGAGGATCTACTCAAGTATCCATTGTTCTACCTCTCTTTGAGAACTCCCTTCACTCCTGTCATCCTTTAGATCTGGCTAGAGGTAGTGACCACTGGGGAAAGGAGTTTCCATCTCTCTGCAATGGGGTTCTCCACTGCCATCCATGCAGACCATTGTAGAATCTCCTCCCGCTTGTTGGGGAATTATGGTTCCGTCACAAATGTAGTATCATGATCATAATGGTTGGTAGGTGGATCTTCCTTTAGTGAAGCCTCACATTGGAGCTTTCATCCCTCCTCAGGATTATCCTACCCTCCTCTTGGTGAAGTGGCATGTTCTTGATGTTGGTAGTGTTGACATTTTTGTTTAATGTGCTCTCTAGTTCTCCTATGAAAATGTTGATGTATCCTTTGTGGCGTTTTATAATTTATTGGTGCTCTTTTGGCGTTTTGTGGGACTGTCTATTATCTGGTCACCCCTGACTATGTAAATATCTTTTATTTTTATCATTATAAAGGGTAGTTAAAATAGTAAAAGTGATGTTTTCCTTCACATTTTGTGGAGGAAAAAATCAAACTATCAATGTGAGGATAATGATTATTGTGGTTATTTAGCAATTCTTTATCTAATGGAGATAGTTAAGGAGTTCTTAGTTACACATTAGTTTAAAGTGATGATATGCGTGAGTGTTGGGATTAGTGGTGGTGGGTAATGTAGATGTTCAATATGTAGGTTGTAATGTGTGGGGTAAATCATGATATTATAACATGTTATTTGTAATATTCTACCAAATGTACAGGGTTAAATAAGTTATCTTGACTATTTAATTGCTTTTAATAAATATAATTAAAATAATTTTAGTTTATTGTAATGTTTTTAATACACTCAATTTACTATTACATTTTTTAATTTATTATTGTTATCATTATTATTTATTTTTCTAAGGAAATGACTCTTATATTACTAATAATACAATAGTACAACTACTCACAAAAGGAAGGTGGTATTGTAACATGCCTCAAGTCCAAATCTGAAAAAATACATGGGAAATAAAAATGATTAAGCCAAATTAAAGTAACAAATTACATGATCACATTATAAAATAAGAACAAAAAATAAGGATGCAACCGCTTTTCTTATGAATATTATGTGTAATCAATTTCTAGCTTATCATAATATTATTTTTGTAATCTATAGTATTAAAATTTATATTAATACCATGATTATATAATTAAAATTAAAAAAAATTGAAATATGAAATATAAAAAATTACTTGTATATATAAACTAGTGTTGCAATTATAGTCATATTCAAAGTCACAAATGAATCTATATTTAGTGTTGATAATGAATTTACAATTTAATTCAAGTGTGTATACATTATTAGAGTTAATATTTGAGTCAAATTTTAATCCTATTCTATGTGATTGATTAATTCAAAGATATACTGACAAATTTAGTCAAACATATTGTGTTTCCAATTCCATCACATTATATATATTTTTTATAAACTTCAAATGTTTTCCTACCATTTATGGTGATGTTAGATGATGCGTTGAAAAATAAAATATACGATGGAAACGTCGAAGGGGATCTATCAAAGATGTTAAATTTGTGAGGGATAAGTAAAGGGATAGGAAAAGAGGAGAAGAAGAAGGGATTCAAGGGTGAAGAAGTGGAAGGGGGGGAAGTGAAAAGGGGAAAATGTGATACCTATGCCTTTAACAATGACAAAACATTTGTGGCTAATGAATGAAGGAGAAAATGCATGTTCTGTAAGACGTAGAGGAAAACTTTTGTAGAGATTAAGGACTGGTCGAACAATACTTCTAACATGAATAATTGTGTCTAATTTCAACTTCTTGTAGACTTTTTTAGGCACCATTTAAGTTTCAAGTTAGAGTATTTGAAACAAGTAAGCTGATGCATGGATAATCATCAACAAGTGAGCTTTCCCAATTGAAGATCTGATTTTTGCCATAAATACTCAGCTAGGGTAGCAAACTATATTTTATTTATTTTTCTAAAAATATTTTTGCAAAACATATGAAAATTTGTAGGAATATTTCTATGATAATAAATAACACTAAGACAATATATTTGGAATTTTTTAGATCATATAAGACTACCAGAAAATCGCAGAAAAACCCTAGACATTTAGAAAACCTTAAAAATCCATATCTTCTCAAATATATATGGGTAGATTCTGAAATTTTGGAAATAACATCTATAAATAATATGAACGAAAACACAATTACTAGTCCTTGAAAAAGCACACTGAAAACCATGAACATAATCTTTGAAAATCAGCCTTGAATTACTTCCAAATTTACAGGCTAGGGTGGATCTTCCACCACTCAAGAATGCCCTGGTATCTAGGAACAAATCTCTCACCACCAAAGCTAGGGTTCTTGTGGGATTTTAATCCATAATCTAGAAAAATAAAATAGCAGTTTCTCAAAGGAAATCATAAGTGTGTATGCAATAATAATAACTTTTTCTCCTCCCAATCTCCTTTTATAATTTTCCCCAAAATTTGTGGCCAAAGAAACTTAAGTATTTTTCCTCCCCCAAGTCACCATAGGGACATAAGTGATCCCCCAAAAATAATATAACATTAAATTGTTATTAGTCACTCTCCTGATGTCAAAACATAAAGTATTAACCCCACCAAGTCACTTAACACCTATTTCAATGCAAGAACATTAAAAATAAGCAAGGTGGAATACCCAATAGCCTCTAAAGTCTTTAGCCCCTTAGCTATTACCAAGGCTAAGAGTAATTAAAAACCTCCTAGGCCAACTGCTCAAAATTGGGGACATTAAAATCCTCCCCTCATGAGAAATGTTTGACCCCAAGCATTATCTTTTCATGCTACAAAAGATGAATACCACAAATTAAGTTTCTCCACCTCACCCTACAGTCAACAAAATATCAGTGTGATCCAAATTACCCATGTAACCCCATGTAGTCATAATGACCTCCATGTTCTCTAAGGAACAATGTTGTCTGTGAAGTAGTATTATGCCCAACAAAACTCTCCATTGACACTGACATCAGGACATCCAATGTGATACCAACATCATATGACCACTCACTACTTCTCTAATCAGCTTGTGAAATAATTTGTATATGAAAAAATTGTGATAACTCTCCCATATGACCCACACTCGTATGAGAGTAAGGATTCCCATAATGTATCTCAATTTTTCCTATTGGAGAAAAATCCCAAGACTCTAGTAAATTGTCAATTGATAATGTTAACTCTACATAGTTCACCTCCTGTGATGAGTGTGAACCTACAGCATAACCACGTAACTGAGTCAACTCCATCCCACCAATGACTATAGGATTTTACTCCACAAGATAGAAAAAGTAGACAACAGTTGCTCAAAGGAAATAATGATTTTTTATGCAATAATAATCTATTTTTCTCCTCCCAGTATCCTTTTTTAATTTTACCCAAATATTGTGGCCCAAGAAATCTAAGTCGGCGTTTAAAAAATAAAGTAACTTAATTTTATTTTCTCCCCCAAGTCGCCATAGGGACATAAGTTTCCCAAAAAAAAAAAATATAACTTTAAAGTGTTATTAATCACCCTCCTAATGTTAAAACATAATGTTTCCCCCCACTAAGTCACTTAACATCCATGGTAACACACGAATATAACAAATAAGCAAGGTGGAATACCCAATAACCTCTAAAGTATTTAGCCCCTTGAGTATGACCAAGGCTAAGACTAATGAAAAACCTTCTAGGAAAACAACTTGGAATTGGTAGCATTACATAAATACTCTCATAACTGAAAAAGTTTATTAGTTTGGGAGTCGTCTCTACTAGGGTTTCTTCCTTGCAAACTTGTTATTCCGTTGGATTTTTAGGCTCTCTCAAATATTAATACCATTGTTTTAACTAAGGTTTCTCACATGTTGGACACCCCTATATAATGACCTCTCCCTCTTCAATATTTTTTATTACAACTGTGTTTGGAGATAGTGGAGCTCTAATCAATTGCGTCACCATCAAAAAATCCTCATAAGTTCATCCCGAAGGTCTTCCACAAGGTAATAATTATCCTCCTAATGTTGCTTTACCTATTATCGAGTTTAATTCTTCCTGTAAATGGTTGGAATAATTTTTTCTCGTTAGGTATTTTTTGGGTCGCATCGCATCTAAAAACATGCTCAAATTCTTGGTTAATACAGTCTGGACTCCTCATGGGGTCCGGATTGATAACATCCAAAATATGACTAAAAGATTCTTGCTTTCTTTCTTTTATGATATACCCAATTCCCCCAACATTTTGGCCCAATACACCACCTAGTATGTTTGCAACTCTTTGTTGGTCTTGTATCCATGGATCAAAGACTTTGTGGTCGCTGAGTATGTTGCACTTAAATTACACGTAATGGTAAAATTTCCTAGCCTACCTTTTCCTTATGTTCATTTTGTGCATTAGATTGCTTCTTCCATTGTGAGGGTGGTCTTCCTCGAACTAGAGCAGTTTTAACATACTCGTCCACATATGCATGTCTGTATTGAAGTACATATTTCTCAAGACCTGAAATAGTTTTTGGTAATCTAGATGGGAGAAGGGCGTTACTCCCATCGTATTCTGTATCAACTTTCCTAACAATTTCTTCTGCTACTAGGCCTATGATCATAAGATCAAGGACTATCCTCTTTATGTTCCTCACAATTTCGTAGTTGCTAAAGAAGCTTCTAAATCAACCAAACACCTACAGGAGCAAGGTTAGAGAATAGTGGGGGGCTAGAAAAATAAGAATGAAAATCAACAATCCAATGCCTCTAGTTCAAAAGGTCAGCATGAACTAACTATTAAAGAAAAACCCCATAGCTCGTAGGTTAAGGAGCCAACTATTGCTCCTAAAGAAACAACTCATGCTACCAATTCATCTTTCCAGTTACCAAAATAATCGAGCATGCCTAAGGTGGCCTTAGTTCTCATGGACCAGATAAATTATTTTTATAATGTCAAAATGTCGTAACCTTCATCGTTACTTTTAACAAACATCTCACAGGGGCCAAGGAAGAGGTCCCAAAGTCCTTTTTGCATCTCCCAAGATCATAACCCGATGTGCAGTTTGGACTCAATAGAAGAGGAATATAATATAGCATATGACGAGGAAAAGAGAAATCTTCAGGATTTTTTTTAGCATAGCACTACTCAATTCCTGCAAAAATGGTTCGATGCCCTTGATGGTTAGGATGCTAAAGGCATGGATGTTTACTAATGTCTCCCATGAATTTTTTTATCTTGGAATGTTTAGGTCTAAAAGAGTCCTATCGCTAGTATGTTGTTCATGAAACTCTGCAAATATTTACCAATTTATTTATTTTTCTTTTTGTAAGAGGTGAAAATTATAGGTTTTCAGTTACATGTCCTTTGTAAATCCATGTAGCCTAACATCTTGGCCCTCTGAAGTAATCATGAAGCAGGGCGTTGGTGTTTAATTTCTGTTTTAGCTCCCAAATTTCAGCTCTTGTTGATTAACCATGGCATTGACCCCAAAAATGGTGCCATATATATCCTATTTAATGTTGACAGCCTCCCTTTTGGCCTCATTAATAGATACGCCTCGAACGATGCAACCAAAAGGTCTTATCTTTAACAATGAATAGCTTGAACAATTTTTGATGCTTATCAGGTCATAAGTTAGAATTTTAATATGGTTGAGTCACCCACTCATAAATGCGGCCACATGTTGATGATATTGATATCTAGTGAAAGCGATGTGTGGTTTTTAATACGGAATATGGTTGGGTTTTATGACCCTAATTCTTCTCACTCTCCCACTTTTGAAGCTTGGCTCACCTTGTTGAACCTTTGAGGGAGGATCGTGTTCTCAAATGGATCAATAGATCCATGCTGTCATCTCAAGAATGTTTTATTTTGATAGAATTTATTCCATACTAGTTGAGGTCATGCCTAATTTTGTACTATCTTATCATTCCCCTATACCATTTCGTATCACTTGGCATGATAAGCGTGCTTTTTTTTCATAAAGCCCAATTCTTTTTTAATACTGTCTTGATGTAGCATGGTCCCACACTCAATCATATCAATCGTGTTTTGATCTTAGCTCTACAGCTAAGTCATTGTTAGAACTTTAATCCACCTATGCATGTCAGGTAAACTCAATGGTGGAAGGACATTATAAATCAAACTACTAGATTCCTTAGAATCTATGACATACAGTTGGCCAAAACGAAATGTATCTCATACTCCATTAACATCTCTACTCCTAGCTGAGTGGTGGTGGTGCTTCTGGGAAAACCCTTCTCTAAAACTATACAACTTCAAGTTACAACACTTTGCTATCAATTTCAAATTGCTAATGATTACAACACTTAGGGAGCTCAAATCTATTGCCGTATGCATTGGCTTAAAATTGGCGACCGAGTCTCGAAAGAATTATTTCTTTCTTTCAAAGCCAAAAATCCTTCTCAACAAATTTGGAAAATATTTGATGGCAGAGGTCGGGTCACTGACCCCTAACCCATGGTTTAAGTATTTTTGTGACATTATAAGCCAGTCTTTCAGGCTTAGTAACCCTCTGCTGATAGACAAGAAACCCTTGAAAAATGTCTAATTGTTTTGTCGTGCAAGCTTTCCCAAGCTGAAAAGGTGGTGTGCAACTGAATGATCCATGTTTATGACCTCCACGATGCATTCATGTAAATGGATAATGATAAGGCCTTGAGATACAATGGTTTCCTCTGCCAATTCTATAAATCTTTATGAGGTTCACTTGGGAAAGACCTTATTCAAGTCTATCTCAAGGGGTTTCAGAACCAATCATTGTAGCCATGTGTCGACAAAGGGAATATTAAATTCATCTCAGAACCAAGGCATCCAAAAATTTTTACCTATTTGTGGCGTATCCTTTGTTAAATGTCTCCAAAAAATCCACCAAAGTTATGGTTATGTGACTTCATAATATTCTCCCCACCTTATTTCAAATAGAAAAAATTAGGTTCATTCAAGGGCACTACATCTTTGAAAACAACATTTTGGTATGGAAAGGCATGAAATGGGCTCATAGATCCAATCAATCTACTATGTTCATTAAAATTGATTTTAAGAAATCTTATGATCGGATTGAGTTTGTTTATCCTTGTCATGCTTTAAGACCTTGGTTTCGACCTCATTGTTATCCAATTAGTTATAATGTTATTTGCTAATGCCTCTACCCAAATCACTATTAATGGTTTCATCTTTGAATCCTTCGAAATGTATTGTTTCATTTGAAAATGGTTCCCGTTAGAGCCTACGCTCTACTTGCTTGTTGCTGAAGGATTTTTGTGTTTTCCAGCCCACGCCAAAACCCAAGGAATCATTATGGGAATATCACTGCATTCTACAAAAAATTCTCAATTTCTTGATGGTTACTTTGCTAATGATTCCTTTCTCACACTCATTGAGGAAGAATCCAATATCCACAATACCATGCACTACAGTTATATTTTTTTAGTGTTTGGTTCTTCCATTCAATGCTAGAAAAATTTGTGCTACCAACAATCCTTCCTCTTAGCACCCACATGGCTAGCCTCTTTTGAGTTTAATATTCTTTCACATGGTGAAATGTTTAAATTTATTGGCATCCCTTTTTCCTTTAAAGCTTCATCGGATGAGAAAAATAATTGGATTATTGGATTACCAGACCTTTGTCCTTGGCAGGAAAATTCCAAATTTATTCCAAAGTACTTATGGTAATGCACGTTTACAACTATTCATGTTTGGGTCCTTCTAGAGCCTCTATTTAGAAGCTAGAAAAACTCCTTAAAGGATTGGCCCAACACGTCCACTGGAAAAGGTTTTCATCGAGTCGATTTGGAGACATGTTTCCTTCCCCACAATTATGGGGGTTTAGGCATTATTCACATACAACGCCAAGGGAAGGAACTTTGTGTAAAATGGATTGTTAGATGCATCACAGGCCAAGAAGCATGGACAGTGCTTCTAGGCCCAAGAAGCATGGAAAGTGCTTCTGGGCCATGACATCGAAGAAGGTTCACCTTATAGCTGCCTTGTATGAAAAGGTTACGGGTTTTTTCTCTAGTGCCTATTAAAGTGGTTGGCACTTTTGTGCTAAAAATCATTTGAAAATCATGGGAATGCATCAAACCTTGGCTTAAATGGAAAGGTGATGGTTTTTGTAATGGAATCTCCATTAACAATCATTCTCTCTGGTGGTCTTTGATATTTCAGACTCAGGATAAGTGTTTCAAAGATATCCTAGGGATTCCTACGTCAAATGTTTTAAGCATGGAATCAACAAAATCTAAAACTTATTCTGTAAAGACTTTCAATCCCAGTATCATTGGCTAAGCTTAAAGACCAGTTTTGGCTAGCTAACTAGGATCAGGATAGTATTAATGAAGTGATAAATTTGGTCCCTGATCATATGTTATACAAATTGGTGTGCTCCTCTCACCCCTAGTGGATGGACTTGAAATGGTATGTTGATACCACAAATCATAATTATTCTACCAGTAAAGGATACTACTTACTTTTGCCTCATCTTCCCATGGTTGAAAAACTCAACAGCTGATGGGCGATTCATTCCACTTCGTCTTCTTGGAATCAATGATTTGACACTGTCTGGTCTATCTGTGTGGATCCTGAAATTTCCAAATTTCTCTAGCGTGTTTTGTATTAAGGTATTACCATGCGGTCTTAACTTATTAAAATTGAGATCCTGGCTCCCAAGTTCTCATTCTACGACCACTTGGAAACTTTAATTTATCTCTTCTAGTTTTTTCTGAAAGCACATCTTGCTTAGAATTGGATACACTCATTTTTCTCTCCTGTCAGACTGCAATGATTTACTTGATAGCATATCCTTTTAGGAGATAACCAGTAACTTCTACCTATGCTCACTCAGATTTGGCATGTTTTAGAGGGGAAATTCTATTTTTGATATGGAAAGAAAAAAATGTTTTTTCCTTTATGGATTCTGAAGTTGATCAAAAAAATTCAGTGTATAATAAATATATGGTTATCTCAAATGTGCTACTGTAGATTCAAGTTCACGCTAACAAAGTTGCTTTCGAGGTGGAAAATCTTCATAATCAGTTATGAAATTGGGGTGATTCCTCGTGTAACATCACCCAAGAGCCACTCTTCCCATCTCGTTACTCCTCTCCACATCTCAATTGTGTTCTTTAATCTTGTCTCAGCACTCGCCCCGCCCTCAATAATGGAGGATTCATTCGCCACCATCTTGTTAGGAAGGTTGTGGTCTCTCCTACTCGCCAACATGGTTGGGAAATTTTCAGATGCTAGAAAGGAATTTCCATGTTCAGGCTAATTAGATGATCATGATTCTCCTACTTAACGAATGTTTGTTCTTGTTTCTTAATTTTGTGCTCTGATGGTTTCCTAGGCACTTCCTAGTTTGTTTGGTCTTCTCCTAGGCTCGTCCTAGTTTGTTTGTGGTTTTGGGGCGTGCTCTCATACTACCTTCTTTTTTTTCTAAAAGCTATCTTGTATTTTATTTCATTAATATAATATAAGATGTCTTTTCATCAAAAAAAATATTCACATATCATATACTTATTTCACAATGTAAATAGTTTCAACCCAAAAAACATCTACAATCTATGGTCCACTTTATAGTTTTGAGCTTGTTTGAAATAATCACATCAGTGTAATTTGTATTTTACAGGGCCAAAGTAAATAAATAGAAATTCCATAAGTTCCAATATTTAGGACCTAATTGGAATGTCGATTTCTAGTTGAACATTTTGGCCCCCATTTCCAGCTTGCATGACGTTTAATTTGTTTAAAATGTGAAGATATGAATAGAAATTTAGAAATAAAAAGGTTATAATTAAAACCTAACATGTTTTACGCCTAATATACCAATTATATTTTTCATACCAAAATAACATCTATTATAAGCGCTCCAATGTAGAATACGAGGTGTGTTAACAACCATAAATAATTGAATCCCTCAAACAAATAGTCATATCAATGAAAGGTAGATTCTATTTGTCAATCAAGCTTACCATTTTTTAATTTTATGGCATGAATTTTTTTTATTGGAGGGCATTTAATTTGATAATTTAGATGTAGACATGAATGGAAAGTTAGAAATTAGAAGGCAGGAATTAAATAAATGATTTGGCAAACTAGTATGTAAAAAAAAGTAGAAGCTTTCAACTGGGACATGACTTGTTTGAAAAGATAACCAAAATATTTTGGTGGCTCAGGTAGTCACTCGGGAAGTGTAAACAAATAAATCAAACCATTGAAAGGCACACTCAGGTCAAAGCTTTGGATACACCCCATATGGCTGCAAGCAAGTGTAATTGATGGGTGCAATGTCAAACTCCCCAGCTTCCGCCTTGCCAGTTTAATTTTTAGGCATGGTTCATCTCTCCCTATCTCTCATAAATTTTGTTCTTTAGTTGTTCATTTGCGGTGAAATAAAATTTTAAAATGTAGCATTATCATAGAATTAATAGTTTTAAATAAACTTGTTTTCAAAACAAAATACCTCATACTGTAGCTTGTTTAATTAAAATATTCCTTGGTAGACAAGCATAAACTCAAACCCTCATTTTGAGACGATGTAAAAAGCTTCCTGATGAAACCAGATTCAATAATAGGCTTTTTTATTGACAATTTGAAGTTGAGCACCCTGTAAATATGTTGACCACTCTCTTGTGAAAAAAAATAAATCATGATTTTCGAAGACTTACAAAATAACCTTCATAACACCGGAACGGAGATATGAAGTTTCCTAAGTATACCTTGTCATGTGAAGAGTCACTTCTGTCCTTGAATGTACCTTGAATGATCATTTGTGATCTTTTTGACGCCCTTTGAGGAGCCTTGTTACATTGTTTTGTAGCTGTAGGATGATGCTAAATCTCAAAAGTTGTGTTTGGTATTGGCTCACTGTTTGAATTGTGAGAAATGATATGCCTATCTGCCTTTCCAAATCTCTAGTATTTTTCCTAGATAATTACCTGGAACCTTCAGTTTTTGTAAAAACACTCTTCTTTACAGTTTGGCAATGACATTTTGTAGGAATCTGGTCATGGTTTGATTGGGTCAAAATGGACCAATTATGATGCGTGGCTCCAGAAAGCTTATCACCATTTGAGAACTGCTTTCTAGTTATCTATCCCATCGACTCTGGTGAATTATCCATATATAGGGGAACTTGTAGGAAGTTTCTCATTTCTTGTGCATCCATTGAATATCAGTTTTGGACGTGGTTTTCTGATCCCTTGACCTGACTTTTGATCATTTACAACTATTTCAATTATGACCGATTGCCTTGGAAAACTGGACGCCAATCGTAAACCATTCGCTAGTTCTGAATCTCATGAATTCCTGTGTATTCTTGGTGTACAAAAGGACACGTAGAAGCTTACTTGTGGTGTGTTTTCTCATAAAATGACAACATTTGAAAGTGGTTTCTTCACCTCCGAGCCTTTACTGAACATTTTTACAACTAGTAGGAAAACACAAAAAAGAAAGTTGTAAGTCCCCTATTGGGTTGCAAAACCATTGTGGAAACTTATAATAAATTGCTTGAAACTCTACTATGTGACATTTTTTGTGAAATTGAACTTTTGGTGAAATATTGTTTCTCTCTCTTCCCTATTTCTTTCTCTCTCACTTGTTAAGAAATGAAGTGAACTGAAATGAAATAAATATGTGTCTCTAACCTTCTCCTTTTGAATGCAAATTATTAATGTTATTATGTAAATGGGAAACTAAAAATGATAATTATGCTAGACTAGGGTGGATTTCATTCCATTGATTTATCATTGATATCATACTCACATGGTTTTGCAGGATGGAAGTAAGATGGTGAAAAGGCATCTTATAATTCATTACTTATTATTTTAATTTATATATTTTATTGGAAAATGTATATATGTCTAATGTAGTTGCAATGTAACATAAAAGTTTATATTTGAAATTTTTTAATATGCATGAGATGCTACTTTTACGAATTCATTGGGAAATATGCATTTAATCTTATGTGTCATTTTGTTTCAGATTTATGTATATTTAACAAAAAAGAAAAAAAGAAAAGGGGGTTGGATATATATGTTAAATGAATTTGAATTTAAGATATTGTAGTGCATTTCTAGTGTGCAATAGATGATTTAATAATTGGTGTTGTGTTTCTTACCTTGAAAATGTAATAAAGGAATCTAACCACAATAATCAACCCTAGTACAAGATTCGTGCAATACTTGTCGTTATTTGTGATCCTTCTTAGTGTAGAAGAAATTAAAATCATATAATGAAAGTAATATTTTTTGCTTGATGGAACATCCTAGTTTAGGTACATAAGACCTCTAGTTTGTGTTATCGTCATGGTCGGTATGGTCAGCATTGTCATCATGAGCCCGATGATTAGGAACAACCTGGAAAAACTTTATCTAGAGTAAGTAGAACTAACACCTCCCTAGTTTCATAGTCGTCTACCAAGTCTTACGAAGTTAGATATAGGAATTTTTTTAATCATTGAATGAACTCCTTGTGGGATCCAGACATCACAAATGGACCTAGTGAATAGTTGTACTTTGAGTTAAACTCTTGTTAATGATCTCTTTATTTCATCACAACTAAATGTGTTACTTTGGCTTGTGACAATATAGCACGTTGATCTTTTACGGAGGGTTTATTGGGTAAATATGTTTTCACATCTTAATATGATCCATAGTAGGGCATAGAACGCTGAGTGACAATTGGAACTAAACTAAACCACAATTTTTAGGAGGTTAACTTGTGGGTAGAATATGGTAAGAAACTCCTTTTTAATGAAATTGATTTGAAATTCGTTGACCTTAGAGAACTCGGGAAACTAGATTCTTGGTTCCATAATCCCTTGTTATGCCATTTTATGACATTAAGAATAAAAGAAAATTCACATGTGGAATCCTGAAAAGTAGAAACCTAGGATCTTATCTTAAACAAAAATCACTTGTGGTTCATGTGTAGTTTATAATAATTCTAATCATGCACTTCTTCAAGATGTTAAACATGTAATTTCATACCTCTTTTGTTATAAAGTGATGCTAATAATGAGACTTTAAAGCGATGTAAGAGTAAAGTATACAAGAGTGAAACAAGATTCTAGGTTAGGAATAATGTCACTCTTGGAGTCCTTATAACTCAATTAAAAAATTCATGTGTTACAAAGAATATGAATTTCCCTTGGTGAGATCAAACTTTGAGGAAACAAAAGATATATGTAAATCTAAATATAATTTCTTGATGTGGAAATGTTGAAAGGATTCAACAAGTTTTTGAACTATTTTAATTATGGTAGGGAAATACAGATACCATGATCGAAGAATGTTTTTGGGAAAAATCTATCTTGAATCTAACCCCTCCTTAAATCCTAGATTTCTTTCTTGACATCACGTCAAATTCACTTGTGTAGCAAGGTTAAAATTTAAACATTGAATAAATGTTTGAGAAACATAAGCTTAATATAAGAATGAGCGAATTAGGAACTTTGTATGTAATTTGAAATATTCCAATTAATTATGTAAGTTATGGAGATTGTTGTAAGGGATAAAGAGCTAATCTAAATGTTTGAACTATGAGTTGAATGTGAAATTAATTTAAGAACCTATAGGTGGAAAAATTAAAAAATTATCATCGCACAATAATGTTCTTGGAATGTTAATCGTAACTAAGATGTATTCATGGGAGTGATGTGTTGTGGGTTTGCCAATCCTTGAGTCCCTTTCTTGCGGCTAGGTCATTGATGGCATATTTTCATTAAGGAAAGTGTGACATCGACATGTATATGGTGTTTTCATGTTTATATGTTATTCGATGAATTATGTAAGTGTCTTATGTGTTTTTGAGTTTATCTTTTTGGAATCCTAGTTGCATTATGTAGTGAGCAATGAAAGTATAAAAAAATTAATTCGGTATTTTTACTATTGTATTTTTTTGTGTAAAATCATGGCGTTACAAGTGAAATGTGAGCTTAAATGGTCCAAAATAAAAATAGACGAGCATTCAATAAGTTCTAAGTTTTAAATTTCCCTCCACATGTAAGATAGAAATAGACCCAAGGAACACCTATAAAATTTCAACCACCACCACTTTTGTTACCTATACACCATGGTTTTTCCATTGACATGGTTATTGATAGAGATGTTATGCACAATTAAATTTTGTTGAAAAGGCAAGAAAATTCAAGTATGCAAATGCCTTTAGCGTAAATATTGAGATTTCTAAAACATTATCAAATCACAAATGTCTTTTTTTTATGATATTGTTAGTATGTTACTATGCTACAAAGTACATGCATTTTAATTTGATTTGACCGAGAAAGAATATTTGTTATCTTTTTTTGTCCTTTTCTTTTAATGAAAAACAACACCAATGATCTATTAAAGTAAAGCTGACATTGGTTGCATGGAGTCAAAGAGGGTGGAAAGCTCTTTTCCTAACTTATTTTACATGTCCCATTGAGGGCCTTGCCAACTGCTAGCCTTTTCTATAAATTTCCACAACATCATTTCACCATGGCACAATATAAATATTGTAAGGTCCAAGTGTACAACCATGGTCATTGGAAATGGAAAGTGGGACATTTTTTACTAAACATTTCTCCTCTTGTTCCTTATGAGAGAGTATTTTCCTATAAATTAATTTGTGTATTTCTGAACTGGAAGAAATAAAAAAGTAAATATGGACGAAATTTTAGTTAATGGGTTTCGTAGGAGCCAAGGAAACAATGAACATGACCACGAGTTAACCAGAAGTAGATCCCAATTGGAAAAAGAGGAATTGAAAGGATGACTAATAGAGATATTTAATTAATTTGTGTCCAATGTATTGACTTCTAAGGCTTGTCAACATCTCATGCCTTCAACATATGTTGTTCTTGACTTGCACATTAGTTTTTTGGGTATGCTTTTAGCTTCCTAGACAAGTGCTTTGTACTTGAGGAAGTAGGTTTCCCCTCCTTTACTTCCACAGAGGAGGATTTGTGTTGGTCTCATCAGTGTGGTCCATTTACCACATATTCATTTGTAACTTCTGAAACAAATGACATGATAGTATCTACAGGGTACAAGCTCACACCCGAAATCATATTCTTGTTTCAGTTCTATTGAATGGGTCCATATGTAGGCAATTATAGCACAATATCACATGTTTTACATGTTACACCAACTTCTTACGGTGATTACAATGTGCTACATATGAAAATGAAGTCACTTGAAATCAAAGGATCCATTATGCTTCAACCTTTTTTAAGAGGATAAATTCCAATCAAATGGGAAGTTGAGATGTCGGACCCAAATCTGTCTTAGCGATGCATCAAGGTGTTCTAGAAGTTTGCATTTCCCATGGAAGGAAAGTAATACCATCGCACATGTAACCCCTTTTGCGAAGAAGCTCCGCAATGTGAGTGGTGTTCGAAATAAATAGTTTCTCCCATGAAGACCTCAATATAAAGGAGGAAATTGTCACTGTTTTACATACACAAGGATTGTATTGAGTCATATCTTTGATGTGGAAGAAGACACACGCATATTGTATTGAGCCGAAGATCTGACATGGAAGAAGATTTATGCACACAAAGATTTTGTTGAGTTATAGCTCTGTCATTGAAGAAGACACGCGAAGATTATATTGAGCCAAAGCTCTGACATGGAAGAAGATGCACATAGACTTATCAAGCCATAGCTCTAACAAGAAAGAAGATGTTCACATAGAGACTCTATTGAGCCATAGCTCTGACAAGGAAGAAGACACACATATATAAACAAATTGCATTGCGCTGAAGCTATAGCATTGACGAAAATATAAATGCACAAAAGTGTTGATTTGAGTTTGCAATAATCTATTTTATTTGCAGTTATTTATTTTATTTCTATTGTCTTATATTTTATTTGCATAATTTACACAATTTGGTATCACATCATCTATTAATTAGTATCAGAGCGTGGTTTATCAAATGGATGTAAAATCAGCATTCTTGAATAGTTTTCTTCAAGAGGAATTTTTTCTGAATCAGCGAAAAGGTTATGGTATCGAAATTCATGAAGGAAAGGTATATCGATATGGTTTCAAGAAAGCAACTAAAGCTTGATTCGAAGATCAGTTTGCTGATATTTTTACAAAGGATTTCGGAAATGCAATTTTTGAGTATTAGATAATTTGTTTGGGAGTTTTTCATCGGGAATATGTCAGATCTGCAAGTGCACACTCGACTGTAGGATAATAAAAGTAAGTTTCTTTTCTATGCATATTTGAGTTTTAAATAAGTATCTCTATTTTTAGGAAAAGGAAATAAATTAAAAACATTTTAATTCATGCACAAAAGCATGTACTAGTTTTAGCTGATAGTTCTATTATTAAGATGTTTTATTATTTGATGAAAGAACACAATATAAAGTAGAAAATTGTAAGTTTTTGACACACACAAGGATTGTATTGAGCCATAACTCTGACATGGAAGAAGACACATGATGATGTATTCAGCTGAAGCTTTGACATGGAAGAAAATGTATGCACACAGAGAGATTTTATTGAGTCGTAGCACTGATAAGGAAGAAGACACTTGTAGATTGTATTGAGCTGAAGCTCTGACATGGATGAAGGCACACACAAAGTTATTGAGTTATAGCTTCGACAAGAAAGAAGATGTACACACAGAGAATTTATTGAGATGTAGCTCTGATAAGGAAGACGTCACACATATATACACATATTGTATTGCACCGAAGCTCAGAAATTGAAGGAAATATATATGCACAAAAGTGCTAATTTGAGTTTGCAATAGTTTGTTTTATTTTCAAATTTTTATTTTATTTCTCGTAGTTGTTATTTTATGTGCCTAATTTATACAAATTCGTATCAGAGCATTTATGACTGGAATTGTACCAACCTTCATGTATAAATTAATTCTTTTGCCTAATTGTTTTTTATTTTTCCATATGGCAATGTACGTCCATGGACAACTCATCTGCAAGACATAAACATACCCAAAGCACACCTACACACTATCAATGATCACGTCTATCACCTATAGGTGATAATTTTGCATCGTTAAGATGGTTTTTCATGCATACTTTATGCACCATTAGACGTTGTGAGAGATGTCATCATAACTTAATTAAAAAACCTTGGACATAATGATACTAAGTCATTGTGATCTATAACTGATTCAAAATTTTGTGTTGTGTCCTTGACCAATGAATAGACAAAAGGTGAAAAGTGTTCAAGAGTCTGAAATATGAGTCATGGAAGTATGTGTATAACTGTGACACCTTTAAAAGGATTTAACACATTCGTTTTGTGAAGTCTTGGGTCTCATTAAAAATATGGTATGAAAAGGTATGATATCACTGTGTTTTGGTCTAAATCAATTTCCATGAGATCACGTTCAAGTTCAAGAAGCAGTGTATAAGTCTATGGTGTTATTTTAAACTCAAAAGCTAAAATTTCCAAATGTTTATATCCTTTATCTCTGCAAAATTGTTTACAAGGTGAGTATATGGTCTAATTGAACATTATGGGGCAAGTTGTAAGAATTATTTTTGTCTGTGGTTCAAGTCTTCATAATGGTCAATGTAACGAGTATATTGTTCTTGAAAAAGACATGTCTATTTTTTTGTTGTTGACATATATCTTGTGGCTCTGTCAATGATGACGCTAAGAATATAGGTCCACGATCATACATCATGAATCTAAATATGCAGTAAGAAGAAGGTTGGTCTGCCATGCTATGTGAATGATTCACAAATGAGTTCATCATGGTTTTGAAGGTCTCCGAGAAACTCAAAAGTGAGTATTAATCCTGCAGTAGTGTCTCAGACATGTAGTTAAAGGTGTCTATAGGTCTGGGCATGGTATTTAGTAATACAATGGTGTTTCTCTGGAGTATAGATGTGTATAAAGCCTTATAAGATCTATGGATGTCAAAAGGTAAGTTCATCAATTGATAGGCAATGTGTCATGTCAGTCTATGGTTGTATCACTAAGTATGAATAAAGATTGACACGAGAAGTTTTAATGAGTATGAAACATCCTATAAGTCCTTCGGGTATGAAATAAATCCAACTAGTTGTTGGATTAGTATATTTGTTTGTATTTTGGCCCTCCTTCTGCTACCGCCCAACATATCACATCTAACATACCCATAACAATAAAACATGGATTTGCATTTTTATTTAAGACTGCATATGTCAAGGTACGCTTATCGATTTTTTAATAATGTCACCACATGCCCAACAAAAAGCATGAGATGGAGTCGGCGTTGTGGTGGGTCATACGAGATAGGTGGAGCATGCGGTTCACCACTACAACTTCACCCTTACTTGCGGGTCACTAGGGCTTGCATCAACGAAGCCCACACGATGCCCTCCATGCTGTTGTTGGCGAGCAGGGAAGCCAATGCCTTGGGCAAAAAGGTTCTCTGCTGAAAAATAAGGAGCCAGCACACAATCTTACCAACATTCATTGCATTGAATCCCACCATAATAAACCGTGAACATGAAAACAATTGCAAAAAGGTGGTTTATGTTTCTTGGTTTTGGAGGTCTGCCACATGGACGAATGAGATCATTTTGTGCTTTTAACGACTCCGCATACTAAAGCCATCTGATCTTTTTCTGTTCTTAGATAGTGCAACCCTCAGTTCAACTGAGAACGTCTGCAACATAATTACATTTTTAATCATAACTAAATCACAATCATGAACTAACTTAACTACGAGATTAGGAATTCAAATTTGTCTTTTTGGATAACTTAAAAGTCACTTAAAGGTAACTAAAAATCTGAAATATTTCTATTAAAATGTTGAAGTGATCCCTTCCATGCACCCTGACACGACATATTTTGAAACCTCATAAAAGGACATGCACATGATGACCAAGGTAATAAATGCTCATGTAAACATGCCCTTAAAATGTTTCATACCCACTAATCCCCCATGTCTATGTAGCATTATATCCGACACCCAAAGATGATTCTAAAATCTTCTGTTCTTGGACTTCAAGGATATAAAAACAGGAAGAAGAAAATAAGGGAATGATGGAGTGAAACGGATGAAACTCTTTAGTGTTTTAGTGGAATGAAATAACATTAATTGAAATAACACGTGTGCATATGACTAGGAATTAGTACAACACACGGCGACCTGCATCAGTGCCTGAGAAGCGGGCTGCGCATACAAGTGGTTGCTGGCATGTGACCGTGGATCATGTGTATGCTGCTTAACCTGAATTTTAGTTTTTTCGCTGATCTTGACAGAGAGATTGAGGATCCCCTTGGGCTTTCCCGAAGGGGTTACCAGCTGACACTTGTAGCTGCTGAGCATACCATTTTGCTTAAGAAGAAAGTCTCTGAGGGGCACGGTCACATGGCCGATCGGATGAGGTCCCCAAACTGTGGCGCTCCATATCTGGACAGTAAGGAACAGGCGGTCCTGTTGAAGGGAGGCCTCGTGGAGGGTGAATGACATTGCCTCGTTCCAACTTGGATTTCTTCCGTTTTCTTTGTCCACGTTTGTTCTGTGCTCGCTCCTGCTGCTGCGTCTTCCTCCGCCCTGGACGAACACCACTGCGTAGGCCTTGGTTTTACACAACAAATTTGGTCTCTTCAAGTTGCTCGCAGATTTCACTGTTATTTCCATGCTCCTCATTTCCATTCTTGTGCTTGCAAAATGATCGATTTGTGACGGGAAGTGCGGCGAATGCTATGGCTGAGGATTTGCAGATGCATTTATAGGGAGAGTGTTTTTTCGTGAGTTGCTCACGTGATGCTAATTTTGAGGGCCGTTACACGTCGATGACAATAAGAGCTCTGATTTGGGCGGCTATTATCCGATCCGATTCGCTTCAGGGAATTGAAACAAGGTGGAAGAAAAAGTGATCATTCCCATATTCAGTGAAAGAGAGAGGATTGTGATTGGGATATTTCTGGTACACGCTATGTTAATCGAGAAACAAGCAATATAGCTTCTATTTTTCCTTCTTTTCAATCAAGCACGAGGATTAATGTTTCACGATGTTAGTCAATAACCTCGTGAAAAATGTTTCCAATAATAACTAAGACAGCTTTATTATCCCCCAGAATTTATTGTGACGGATTGTAATCCATTCAGATTTGGTCTATACCTTTCATTTATATTTTGATTTTCTCAATTTTTTTTAATGGAGATACGTTGATGCCTTACTACACCGAAGCTGTTGGCAGTGGGCACCATTAGACTCAGCACGCCGTTCTCACAATATCTAAAGTTGCATAATCTCTTTATAAATGGTCCAAAACTTTAGCGTATAGATTATAGAAATGATGGTTGACATTGATCTCGGGTGTTCTAACCTTTTACATGTGTTCTTCCTTACACAAAACTTCCAACTATACATTTCGTCAAAAAATAAGAAAATAATTCATTTGTTTTATGGTTCTTGTGCCTTACCATTAGAATTTGCTTGCAAGTTTTCAATTATAATGCATGCAAGGTGGAGTTAATGCCGCATGAGGACTGTGTGGCCTTATTTGGCCACCAAGGGGTACTCAACGAGTTGCTGGCACTCGGAACATTGAGCCTCAGCTCGTAAAAAAAAAAAAAAACATAACTATATTACAACTATGATCATCTCTATCTGAATCATCCTGCCACCACTTCGACAAGGCTAAACACAGTCATAGCTATACTTAGGTTGCGTCCATACAACAACCACAAGGAGAGAGAGAAGGGGGCACAGGTCGTCATCTACTGAGCCTAAGGTCAGCCCGAGTTACTAGTGCATGATACCCATCCCCTCACTTCAAACATACACTCTTACCGATTTCCCTCAGGGTCGGTTAACATAAGGTTCACAACATAACATGTCACTACATCACTAACACAATGGTGGTTCACACACATTAATCATAGCACCTTTGCAAGGTACATATATAGGGTATTTGAGATACGTTACAGTCACAGTTACAACATATCACATCACCACATGCTACACCCAAAGTGCAATCACTGTACGATAGGGATCATATACTCAATATATGTCCCAATTTATGACATTAATCATTACATATCACATGAACTACAATTATGATGAACACAGACTCAACATACAGTCCACTGCCATATAACGTGGAAATACACACATTTCTACACAAATGATAATGACATCATTAATAAATCCAATCCACTACAATCAACGTAGTCACATAACATATCAGCACACCTACACATCACGAATGCCAAAAGGATCCAACACTCCGAATCAATAATCACATTTCTTTCACACACACAACAAAATAGTGTTTCACACTCAAATTCACGTAGAATTCTTGAAAAGGAGAGAGAATACTCTCATCTTAACACATCAACATGCTAACAATTACACAATAAGTGACATACATAACATGTGTGCTAACAATATCACAATTACGACATAGTTCACATCACGCTTGAATGACATTACTCTTCCAATATCGACCACCAACATACAACTCCACCACAACTCCAATCTGTCCCAGAGGTTCGAGAGCATGAACCTCCACTTTGATACCAAGTGTAATGACCACTATTTCAGACACACAAGACCACATAGCAAAATACATGATAATTGTTTTTGACTTGTTTGGAACATAGCACTACACAACAAGTGGTCACAATGGCTACAACTAGCTCCTTGAAAAACTTGACACAATGATGACCACAAGGGCAATAAGGAAACACTCAACACCCATTAAGGACAGTTCACTTTTGTCTTAGACAAGACACCGTAAAAATACCTAGTTACAGTTCACGAAACTCCACGAAAAAATCCTTTAAGGTTAAGTATTCACTAAAACAGTCTTTCAAGACCTGAATTTGCGCTCTAGAAGATTCATGTTATGATTCATACAATTCTCCTTATAGGGCTAGATTTCTTTTCTTTTATACTAGAGACATAAGGCTTAGATAAAAATTACCGAAAGAGGATCACCTTTACTTTGACAAATGTTTGTTTAATTAATTATTATATTAACACAACAAGGGGGTGGGGTGAAACAAATCCTGCAAGGTTATCTAAACAACCATAAGCTACAAAATCCTCATTTTAACCTCTATTGGAAAAACGAGACGAGTGAAAGCTCTAATTGATGGAGGTACCGGTTTAGGTTCGGAATAAAAAAGCCTTTCGAGAAAGCATCAAAATTTTATCATTACTTTAAGAATGGTTACAAAGTACTAAGGAAATGGTTAGAGAGAGAGAAGGTCAATTTATTTCATTATGATCTATTTAGTTATTAACCAGCCTTTTAACAAGACTTAAGAGTTCAACTAGATTTGGGTAAAAGCTTCATTTAGCAATCTCTTCATTAAGTACGACAAAGGAAACACATGGGGTCGCCAAAGAAGAGAATAAGTCTTAGAGTATCCTTAGTCAAATTCCCCTACTAACTAAGATATGAATATGTCCCCAAAAGACAACAAGCAAAAATACTTTTAGAAATAATTAACGTTTCACGACAAAAAAGATAAAGTCTAATCCATAGTTAGGGTTAACGACGGTAGGTTTCTTTACACTGGTAGAAAAAAAAGTCATTTCTTACCAATTTAAGATTCTTAAATTTATTAACAAGAAACCCAATTTCATTGTTATTTTATTTATTGATTCATCTATGAATTCATTTTATTTTATTTTTGATTAACTTAGAAGAAGGATTGCCACTCACTAAAATATGAAAAGAATTGCATTAGTGCCAAGACCATAGGGGGGAGGGGGGGGGGGGGGGGGGGGAGGGTTATTAAACATGAAAGTTTCATTAAATGAGAGAAGAAACAACCATTGTTAAACGAGAGGGCTAAACATGGTTATAACATTTCTATTCAACATGGCACACAAACCAAAGGTATCACAAGATTCAAAATAACTTTAGCTGAGAACAAAAAGATAAAAATTTGGTCAAGGCATGTTACAAGATTGTTATGACTGAAATAATATCATAAGGAGAATACACGAACAAGGGGGTGATTTAGTTCCTTTCCTCACAAATTACAAGTTTCACTACAAAAGGAAAAGACAACTTTATTTCACAATTATCAATAATCCAAGGCAAGAGGCCTTCTAAACTCCTTTAAAAGCACCATTACAAGATTCACAACACATTTGACATTTGAACAAGAAACTTCATAAATCAACCCAATGAAACCTTCACAAAACTTTCCTATATCAACACGCACAAGCCATCTACACAAGTATTAACTTTAGTTAGTTCGCGAGAACTGAGCATGCTAAGACTGCCCATTACAACAATAAGATAACATTTAACAATATCAATAAAGGAATGCTCTATTTCAAGAAGGGATCAAAGCAAAAACCACTTATCAACACGGATTTTATTGAAGCTTGAGAATTTATCCAGAATGATTAAAGGTTTCACTTAGGCTTCACTGGATGAGTTTTATGAAAGAAGACGATTGACCTTACAAATGAATGAGAGATAGATTGCATGGTTTATAAACTATTTCCTCCTACTTAGTAAATCTTATTATCTTTTAAAATCTCTCCATTGATTTCACCTCATGATCATTTAAGAATTCACCCAAACAGATAATGTTCATTAGTTTAGCTAGGAATAACAAGGTATATAATTTTACTTTACAAGGGATGATTCCCTCTTTGATCACTTATATAATTGATTTTTATCAAGTAGGTCACATCTATATTAATTCACTCATAAAGAACTTTTAAAAGGATTACCCACCCTTCTTAAAATGTTTTAAAAAATTACATTGCAACTATATCGAAGAAGGGTTCACAACACAACATTTTTACCTCATGAGAAAAGCTTACCATTACTCCTTTTTTTTAAAAAAACTATACATAGTTACATCATTGGTATTCGACATGGCATACGAACCCAAGAGACAAAACAATTCTAGGGAACCATGACTAGGTATTAAAAAGTAACAATATTGACCAAGAAACACTAAACTATTCTTAGAATTCCTATAATCCATTAAGGTCACTCAACAAAGTGGTAATCCAATTTTCTTATATTTTCCACTAATTAACAGAACTCCTAACAATAACCTTAAGGTATAGTCACTCTGTACAAGCAATAATAAATACCGACCTTGAATTTTTCCAAAGAGAATGAGAAAGGTATTTGAATCACTTCTTAATGAGTCTGTATTAGAACAGGGAATATGTTAACTATCACTATATTTATTTTCCACTTTTCCTCTCTATATTTGTGTGTGTGCACGTGTGCATGAAAATTAATCACACAACATCAAATATGTATAACACATCCATGCAAACAGGTAGTATTCAAGTTCTGTTAGAACAATACTTAAGGAGAACATATTTATACAACTTCATCAATAAGACTAAATTGTCCTCCACATGTTTCCAAAATTTTTGATAAAGCTTTTACTTATGAAATAAACATCTTCAAGACAATCAACATGGATTGAGTTAAAAAAAAGGAGATCATTAATACCTCTTATCAAACAAGTCTCAATCATCTAATAGAAGAACAATGAATAAAATGCTCTGTATCAGTTGTACTAGTCTTCTCATGGGAAGGAAAGTTGAATCATAGGGTTCAAAATAAAAAAGGGAATTCAAGTATAATTTAACATCAAAGACTTTCTACCATAAAATTTTATTTTTAGGCACCTTATTCCTATAACTAAAGGCGGAAGGGTTCGATTCAAACACTCCTTTAACCACTAATGACAACTCAAATGTCGCAGCTTATAAAAGAGGAAAACATTATTTAGCAATCAAAACCACACAGAAATCCATATCGAGCAAGTACCAAAATTTTACATTGAATCCACAATTTTGGCATTTACCCAAAACTCGCAAAAAATATAGAATATTTCATGCAAGATTCAAACCCACGTAGTCGATTTTAAAGGAATGTTTTTTTTTATGTTTTATTTGCAACATATTACCACTAAAACTCAGAGGTCTTTAAATCATAAAATAAATCTAACAAATAAGTGATCATCCCTCAAAGGATTTACTCAAGAAAAATACCCAAATTACTGGGAAATGAAATAACCATAATGAGAGAAAATTAAACCATGCTTGATATGGAGATATCAATGACTTTTTCCTTTTACTTCCTTCACAAAAACTTCAATATTTTCAGCCAAAGACAACCAGAAAATGTTTCCTTTTGAATTTTTCCCAGAAGAAAACAATAACTAGCCACAAACCAAACCACTCCTAGACGCCATTTAAGAAGAGAACATAAATTTCATGAGATTATAGAAATGGTAGTAGAAAATTGCATAGTTTAGGTTTAACATGCCTGCAATAAGCATCCATGATGCAACCATGAGCTTGTAGGGCATCCAAAACACCACTACAGGCTTCCACGTTTGGCACAAGTAGTGATTCACAGCTAGGGCAAG
Organism: Taxus chinensis; assembly: GCA_019776745.2. Classification (NCBI taxonomy): domain Eukaryota; kingdom Viridiplantae; phylum Streptophyta; class Pinopsida; order Cupressales; family Taxaceae; genus Taxus; species Taxus chinensis. Next base: position 121,621,271 of record CM034146.1, read on the forward strand.
AGCTATAAAATAGTGAGATGAAATTTCTGAAAAAGAAGTGGTCTCAAAGACTGGAATGAAAGAAATATATACACAAAATGGGTTTAGTGCAAAATCCTATGAAGCTTCCATTAAAACGTGATTACCAAGAGTACAACCAGACTCCACAACCTTGTCAATGTCCTCCCAACCCTTTTTAGAGCGGAACACGGATATCTATCGAAGCAAAATGGGGATAAGATTTTCACAAGGTGTGGAACCACCCACAAGGCATGTAACTATTTGACAAAATGTTTCAAAGAGATGCGATCTCAATGTGTTTCTATAATTGTAGGACAGGCACAAAAGGTTGTGTGAATAAATTGGTCCCCCATTCACCGTATGCAACCCAACAGGTGTCCAACCTGCGCCACCCACACAGAAAGGAAAAAAAGAAAAAAAATGTCCCTTCCCCCAAATTTATCCCACCAGAACAAAGGGACATGCCAACAAGAAAAAACCCATCAATACACATTGAAAGAATTAATGGAATACCATAATTATTCCACCAACCGCTAGCTAATAACCATACAAGGAAAATATCTTTCTTGTTGGAACCCACACATAAGGGACATTTCACTGCCAAAGTGGTGAAGTGGAAAATGATAGGTGGTAGTTGGAAAGATTAACTTGAGCATTAAAAAAAATAACAACCCCATGAAAGCTTTCACTACCCACTACCTCCTTACACACTCACAAGATAGAAAGAAAAGAAATCCAATTAATCTAATTGATCCTATACTGACCAAAAGGTTAAATTGCATACGACTGACATGATGGAGGAAGCAACATTATAGTTTCCTTTAATTTAAATGATTGAAACGACAAGAAAACAGGACTACACAACCAAGGGGGAGGAAACTAGAGGTTGATGTTCGAAAGCGAATATGGATCAAGGACCGAACATGGCACCACGACGAGGTAATTCCCTTCTCCATCGTGGAAGGAGGTTTGGTCTATGGGAGTGAATAGAATGATACAACAAAACGACATAGAGGTAATTAATATTCATATCGATTACAAATGGCGATAATAATAAGATATATGTAATTTCTAATCGACCATTCGCTTAATAATATCATTTTTATCATTATTTTATTTTATTTTTTTATTATTATTATTATTTTAATTTTAGGACTTAAACAAAAAAGTATTTATAATTCATAATAATAATGACGGACAGTCAAGCTTGACGATCTGAGGACACGATTTTCCCTTAATAAAAATATCATAAAGGACGTTGTAAGGGCCAACAATAGAAAATAACGACATGACATAAGCAGACATGATGAAGAGGGAGAATGCTGAATATTTCCTGCGACAAGGGAGAAGCCAACAAAGATAAAAATAAGCATAACAACGTTCAACGCTTAGCAGCAAGGTCACCGAAGTATGAACAGGTGTAATGTCGAACGGGGAATTTTTATTTGTATTTCATGTGTGAGAAAAGTGATGTATTTAAAATTCTTGATGGGCAGGGGTAATTCAATATGTCAAATATTTCATTAGTATCATGTCATGGAATGTTCGAGGTTTGAAAAAGCACTAACAAAAATTCTTTGTTCATTTATCTTGCTAATTAATTAGCATTTTAGATATGATTTGTTTACAGGAATTCGTCATTTTTTTTCCTTAGAACACTCTAACCTGTATTGCACCATATTTTATGTATTTTCACATGTAGCATATTGAAGGTAGAGCTCGTGCTAACGTTTCCATCATGCCGAAAGTTTCGATATTAATCACTACCTTGGGCTAGGACCCCAGTAATAAGGATGTGTGGGTGATTATGAGTATTAATGACCTTTCTTTTGGTATTATTAATATTTATGCCCTAATGATAGTGTTGACATTTTTTGCACTTGTGCAAAAATGGGCAACTCAAAACTTTGTTACGATGGATAGCCTTGGTGAAGTATACCTAAGCTAAGAGAATTTACATAAGATTATTTTGTTACTATTGATTTGTGAAAGAGATTAAGTGAAATCTGTAGCTATGTGTGCTGTTACAAAATGTAACAAATCACATAGTCTGTAATTTCATGAATATCCTCATCAAAAGAACACAAGCCCCAAAGTACAGTTGTGTTATCTTGATGAAGACACCGGATTGTAGAGTATGTGAGGTGTATAGTTTTGGAGCAGTAGACATAGTGGCAGTTTTCAAGTATTCATATTCACGGTTATTATCTTGGTTCCTATTAGATTTATTATCCTATGTTCATTAAGTTGTTTGTGATTAATGAGATTGCATCCATCTACACTGTCATAAATGATTACAGTTGACTCCTTTCCTACTACTTATGTCAAGAAAATACTGACAAAAAAATGGTGACAATAATGTCTAAATGTAAGTAGCAGGAAGGAGTCAAGTTGAAAGGCATAGGCTAAGACAGTCAAACAACATACAAGGAGGCACATCTCATTCAATGGTTATCCAGTGGAAGTTACAGGAATTCACTTTAATATTATCCCTTATGTTAATTCATTTTATTGAGATATTGAGTTGCCTACATCATTGTACAATCAAAGGAAAACTGAATGTAGAAAGAGATAATCAACTAATTATTTCAATTTAATGCTTTATTCATAAGAGATCACAAGTTTTCCCACACAAGCCGTGGGATATGACTAAGTGCCTCATCATATACATGGAAATGAGAGTACTTCATGTGCTAAAGAACAAGAGTATAGGAGTAAAAGGGAACCCATCATTTCCTATCTGTCTTCTATCCCCGCTCCTCATCATCTCCATCTCCATCTCAACTCTTCCATCTCCATTTTCTTTTAGCTACAAGGCAAGAGCAGTATCTATCAAATTTTGAGATCATGGTACAATGTTATTCCAATATTCATGTTCGAAAAAAAATACATATTCTAAGTTCAATGTATCTAATGGTACTTGAAGGAAAGAAATATAGAAATGCATGACACAGGATGAGAAAGAGATACAAATAGGCTAGCAGTAAAGGAAAAAGTAGAGTACATTAAGTGAAATGAATGGTAAGAGAAAATCAAAGAAGCTAAAGATTGTGTTAGAAAAGGCAGAAGCTAGAGTAGTTTGTAAAAGAAAAGGATGTGGAAAATAGCACATGAAGGAAGTTGGAGAACAACTTGCAGAAGAAGGAAACAAGAAGAAATAAACCACATGGATACAAGAGAGGCCAAAAATCCTATTTATTTCTAACTTATTTCTGAATTTCGCAGGAATAGGTTGCAACATTGAATGAAATCACTTTATCTGGTTAAGAGGAAAGTAGTGAATAAAAGGGAATAAACATCAGTTTCAGATGATTTGTAGGAAGCATCAAGCATCAGAATGGGTCAAGAAAGACATACTTTGCAAATCAATATTGGAAATCTAAAAAGGGATAGAGAAAAGAGGATTCTGAAATTTTTTGCTAGAGTCTCCCCTTGTAAAATTGAATTTTGATTTAGAACAAAATTGAAATACATGTTTTTTAAGCTACTACATACTTTTTAAACTATCTGAGCTTCAAAGGGAATAAAAATAGTCAAGAATAGTACATGTTTCATCACTTCTAAGTTGATATCATGACCAAATGAAACATACAACTATTCCATATTTTCAGCATGCTACAGCTATCAAAAGTTCTTTTTAATTTCCAAATTCAAGTGTGAATCAAAGGGCAACTACTTCACAATTTTCAGAAGTTGCAATGAATCGAGTAAAGCCAGCATGGACAACTCATTCAAGTAATCAGACAAGGAAGAGAGATGTTTATGTCTTTTTAGAATGGTTAAATCATAAGAATTTGGAGAGAGAAGGATTCTGGAAAATTTTTGCCAGGGTTTCCCCTTACAAAATGGACTTTTCTAGAAAAATAGAAATGATATTTTAATCCAAAATTTTAAATGCATATGCTACCATGACTTCTAAAAAAGGAAAAGTTATTATAGAAAAGGAAAATAGGTATTTTCTTCATTTTCCAGAAAAGGAGCATCTATTCCATCATACATAATGGAATGCTATCATGTTTCCAACAAAGAAATAATATACTATTTCCATAAAGTCATTATTCCAAGTGAACTGTCAAAGCTATAGAATATACAATATGGTATTCATCTTCCAACTGAAGAAATAAACTAAAAATCTCAGCAATTATTCAATCAAAGCATGCTTTCCAGAACAGAGTTCAACAAGTCAAGCATGCATCTATAGTGAGAAATTACTCAAAAAAAAGCATTTTTCCCTCTACCGAATGAAGGGACGAGTCATAAATTACAAATATGCATCTACAGGAAGGATGGAGTGCAATCCCAATACATAATTTGACAAGTACCAAAGGAACTTTTGTAGTCAAATTTGAAATAAAATGGTTGTATCTACAAAAGGCAGTCGAAGTCCTTTACACTTCTTTTACACTTGCAAATAATCAAGGGTTACAATTTTCTCATTGCATGAAGAGAACGAATTTACAAACTATGCATCTACAAAATGGAGGATTAAATGAAAAACTACCAGGTATGTATCTATCAAACGAAGAACAGACAGAGTTTGAGTATAAAATGAGAAACAGAAAAACAATTAACACTTCCAAATAATGAGCCATATCTATAAATATCGAACTCATGCATAAAAAGGAGCCTTAATAAATCAGAGTTTGAAAGTTCACTACAGAAGCAGGAGAGAGACTTCACATGCAAAGTATTTGTGAAGATTATGGTTGGTATTTCCATGTTTTAGAGTTACAGAGCTAAAACTCGAGCTCGAATAGAAAATAGAAAATAGTGTTGGAACTCACCGTGCCCGAGGATGAAAATAAAACAAACAAGAAAAATGATGGTGGTACTTCCCTCTGCTAACTCGTATTTGAGTTCATTAGCAACTGAATCGAAAAACCAGACAGAAAACCAGAAGCAAGGTAGTCATTTATATGGTCCACAAAGGATAAATAACAAGTAAATAGATGAAATAATCTTTAGATCATACTCAGAAGAGAAAATCCAATCTACAAGTCAAGCTACAAGAAACAAAATTTAAAATAATACCTTCGAGCTCCTAAAAAATGCACACCCATTCGTAATCGAATGGTGTCGAAGGTCTCCAAAACAAAAAATACAGGCTCAAATACCTCAAAGATCTCCATGATTTCATCAAAAATGCAGGGTGAGGAAAAAATTTGCTAGGGCTTCACCCAAAAAATAAAAAACCAAATGAAATGACCAAGTGCAAAGCCCAAGTGTATAAACCTTCCATCGAAATAGGGTTTCAAAACCCTAACCCATGGTTAAGGATCAACCGATCACCAAATGCCAAGTGGAAGATCGAGCAGTGATCGGTCCACACAGGTTCTGAAGTGATAAGCCCCAATTAAATGCCACTAACCATAATCAATGACGGGGTTCGAAACCCTAACTGCAGATGGATAATCGACAGCATCATGCATGCCAGTACAAAGATCAAAGGCCCCAAACACTTCACAAAATCCAAGCCAAACCGCCCAAGGTTGTGTTACCATAGGCTAAAGTTCGCAAAAGGGTGAGTCATCATAGACGGGGGGGGGGGGGGGGGGGGTCAGCCCACATGGACCCTCAATTAATCATTACAGGGGACTTTTTCAAAATTATGAAACTATAATACCAATGAAAAAAATCAAAACGCATTATGTGCCATGATCACCGAAAAGGTGAATTATAAAATATGCATGCCAATGACCAAGGGTGGTCCCCTTTTATCAAAAACACATGGAAATTTCCTAGTCCACAAAGGCGGCAACATCCAAAATTTCAAACAAATCGAGGTGGTCAACACTTCAATTTTATTGTCAAAATTTTTCTAAAGGTTGCATCCTTTTTCCTACACATAGGAGATGATATTTTGCATGCCTTCACAACAGGACAAAATAGAGAAGATCATACGTGTTTTCATGTGTAAAGAAAGAAGAATTGCCTAGCAAGCAATTATTAATTTTAGCAAATTATGAGCATTAAATCGATTCAACTCTTCCACAAGGGAATTCATACCATCCGGGATTTAGTGAGCCATATAGACTGAATTTATTGGCCTGATCTCAAGAAGAAATACATTTTTTCCAATTCAGACCTTTCATCTATCTGTAAGATTCAAGAGCTCTTGCCCAATGTTATTCTCCATATATTTGGGCTTAAATATCCTACAACTTGGTGGCATGACTAGAGGTGGAGTTAGGAAATAACCTTCCTCTGATACAACACTCAAACCATTTATCAATTATTGAGCCTGATTTAACATGGCATGTATAAGCTTAATGCTCGGTGGGGGTCACACTCTGCAAATTCCACTTGGTTTTAGCAACTTTCCCATACCTGGAAATCTGTTCTTGAGCCTAAAGTTAACCACTTTCTCGGGTGTCTTGTTTTCCAAGGTTTTCTTCTAATCGAAAGGCTTAGTCATATTGGCATCTCTAATCCTAATTGTCCTTTTCTCTCTCGCCCTTAGTCATTTAAACACATCTTTTGGTATTATCACTGCTCTTAGATAATCTAGAGGTGTATCCATTCTTTTCTTCTTCCTTATAACCATGATTTCTTCCCTTGGTGAGTGTCATTATTTGGTTACTTCAGTCCTTCACCTCATTACATTGATACACTTTGGCATTTATTTCAATCTTGTATTTTGTTTCAAATCTGGAAACCTCACAATGATTTAATTTTCAAGCATGATTAGTTTATTACTTTCTTTTCCACTAATAACAAGGTGATTATTCTTCCTATCGTGGGCACATAGAGTCAAAATTAAGTTTTCAAGGTTTCGCTGGAGTTTTCTCATTTGTAAGAGCTTCTTAATCACTGTAATTTGGGTCCCGTCGGAACCTCAATTACTACCACCTCAGCCTTCACTACCATGATGGATGCCACCTGTTGGATCACATCAGAGGATCTACTCAAGTAGCCATTGTTCTTTCTCTCCTTGAGAACTCCCTTCACTCCTGTCATCCTTTAGATCTGGCTAGAGGCTATGACCACTGGGGAAAGGAGTTTCCATCTCTCTGCAATGGGGTTCTCCACTTCCATCCATGCAGACCATTGTAGAATCTCCTCGCGCTTGTTGGTGAATTATGGTTCCGTCACAAATGTAGTATCATGATCACAATGGTTGGCAGGTGGATCCTCCTTTAGCGAAGCCTCACATTGGAGCTTTCATCCCTCCTCAGGATTATCCTACCCTCCTCTTGGTGAAGCGGCATGTGCTTGATGTTGGTGGTGTTGACATTTTTGTTTAATGTGCTCTCTAGTTGTTCTATGAACATTTTGATGTATCCTTTGTGGCGTTTTATAATTTATTGGTGCTCTTGCGGCGTTTTGTGGGACTATCTATTATTTGGTCACCCCTGACTATGTAAATATCTTTTATTTTTATCATTATCAAGGGTAGTTAAAATAGTAAAACTCATGTTTTCCTTCACATTTTGTGGAGGAAAAAATCAAACTATCAATGTGAGGATAATGATTATTATGGTTATTTAGCAATTCTTTATCTAATGGAGATAGTTAAGGAGTTCTTAGTTACACATTAGTTTAAAGTGATGATATGCATGAGTGTTGGGATTAGGGGTGGTGGGTAATGTAGATGTTCACTATGTAGGATGTAATGTGTGGGGTAAATCATGATATTATAACATGTTATTTGTAATATTCTGCCAAATGTTCAGGGTTAAATAAGTTATCTTGACTATTTAACTACTTTTAATAAATATAATTAAAATAATTATAGTTTATTGTAATGTTTTTAATACACTGAATTTACTATTACATTGTTTTATTTATTATTGTTATCATTATTATTTATTTTTCTAAGGAAATGACTCTTATATTACTAATAATACAATAGTACATCTACTCACAAAAGGAAGGTGGTATTGTAACATGCTTCAATTCCAAATATGACAAAATACATGGGAAATAAAAATGATTAAGCCAAATTAAAGTAACAAATTACATGATCACATTATAAAATAAGAACAAAAAATAAGGATGCAACCGCTTTTCTTATGAATATTATGTGTAATCAATTTCTAGCTTATCATAATATTATTTTTGTAATCTATAGTTTTAAAATTTATATTAATATCATGATTATATAATTAAAATTAAAAAAAAAATGAAATATGAAATATAAAAAATTACTTGTATATATAAACTAGTGTTGCAGTTATAGTCATATTCAAAGTCACAAATGAATCTATATTTACTGTTGATAATGAATTTACAATTTAATTCAAGTGTGTATTCATTATTAGAGTTAATATTTGAGTCAAATTTTAATCGTATTCTATGTGATTGATTAATTCAAAGATATAGTGACAAATTTAGTCAAACATATCGTGTTTCCAATTCCATCACATTGTATATATTTTTTATAAACTTCAAATGTTTTCCTACCATTTATGGCTATGTTAGATGATGCGTTGAAAAATAAAATATAAAACTAGCAATTGTACGTGAAATGTACGATGGAAACGTCGAAAGGGATCTATAAAAGATGTTAAATTTGTGAGGGATAAGTAAAGGGAGAGGAAAAGGGGAGAATAAGAAGGGGTTCAAGGGTGAAGAAGTGGAAGGGGGGGGAAGTGAAAATGGGAAAATGTGATACGTATGCCTTTAAAAATGACAAAACATATGTGGGTAATGAATGAAGGAGAAAATGCATGTTCTGTAAGATGTAGAGGAAAACTTTTGTAGAGATTAAGGACTGGTCGAACAATACTGCTAACATGAATAATTGTGTCTAATTTCAACTTCTTGTAGACTTTTTTAGGCACCATTTAAGTTTCAAGTTAGAGTATTTGAAACAAGTAAGCTGATGCATGGATAATCATCAACAAGTGAGCTTTCCCAATTGATGGTCAAACGAGAGAAATTACCGATGTATATTGTTTTTCTATGGCTTTAAGGTCATGAATTGGACGATGTTTAATTTGGTAGCTAAAACAACATCATGAATGGAATTTTGGATATTAAATTGAAATATATTCTATGGGATATCACTCAAAAACACATAAATTAAAAATAAACTGCAACAAATAGAAGATCTGATTTTTGCCGTAAATACTCAGCTAGGGTAGCGAACTGTATTTTATTTATTTTTCTAAAAATATTTTTCCAAAACATATGAAAATTTGTAGGAATATTGCTATGATAATAAATAACCCTAAGACAATATATTTGGAATTTTTTAGATCATATAAGACTACCAGAAAATCGCAGAAAAACCCTAGACATTTAGAAAACCTTAAAAGTTCATATCTTCTCAAATATATATGGGTAGATTCTAAAATTTTGGAAATAAAATCTATAAATAATATGAACGAAAACCCAATTGCTAGTCCTTGAAATAGCAGACTCAAAACCATGAACTTAATCTCTAAAAATCAGCCTTGAATTACTTCCAAATTTAGAAGCTAGGGTGGATCTTCCACCACTCAAGAATGCCCAGCTATCTAGGAATAGATCTCTCACCACCGAAGGTAGCGTTCTTGTGGGATTTTAATCCATAAGCTAGAAAAATAAAATAGCAGTTGCTCAAAGGAAATCATAAGTGTGTATGCAATAATAATAACTTTTTCTCCTCCCAATCTCCTTTTATAATTTTCCCCAAAATTTGTGGCCCAAGAAACCTAAGTTGGCCTTTAAAAAATAAATCAACTTAAGTTGTTTTCCTCCCCCAATTCACCATAGGGACATAAGTGACCCCCCATAAATAATATAACATTAAAGTGTTATTAGTCACTCTCCTGGTGTCGATACTTAAAATTTTAATCCCACCAAGTCACTTAACACCCATTTCAATGCAAGAATATTAAAAATAAGAAAGGTGGAATACCCAATAGCCTCTAAAGTCTTTAGCCCCTTAGGTATTACCAAGGCTAAGAGTAATGAAAAACCTCTTAGGCCAACTGCTCAGAATTGGGGACATTAAAATCCTCCCCTCTTGAGAAATGTTTGACCCCAAGCATTATCTTTTCATGCTACAAAAGATGAATACCAAAAATTAAGTTTCTCCACCTCACCCTACAGTCAACAAAATATCGGTGTGATCCAAATAATCCATGCAACCCCATGTAGTCATCATGACCTCCATGTTCTATAAGGAACAATGTTGTCTGTGAAGTAGAATGATGCCCAAAACAACTCTCCATTGATACTGACATCAAGACTACCAATATGATACCAACATCATATGACCACTCACTACTTCTCTAATCAACTTGTGAAATAATTTGTATATGAAAAAATTGTGATAACTCTCCCACATGACCCACACTTGTATGAGAGTAAGGATTCCCATAATGTATCTCAATTTTTCCTATTGGGGAAAAATCTCAAGACTCTAGTAAATTGTCAATTGATAATGTTAACTCTACATAGTTCACCTCCTATGATGAACCTTCAGCATAACCAGGTAGCTAAGTCAACTCTGTCCGACCAATGACTATCACATGGGTGAAATTCCAACCACACCTAGAAGCAGTAAAATATATAGGAGAGTTATCCCCTGTCGAATCATAAAATGATGAACATGTAAGCTTTGATTTGTAATGATGATAAACCATACATCCCTTTATAAAGTTTAGGATATCCTCCCTTAACCCATGCCATCTGAACCTCTTTGACATGGATTTTTAGTTCTCATCAAAGCTCAAGTGTCCAATTATGAAAGAACAATGCATATGTCGCAATATCTCCATCCTCAACCATGAATCTGACACAAGGTAAAATATGCCGGAATAGAAGATCATCTCATCCCCCAAACTGTTATTTTCATCCAACACACAACCATCTTTAATCTCACAAGTCTGTTGGTTCTTGGAGTACTCAACAAGAAAATGAGATCTCCAGTCTACCAAAACCTCAGATTATTAACATAATGATAAATTTAGATGATCTGAACTCGTGACACCAATCTTTGTAACTATCTTACATGCACTACTACTGGTCACACCCACATCCATATGACTCCACATCAGCCCATAGTAAAAAAAACCTCATCATGCAAAAAATTCCTCTCCATTCCCTCCTTTCCAAGCACTCTATGTGCTCCTATAGATAATCCCCTCAAGATCACATTCCTTCCCTCAGACATAAATTTCAGCTCCATCATCCGAAAGTTAGTCCAAAAATCACCAAGAGAGTAAAGCCACTACACTCCCAATACTGTGTTGGTCACTCCCATACAAACAACAAGGAAATCATTAGTAACTATGTAGTTATCCATGGTGAAGCTCAACTATGGAACTCTACATGTGCATCTCATATGGTCCCAATTAGCTATAATTTTGAATCCCTCAAAGTCCTTTATCTGCAAACCTCATCTCTCAAACAACGATGCATATATAAATTTTTGACTATCCCCACTATAAATGAGTACCAAAAGTTGTTGAACCTGTATAGCTCCTCTAATGCTGAATGCCTTATACATCAGAGTACTAGACAATATGGGTATAATCTCTAAAGGAAATTCTCCTCCTCCTGCTCCATATCAGCACTATCCAATATAAATCCATCTCCATCATCTCTATAACTCCTCACCTCTATCAACCTCACTCTCCTCGAAGACCTAAATGAATTGAGCCCTCCCTTTCCCTTTGAAATCATGCACCTGAGCCCAAGGGGTGCGAAAATTGAAACATAGTTTATTTCATGTCAACTCTTCCCTAAGCTCTCTAGAAATGACAGTCTTCTTTCCCACCTCCTACCTCTATAGAGGATCCTTCTGCTGAAGTTCATCTGATCTAGATGGAGATTCCTTTTGCTGAATTCAAGGTGGAAACCTCGACTTTTGAGTGTCTAACTCCAAATCACGTTCTCTCTCATGTATGGAATAATTCTCAAATGCCTTCACAAATATAGCTAGATAATTCATCAAACATGTTGTGAAAAGTGAGGTCAACCTCATCTTCGAAACATCAGGAACTATGACTGATAATCTCTAAAAATCTGTAATTTACTGATGTAAAGAAGATGTCTGTCATAAAAGAGTCAACTCTCTACAATACCTGTCAGTGTCCCTCCTGTCAAATTTTCTCATCATCCTCTGTGTGAATTATGCATAAGTATCAATATGTATGTGCCCTTTTGTAGTTAGCCCATGATTCCACCAGTCATGTGCCTTTCCCTCAAGATTTATGATGGAAATTTTAATTGCATCCCCCTCGTGGATAGTATTCAAGTCAAAGTAGGTCTTCAGCATTTGAATCTAGGACTATGTGGTACTCTTCTTAAAACCATCGAAGTGTGGAATGAAATTTTTTCCAAATCTCCTATTTAACCTAGGTATCTGTAGCTATTGATCCCTCTTTGGTTTATGAAAAATACTCATTGTGTAATACTTTATGAAAGGCATATTATCCCCGAATCCCTCACTCCATAATTGGTAAATTTTTGAACAAGAATCCTCATCCAAATCAGCTGATGGTTGGCTTACCGGTGAAAATTCTAGATCCTTCAAAAAGGAAGGTTCATGGAGTGCTGAAGGCTTGGTAGTAGAGTGAGGAGACAGTTAGCTGAATTTTAATTTTCCCCTCTTTGAACCATGTGTCCCTAGTTACTAGATTCTCCCCTTTCTTTATGAGTATCAATCATGCCTTGCGCCAATCTCTCAGTGAGTTGTCTCAAATAAATATTAGTGGTTTCCTACTGCTTCATCAAATCCACTTCACATTCTTCACTGTCACTCATATTTTCAACCCAACAGGATATAGAAAAAAACACTCTAATAACACTGAAATAACTGATGTGGGATATCACTCAAAAACACACAAATTAAAGATAAATTAAACAAATAGAATATTTGATTTTGGCCTTAAATACTCAGCTAGGGCAATGAACTGTTTTTATTTATTTTTCTCAAAATATTTGGCCAAAACATATGAAAGTTTACAATAATATTTCTATGATAATAAAGAACCCTAGAATAATGTTATTGGTATTTTTTGGATAATATAACACTACCAGAAAATTACAGAAAACCCTAGACAACTAGAAAACCTTAAAAATTCATATCTTCTGAAATACATATGATAATATTTTGAAAATTTGTAAATAATATCTTTAAATAATATGAATAAAAACCTTATTCCCATTCCTCGAAAAATCACACTGAAAACCCTCTAAAACGCATTGTAAAATCCCAAAATGGGTCACTCCACTTCGAAATAGACCAAAAACCTTCCAAAATTTCTTCAGAAGTGGTGCCAAAATTACCCTAATCGCTACGACAAAATAGATCTGGAAACCATTGATTTTTCTCCACAAAAAAATCCCAAAATTTCACTAGAACCCTTGTCTAAAAAACCTAAAATTAATCTATGAAAATAAGCAAAGAATTAGTTCCAAATTGACAAGCAAGGGTGGATCTTACACCACTCAATAATTCGATGCTAGCTAGGAATGGATATCTCACCACCGAACCTAGGGTTCCTATGGGATTTTACTCCACAAGATAGAAAAAGTAGACAACAGTTGATCAAAGGAAATAATGAGTTTGTATGCAATAATAATCTATTTTTCTCCTCCCAGTCTCCTTTTATAATTTAACCCAAAAAATGTGGCCCAAGAAACCTAAGTCGGCCTTTAAAAAATAAAGTAACTTAAGTTTATTTTCTCCCCCAAGTCATCATAGGGACATAAGTTTCCCAAACAAAATAATATAACTTTAAAGTGTTATTAATCACCCACCTAATGTTAAAACATAATGTTTCCCCCCACTAAGTCACTTAACATCCATGGTAACACAAGAATATAACAAATAAGCAAGGTGGAATACCCAATAGCCTCTAAAGTATTTAGCCCCTTGAGTATGACCAAGGCTAAGACTAATGAAAAACATTCTAGGAAAACAACTTGGAATTAGTAGCATTACATAAATACTCTCATATCTGAAAATTTTTATTAGTTTGGGAGTCGTCTCTACTAGGGTTTCTTCCTTGCAAACTTGTTATTCTATTGGATTTTTAGGCTCTCTCGAATATTAATACCATTGTTTTAACTAAGGTTTCTCACCCGTTGGACGCCCCTATATAATGACCTCTCCCTCTTCAAAATTTTTTATTACAACCGTGGTTGAAGATAGTGGAGCTCTAATCAATTGCGCCACCTTCGAAAAATCCTCATAAGTTCATCCCAAAGGTCTTCCACAAGGTAATAATTATCCTCCTAATGTTGTTTTACCTATTATTGAGTTTAATTCTTCCTATCAATGGTTCTAATAATTTTGTCTCATTAGGTATTTTTGGGTCGCATCCCCTCCAAAAGCATGCTCAAATCCTTGGTTAATATGGTCTGAACTCCTAGTGGGGTCCAGATCGATAACATCCAAAATATGACTAAAGGATTCTTCCTTTCTTTCTTTTATGATATACCAAATTCCCCCAACATTTTGGCCCAATACACCACCTAGTATGTTCGCAACTCTTTGTTTGTCTTGTATCCATGGATCAAAGACTTTGTGGTCGCTGAGTATGTTGCACTTAAATTACATGTGATGGTAAAATTTCCTAGCCTACCTTTTCCTTATGTTAATTTTGTGCATTAGATTGCTTCTTCCATTGTGAGGGTGGTCTTCCTCGAACTAGAGCAGTTTTACCATACTCGTCCACATATGCATGTCTGTATTGAGGTACATATTTCTCAAGACTTGAAATATTTTTTGGTAATCTAAATGGGAGACAAGCGTTACTCCCATCATATTCTTTATATCAACTTTCCTAACACTTTCTTCTGCTACTAGGCCTATGAACATAAGATCAAGAACTATCCTCTTTATGTTCCTCACAATTTCATAGTTGCTAAAGAAGCTTCTAAATCAACCAAATACCTACAGGGGCAAGGTTAGAAAATAGTGAGGGCTAGAAAAATAAGAATAAAAATCAGCAATCCAATGCCTCCAATTCAAATGGTCAGCATGAACAAAATATTAAACAACAACCTAATAGCTCGTAAGTTAAGGAGCCAACTGTTGCTCCTAAAGAACCAACTCATGCTACCAACTCATCTTTCCAGTTACCAAAATAATCCAGCATGCCTAAGGTGGCCTCGGTTCTCATGGACCAGATAAATTATTTTTATAATGTCAAAATGCCGTAACCTTCATCGTTGATTTTAACAAACATCTCACAGGGGCCAAGGAAGAGGTCCCAAAGTCCTTTTTTCATCTCTCAAGATCATAACCCGATGTGTAGTTTGGAATCAATAGAAGAGGAATATAATATCGCATATGACGAGGAAAAGAGAAATCTTCAGAACTTTTTTTAGCATAGCACTACTCAATTCCTGAAAAAATGGTTCGACACCCTTGATGGTTAGGATGTTAAAGGCATGGATGTTTACTAATGTCTCCCGTGAATTTTTTTATCTTGGAATGTTTAGGGTCTAACAGACTCCTGTCGCTAGTATGTTGTTCATGAAACTCCGCAAATATTTACCAATTTATTTATTTTTCTTTTTGCATGAGGTGAAAATTATAGAATTTCACTTACATGTCCTTTGTAAATCCATCTAACCTAACATCTTGGCCTTCTGCAGTAATCGTGAAGCAAGGTGTTGGTGTTTATTTTCCATTTTAGCTCCCAAATTTCAGCTCTTGTTGATTAACCATGGCATTGACCCCAAAAACGGTGCCATATATGTCCTATTTAATGTTGACGGCCTCCCTTTTGGCCTCATTAATAGATACACGTCAAACAATGCTACTGAAAGGTCTGATCTTTAGAAATGAATAGCTTGAACAATTTCTGATGCTTATCGGGTCATAAGTTACAATTTTAATATGGTTGAGTCACCCACTGATAAATGCGGCCACATGTTGATGATATTTATATCTAGTGAAATGGAAGCGTGGTTTTTAATACGGAATATGGTTGGGTTTTTTGACCCTAATTCTTCTCACTCTCCCACTTTTGAATCTTGGCTCACCTTGTCCAACCTTTGAGGAGGTTTGGATCATGTTCTTAAATGGATCGATAGATCCATGTTGTCATCTCAAGAATGTTTTATTTTGACAGAATTTATTCCATACTAGATGAGGTCATGCCTAATTTTGTACTATCTTATCATTCCCCTATACCATTTCGTATCACTTGGCATGATAAGCGTGCTTTCTTTTTCATAAATCCCAATTCTTTCTTAATAATGTCTTGATGTAGCATGGTCCCACACTCAATCATATCAATCGTGTGTGGATCTTAGCTCCACGGCTAAGTCATTGTTAGAACTTTTATCCACGTATACATGTCAGGTGGACTCAATGGTGGGAGGACGTTATAAATCAAACTACTAGATTCCTTAGAATCTATGACATACAGTTGGCTAAAACGAAATGTCTCTCATACTCCATTAACACCTCCACTCTTAGCTGATTGGTGGTGGTTCTTAGGGAAACCCCTTCTCTAAAACTATACAACTTCAAGTTACAACACTTTGCTATCAATTTCAAATTGCTGTTAATTACAACACTCATGGAGCTCAAATCTCTTGCCGTATGCATTAGCTTAAAATTGGTGACTGAGTCGCGAAAGAATTATTTCTTTCTCTCAAAGCAAAAAATCCTTCTCAAAAAATTTGGAAAATATTTGATGGTGGAGCTCGTGTCACTGACCCCTTATCCATGCTTTAAGTATTTTTGTGACATTATAAGCTAGTCTTTCAGGCTTAGTAACCCTCTGCTGATAGACAAGAAGCCCTTGAAAAATGTCTAGTTGTTTTGTCGTGTAAGCTTTTCCAAGTTGAAAAGGTGGTGTGCAACTGAATGATCCATGTTTATGACTCCACGATGCATTCATGTAAATGGATAATGATAAGGCCTTGAGATACAATGGTTTCCCCTGCCAATTCTATAGATCGTTATGAGGTTCATTTGGGCAAGACCTTATTCAAGTCTATCTCAAGGGGTTTCAGAACCAATCATTGTTACCATGTGTCAACAATGGGAGTATTAACTTCATCTCATAACCAAGGTATCCAAAGAAAATTACCTATTTGGGGCCTATCCTTTGTTAAATGTCTCCAAAAAATCCACCAAAGTTGTGGTTATGCGACTTCATAATATTCTCCCCACCTTAATTCAACTAGAACAAACTAGGTTCATTCAAGGGCACTAAATATTTGACAACATCATTTTGGTATGGAAAGGAATGAAATGGGATCATAGATCCAATCAATCTACTATGTTCATTAAAATTTATTTTAATAAAGTTTATGATTGGATTGAATGGTTGTTTATCCTTGTCATGCTTCAAGACCTTGATTTCAACCTCATTTTTATCCAATTAGTTAGAATGTTATTTGCTAATGCCTCTGCCCAAATCACTATTAATGGTTTCATCTTTGAAATGTTCTGTTTCATTTGAAAATGGTTCTCGTTAGAGCCTACGCTCTACTTGCTTGCTGTTGAAGGTTTTGGGTGTTTTCTAGCCCACGCCAAAACCCAGGGAATCATTATGGGAATATCACTGCATTCTACGAAAAATTCTCAATTGCTTAGTGGTTACTTTGTAGATTATTCCTTTCTCATGCTCATTGAGGAACAATCCAATATCCACAATACCATGCACTATAGTTATATTTTTTTTAGTGTTTGGTTCTTCCATTCAATGCGCGATAACTCTGTGCCACCAAAAATCCTTCCTCTCAGCACCCACATGGCTAGCCTCTTTTGAGTGGAATATTCTTGCACATGGTGAAATGTTTAAATTTATTGGCATCCCTTTTTCCTTTAAAGCTTCATTGGATGAGAAAAATAATTGGATTATTGGATTACCAAACCTTTGGTCTTCGCAGGAAAATTCCAAATTTATTCCAAAGTACTTATGGTCACGTACGTTTACAACTGCTCATGTTGGGTTCCTTCTAGAGTCTCTATTTAGAAGCTAGAAAAACTCCTCAAAGGATTTCTTTGGGCCAACACGTCCATTGGAAAAGGTTTTCATTGAGTGGCTTCGGAGACATGTTTCCTTCCCCACGATTATGGGGGTTTAGGAATTATTCACATACAACGCCAAGGGTAGGCACTCTGTGTAAAATGGATTGTTAGATGCATCACAGGCCAAGAAGAGTGGAAAGTGCTTCTGGGCCATGACATCGAAGAAGGTTCACCTTATAGCTGCCTTGCATGAAAAGGTTAGGGGTTTTTTCTCTAGTGCCTATTAAAGTGGTTGGCACTTTTGTGCTAAAAATCATTTGAAAATCATGGGAATGCATCAAACCTTGTCTTCAATGGAAAGGCGATGGTTTTTGTAATGGGATCTCCATTAACAATCATTCTCTCTGGTGGTCTCTGATATTCCAGACTCATGATAAGTTTTTCAAAGATATCCTAGGGATTCCTGCATCAAATGTTTTAAGCATGGAATTTACAAAATCTAAAACTTATTTTGTAAAAACTTTCTGTTGATGGTGAATCACAACACCCTTGAATGTCTGCAACTCGATGACTTGAGACTCTCAGTGCGATTGCATAACATGGAGCTTTTCCCAAGTGTGGGACCTTGTGAATCGGGAAAGATCTCCAGATGAAGGCCGGTTCCTATTCCTCTGTTCAGATGCACACGTAAAAATGCAGAGAGTTTGCTCAAAAAAACCTAATCTAACTTTCCAAGGAGATAGGGTAAGAAGATCCATAAAAATAAACCTAAACTAACAAAGGTGATGCACCAAGGAATGAAGAACACCTATCTTGCCAATAAACACAAACCATTAAAATGCAATGCAAGATCATGCACAGATAACCAAAATCTTAGTGAAAGATCAGGAGGATGCAAATAAACATAGAGAGGGTTGAGAATCATCCACAGACATGCATTATCTTCTCCAAAGATTGATACAATACACTACAAAATGCCAAGAGGCAAAGTTGCATTACAATTTTAAATGGGAGGTTTGAACTCCACAAACTCACCTGCCAAAGAGAATAAGGGAGGGGCAAAAAAAGAATGTCTAACCTCTATAAAGAAGCCCCTCCTTACAATTTATAGGAAGAATGAGAGAGGGAAGAGAGAGGAACTCCAAATCTACCCTAACCACCTCTAGATTGTATTTAATTCATCTCATAATGGTGGTTGGTAAGAACCCTAGCAAACCCAAAAAGTGGTGTTCACTATACAGAGGACCTCGTAAGATTTCCGAAAAGTCCAACCTTGCATGAATCTGAGCTCCCTGTGAAAATTTATGGCCATCTAAATATCTGCGCCAGGGTTTGCTTCCTGTCAGTGCTCTAAATGTTGCACCTCCAAAAGATGCGCCATAGGCTCTAAAAATTACATGTCGACACTCATTTGCCTATGCCTTGGCGCATCCTTTTACTTTTCGACACTCTTTTGCCTATGCCTTGGCGCATCCTTTTTCATGTCGATATACTTTGTTGTGTACCCTTAACCTGTGCCTTGGCGCATCCATTTTCGTGTCGACACTCTTTTTCCTGCGGCTTGGCGCATCATTTTTTGTGTTGACATCCTTTATTGTGTGCCCTTAACCTGTAGCTTGGCACATCCATTTTCGTGTCGACACTCTTTTTCCTACGCATTGGTGCATCCTTTTTCGTGTCTACATCCTTTGTTATGCGCCCTTAACATGTGCCTTGGCACATCCATTTTTGTGTCGACACTCTTTTTCCTGTGCCTTGGGACATCCTTTTTCATGTCGACATCCTTTGCTGTGTGCCCTTAACCTGCACCTTAGTGCATCCATTTTTGTGTCAACACTCTTTTGTTGTGTTCCCTGGTGCATTCATTTACATCGGGCTTTGAGTTTCTTTGATTTCCATATTCTTCTGCTTGTCTATATCTACCCGGGGGGAAAGATATATACAACACTTTCAATTCTAGTATCATTGGCTGAGCTTAAAGACTAGTTTTGGCTAGCTAACCAGGATCGGGCTAGTATTAATGAAGTGATAAATTTGGTCCCTGATCATATGTTATACAAATTGGTGTGCTCCTCTCGCCCCTAGTGGATGGACTTGAAATGGTATGTTGATACCCCAAATCATAATTATTCTACTAGTAAAGGATACTACTTACTTTTGCCTCATCTTCCCATGGTTAAAAAAATGAACAGTTGATGGGAAATTCATTCCACTTCGTCTTCATTGAATCAATGATTTGACACTATCTGTTCTATCTGTGTGGAGCCTAAAATATCCCAATTTCTCTGGTGTGTTTTTCATTAAGGTCTTACCATGGGGTCTCAACTTATTAAAATCGAGATCCTGGCTCCCAAGTTCTCATTCTACGACCACTTGGAAACTTTAATGTATCTCTTCTAGTTTTTACTAAAAACACATATTGCTTAGAATTGGATACACTCATTTTTCTCTCCTCTCAGACTGTAATGCTTTACTTGATAGCATATCCTTTTAAGAGATAACCAGTAACTTCTACCTATGCTCACCTAGATTTGGCATGTTTTAAGAGGGGAAATTCTATTTTTGATATGGAAAGAAAGAAATGTTTTTTCCTTTATGGATTTTGAAGTTGATAAAAAAAATTCAGTGTATCACAAATATATGGTTATCTAAAATGTGCTACTTTAGATTCAAGTTCAAGCTAAAAAAGTTGCTTTCGAGGTGGAAAATCTTCATAATCAGTTGTGAAATTGGGGTGATTCCTCGTGTAATGTCACCCAAGAGCCATTCTTCCCATCTTGTTACTCCTCTCCACATCTCAATGGTGTTCTTTCATCTTGTCTTAGCACTCACCCTGCCCTCAAAAATGGAGGATTCATTCACCACCATCTTGTTAGGAAGGTTGTGGTCTCCCCTGCTCGCCAACATGGTTGGGAAATTTCAGATGCTAGAAAGGAATTCCCATGTTCGGGCTGGTTAGACGATCATAATTCTCCTACTTAACGAATGTTTGTTCTTGTTTCTTAATTTTGTGCTCTGATGGTTTCCTAGGCACTACCTAGTTTGTTTGTGGTTTTCGGGCATGATCTCATACTACCTTCTTTTTTTTTTCGAAAAGCTATCTTGTATTTTATTTCATTAATATAATATAAGATGTCTTTTCATCAAAAAAATATTCACATATCATATACTTATTTCACAATGTAGATAGTTTCAACCCAAAAAAATCTACAATCTATGGTCCAGTTTATAGTTTTGAGCTTGTTTGAAAGCCTCACATCAGTGTAGTTTGTATTTTATAGGGCCAAAGTAAATAAATAGAAATTCCATAAGTTCCAATATTTAGGACCTGATTGGAATGTCTACTTCTAGTTGAACATTTTAGCCCCCATTTCCAGCTTGCATGACATTTAATTTGTTAAAAATGTGAAGATATGAATAGAAATTCAGAAACAAAAAGGTTATAATTAAAACCTGACATGTCTTACACCTAATATACCAATTAGATTTTTCATACCAAAATAACATCTGTTATATGTGCTCCAATGTAGAATACGAGGTGTGTGAAAAACCATAAATAATCGAAGCCCTCAAACAAACAGTCATATCAATGAAAGGTAGATTCTATTTGTTAGTCAAGCTTACCATTTTTTGATTTTATTTCATAAAATATTTTTATTAGAGGGCATTTAATTTGATAATTTAGATGTAGACATGAATGGAAAGTTAGAAATTAGAAGGTGGGAATTAAATAAATGAATGCCCAACTATTTCACAGAGTATATTGCTCCCACTAAAATGATATATGTTATTTTTGATCCACTTAATTGCCTCAAACTCATGCGCATTATTCACATAAGTGAAATGTGAGCTTAAAGGTACCAAAATAAAAATCGATGATCTTTCAATAAGGTATAAGTTTTAAATTTCCCTACATATGGAAGACAAAAACAAACCCAAGGCACACCTGTAAAATGTCAACCACCATCACTTTTGTTACCTATAACCCATGCTTTTTCCGTTGACATGGTCATTGATAGCGAGGTTATGCACAATTAAATGTCATTGAAAAGGCAAGCCAATCCAAGTATGCAAATTCCTTCAGCTTAACTATTGATATTTCTAAAACATTATCATATAAAAAATGTCTCTTTGATATGATATTGTTAGTATGTTACTACACTACAAAGTACATGCATTTTAATTTGATTTGACTCAGAAAGAAATTTTTTTTATCTTTTTTATCCTTGTATTTTAAGGAAAAACAACACCAATGATCTATTAAAGGAAATTTGTCATTAGCCGCATGGATTCTAAGAGGGTGGCGAGCTCTTTTCCTAACTTAGTTTACATGTCCCATTGAGGGCCTTACAAACTTCTAGCTTTTTCTCTAAATTTCTGCAACATGAAATTTCACCATGCTGCAATATAAATATGGTAAGTTCCAAGTGTATAGCCATGGGAATTGGAAATGGAAAGTGGGGAATTTTTTACAAAAGTTGGTATCGTCTTGTTCCTTATGAGAGAGTATATTCCTATAATTTAATTTGTGTATAGCCGAACTAAAAGAACAAAAAAGTAAATATGGATGTAGTTTTACTTAATGGGTTTCATATGATCCAAGCAAAAAATGATCATTATATCGAGCCAACCAAAATTAGATCCTAATTGGAGGAAGAGGAATTGAAAGGAATTGTTTGGGATGTATATGGAGTTGTTTTTTGATGCCTTGAGGGAAGCATAATAGACTTGAGGGAGATATAAGATACTTATGTGTGTGTGATTAGTGCACTTGGAAGTTTCTATATTTGTGATGCTTTGGGAAGCACATGTAGTTGTTGGTGATGCTTTGGGAGGTATATGGAATTTTTTTGTGATGTTTTCGAAGGTGTTTGGTGTTGGTTTTATGATTTATGTGTACTCTTGTGAGTCGGGTTGTGTTTTATGATGTTGAGGATTCATGCTCCTCATTTTTTGCATGATTTTATTTCCATCTTGACACTATGTAGCTATAGTTATTGTCTGAAGTTGTGTGAAACCTTTGTATGTGTATTGTTGGCAATTCTGTATTGTTATAGTATGCCTATATTATGAGTACTATTGTGTCAGGCATGTGTGTGTGACATCTACTATGTTATGTGGACCGTTTATGTTCCTTTCAATGGTTTGGTTGAGTTTTTTTGATGTGATACGATTGTGTGGGTATATAGCAATATTTCGTGAGGACCCGTAGTGTTGTGTTCGGGCCATGTGTAGTATTGTGATGTCATTTTTTGTTGGGAACCCACAAAAATAAACAAACTAAAATCTAAAATAATGAAATATTAAGAGCTTGAGATTGATACATATTCTTAAGGGAAAAGATTAAATAGGTAATAATATAAATTGGAACTACCAATATTCATAGAACATTAAGAAATTTTCAAACCTTGCCTTCTTCCTTGTGGTCACCCTTTGGCAACAAGTATCATTTCACTGGTGACATGAGCGGTTGATTTTTTCCTCCTTGCTCATGAGTACCCTCTTTTAACCTTGACATTACATCGCATCGAAGAAAATGATCTTATAAGGGGAGGGAGATGTGGTTCCCTGTATGAAAAAATATATAAATTATTATTTAAATAAATTAAATTATTAAAAGAATGGTGGGAAATGAGTGTGTTTGATTGGGAGTGGGTGAAAGAAATTATGAAACCCATGTGGAAGCACATGTTCTCCCTGATAGGGGAATGGGTGCCTCAACAAATTTTAGACCCATCACTTGCATTGCATAATTATTCAACCACTTTATTATGATCCTCAGGGCAGTAGCCACGTCAAAACCTAGTTAACATTATAATTTAGCAATGACTGGATAGTTGGAGGCTTTTAACATGTACAAGATATTGTAGGGACTGCGCTAAAGGGATATATCACATTAAAGATCCACAGGGCCATAAGGGAAGGATATAGCCCTATATTTTTCTTCTCACTCTATAATATGACGCACAAACATTGCTCTCTAAATGCTTTACTAGGAGAGAAGTAATTTTGACTTCTTTTGTACTGGTGTGCGAGTGGGCAAAGGTTTTATGCACTTTGATACCTATTACATGTGAAGGTGGTTGGATATGACTTTGCAAAGAATGGAATTTTATAGGTTAATTTATTTGGGCCTCCCAATAGAAATATATGCCTTGGAGAATAGTTTATTACAATTTCTTATCAAAATGTCAATTTTCTCACTTCTACAATGCATAACTAGACAAAGTTATTTTTCACTGCGTTGTTCATGTACTTGATTTTAGGGCAGAAGTAGAACCTTCAACAAATTGGATCCCTAGTGTTATTGATAATTGTTTCCTTACTTCTTAGGATTGGACAACGCTCTACCTTTGGTGGTTAGCATCATAGTGATATATCGGAGATATCTGTATCAGGCTAAAGCAAAGACAACTGGAGGTAATTGTCTCAAGTTTCTTAAAAAGGATAGATATATTTGGGTCTTTTTTTCTCTCTATGGTTAAAATTGAGCATGGATATTGGAAAAAATACCATACATAACCTAAAAATATAAATACTATTCATTTGGACATACAAGGTTATGCAATACATTTTTCTGTAGTGGGAGGAATTGTTGAATTTGACTGTAAAATAGATAATCTTAGAACAAACTCTCACTTGCAGATAGAACATTAACATATTCAATATTCAAAGCCAACTACAAAAACATTTGAAAATTATTAGGAGAACCATTGGAGAGGAAATTTGTTAGATGTTGTTGTTGCTCATGAGTTGGCAGACTAGTATGTAAAAAAAAGTCGAAGCTTTCAACTGGGACATGACTTGTTTGAAAAGATAACCAAAATATTTTGCTGGCTCCGATAGTCACTCGGGAAGTGTAAACGAATAAATCAAACCGTTGTAGGGCACACTCAAGTTAGAGCTTTGGATACACCCCATATGGCTGCGAGCAAGTGCAATTGATGGGTGCAATGTCAAAGTCCCCAGCTTCCGCCTCTCTAGGTCAATTTTTAGGCATGGTTCATCTCTCCCTATCTCTCATAAATTTTGTTCTTTATTTTTTCATTTGCAGCGAAATAAAATTTTAAAATGTAGCATTATCATAGAATTAATAGTTTTAAATAAACTTGCTTTCAAAACAAAATACCTCACACTGTAGCTTGGTTAATTAAAATATTCCTTGGTACACAAGCATAAACTCAAACCCTCATTTTGAGACGATGTAAAAAACTTCCTGATGAAACCAGATTGCTACAATACCCTTTTTTATTGACAAGTTGAAGTTGAGCACCCTGTAAATATGATGACCACTCTCTTGTGGAAACAAATAAATCACAATTTTCGAAGACTTGCAAAATAACCTTCCTAACACTGGAACAAAGATGTTAAGTTTCCTAAGCATACCTTGTTATGTGAGGAGTCACTTCTATCCTTGAATCTACCTTGAATGATCGTTTGTGATCTTTTTGATGCCCTTCTAGGAGCCTTGTTACACTATTTTGTAGCTGTAGAATGATGCTAAATTTCAAAATTTAGGTTTCGTATTGGCTCGCCGTTTGAATTGTGAGAAATGAAATGCCTATCTGCCTTTACAAATATCTACTATTTCTCCAAGATAATTACCTGGAACCTTCAGTTTTTGGAAAAACACTCTTCTTTACAGTTTGGCAATGACATTTTGTAGGCATCTGGTCACAGTTTGACTGGGTCAAACTAGACCAATTATGATAGGTGGCTCCAAAAAACTTATCACCATTTGAGAACTGCTTTCTAGTTCTCTATCGCATCGAATCTGGTGAATTATCCATATATAAGGGAACTTGTAGGAAGTTTCTTGTTTCCCGTTCGTCCGTTGAACATCAATTTTGGATGTGGTTTTTTGATCAATTGAGCTAACTTTTGATCATTTACAACTATGTCAATTATGACCGATGGCCTTGGAAAACTAGCTGCCAATCGTAAACCATTCGCTAGTTCTGAATCTCATCAATTCCTATGTATTCTTGGTGTATGGAAGGACACGTAGAAGCTTACCTGTGGTGTGTTTGCTCATAAAAGGACAACATTTGAAAGTGGTTTCTTCACCTCCGAGCATTTACTGAACATTTTTACAACAAGTAGGAAAACATAAAAAAGAAAGTTGTAGGGCCCCTATTGGGTTGCAAAACCATTGTGGAAACTTGTAATAAATTGCTTGCAACTCTACTATGTGATGTTTTGTGTGAAATTGAACTTTTGGAAAAATATTTTTTTTCTCTCTCTTCCCTATTTCTTTCTCTCTCACTTGTTAAGAATTGAAGTGAACTGAAATGAAATAAATATGTGTCTCTAACCTTTTCCTTTCGAATGCAAATTATTAATGTTATTATGTAAATGGGAAACTAAAAATGATAATTATGCTAGTCTAGGGTGGATTTCATTCCTTTGATTTATTGTTGATATCATTATTAGAGTTAATATTTGAGTCAAATTTTAATCGTATTCTATGTGATTGATTAATTCAAAGATATAGTGACAAATTTAGTCAAACATATCGTGTTTCCAATTCCATCACATTGTATATATTTTTTATAAACTTCAAATGTTTTCCTACCATTTATGGTTATGTTAGATGATGCGTTGAAAAATAAAATATAAAACTAGCAAATTTACGTGAAATGTACGATGGAAACGTCGAAAGGGATCTATCAAAGATGTTAAATTTGTGAGGGATAAGTAAAGGGAGAGGAAAAGGGGAGAAGAATAAGGGGTTCAAGGGTGAAGAACTGGAAGGGGGGGAAGTGAAAAGGGGAAAATGTGATACCTATGCCTTTAAAAATGACAAAACATTTGTGGGTAATGAATGAAGGAGAAAATGCATGTTCTGTAAGATGTAGAGGAAAACTTTTGTAGAGATTAAGGACTGGTCGAACAATACTGCTAACATGAATAATTGTGTCTAATTTCAACTTCTTGTATACTTTTTTAGGCACCATTTAAGTTTCAAGTTAGAGTATTTGAAACAAGTAAGCTGATGCATGGATAATCATCAACAAGTGAGCTTTCCCAATTGATGGTCAAACGAGAGAAATTACCGATGTATATTGTTTTTCTATGGCTTTAAGGTCATGAATTGGATGATGTTTAATTTGGTAGCTAAAACAACGTCGTGACTGGAATTTTGGATATTAAATTGAAATATATTCTATGGGATATCACTCAAAAACACATAAATTAAAAATAAACTGCAACAAATAGAAGATCTGATTTTTGCCGTAAATACTCAGCTAGGGTAGCGAACTATATTTTATTTATTTTTCTAAAAATATTTTTCCAAAACATATGAAAATTTGTAGGAATATTTCTATGATAATAAATAACCCTAAGACAATATATTTGGAATTTTTTAGATCATATAAGACTACCAGAAAATCGCAGAAAAACCCTAGACATTTAGAAAACCTTAACAATTCATATCTTCTCAAATATATATGGGTAGATTCTAAAATTTTGGAAATAAAATCTATAAATAATATGAACGAAAACCCAATTGCTAGTCCTTGAAATAGCAGACTCAAAACCATGAACTTAATCTCTGAAAATCAGCCTTGAATTACTTCCAAAATTACAAGCTAGGGTGGATCTTCCACAACTCAAGAATGCCCTGCTAGCTAGGAATAGATATCTCACCACCAAAGCTAGGGTTCTTGTGGGATTTTACTCCATAAGCTAGAAAAATAAAATAGCAGTTGCTCAAAGGAAATCATAAGTGTGTATGCAATAATAATAACTTTTTCTCCTTCCAATCTCTTTTTATAATTTTCCCATAAATTTGTGGCCCAAGAAACCTAAGTTGACCTTTAAAAAATAAAGCAACTTAAGTTTTTTTCCTCCCCCAAGTCACCATAGGGACATAAGTGACCCCCCAAAAATAATATAACATTAAAGTGTTATTAGTCACTCTCCTGATGTCAAAACATAAAGTATTAACCCCACCAAGTCACTTAACACCCATTTTAATGCAAGAACATTAAAAATAAGCAAGGTGGAATACCCAATAGCCTTTAAAGTCTTTAGCCCCTTAGGTATTACCAAGGCTAAGAGTAATTAAAAACCTCCCAGGACAACTACTCAGAATTGGGGACATTAAAATCCTCCCCTCCTGAGAAATGTTTGACCCCAAGCATTATCTTTTCATGCTACAAAAGATGAATACCAAAAATTAAGTTTCTCCACCTCACCCTATAGTAAAAAAAATATCGGTGTGATCAAAATTAGCCATGCAACCCCATGTAGTCATCATGACCTCCATGTTCTATAAGGAACAATGTTGTCTGTGAAGTAGAATGATGCCCAAAATAATTCTCCATTGATACTGACATCGGGACTACCAATCTGATACCAACATCATATGACCACTCACTACTTCTCTAATCAACTTGTGAAATAATTTGTATATGAAAAAATTGTGATAAGTCTCCAACATGACCCACACTTGTATGAGAGTAAGGATTCCCATAATGTATCTCAATTTTTCCTATTAGGGAAAAATCTCAAGACTCTAGTAAATTGTCAATTGATAATGTTAACTCTACATAGTTCACCTCCTGTGATGAGTGTGAACCTACAACATAACTAGGTAACTGAGTCAACTCTGTCCCACCAATGACTATCACATGGGTGAAATTCCAACCACGCCTAGAAGCAATAAAATATATAGGAGAGTTATTCCCTTTCGAATCAGAAAATGATGAACCTGTAAGCTTTGATTTGTAATGATGATAAACCATACATCCCTTTATAAAGTTTAGGATATCCTCCCTAAACCCATGCCATCTGAACCTCTCTGATATGGATTTTTAGTTCTCATCAAAGCTCAAGTGTCCAATTATGAAAGAACAATGCATATGTCGCAATATCTCCATCCTCAACCGCGAATCTGACACAAGGTACAATATGCCCTAATAGAAGATCATGTCATCCCCCAAACTATAGTTTTCATCCAATACACAACCATCTTTAATCTCAAAATTCTGTTGGTTCTTTGAGTACTCAACAAGAAAATGAGATCTCCAGTCTACCAAAACCTCATATTTTTAACATAATGATAAATTCATATGATATGAACTCGTGACACCAATCTTTATAACTATCTTACATGCACTACTACTGGTCACACCCACATCCATATGACTCCACATCGTCCCATAGTAAAAAAAACCTCATCATGCCAAAAATTCCTCTCCATTCCCTCATTTCCAAGTGCTCTATGTGCTCCTATAGATAATACCCTCAAGATCATATTCCTTCCCTCAGACATAAATTTCAGCTCCATCGTCCGAAAGTTAGTCCAAAAAACACCAAGAGAGTGAAGCCACTACACTCCCAATACTATGTTGGTCACTCCCATACAAACAACGTGGAAATCATTGGTAACTATGTAGTTATCCATGGTGAAGCTCAACTATGGAACTCTACATGTTCATCTCATATAGTCCCAATTAGCTATAATTTTGAATCCCTCAAAGTCCTTTGTTTGCAAACCTCATCTCTCAAACAACGATGCATATATAAAGTTTTGACTAGCCCCACTATAAATGAGTACCACAAGTCGTTGAACCTGTATAGCTCCTCTAATGCTGAATGCCTTATACATCGGAGTACTAGAAAATGTTGCTATAATCTCCAAAGGAAATTATCCTCCTCCTGCTCCATATGAGCACTATCCAATATAAATCCATCTCCATCATCTATCTCATGGATCTCTAACTCCTCACCTCTATCAACCTCACTCTCCTCAAAGACCTAAATGAATTGAGCCCTCCCTTTCCCTTTGAAATCATGCACCTGAGCCCAAGGGGTGTGGTAATTGAAACATAGTTTATTTCACCTCAACTCTTCCCTAAGCTCTCTAGAAATGATCGTCTTCTTTGCCACCTCCTACCTCTATAGAGGATCCTTCTACTGAAGTTCATCTAATCTATATGGAGATTCCATTTTCTGAATTCAAGGTGGAAACCTCGACTTTCGAGTGTCTAACTCCAAATCACGTTCTCTCCTAATAGCCTCATGTATGGAATAATGCTCAAATGCCTTCACAAATATAGCTAGAGAATTCATCAAATATGTTGTGAAAAGTGAGGTCAACCTAATGTTATCCAAATTCACCCCTCAAGGTAAATTTGATAACATGCATCAGATTCTTTAAGTCCAAAGCAAATAGATTGATTTAAGGCTCGAAATCATGTTTTTGGGGCCTCCTTGGCTTCTTTCTAACTCTCCCATCCAAGAAGAAAACCCAACGAGTTAGAAAAGGTGAAAAAATTGCAAAAAACCAAGTTGGGGCCTAAAAAATGAAGAAAATCGGCTAAGTCCTAGTCCAGGCGGTGTGCGGGATAGTTGGGACGTTGGGCGCGAATCGGCCGAAAAGCCGCCAGGTGGTCCGTGCAGCAGTCGGGACGTTGGGACACATGGAACGTGAAAAGCCAAATCAGCTGAAAGAGGGAAAAAATTGCCTAAGTCTTGTTTCACGCGGTTTGGGGCAGCTGGGCCAAAAGTACGCGTGGGACGCGGATCGGCTGGTTTGGCGCAAGTCAGTCCATTTCGAGCGGTTTGGAGATATTTGTCCCAGGCAGCCCGGGACAATTGAGACAAAAGTACGCGGAGGACGTGAACTGGCTGATTCGGCCAAAACAAGAGACTTTCATCTGAGACAATTTGGGACATCCGAGACAAAAGTACGCGTGGGACATGAAAAGCCGAAGCGGCTAAAGGCAAAGAAGAAAAGTCAACGTTTGACCCGTGAAACTTCAAACGACCATAAGTTTTGACTCCAAGCTTCGATTTTCACAAAATTGGACTTGTTGGAACGAGCACGACGTCCTCTATTTAGCTTCAGTCAGTTAATGCTCATTCCCATCAAATGACAGAAAACACCTACGAGACCCAAAATAGCTGTCCGCACTCAGAAGACCATAACTTTTGTATCTCTCAACGAAATCACACAAAATTGGTACTGTTGAAATCGTGGCTCCAAGCCCGATGCACAGAAATCAAGAAATTTCAGATTTTGTGAGAGATAAATGGATAGTTTTGTTATCCAAAATTCACCCCCAAGGTAATTTTGATAACATGCATCAAATTCTTTAGTCCCAAGCAATTATATTGATTTAGGGCGAAAATTTATGTTTCTAGGGTCCCCTTAGATTTTTTCTAACTCCCCTATCCAAGTAGAAGAGAGCAAGTTCTGAGAAAATGTAAAAAATTGCAAAAACAAGCTCGGGCTAGGAAAAATCATGAAAAATGGCTAAGTCCTAGTCCAGGCGGTCCTTGGGACAGTTGGGACATCTGGGCGCGAACCAGCCGAAAGGCTACCAGGCGGTCTGCGCAGCATTTGGGACATCCAGGCCAAAGGGATGCGCGGGACGCAGAAATCTGAACTGGCCGAAAAGTTGAAAAAATTGACTAACTGTTGAAACAGGCAGTCTGGGACATCTGGGCAATAAGTACGTGAACCGTCCGGATCGGTCGAAATGAGTCAAGACAGCCCGGAACAGTTGGGCCGAAGGTACGTGAAGTACGCGAACCGGTCGGATCGGCCGAAATGAGAACTTTCAGTCTGAGACGCGCGAGACAAAAGTACACGAACCGGCCGAACCGGGTGAATCGGGAAAATTTGTCCCAGACGGTCTAAAAGCAAATTTGACATCTGGGCCACGAGTACGTGAACCAGCTGGTTCGGCTGAAACAGGGAACTTCAGCACTAGGACAAATGGGACAAAGGGACGCGTGGGATGCGAAAAGCCGAAGCGGCCGAAGGCAGAGGAGAAAAGTCAACATTTGACCCGTGGAACTTCAAATGGCCATAACTTTTGACTCCAAGCTCCAATTTTAATGAAGGTAGATATATTTAAATAAAGGAAACATA
The DNA here is from genome assembly GCA_019776745.2 of Taxus chinensis. Taxonomy (NCBI): domain Eukaryota; kingdom Viridiplantae; phylum Streptophyta; class Pinopsida; order Cupressales; family Taxaceae; genus Taxus; species Taxus chinensis. Next base: position 121,653,037 of record CM034146.1, read on the forward strand.
TTCGGCTCTAGTCAGTTGATGCTCATTCCCGTCAAATGACAGAAAACGCCTGCAAGACCCAAAATAGCTGCCTGCACTCAGAAGGCCATAACTTTTGCATTTCTCAACAAAATCGCACAAAATTAGTACCATTGGAATCGTGGTTCTGAGCCCGATGTGTAGTAATCAAGAAATTCCTGATTTTATTAGAAATTGATTGATATTTTTGAGAAAACGTGGCCGGGTTTAGAACAGTGTTTTATTTGGTAGCTGGGAGTGCAATTAAGAGGCATGGTCATCATTCTTTCTCTGCTGCAGCACATGGGACAGTATGGGGAGCCTTTTGCAAGTAATGGATAACCATTTCACTCAATTTAATTCCTCTTACAGGTGGTTGAAGGATAGATTTCAAGATTTCCATTTTCCCTTCTCTTTTCCTTCTCTTTTTTCTATAAATTGGAGTGTTGGGCTCATTGTAAAGGGGAGAGTTTTTGGGTAGATAAGCTCTGCCAAAATTGCTTTGTGAAGCCAGTGTGTTGCAGGCCCTTGTAGTGGACTCCTTGCATGGTGATCCAGGCCCTTATCTTGTAATAGATCGAACTGTGCATATCATGAAGCAATAAAATACCAGTTTGTGGATGTATCTTCCCCTGCTGTGTTTTCTTGCATTCTTCTTGCCCCTTTGATATTTCTATAAGAATATTGTGTCTATTATTGTGTTCCTGCAGGGATTCATTATCATTGTGTATGCTTGGAATATTATTGTGAATGCATTTTGCTAGATTATGGTGAACTTTCATCACCTCTTCTAGTGTGCACATAGCCTCTGTATTTCGCACATTTGGAGACTACTCTCACATCCTCCTTTTCTGGTGTATCACCACTTTAGTGTAAGTTTTCATTTTATGCATTCTCTTTCCCTGGTCCCTTGGAATTCTAGATTAGAATAGCTAGTTTCCCCTGCATTAGAGTAGATTGTGGCAGATAGTTTAGGAGTAAGAACCAGCTTTCTCTGGAGGTCTATCTCAAGTAGTAAGTCCCACAACTTGGAGATAGTACCCATGTTATCCAATCACACTGTGAGTTCAAGTATATGCACAGGGGTGCTGTGATTCGGTGATAACAAGTTTTTAAGTGTTTCATTTGGTGGTTGGGAGTGCAATTAAGAGGCATGGTCATCATTCTTTCTCTGCTGCAGCACCTAGGAAAGTATGGGGAGCCTTTTGCAAGTAATATATAATCATTTTACTCCATTTAATGCCTCTTACAAGTGGTTGAAGGACAAATTTCAGGATTTTCATTTTTTCCCTTCTCTTTCTCTTCTCATTTTTTCTATAAATTGGAGTGTTGGGCTCATTGTAACGGGGGGAGTTTTCAGATAGCAAAGCTCTGTCAAAATTGCTTTGTGAAGCCAATGTGCTACAGGCCCTTGTAGTGGACTCCTTGCATGGTGATCCAGGCCCTTATCTTGTAGTAGATTGAACTGTGCATATCATGAAGCAATAAAATATCAGTTTTTGGATGTATCTTCCCCTACTGTGTTTTCTTGCATTCTTCTTGCCCCTTTAATATTTCTACAAGAATATTGTGTCTATTATTATGTTCTTGCAGGGATCCATTATCATTGTGTATGCTTGGAATATGGTTGTGAATGCATTTGACTAGATTATGGAGAATTGTCATCACCTCTTCTAGTGTGCACTTTGCCTCTGTATTTCACGCATTTGGAGACAACTCTCACACCCTCCTTTTCTGGTGTATCACCAATTTAGTGTAGGCTTTCATTTTATGCATTCTCTCTCCCTAGTCCCTTAGAAATTTAGATCAAAATAGTTATTTTCCCCTGCATTAGAGTAGATTGTGGTAGGTAGTTTAGGAGTAAGAACCAGCTTTCTCTGGAGGTCTATCTCAAGTAGCAAGTCCCATAACTTGGAGATAGTACCCATGTTATCCAATCACACTGTAAGCTCAAGTATATGCACTTGTATAAACATAAGGGTGCTGTGATTCGGTGATAACAGTTCTGGCATGCGTGGTGGGACCTTAGAGGTCTTCATTTTCATTACAACAAGATCGATGTGCACTTTTTGTAAGTTCCAGCTTTGAAGGAGCTTTAAAATCACACATCTGCCGACTCCAAAAGAGGCATAATCCACTGGTTTCAGCAGTCAAAGCCTAGAAAATTTATGAGAAGAATACAGACCAAGTCAAGAACTAGGGAAGAAGGATTGTTTGTTTATCTACATCTATCTCCAGGTAGAGAAAGAAGAGGAAGAAGAGCTCAAAGATCTCCATCTCCACCTAACAGAACTCTCTCTACACCTCCACCTGGTAGACCTTTCGTCCAATCAACAAGAGTTCTCAGGCCAATCAGAATGGCGCAACCAATGAATCCCTTTGTCAACTTCACTAGCGGCAACCCACTTGCCCTCAATGCACATAATCTAGTTCCAATTGTAGCGTTGAAGAACATTCTAGTTTTCACTAGAGAAAATCACACCACTCCTGGTGATCATGTCAAAGACATTGCTAACGTCTATGCAATCCAGGAGATAAATGAAATGGATGTGGCTATCAAATTGTTGGCATCTTCATTCAAAGGGAAGGCATTGCAATGGTTTAGGAGCCTTGGAGCTGGTTCTATCACAAATTGGAATCAGTTATGCATAGTTCTCCATGAGCAGTTTGCGAAAAAAGGGAGACAATTTGTCTCTACTAGAATAATTGACAACTATCAAGAGAGCTCCCAATGAGCAGCTGACTGACTTCAACTTCAGATTTCAAAGGTCTTGGGAGAGGATTCCAGTGGTAGTAAGGCCAGTAGTAGAAGGTGCTTTTCTATACTATCTTAAGGCTTTGAATTCTGATATTTCTATGTTAATTCAATCTATGGGAGGAACAACCTTACCTGCTACTTATAGCATTGCCATTAGAGCTGAAAACTGTCTTATTCAAGCTGGTAAACTGGCTCCTAGGCCTACCATGCCCTTGTATGCAAACTTAGAAAATCCAAGCACTAGTCAAGCACCCACTTTGGCTCCTATTCACACTCCTAGAAATCAAAGTTCAAATGAGACTTCTACTTCATCCTCTAGTGCTTCAAATGAACTCCAAGAGGTCATGAAACAATTACAAAATTTAGGAAATGAGCTGGTTACTATCAAAAGACAGCAAGCTCAAAGTGCTAGACCGTATCAGCCTCAAGTGTAGTACCAGGCTAGGCCCCCATACCAACAAAATAGGTCACCAACTCAGGCTACAAATCAAAATCAAAGCCAAGTAAGGCCTCCCGTTAATAGACCATTTCAACCCTATAGCCCCAATGTCATATCTTCTTCTAAAGCATTACTACCAGTCCAAAATAACATGGCCCAAGAATATGATTGGTGTTTCCTGTGCAGTCAGCCACATAACCAATCAATGTGCTTTAACGATGCATTAAATCAGGCTCTTATGGTGCAAACCATTGGTGGGTCGCAAGAGTCTAGCCACAAAGAGGATCAGCAACAAGAAGCACCTCAGCAAGGAACATCTCCAAACGAAACTACTCTTGTCAATTGACAGGCTGAAGATTTTTGTGGTATGAATCAAATACCCTCTCAAAGTGTTGCAGCCAACACAAGGTCAAAGAGGAGAAATTTGGGTGAAGAACAGCCATTGGCCCCAAGTAATTCATGACCTTCTGTCACTCCACAAACTATTGGCAAACAAAATGCAATCCCAAGCACGCAAGGATAACCTAAAACAGCCCCTAGGCCAACGCAAATACCATTTGTTGCTGCCCATGTGCAAGGAATGAATGTGCAGGCCAAGGGACAACAGAGGGATACTTCATCTCCATTCAGTATCATTGATCAGATGAAGAAGACAAATGTAAACATATCAATGTGGGAATCACTATCTATCCTAGGACAAAGAGATTTACTACAAGATGCCATGAAGGACTGGTCAACTTCAAATCAACAGATCCAAATGCAAGAGAAGGTACTCACAAATGCTGCCCAGCCTGAAGGAAATCATGGAGGATAGCAAGGTAAAATGTTGAAGGCCCCTCCTTTTTATGTCTCATTAATCATTGGAAACCAATTGGTGCACAATTGCATGATTGATTCCAGGGCAAGTAGCTCAGTGATGCCCAAGAAAATAGCTGATCAGCTAGGACTCTAATATGAAGTCATCTCCAAGGGTGTAGTGCAATTAGACGGGACATCAATGACAACGGTTGGAGTAATCAAAGGTTTGAGCCTCACACTGCACGCATGTCCCAACGTAATAGTGTTACAAGATGTGTCAGTCATAGACCTGCCACCACTCTTTGCATTGTGCTTGTCAAGAGACTTCACTGCTAAAATTGGAGGCTATCTTTCGGCGGATTGGTCACACATGTTGTTCAAAACAATGTATGGAACTAAGGCCACAATCAGATCTAAACCTATTGCAAACTTTCAAATTGAGCCTTACACTCCAAGCCAAATCAATACCAACTGTTCAGCGTTTGATCAAGAAGATTATCCAAGCACTGATGAAGCTAACACCAAGGTTGGAAGCATCCCAAAGTTGAATCTTGATGAATGGGCAAGCAAGGTGCATGCTTTTGATCCTTATCAAGAAATAGAAGAATTTGAGCTAAGAGTTTATTGTTTACATGAAGAGAATCAACCTCTCCCCAGCATCACCAAGCCAGATCATAAGGACAAGAATGAAGTATGATAATTGGTCTTTGATGGGTCAAGGAGTAGACAAGGTGCAGGAGGAGGAGCTATGCTCATTTCACCACAAGGTATATAGTATTACTCAGCCTTCCGTTTTCAGTTTTCTTGCTCAAACAACACAGCTGAGTATGAAGCCTTAATTCATGGATTGCACTGGGCAAAGAAGAAATGCATCAAGATTTTGTAAATATTTATTGATAGTGAGCTGATCGTAAACCAATTCAGGGGAAAAAATGCTGCCAAAAATGATATGTTGAAGAACTACAAAAAACAGGTATGGGATCTTATTGAAGATTTTGAAGCTTTTAGCATCAATTCCATCCTAAGAAAAAAGAATGAAGCAGCGGATATACTGGCAGCAATTGGGGCTGCGTTTGATGTTGTATAAAATATAAAAAGTGAAAATTCTCAGCCTCATATCAAAGTGGTTGTGAGGCCAGCTGTTCCAGATAACAATACAAGTTGGCAAGTCTTCGAGAATGATTAGTAGATTGTTAATTTCCTGCAAGAAGAAGCTGAGTTCTCCGCGAGGAATCAAGACAAGCTGGAGCAGCAGTATGGTGACCAAGTGGTGTAGCTGAGAACCAACAAACTGCCAAAAGGCCTCATAACCTTGGAGTCAATATTCAACCTGAATAATCAGTTCCAGAAGGAGAAAGTGAACATTCAAGTAAAGGGTGAAGATTCAGAACCTATTTTAGTAGATGAAGGCAAGACATTACAAATTGGAAAAGTAAGTACTCCACAAGAGAAATCTGATTTTGTTCAGCTTTGTCAAGAGTTCCCAGATGTCTTTGCTTGGACTTACAAAGATCTAAAAGGTTTCAACCCAAAGTTGGCACAACATACTATTGAGTTGGATCTGGAATCCAAGCCTGTCAGGAAAAAGCAAAGGCCAGTAAATCCTCATATCAAACCTCTCATGAGAAAAGAGTTAAACAAGATCATTGAGGCCAGTATCATCTTCCCCATCAAACACTCATGTTGGGTTGCAAACTTGGTGCCGGTAAGAAAGAGAAATGGAAAAATAAGATTGTGTGTGGACTTTCGCGATCTAAATAGAGCATCACTCAAAGATCATTATCCACTTCCATCAATGGAACAAATAGTGCAGGTTGTAGCCGGTTCAGAAAAGTTTTCATTGCTAGAAGGATATTCAGGCTATAATCAGATAATGGTAAAGGAAGAAGATCAATTCAAGACGGCCTTCACTACAAAATGGGGCACATATGCTTACAAGAATATGCAATTTGGACTGTCAAATGTCGGAGCAACATTTCAGTGAGCTATGGATATGGCATTCAAAGGCTTAATCAACAATATAGTGCTAGTATACCTAGATGATGTCACTGTCTTCTCAAAGAATGCAGTAGACCATCTCTTTCACCTCAGACAAGTGTTTCAAAGGTGTAGAAGGTTCAAAGTGTCATTGAATCCAAAGAAGTGTATATTCTTGGCACATGAGGGCAAATTGTTGGGTCACACTGTCTCTAGGGAAGGGCTAAATATTGATCCTGAAAGGGTTGAAGCCATCCGAACACTCCCAGTTCCACACCACAAGAAATCTCTTCAAATATTCTTAGGAAGGATAAAATTTGTCCACATATTTGTGCCTAATTTTGCCACTCTTGTGAAGCCTTTAACAATGATGTTGAAGAAGAGTCTCGCATTCAAATGGATGGCAGAAGGAAAAGAAAGTTTTGAAAACATCAAGCATGAGATATCACAAGCTCCAACTCTTATCAACCCATACTTTTCAAAATACTTCATGTTGTATGCGTTTGGAGGATCAGATACAATCTCAGCGATCTTAACACAGGTGAATAGAGAAGGTTCAGAACAGCCCATAGCATTCTTCAATCAAACCTTGGAAGATTACGAAATAAAGTATTCTTTCATCGAAAAGCATGTCCTTGCCATCATCAGAAGTTTGAAGAAGTTCAGACACTTGGTCTCAAACAATAAGATTCAACTGTTGGTGTCTCATGATGGTGTCAAGGAATTCCTCCTAAACAAGGATTTAAATGAGAAGAGAGTAGGTTGGATCACTCGGGTGATGGAATATGATATTGAAATCAAAGTGACCAAGCTAGTTCGTGGCAAAGGGTTGTGTGAGCAACTCGCTTCCAAACAACTAGACGGGTCAAAAAGTTAAGAGGATGTTGTCCTACTACTACAGAATGATCAAGAACAACCAGCTGATGATGCACTCATCCCATGTTGGACTCAAGACTTGGTGCATTACCTCCAAAAAGGCTTGTGCCCTCCAGAAGTGAGCAAATCAAAGAGGAGATACTTTAGATTATAGGCTATCCCGTATGTACTCATTAATGGTATCTTGTTCAAGAAGGACATCAATGGTGTTCTATTAAGATGCATCGGAACATGTCAAGTTGAGAAGATCATACACGAGTTCCATGATGGGGAAGCAGGAGGCCACTTTGCTCCACGAGTGACAGCTCTCAAAATCATGAAAGCCAATTACTATTGGCCTACTGTGTTTAATGATTGCTACTCATGGGTTAAGAAATGCAAGAAATGTGCATTCTTCACAGGGAAAGAAAGGTTAGCAGCGCTGCCCCTTCATCCAATTTCAGTAGATCAGCCATTCATGCAATGGAGATTGGACTTCATTGGGGTTATCAATCCCAATTCAAGTCAAGGCCACAAGTGGATACTTACAGCAACGGATTATTTCACCAAGTGGATTGAAGCAGTGGCACTCAAGGAGGCAAATGAATATAATATCTTAGATTTCTATGAAGGGATAGTCACGAGGTTTGGTGCCCCTGCCACTATCATATCAAACAATGCATTGGCATTCCTTGGCACAAAAATCACTGAATGGGATGTCAAGAATTGTGTGTATCTCATTACTTCATCAAACTATTACCCTCAAGGTAATGGTCAAGCTGAGTCTACGAACAAGAACCTACTAAGAATCATCAGAAGGACTCTGGATGAGAATCAGAGAACTTGGCACGCAAAGCTCAAATCAGCCCTATGGGCTGATAGAATCACACCCAAGAGGTCTACAAGAAGCTCTCCATACAAGGTTGTGTATGGGAAAGAAGCAGTTCTACCTATATCACTCGAGTTGCCAGCATTGGAACTCATGAAACAGTTGGAACTGGCTGAGTTTGAACCCATGGAGGTTAGATATGCAAAATTAATGGAGCTCCAAGAAATTAGAGAGCATGCAGCCCAGGCAATAGAGAAGGATCAAACCTTGATCAAGAAGACTTTTGATAGGAAAGCCAAGGCTAGAACCTTCCAAATTGGAGATATAGTGTTGAAATGGGATGCAGATCGTGCAAAGCCGAGAAAGCATTCCAAGTTTGATGCCATCTGGAGTGGCCCATACATGATCATTGAATGCAAAGGTAGCAATGCCTTCTGACTGGCTAAGTTGGATGGTGAAGAAATGCAGATTCCGGTCAATGGGATCTATCTCAAACGTTGCTACTAGAAAGATAGCTTTTCACCCTTGTAAATATTAATTTAGAATTTCCATTCCTCTAAGTGCTTATGCACATTATACTGCTGTTAGAGTAGTTTTTATTTCCCTAAGTGCTTGTGCACATGTCCTATTTCTTCTAGTATGTGCATGTTTACAGTTCATCGAGCCTTCGAAAAATAATTTGCAGCCATAGGAGAACCAGCTCAACAAATGTTTCAATAGCTCAAGGACACAGGTTTTCAAATTTCAGATCAGCTGAGAGGTTATCAAACAAACTCCATGCCCAATGGATTGCTACAAGCAGCTGGTTGTTCTTCATCTAGTAGGTAGATAACCCCGCTGAGTCGCCAAAATTTTTATCCAAATTCACGCCTCAAGGTAAATTTGATAACATGCATCAGATTCTTTAAGTCCCAAGCAAATAGATTGATTTAAGGCCCGAAATTGTGTTTTTGGGGCCCCTTCGGCTTCTTTCTAACTCTCCCATCCAAGAAGAAAACCGAACGAGTTAGAAAAGGTGAAAAAATTGCAAAAACCAACTTGGGGCCGAAAAAATGAAGAAAATTGGCTAAGTCCTAGTCCAGGCGGTTTGCGGGACAGTTGGGACGTCGGGGCGCGAATCGACCGAAAAGCCGCCAGGCGGTCCACGCAGTAGTCGGGACGTTGGGATGCAAGGAACGTGAAAATATGAATCAGCTAAAAGAGGGAAAAAATTGCCTAAGTCTTGTTTCGCACGGTTTGGGACAGCTGGGCCAAAAATACACGTGGGACACGGATCGGCCGGTTTGGCGCAAGTCAGTCCATTTCGGGCGGTTCGGAGATATTTGTTCTAGGCAGCCCAGGACAGTTGGAACAAAAGTACGCTGAGGATGCGAACCAGCTGATTCGGCTGAAACCAGAGACTTTCATCTGAGACATTTTGGGACATCGGGGACAAAAGTACGTGTGGGACGTGAAAAGCCGAAGCGGCCGAAGGCAAAGAAGAAAAGTCAACGTTTGACCCGTGAAACTTCAAACGGCCATAACTTTTGACTCCGAGCTCCGATTTTCACAAAATTGGACTTCCTGGAATGAGCACGACGTCCTCTATTCGGCTCCAGTCAGTTAATGCTCATTCTCGTCAAATGACAGAAAACACCTGCCAGACCCAAAATAGCTGCCCGCACTCAGAAGACCATAACTTTTGCATTTCTCAACGAAATCGCACAAAATTTGTACCGTTGGAATAATGGCTCCGAGCCCGATGCATAGAAATCAAGAAATTCCAGATTTGGTGAGAGATCAATGGATATTTTTTATAAAATGATGGAGAGTTCATAACATTGTTTCATTTGGTGGTTGGGAGTGCAATTAAGAGGCATGGTCATCATTCTTTCTCTGCTGCAGCACCTGGGACAGTATGGGGAGCCTTTTGTAAGTAATAAATAATCATTTTACTCCATTTAATGCCTCTTACAAGTGGTTGAAGGACATATTTTAGGATTTTCATTTTTTCCCTTCTCTTTCTCTTCTCATTTTTCCTATAAATTGGAGTGTTGGGCTCATTGTAAGGGGGGAGTTTTCAGATAGCAAAGCAATAAAATATCATGAAGCAATAAAATATTAGTTTGTGGATGTATCTTCCCCTGCTGTGTTTTCTTGCATTCTTCTTGCCCCTTTAATCTTTCTACAAGAATATTGTGTCTATTATTATGTTCTTTCAGGGATCCATTATCATTGTGTATGCTTGGAATATCGTTGTGAATGCATTTGACTAGATTATGGAGAATTGTCATCACCTCTTCTAGTGTGCACTTTGCCTCTGTATTTCACGCATTTGGAGACTACTCTCACACCCTCATTTTCTGGTGTATCACCGCTTTAGTGTAGGCTTTCATTTTATGCATTCTCTCTCCCTGGTCCCTTGGAAATTTAGATTTAAATAGTTATTTTCTCCTGCATTAGAGTAGATTGTGGTAGGTAGTTTAGGAGCAAGAACCAGCTTTCTCAGGAGGTCTATCTAAAGTAGCAAGTCCCACAACTTGGAGATAGTACCCATGTTATCCAATCACACCGTAAGTTCAAGTATATGCACTTGTATAAACATAAGGGTGCTGTGATTCGGTGATAACACCTCATCTTCGAAACATCAGGAACTATGACTGATAATCTCTAAAAATATGTAATTTACTGATCTAAAGAAGATGTCTGTCATAAGTGAGTCAACTCTCTATAATACCTGTCAGTGTCCCTCCTGTCAAATTTTCTCATCATCCTCTGTGTGAATTATGCATAAGTATCAATATGTATGTGCCCTTGTGTAATTAGCCCATGATGCCACCAGTCATGTGCCTTTCCCTCAAGATTTACGATTGAAATTTTAATTGCATTCGCCTCATGGATAGGATTCAAGTCAAAGTAGGTCTTCAGCATTTGAATCTAGGACTATGTGGTACACTTCTTAAAACCATCGAAGTGTGGAATGCATTTTTTTTCCAAATCTCCTCTTTAACTTAGGTAATTGTAGCTATTGATCGCTCTTGGATTTATGAAAAATCCTCATTGTGTAATACTTTATGAAAGGCATATTATCCCTGAATCCCTCACTCAATAATTGGTAAATTTTTGAACAAGAATCCTCATCCAAATCAGCTGATGGCTGGCTTATCGATGAAACTTCTGGATCCTTCAAAAAGGAAGGTTCATGGAGTCCTGAAGGCTTGGCAGTAGAGTGAGGAGACAGTTGGCTGAATTTTAATTTTCCCCTCTTTGAACCATGTGTCCCTAGTTACTAGGTTCTCCCCTTTCTTTATGAGTATCAATCATGCCTTGTGCCAATCTCTCAGTGAGTTGTCTAAAATAAATATTAGTGGTTTCCTACTGCTTCATCAAATTCACTTCACATTCTTCACTATCAGTCATATTTTCAACCCAATAGGATACAGAAAAAAACACTCTAATAACACTTAAATATATGATGTGGAATATCACTCAAAAACACACAAATTAAAGATAAATTGAACAAATAGAATATTTGATTTTGGCCTTAAATACTCAATTAGGGGGTAATGAACAGTTTTTATTTATTTTTCTCAAAATATTTGGCCAAAACATATGAAAGTTTACAAGAAGCTTTCTATGATAATAAAGAACCCTATAATGATGTTCTTGGTATTTTTTGGATGATATAAGACTACCAAAAAATTACAGAAAACCCTAGACAACTAGAAAACCTTAACAAATTCATATCTTCTCAAATACATATGATAATATTTTGAAAATTTGTAAATAATATCTATAAATAATATGAATGAAAACCTTATTGCCATTCCTCGAAAAATCACACTGAAAACCCTCTAAAACGCATTGTAAAATCCCAAAATGGGTCACTCCACTTGGAAAGAGACCAAAAATCTTCCAAAATTTCTTCAGAAGTGGTGCCAAAACTACCCTAATCGCTGCAATAGAATAGATTTGGAAACCCTTAATTTTTCTCCAGCAAAAATTCCCAAAATTTCACCAAAACCCTTGTCTAAAAACCCTAAAATTAATCTATGAAAATCAGCACAGAATTAGTTCCAAATTGACAAGCAAGGGTGGATCTTACACCACTCAATAATTCGATGCTAGCTAGGAATGTATATCTCACCATCGAAGCTAGGGTTCCTATGGGATTTTACTCCACAAGATAGAAAAAGTAGACAATAGTTGCTCAAAGGAAATAATGAGTTTGTATGCAATAATAATCTATTTTTCTCCTCCCAGTCTCCTTTTATAATTTTACCCAAAAATTGTGGCCCAAGAAACCTAAGTCGGCCTTTAAAAAATAAAGTAACTTAAGTTTATTTTCTCCCTCAAGTAGCCATAGAGAGATAAGTTTCCCAATCGAAATAATATAACTTTAAAGTGTTATTAATCACCCTCCTAATGTTAAAATGTAATGTTTCCCCCCACTAAGTCACTTAACATCCATGGTAACACAAGAATATAACAAATAAGCAAGGTGGAATACCCAATAGCCTCTAAAGTATTTAGCCCCTTGAGTATGACCAAGGCTAAGACTAATGAAAAACCTTCTAGGAAAACAACTTGGAATTGGTAGCATTACATAAATACTCTCATATCTGAAAAAGTTTATTAGTTTGGGAGTCGTCTCTACTAGGGTTTCTTCCTTGGAAACTTGTTATTCCGTTGGATTTTTAGGCTGTCTCGAATAATAATACCATTTTTTTAACTAAGGTTTCTCACCCACTGGACGCCCCTATATAATGACCTCTCCCTCTTCAAGCTTGTTTATTACAACTGTGGTTGGAGGTAGTGGAGCTCTAATCAATTGTGCCACCTATGAAAAATCCTCATAAGTTCATCCCGAAGGTCTTCCACAAGGTAATAATTATCCTCCTAATGTTGTTTTACCTATTATTGAGTTTAATTCTTCCTGTCAATGGTTGGAATAATTTTGTCTCATTAGGTATTTTTTGGGTCGCATCCCCTCTAAAAGCATGCTCAAATCCTTGGTTAATACGGTCTGGACTCCTCATGGGGTTCGGATCGATAACATCCAAAATATGACTAAAGGATTCTTCCTTTCTTTCTTTTATGATATACCCAATTCCCCCAACATTTTGGTCCAATACACCACCTAGTATGTTCGTAACTCTTTGTTAGTCCTATATCTATGGATCAAAGACTTTGTGGTCGCTGAGTATGTTGCACTTAAATTACACGTAATGGTAAAATTTCCTAGCCTACCTTTTCCTTATGTTCATTTTGTGCATTAGATTGCTTCTTCCATTGTGAGGGTGGTCTTCCTCGAACTAGAGCAGTTTTACCATACTCATCCACATATGCATGTCTGTATTGAGGTACATATTTCTCAAGACCTGAAATATTTTTTGGTAATCTAGATGGGAGACAGGTGTTACTCCCATCATATTTTGTATATCAAATTTCCTAACACTTTCTTCTGCTACTTGGCCTATGATCATAAGATCAAGGACTATCCTCTTTATGTTCCTCACAATTTCGTAGTTGCTAAGGAAGCTTCTAAATCAACCAAACACCTACAGGAAAAAGGTTAGAAAATAGTGGGGGGCTAGAAAAATAGGAATAAAAATAAGCAATCCAATGCCTTTAGTTCAAATGGTCAGCATGAACCAACTGTTAAAGAACAACCCCATAACTCGTAAGCTAAGGAGCCAACTGTTGCTCCTAAAGAACCAACTCATGCTACCAACTCATCTTTCTAGTTACCAAAATAATCCAGCACGCCTAAGGTGGCCTCAATTCTCATGGACCAGATAAATTATTTTTATAATGTCAAAATGTCGTAACCTTCATCGTTTCTTTTAACAAACATCTCATAGGGGCCAAGGAAAAGGTCCCAAAGTCCTTTTTGCATCTCTCAAGATCATAACCTGATGTGTAGTTTGGACTCAATAGAAGAGGAATATAATATCGCATATGATGAGGAAAAGAGAAATCTTTAGGATTTTTTGTAGCATAGCACTACTCAATTCCTACAAAAATGGTTCGATGCCCTTGATGGTTAGGATGCTAAAGGCATGGATGTTTACTAATGTCTCCCATGATATTTTTTATCTTGGAATGTTTAGGGTCTAATAGACTCCTATCGCTAGTATGTTGTTCATGAAACTCCAAAAATATTTACCAATTTATTTATTTTTCTTTTTGCAAGAGGTGAAAATTATAGGTTTTCAGTTACATGTCCTTTGTAAATCCATCTAGCCTAACATCTTGGCCTTCTGCAGTAATCATGAAGAGGGGCGTTGGTGTTTAATTTCTATTTTAGCTCCCAAATTTCAGCTCTTGTTGATTAACCATGGCATTGACCCCAAAAATGGTGCCATATATGTCCTATTTAATGTTGACGGCCTCCCTTTTGGCCTCATTAATAGATACGCCTCGAACGATGCAACCAAAAGGTCTTATCTTTAGCAATGAATAGCTTGAACAATTTTTGATGCTTATCGGGTCATAAGTTACAATTTTAATATGGTTGAGTCACCCACTCATAAATGCGGCCAACATGTTGATGATATTGATATCTAGTGAAAGGGAGGTGTGGTTTTTAATATGGAATATGGTTGGGTTTTATGACCCTAATTCTTCTCACTCTCCCACTTTTGAAGCTTGGCTCACCTTGTCCAACCTTTGAGGAGGTTTGGATCGTGTTCTGAAATGGATCGATAGATCCATGCTGTCATCTCAAGAATGTTTTATTTTGATAGCATTTATTCCATACTAGTTGAGGTCATGCCTAATTTTGTACTATTTTATCATTCCCCTATACCATTTCGTATCACTTCGCATGATAAGCGTGCTTTTTTTTCATAAAGCCCAATTCTTTCTTAATACTGTCTTGATGTAGCATGGTCCCACACTCAATCATATCAATTGTGTTTGGATCTTAGCTCTATGGCTAAGTCATTGTCAGAACTTTAATCCACCTATGCATGTCAGGTGGACTCAATGGTGGGAGGACATTATAAATCAAACTACTAGATTCCTTAGAATCTATGACATATAGTTGGCCAAAACAAAATGTCTCTCATACTCCATTAACATCTCCACTCTTAGCTGAGTGGTGGTGGTGCTTCTGGGAAAACCCTTCTCTAAAACTATACAACTTCAAGTTACAACACTTTGCTATCAATTTCAAATTGTTGATGATTACAACACTTAGGGAGCTCAAATCTGTTGCCGTATGCATTGGCTTAAAATTGACGACCGAGTCTCGAAAGAATTATTTATTTCTCTCAAAGCCAAAAATCCTTCTCAACAAATTTGGAAAATATTTGATGGCAGAGCTCGGGTCACTGACCCCTAACCCATGCTTTAAGTATTTTTGTGACATTATAAGCTAGTCTTTCAGGCTTAGTAACCCTCTGCTGATAGACAAGAAGCCCTTGAAAAATGTCTAATTGTTTTGTCGTGAAAGCTTTCCCAAGCTGAAAAGGTGGTGTGCAACTGAATGATCCATGTTTATGACCTCCACGATGCATTCATGTAAATGGATAATGATAAGGCCTTGAGATACAATGGTTTCCCTTGCCAATTCTATAAATCTTTATGAGGTTCACTTGGGCAAGACCTTATTCAATTCTATCTCAAGGGGTTTCAGAACCAATCATTGTAGCCATGTGTCAACAAAGGGAATATTAACTTCATCTCAAAACCAAGGCATCCAAAGAAAATTACCTATTTGTGGCCTATCCTTTGTTAAATGTCTCCAAAAAATCCACCAAAGTTGTGGTTATGTGACTTCATAATATTCTCCCCACCTTAATTCAACTAGAAAAAATTAGGTTCATTCAAGGGTGCTACATCTTTGAAAACATCATTTTCGTATGGAAAGGCATGAAATGGGCTCACAGATCCAATCAATCTGCTATGTTCATTAAAATTGATTTTAAGAAAGCTTATGATCGGATTGAAGTTGTTTATCCTTGTCATGCTTTAAGACCTTGGTTTCAACCCCATTTTTATCCAATTAGTTAGAATGTTATTTGCTAATGCCTCTACCCAAATCACTATTAATGGTTTCATCTTTGAATCCTTCGAAATGTTCTAGTTCATTTGAAAATGGTTCTCATTAGAGCCTATGCTCTACTTGCTTGTTGCTGAAGGTTTTTGGGTGTTTTCCAGCCCACGCCAAAACCCAAGGAATCATTATGGGAATATCACTACATTCTACAAAAAATTCTCAATTGCTTAAAGGTTATTTTGCTAATGATTCCTTTCTCACGCTCATTAAGGAAGAATCCAATATCCACAATACCATGCACTACAGTTATATTTTTTTTAGTGTTTGGTTCTTCCATTCAATGCCAGAAAACTCTGTGCTACCAACAATCCTTCCTCTCAGTGCCCACATGGCTAGCCTCTTTTGAGTTGAAGATTCTTTCACATGGTGAAATGTTTAAATTTATTGGCATCCCTTTTTCCTTTAAAGCTTCATCAGATGAGGAAAATAATTTGATTATTGGATTACTAGACCTTTGTCCTTGGCAGGAAATTTCCAAATTTATTCCAAAGTACTTATGGTAACGCACGTTTACAACTATTCATGTTGGGTTCCTTCTAGAGCCTCTATTTAGAAGTTGGAAAAACTCCTCAAAGGACTGGCCCAACACGTCCACTGGAAAAGGTTTTCATCGAGTGGCTTCGGAGACATGTTTCCTTCCCCACAATTATGGGGGTTTAGGCATTATTCACATACAACGCCAAGGGTAGGCACTCTGTGTAAAATGGATTGTTAGATGCATCACAGGCCAAGAAGTGTGGACAGTGCTTCTAGGCCCAAGAAGCGTGGAAAGTGCTTCTGGGCCATGACATCTAAGAAGGTTCACCTTATAGCTTGCCTTGTATGCAAAGGTTAGGGGTTTTTTCTCTAGTGCCTATTAAAGTGGTTGGCACTTTTGTGCTAAAAATCATTTGAAAATCATGGGAATGCATCAAACCTTGGCTTCAATGGCAAGGTGATGGTTTTTGTAATGGAATCTCCATTAACAATCATTCTCTCTGGTGGTCTCCGATATTCCAGACTCAGGATAAGTGTTTCAAAGATATCCTAGGGATTCCTACGTCAAACGTTTTAAGCATGGAATCTACAAAATCTAAAACTTATTCTGTAAAAACTTTCAAACCTAGTAACAGTGGCTGAGCTTAAAGACCAGTTTTGGCTAGCTAACTAGGATCAGGATAGTATTAATGAAGTGATAAATTTGGTCTCTGATCATATGTTATACAAACTGGTGTGCTCCTCTCGCCCCTGGTGGATGGACTTGAAATGGTATGTTGATACCCCAAATCGTAATTATTCTACTAGTAAAGGATACTACTTACTTTTGCCTCATCTTCCCATGGTTGAAAAACTCAACAGTTGATGGGTGATTCATTCCACTTCATCTTCCTGGAATCAATGATTTGACACTATCTGATCTATCTGTGTGGAGCCTAAAATTTCCAAATTTGTCTGGCGTGTTTTGCATTAAGGTCTTACCATGCGGTCTTAACTTATTAAAATTGAGATCCTGGCTCCCAAGTTCTCATTCTACAGCCACTTGGAAAATTTAATGTCTCTCTTCTGGTTTTTTTTAAAGCACATCTTGCTTAGAATTGGATACACTCATTTTTCTCTCCTCTCATACTGTAATGCTTTACTTGATAGCATATCCTTTTAGGAGATAACCAATAACTTCTACCTATGCTCACCCATATTTGGCATGTTTTAAGAGGGGAAATTCTATTTTTGATATGGAAAGAAAGAAATGTTTTTTCCTTTATGGATTCTGAAGTTGATCAAAAAAATTCAGTGTATAATAAATATATGGTTATCTCCAATGTGCTACTGTAGATTCAAGTTCACTCTAACAAATTTGCTTTCGAGGTGGAAAATCTTCATAGTCAGTTATGAAATTGGGGTGATTCCTCATGTAACGTCACTAAAGAGCCACTCTTCCCATCATGTTACTCCTCTCCGAATCTCAACGATGTTCTTTCATCTTGTCTCAGCACTCGCCCCACCCTCAACAATGGAGGATTCTTTCGCCACCATCTTTTTAGGAAGGTTGTGGTATCTCCTGCTCGCCAACATGGTTGGGAAATTTTCAGATGCTAGAAAGGAATTCCCATGTTCGGGCTAGTTAGATGATCATGATTCTCCTACTTAAATGTTTGTTCTTGTTTCTTAATTTTGTGCTCTGATGGTTTCCTAGGTTCTTTTTTTTCTAGTTTGTTTGTGGTTTTGGTGCGTGCTCTCATACTACCTTTTTTTTTTTTCCTAAAAGCTATCTTGTATTTTATTTCATTAATATAATATAAGATGTATTTTCATCAAAAAAAAAATTCACATATCATATACTTATTTCACAATGTAGATAGTTTCAACCCAAAAAACATCTACACTCTATGGTCCACTTTATAGTTTTGAGCTTGTTTGAAATACTCACATCAGTGTAATTTGTATTTTACAGGGCCAAAGTAAATAAATAGAAATTCCATAAGTTCCAATATTTAGGACCTAATTGGAATGTCTACTTCTAGTCGAACATTTTGGCCCCCATTTCCAGCTTGCATGACGTTTAATTTGTTAAAAATGTGAAGATATGAATAGAAATTCAGAAATAAAAAGGTTATAATTAAAACCCAACATGTCTTACGCCTAATATACCAATTAGATTTTTCATACCAAAATAACATCTGTTATATGCACTCCAATGTAGAATACGAGGTGTGTGAACAACCATAAATAATTGAAGCCCTCAAACAAATAGTCATATCAATGAAAGGTAGATTCTATTTGTCAATCAAGCTTACCATTTTTTAATTTTATGGGATGAAATTTTTTTATTGGAGGGCATTTAATTTGATAAGTTAGATGTAGACATGAATGGAAAGTTAGAAATTAGAAGGTGGGAATTAAATAAATGAATTCCCAACAACTATTTCATAGAGTATATTACTCCCACTAAAATGATATATGTTATTTTTGATCCACTTAATTGCCTCAAACTCATGCGCATTATTCACGTGAGTGAAATGTGAGCTTAAAGGGTCCAAAATAAAAATCGACGAGCTTTCAATAAGGTCTATGTTTTAAATTTCTCTCTGCATGCAAGACAGAAACAGACCTAAGGCAAACCTGCAAAATGTCAACCACCATCACTTTTGTTACCTATAACCCATGCTTTTTGCATTGACATGGTCATTGATAGCGAGGTTATGCACAATTAGATTGTCGTTGAAAAGGCAAGACAATCCAAGTATGTAAATTCCTTCAATGTAAATATTGATATTTCTAAAACATTATCATATAACAAATGTCTCTTTGATATGATATTGTTAGTATGTTACTACACTACAAAGTACATGCATTTTAATTTGATTTGATTGAGAAAGAATATTTTTTTATCTTTTTTGTCCTTGTATTTTAAGGAAAAACAACACCAATGACCTATTAAACGAAATTTGACATTGGCCACATGGATTCCAAGAGGGTGGCGAGCTCTTTTCCTAACTTAGTTTACATGTACCATTGAGGACCTTGCCAACTTCTAGCTTTTTCTCTAAATTTCCGCAACATGAAATTTCACCATGGTGCAATATAAATATGGTAAGGTCCAAGTGTATAGCCATGGGAATTGGAAATGGAAAGTGGTGAATTTTTTACAAAAGTTGTTATCCTCTTGTTCCTTATGAGAGAGTATTTTCCTGTAATTTAATTTGTGTATAGCCGAACTAAACAAACTAAAAAAGTAAATATGGATGCAGTTTTATTTAATGGGTTTCATACAAGCCAAGAAAAAAGTGATCATGATCACGAGCCAACCAAAATTAGATCCCAATCGGAGGAAGAGGAATTGAAAGGAATTGTTTGGGAGGTATATGGAGTTGTTTTGTGATGCCTTGAGGGAGGCATAAGAGACTTGAAGGAGATATAAGAGACTTATGTGTGTGTGATTAGTGCACTTGGAGGTTTCTTTATTTTTGATGCTTTGGGAAGCACATGTAGTTGTCGGTGATGCTTTGGGAGGTATATGGAATTTTTTTGTGATGTTTTGGAAGGTGTTTGTTGTTGTTTTTATGATTTATGTGTACTCTTGTGCTTTGGGCTGTGTTTTATGATGTTGAGGATTTATGCTCCTCATCTTTTGCATGATTTTGTTTCCATCTTGACACTATGTAGCTACAGTTATTGTCCCAAGTTGTGTGAAACCTTTGTATGTGTATTGTTGGCAATTCTGTATTTTTATAGTATGCTTATGTTATGAGTAATATTGTGTCAGGCATGTATGTGTGACATCTACAATGTTATGTGGACCGTGTATGTTCCTTTAAATGGTTTGGTTGAGATTTTTTGATGTGATACAATTGTGTGGGTATATAGAAATATTTCTTGAGGACCCGTAGTGTTGTGTTCGGGCCATGTGTAGTATTGTGATGTCATTTTTTGTTGGGCACCCACAAAACTAAACAAACTAAAATCTAAAATAATGAAATATTAAGAGATTGAGATTGATACGTATTCTTAAGGGAAAAGAGTAAATAGGTAATAATATAAACTGGAACTACCAATATTCACAGAACATTAATAAATTGTCAAACCTTGTCTTCTTCCTTGTGGTCACCCTTTTGCAACAAGTATCATTTCTCTGATGACATGAGCCGTTGATTTTCTCCTCCTTGCTCATGATTACCCTTTTTTAACCTTGACATTATGTTGCATTGAGAACGATGCTCTTATAAGGGGAGGGAGATGTGGTTCCCTATATGGAGAAATATATAAACTATTATTTAACTGAATTAAATTATTAAAAAAAGGGCAGGAAATTAGTGTGTTTGACTGGGAGTGGGTGAAAGCAATTATGGAATGCATGTAGAAGCACATGTTCTCCCTAACAGGGGAATGGGTGCCTTAACAAATTTTAGACTTGTCACTTTCATTGCATAATTATTCAACCACTTTATTGTGATCCCCAGGGCCGTAGCCACGTCGAAACCTAGTTAACATTATAATTTAGCAGTGACTGGATAGTTGGAGGCTTTTAACATGTACAAGATATTGTAGGGACTGCACTAAAGGGATATATCACATTGAATATCCACAAGGCCATAAGGGAAGGATATAGCCCTATCTTTTGCTTCTCGCTCTGTAATACGATGCACAAACATTGCTCTCTAAATGCTTCACTAGGAGAGAAGTAATTTTGACTTATTTTGTACTAGTGTGCAAGTGGGTAAAGGTTATATGTGCTTTGATACTTATTACGTGTGAAGGTTGTTGGAGTAGAATTTGCAAAGAATGGAATTTTATAGGTTAATTTATCTAGGCCTCCGAATAGAAATATATGCCTTGCAGAACAATTTATTACAAATTTCTAATCAAAATGTTGATTTTCTCACTTTTACAACGCTTAACCAAACAAATTTATTTTTCACTGTGTTGTTCATGTACTTGATTTTAGGGCAGAAGTAGACCCTTCAAAAAATTGGATCCCTAGTGTTATTGATAATTGTTTCCTTGCTTCTTAGGATTGGAAAGCACTCTACCTTTGGTGGTCAACATCATAGTGATATACCAGAGATATCTGTATCAGGCTAAAGCAAAGACAACTGGAGGTAATTGCCTCAAGTTTCTTATAAAGGATAGATATATTTGGGTCTTTTTTTCTTTCTATGGTTAAAATTGAGCATGGATAGTGGAAAAAATACCATACATAACCTAAAAAGATAAATTCTATTCATCTGGACATACAAGGTTATGCAATACATTTTTCTATAGTGGGAGGAATTGTTGAATTTGACTGTAAAATAGATAATCTCAGAACAAACTATTAGCTTCAGACAAAACATTAACATATTCATTATTCAAAGTCAAACTACAAAAACATTTGAAAATTATTAGGAGAACCATTGGAGAGGAAAATTGTTAGATGTTGTTGTTTCTCATGATTTGGAAAACTAGTATGTCAAAAAAAAGTAGAAGCTTTCAATTGGGACATGACTTGTTTTAAAAGATAACCAAAATATTTTGGTGGCTTCGGTAGTCACTCGGGAAGTGTAAACAAATAAATCAAACCATTGTAAGGCACACTCAGATCAAATCTTTGGATGCACACCATATGGCTGCAAGCAAGTGCAATTGATGGGTGCAATGTCAAACTCCCCAGGTTCCGTCTCACCAGTTCAATTTTTAGGCATGGTTCATCTCTCCTTATCTCTCATAAATTTTGTTCTTTAGTTGTTCATTTGTAGTGAAATAAAATTTTAAAATGTAGCATTATCATAAAATTAATAGTTTTAAATAAACTTGTTTTCAAAACAAAATACCTCATACTGTAGCTTGTTTAATTAAAATATTCCTTGGTAGACAAGCATAAACTCAAACCCTCATTTTGAGACGATGTAAAAAACTTCCTGATGAAACCAGATTGCAATAGTACCCTTTTTTATTGACAAGTTGAAGTTGAGCACCCTATAAATATGTCGACCACTCTCTTGTTAAAATAAATAAATCATGATTTTCAAAGACTTACAAAATAACCTTCCTAACACCAGAACGGAGATGTTAAGTTTCCTAAGTATACCTTGTCATGTGAGGAGTCACTTCTATCCTTGAATCTACCTTGAATGATCATTTGTGATCTTTTTGACGCCCTTCGAGGAGCCTTGTCACATTGTTTTGTAGCTATAGGATGATGCTAAATTTCAAAAGTTGGGTTTCGTATTGGCTCACTGTTTGAATTGTGACAAATGAAATGCCTATCTGCCTCTCGAAATATCTAGTATTTATCCTAGATAATTTACCTAGAACCTTCAGTTTTTTTAAAACCACTCTTCTTTACAGTTTGGTAATGACATTTTGTAGGCATCTTGTCACGGTTTGACTGGGTCAAAATGGACCAATTATGACAGGTGGCTCCAGAAAGCTTATCACCATTTGAGAACTGCTTTCTAGTTCTCTATCCCATTGACTCTGGTGAATTATCCATATATAGGGGAACTTCTAGGAAGTTTGTTGTTTCCCATCTGTCCATTGAATATTAGTTTTGGACGTGGTTTTCTGATCCCTTGAGCTGACTTTTGATCGTTTACAACTATGTCAATTATGACCAATGGCCTTGGAAAACTGACCGCCAATCGTAAACCATTCACTAGTTCTGAATCTCATCAATTCCTGTGTATTATTGGTGGACAGAAGGACACGTAGAAGCTTACCCGTGGTGTGTTTTCTCATAAAATGACAACATTTGAAAGTGGTTTCTTCACCTCCAAGCCTATACTGCACATTTTTAGAACTAGTAGGAAAACACAAAAAGGAAAGTTGTAGGTCCCCTATTGGGTTGCAAAACCATTGTGGAAACTTGTAATAAATTGCTTCAAACTCTACTATGTGACATTTTGTGTGAAATTGAACTTTTGGTGAAATATTGTTTCTCTCTCTCTTCCCTATTTCTTTCTCTCTCACTTGTTAAGAAATGAAGTGAACTGAAATGAAATAAATATGTGTCTCTTACCTTCTCCTTTTGAATGCAAATTATTAATGTTATTATGTAAATGGGAAACTAAAAATGATAATTATGCTAGACTAGGGTGGATTTCATTCCATTGATTTATCATTGATATCATGCTCACATGGTTTTGTAGGATGGAAGTAAGATGGCGAAAAGACATGGCATAATTCATTACTTATTATTTTAATTTATATATTTTATTGGAAAATGTATATATGTGTAATGTAGTTGCAATGTAACATAAAAGTTTATATTTGAAATTTTGTAATATGCATGAGATTCTACTTTTACGAATTCATTGGGAAATATGCATTTAATCTTATGTGTCATTTTGTTTCAGATTTATGTATATTTAACAAAAAAAGAAAAAAAGAAAAGGGGGTTGGATATATATGTTAAATGAATTTGAATTTAAGATCTTGTAGTGCATTTCTAGTGTGCAATAGATGATTTAATAATTAGTGTTGTGTTTCTTACCTTGAAAATGTAATAAAGGAATCTAACCACAACAATCAACCCTAGCACAAGATTCATGTAATACTTGTCTTTATTTGTGATCCTTCTTAGCGTAGAAGAAATTAAAACCATAGAATCAAATTAATTTTTTTTTCTTGATGGAACATCTTAGTTTAGGTAAATAAAACCTGTAGTTTGTGTTATCGTCGTGGTCAGTATGGTCAGCATTGTCATCATGAACCCGATGGTTAGGAACGACCTGGGAAAACTTTATCTAGAGTAAGTAGAATTAACACCTCCCTAATTTCATAGTCGTCTACCAAGTCTTACGAAGTTAGATGTAAGAATTTTCTTAATCATTGAATGAACTCCTTGTGGGATCCAGACATCACAAATGGACCTAGTGAATAGTTGTACTTAGAGTTAAACTCTTGTTAATGATCTCTTTATTTCATCACAACTAAATGTGTTACTTTGGCTTGTGAGAATATAGCACGTTGATCTTTTACGGAGGGTTTATTGGGTAAATATGTTTTCACACCTTAATATGATCCATAGTAGGGCATAGAACCCTAAGTGACAATTGGAACTAAACTAAACCTCAGTTGTTTAGGAGGTTAACTTTTGGGTAGAATATGGTAAGAAACTCCTTTTTAATGAAATTGATTTGAAATTCACTGGCCTTAGAGAACCCGGCAAACTAGATTCTTGGTTCCATAATCCCTTGTTATGCCATTTTATGACATTAAGAATAAAAGAAAATTCACATGTGGAATCCTGAAAAGTAGAAACCTAGGATCTTATCTTAAACAAAAATCACTTGTGGTTCATGTGTAGTTTATAATAATTCTAATCATGCACTTATTCAAGATGTTAAACATGTACTTTCATACCTCTTTTGTTATAAAGTGATGCTAACAATGAGACCTTAAAGTGATGTAAGAGTAAAGTATACAAGAGTGAAACAAGATTCTATGTTAGGAATAATGTCACTCTTGGAGTCCTTATAACTCAATTAAAAAAGTCATGTGTTACAAAGAATATGAATTTCCCTTGGTGAGATCAAACTTTGAGAAAACAAAAGATATATATAAATATAAATATAATTTCTTGATGTGGAAATGTTGAAAGGATTCAACATGTTTTTGAACTATTTTAATTATGGTAGGGAAATACAGATACCATGATCGAAGAATGTTTTCGGGAAAAATCTATCTTGAATCTAACCCCTCCTTAAATCCTAGATTTCTGTCTTGACATCATGTCAAATTCACTTGTGTAGCAAGGTTAAAATTTAAACATTGAATAAATGTTTGAGAAACATAAGCTTAACATAAGAACGAGCGAATTAGGAACTTTGTATGTAATTTGAAATATTCCAATTAATTATGTAAGTTATGGAGATTGTTGTAAGGGATAAAGAGCTAATATAAATGGTCGAACTGTGAGTTGAATGTGAAATTAATTTAAGAACCTATAGGTGGAAAAATGAAAAAATTATCCTCACACAATAATGTTCTTGGAATGTTAACCATAACTAATATGTATTCATGGGAGTGATGTGTTGTGGGTTTGCCAATCCTTGAGACCCTTTCTTGCGGGTGGGTCATTGTTGGCATCGACATGTATATGGTGTTTTCATGTTTATATGTTATTCGATGACTTATGTAAGTGTCTTATGCATTTTTGAGTTTATCTTTTTGGAACCCTAGTTGCATTATGTAGTGAGCAATGAAAGTATAAAAAAATTAATTCGGTATTTTTACTATTGTATTTGTGTGTGTAAAATGTGGGCATTACAAGTGAAATGTGAGCTTAAATGGTCCAAAATAAAAATAGGTGAGCATTCAATAATTTCTAAGTTTTAAATTTCCCTCCACATGCAAGATAGAAATAGACCCAAGGAACACCTATAAAATTTCAACCACCACCACTTTTGTTACCTATACACCATGGTTTTTCCATTTACATGGTCATTGATAGAGAGGTTATGCACAATTAAATTTTGTTGAAAAGGCAAGAAAATTCAAGTATGTAAATGCCTTAAGTGTAAATATTGAGATTTCTAAAACATTATCAAATCAATAATGTATTTTTGTTATGATATTGTTATTATGTTACTACGCTACAAAGTACATGCATTTTAATTTGATTTGACCGAGAAATAATATTTGTTATCTTTTTTTGTCCTTGTCTTTTAAGGAAAAACAACACCAATGATATATTAAAGTAAATTTGGCATTGGTTGCATGGAGTCGAAGAGGGCAGAAAGATCTTTTCTTAACTTATTTTACTTGTCCCATTGAGGGCCTTACCAACTGCTATCTTTTTCTATAAATTTCCGCAACATGGCATTTCACCATGGCACAATATAAATAAGGTAAGGTCCAAGTGTACAACCATGGGCATTGGAAATGGAAAGTGGGGCATTTTTACTAAAAAATTCTCCTCTTGTACCTTATGAGAGAGTATTTTCCTGTAATTTAATTTGTGTATTTCCAAACTGGAAGAAATAAAAAATTAAATATGGATGAAATTTTAGTTAATGGGTTTCGTAAGAGCCAAGGAAACAATGAACTGAGCACGAGCTAACCAAAAGTAGATCCCAATTGGAAAAAGAGGAATTGAAAGGATGACTAATAGAGAGATTTAATTAATTTGTGTCCAATGTATTGGCTTCCAAGGCTTCTCAAAATCTCATGCCTTCCACATATGTTGTTCTTGAATTGCACATTAGTGTTTTGGGTATGCTTTTACCTTTCGAGACAAGTGCTTTGTACTTGAGGAAGTATGTTTTCCCTCCTTTACTTCCACAGAGGAGGATTTGTGTTGGTCTCGTCAACGTGGTCCATTTACCACATATTCATGTGTAACTTCTGAAACAGTTGATATGATATTATCTACAGGGTACAAGCTCACACCCGACATCATATTATTGTTTCAGTTCTATTGAATGGGTCCATATGCAAGCCATCATAGCACAATATCACATGTTTTACATCTTACGCCAACTTCTTACGGTGATTTTTAGTGGGTGATAGTGTGGGAGGGAATATACCTTATCATGTTGCATTATAATGTGAAGATACGAAAATGAAGTCACTTCAAATCAGAGGATCCATTATGCTTCAACCTTTTTTCAGAGGATAAATTCCAATCAAATAGGAAGTTGACATGTCAGACCCTAATTTGGCTTAGTGATGCATCAGGGCGTTCTGGAAGTTTGCATTTCCCATGGAAGGAAAGCAATAACATTGCACATGTAACCCCTTTTATGCTTAGCATTCCTTGGGTGCATCACCTCTATTAGATCACGTTTAATTTCTTGCATCTTCTTAACCTAGTCTCCTTAGCAAGTTCGAATAGGTTTTAGAGTAGATCCTCTACAAATTGATTGTGCACACCTGAACAAAGGAATAGGAAATGACCTTCATCCGAAGAGCTCTCTGAATTTCAAAGTCCCACACTTTGAGATAAGCTCCATGTTATGAAATCACATTGAGAGTTTTAACCCGTCGTGTTGCAGAAATTCATGGGTGCTATGATTACGTCTCGACAGTTGCATTTTAACTTTTTTTTTTTAATCATAGATCCTCATGGAAGTTTATCTTTTAATTACGGATTTTACTAGGTGGAATAAACCCTTTATTGTACAAAGATAACTAATTCTATGAAACACTATAATTAATAAGTTTGTCGAGCTATAATTTTATTCACTTCTTTGGTTTGCAACCTTCATTTTCAAATTCATTCAACCCAAATATTGCTAACCTATACCTTTTGTGGCATCTTTGTTTTGATTCAAAACCATCCAAAGACTACATTCTCTTCAATATATGGAATACTATTATTCAAATCCAAGAAACACTATTTTTTTGGTGAATCCGATGGAGGGGGTAGAATTAAGGGGACAAAAGAATAGTTCCACAAGTGTACCCAAGGAATAAAAGGGGACAATAGAAATGTTACATTAAAAAGTCAATAAATAACTTCCAAGTCCAAGGAACAATGAGTAAATATAAGGACCACCTTAGGAAGAGATGAGGAAATTTAGAAAATATTGTGCCAAGGATATAACAAGTTCAAAATGGGAACCAATATTCACTCTAGCTAGGTGAAGGACACCGCATTAGGTGTCTAGAGGACCACATAACACTTGTGGAAGTAGACCAAGTGTGTATCCACTAGGAAACAAAATCAAATAGGTAAGGAATTGATTTTTTCATTTTAAGGACATATGAATAAAAGACCCCACCAAGGACAACTAAAATGAACAAAGAAAACAAAAATAAAAATAAAGGGAACAAAAAAACAAAGGAAAGACTATACCATGTAGAAAAAGAACGATTTGGGATACATCTATTAGAATAATTGTTTGATATGCCTACTATTAACAATAAGCTCAAGTATTTTCACTATCCAAATATCTAAAAAAAGGCATGTTCTCCAATTATAACATCTACTTTGTAAGGGCCATACTTAAGAGATTCAAAATTTCCATGCTTGCCCTTATCTTCATTCATATTGTCGCATAATAACACCAAGTACCCAATATGGAAAATTCTTGGAGATAGCTTCTTATCAAATATCCTATCTTTGTTTCTTCTTAAACATTATGTGTTCTTGGTGATATTCTCTCTTAAATTAATCAAGTCCAACAATCTGGTTGATCCTTGTTGTAAAAGGATCAATTCCTTCCTCTCCAAGTTGTTACATGAATTGATACACTAATAACATCAAAGGAAGAGGAAGAATAACTTGGGCTATATAGACTCTAAAATTGGCTATTTCCAATTGACCTTATATGTTTAATTATATCATTCCATATTATAAATTTCAATTGCTCACCCAATTTCATCTTATAAACCTCCAAGGTCATCTTAAGTATCTTGAGCAAGATCTTATTGTTTTATTCATCTTTCCTATTTTCATGGGGGTTATAATATGGGGTAAAAGGTTTTTGTCCCATATTCGTTACACATTACAAAAAAATAGGTCTAAAACTCATGGCATTATGAAAAACTAATTTGGAAGGGACATCAAACCTAAAAATGATGTTCTTCAAAGGGAAGTCTGTGACCTCTTGCTGAGTAATTTTGTAAATTATGTCTAGGTATTTTCATTGATGTCAAATTCCATTGATAGAAAAGGGTTTTTTGGTGTTATGTGAGTCTCTAAGAGTTATCATGGTGATGTATTGCCCTGGTTAGTGTTGCTTGGGTGATGTTGGATGGTGTTCAAGTGTGTTTGGTACATGGTTTAGTGGGCATGAATATAGTATGATCTCTACAAATGTTGTATGAAATCTTGATGAGGTAAATCATGGTTGGCATGATGTGTCAAGATTTTCTGAGTTTTGGTATGAGGTCATCATTATCTATTAATGAATATTTATGGGGTGAAGTGGTCATTTTAGGTCTATTCATAGACCTAGTGCATGGTGTATGGTATGGAAACATGATATATATATCATGTCATTAAATTACAATAATGGCAGGAGTGTCGAGGAATTGTATATGAGGATTTTTTTGGTCAGTCTTAAGAGGTTTAAAAAAGTTTAATGGTCCATTGAAGAAAGTTTCTTAAGAACAAGGCTAGTAGACATAGGTAAGTCATAGTGGATAAAATGTTTTTGCTCTAGCAATATCTGAGTATGGATGAGACTTGTTTCAGTTAGAGTAGGTATGTAGGATGCTTAAAGTCAAACTTCAGGTCAAAATGTTGAAGAAAAAGAAATTTCAGGTTTTTTTAAAAATTGGGTTTTCAAAGGTGTGTTTTTATGCTAAAAGTTGACCTTCTGATGCTCGTTGTGGACTGTATCCTTTGCATGGGGACATGAGATATTTTTCATGGATAATTAGGTAAGCTATTAATATTTTACAATATTAATGGGATTTTTTTATTTTCATTTTTTGAATTATCATTAAGAAGGTAAACAGGTTTGAAACCCTCCCAAAATCCTATGTTATTAGTGACATGGATAAAATTTCTTGTACAGATCTAGAACTATTTTTTTGGTAAAATTTATGATTGGATATTATAGATGACTCCATCTATCTATAGGGGTGATTTATATATTTTTACATTATGTGAGCCCCACTAAAAAATGCTTGTTTTTAGAATTTTTTAGCTTGTGGAAAATTTATCCATTAGACCTATTATTTAATTTACCATTAATGGAGTTATGAGAGTTTTAATAAATTTCTACGATTATTTCATATCATTTTTGAAGTGGTAAAATTGACAATTTACACTATTTATGAGGACTAGTGTTTATGCAATTTTGAGAAGTCTGTAAAAAAATGGTTTTAGAGGAGCTAAAGGTGGAGTTATGACTTGTTTTCAATTTTTTTATGATCTTGGTTCCAAGATATTTCCAATTTTATATCACACATGATTTTTCTTGAAGTACGAGCAAGTTATGACCTTTTCTTTTATGGTCATTTTTAAGGGTGTATATTTTGCATGCACTTGAGTGGCTTCATGAGGTTTGCTAAGTTTTATGACTTGTTTCATGATTTATGGAGATTTCTTAGTGCTTATACAACACATTTATAAGGGTGTTCCACGATTTGATGCAATTTTGTTACTCTAGTTCATTACTTTTGATCAAGTATGTTTGTCTTGTGCTTTTAAGGATTGTTGTGTCCAAAAGGTGGTCTTGGATGCTTTAAGAGCTTGTGGTAACCTACATGGACCATTGTGTGATATTTTTTATCATTTTATTATGTTTTGGAAATTATTTTTACCATATGAATTCTAAGCCAGGTGATTTGGTGAAAATAAACATGTATAAAATAAAATTTGAAACTTCATTTATGACTAGTTGGTGAGATAGTTTGAACAACCTAGGGGTATTTTTGGAGTTTAAAATAGGTTTGAACGACCATCATGAGAGGTAAATGATTATGTAATTTTATTCTAGACTGGAAGAAGATAATGACGAGATAGGGAAAAGGAGAAATCATCTTAAAGGAGAGGTAGATTTAACAAAGAAGGTGTAGTTGAGAAGGGTTTTAAGAGAGAGGAGCTGAATTTATGATCTCCATCAGTTGTTCGAGCAAGAGATATTTATCAATCATCCATTTTAGGTAGATGAGTTATTTTTTATTCATCTTAGGGGCCTTTACCATCCTTTTAGGGTTTCTCCCTCACTAAACAAATCTCATGTGATGTGTAGTATTCACTTGATTCCTTTGTTTTGTGTAATACAAGTACATGTTTCACCAGGTTTTCTTCACCTTAATGGTTTCAAACTTATATATGGCATTTTTTTATCCTATCTCATGTTTCATGTTATTTTGAATAGATTTTGCACACTCAATAAGCTCATATTAAATACATATGGTTAATGTTTGTTTTGGGAAATGTTC